>CM075981.1:23957451-24137948 GCA_038087875.1 Malacoraja senta | reverse complement strand
AAACAGAATTATTTATTTGTATTTATAAATGATGAAACACTTGAGAACAAGCAGAATAAAGCTGCTGCCTTACACAGCAGTAGAGCTGCTGCCTTACACTGCCAGAGACCCGGGTTCCATTCTGACTATGGGTGCTGTCTGTGTGGATTTTGTATGTTCTTCCTGTGACCGCGTGGATTTTTTCCGGGTGCTCCGGTTCCACCCACACTCCAAAGATGTACAGGTTTATAGGATAATTGGCTTCGGTAAAATATGAAATTGTCCCTAGTGTGTAAGGTGCTAGTGTAAGGGGTCGGCACAGACTCAGTGGGTCGAAGGGCGTATTTCTGTGCTGTATCTCTCAACTAAACAAAACTAAAAGGTGTTGTAGATGCATCAGAATCAAACCCCCCTTTCCCAACATTGTTTGTAAACTAATAAAGAACATATGAATGAATATTTCCCATCATTACAACTGGATTATATTGATGTAAAATCATGATGGGGGGAGAAAGGGAAAAATACCCACATATATCGACATACATAGCTCACGACAATGGAATGGTGTGGCCTCAGGGTTAAGGCATCTGACATCGCATTTGATGCAATGTCATCAGAGGATTGCAGGTTCGAGTCCTGTCATGGTTGTTTTGGGCAGCGCAGTGGTGCAGCTGCTGCCTCACAACGCCAGAGACCCCGGTTCAATCCTGACCTCAGGTGCTGCCTGGGTGGAGTTTGCAGGTTCTCCCTGTGACTTTGTGGATTTCCGCCGCGTGCTCCGGTTCTGCCCACATTCTAAAGATATGCCAGGTTGTAGGTTAATTTGCTTCTGTAAAATTACCCCTCGTGTGTAGGGAGTCGATGAGAAAGTGGGATGACATGGAACCAGTGTGAATGGGAGATCGATGGTCAGCGTGGACTGGGTGGGCCGAAGGACCAGATTCCATGTGGGATCTTTCAATCAATCAATTAAGGACGACACAGTGACGCAGCGGTAGAGTTGCTGCCTTACAGCGCCAGAGACCTGGGTTTGATCCTGACTATGGGTGCTGTCTGTATGGAGTTTGTACATTCTCCCCATGACCTGCGTGTGTTTTCTCCAGGTGCTCCGGTTTCCTCCCACACCCAAAGTCGTACAGGATTGTAGGCTAATTGGCTTGGTAAAATTGTTGGGTGGCGTGGACTTGGTGGGCCGAAGGGCCTGTTTCCGCTCTGTATTCCTAAACTAAACTAAGTCAATGCACCCTGCCTGTTAATTTCTCATTCGTCAGACTCAAAGGAGAAAATGTCATTGATGTTTCCATAATGTATCTCTAAAACTAAACTAAAACTCTAGACGACAAACCCATGACCTCAAACCAGTTTCATTCTACATTTGGAACCTGTTCTTCAATGGCACAAAGTGCTGGAGTAACTCAGCGGGTCAGGCAACATCTCTGGAGAATATGGATAGGTGACGTTTCGGGTCAAGACCCTTCTTCAGATGCAGTTATTCAGTGGCACCCCTCACCTGTTTAAAGGTGGCAAGCAGCTCCTGCCTTTGACTGAAATGTTTGAAGAGGAGCTGCAGTGAGCCAGAGACGAGTGGTGGGTAATCGTGCATGGTCAGGTGAATAAGCACTCGCAGTAACATGGTTCCCCCCTCGTCATCCACCTCCAGGGTACTGTTGCTCTTACTGCGGAAAAGACAAGTAAGTGCATTCACGATCGTTAATATTATCCGTGGCTTTAGTACGCCCAACACCACACGTGAACGACAAAACTAATGGAACTGGTGTTTTAACACAAACCACTCAATCATTTTCAATTTAATATCTGAGCGAAGATATCAAAATCAAAAAAAAGATACAAAGTGCCACGTATGTGCCACATAAAGTCCCACATTCAAAGTCAAACAGGCAACATATATGGAGCACATGGATAGTTGACGTACGGCACAGTGGCGCAGCAGCAGAGTTGCTGTCTCACAGCGCCAGGGACCCAGGTTCGATCCAGTCTATGGGTGCTGAATGTACAGAGTTTATACGTTCTCCCTGGGCAGCATGGGTTTTCTCCAGGTGCTCTGGTTTCCTCCCACAATCCAAAGACATACAGGTTTGTAGGTTAATTAGCTTCTGAACATTGTAAATTTACCTTAGTATGTAGGATAGTGCTAGTGTACGGGGTGATTGCTGGTTAGCATGGACTTGGTGGGCCTAAGAGCCATTTCCATGCTGTATCTCTAAAGCCTAAAGTCTACAGACGTTTTGGGTCAGGACCCTACTTCTGACTGTAGGGGGGAGAGAAATAAGTTGGAAAATGGGAAAGTCAGGAATAAGCGTGGCAGGTAATAGGTTGACGTAGGCGAGGATTTCTTTTGATAGGAAGATGGTCGAAACAAAGAGCAGAGATAAGAAAGGAAGGTCTTAGAGAGATAGTGATACAGTGTGGAAGGTGTGCTACAGGTTTGAAGAATTGCAGATTGTACTTGTGACCTTTGTGTATTAACAGGTTTGAAAAATTGCAGATTGCACTTTGTGACCTTTTGTGCATTAACTGGCATCTGCAGTTCCTTGTTTCTACTATGTTCTGGAGTAACTCAGCAGGTCAGGCAGCATCTCTGGAGTGCATGGATAAGCGATGTTTAGGGTTGGGACCTTTCTTCATCTGAAGAAGGGTCCCGATCCAAAATAGATGCTGCCTGAATCACTTCACTTTGTGTTTCACTCAAGATTCCAGCATCCGCAATTTCCTATGTCTCCAGAAACCCAAGTTCACATTCCACCATCACATGCAGTTGGTGACATGTTCTACATGGGTCCCGAAGCATCACCTATCCATGTTCACCAGATGCTGCCTGACCTTGTGAGTTATGCCAGCACTGTGTCTTTTTCGGTAAAGCAACATCAGGTCCTTTCGTCTGCACTTTGTTGATGTCCCAATGTTGGGCAAGTCCAGAACACAGTCTTAGAATGAAGGGGAGGCCATTTAAGATTGAGGTGAGAAAAAACTTTTTCACCCAGAGAGTTGTGAATTTGTGGAATTCCCTGCCACAGAGGGCAGTGGAGGCAAAATCACTGGATGGATTTAAGAGAGAGTTAGATAGAGCTCGAGGGGCTAGTGGAGTCAAGGGATATGGGGAGAAGGCAGGCACGGGTTATTGATTAGCGGCGATCAGCCATGATCACAATGAATGGCGGTGCTGGCTCGAATGGCCTCCTCCTGCACCTATTTTCTATGTTTCTATGTTTCACATCAAAAACAAAACAATGTCTTAAAAAGGCACAGTCTCTGGTTAGAAAAAAAGGGAGAAGGTGCTGAAGTAACTCAGCAGGTCAGGCAGCATCTCTGGAGAACATGGATTGGCGATGTTTCGGGTCGGGACCCTTCTTCAGACTGGGGACTCCTTTTCTCCAGAGAAGCTGCCTGACCCACTGAGTTGCTCCAGACGAGTTGCATCAAGGACGATTCATGGAAAGAACTGCTAATTGACTATTTAATTAAATTGAATTGAAAAAACTCAACCAAAACACTTACCCAAACACAAACATTAATTCTGCTTGTTCACCAATAAAATCCAGGTTTATTGTTGGGACTGAAAAGAGAAATGCAGATTTCAAGTAACAATCCTTGATAATTAATCGCTAATTTTTTTTTAACCAATAATTTGCACATAAAATTGCGAAGAGCTATTGGCAATACAGCATAATTTTTGCACATCCATATTTTCCACTGACCCTTCAGAAGCCTGAAGGGCCTGTCCCACTTGGGCGTCATTTGCGTGTCATTTACCCAACATCATTTACGCGTCATGATGCACGACACGCGCGTCGTGATGCGCACGTGATGCGCGCATGGTGCGTGTTGGCATAGGCAGTGACGAGCGGTCGCGCGCAGCGCCCCAGGATTTTGGGAAGTACAAAATCTTCGCGCGCCATCTGCGTGACGCGAAAATGACGCCCAAGTGGGACAGGCCCTTTAAGATTCTCTTCTCCACTAACTATTTGTGCAGCACAGTGGCGTAATAGTAGGATTGCTGATCTACGGCGCCAGCGACCTGGGTTCGATCCAGACTACGAGTGCTGTCTGTACGGAGTTTGTAGGTTCTGTACAAACAAAGCGCTTTCATTGGAATTTCACACCTAATATTTCTGAACGGCCAGTTAGAAATCTGCTTACCTGACGACTCCATGAATGGGTTGACAGAACTTTCACTTGGGTTTTCTGGGTCAGGTTCATTGCCAGAAAATTTCTTTTTGAATTCGGACAGCAGGTATGAGATTCTGAAGTCCAACCTGACATTAAGAATGAACTGAAAAGTAGAGTAAATTAAATTAATTTACTTTAAAAATCTTCCAAATCTCAAATATTTTGAGCTGGTGGGACTAGTGTAGACGCGGCATTTTGGTCGTCATCAGCAAGTTGAGTTGAAGGGCCTGTTCCCAAGATATATATACGGATGTGGCTTGGAAACAGGCTCTTCAACCCAACTTGCCCTTGCCAACCAAGAGGCCGCATCTACTCTTGTCCCACCTGCTCACATTTGGCCCACATATATCCATCTATATGTGGATATAATGCCACCGTAAATGTATATATCACTGTAAATGTATATATTTGCTGAATGCGAATTGGAGGAACAACATTCCATATTTCTCTTAGGCAGCTTACAGCCCAGTGGGATAAATATTGATTTCTCTAACTTCAGGTAGCCTCGGCATTCCCTCTCTCTCTCTCTCTATCCCTCCCCCACCCAAGTCACACTAGCTTCTCGTTTTCACCTAACAAACATTTAACAATGGCCTGTTTCCTTTATCATCATTACTTTTTTGTATATCTTCCATTCAAAGAAATCAATTTTCTTTATCTCTCTACATCATCGTCTATATCTCTCGTTTCCCTTCTCCCTAAGCAGTCTGAAGAAGGGTCTCGACCCAAAACGTCACCCATTCCTTCTCTCCAGAGATGCTGCCTGTCCCGCTGAGTTACTCCAGCTTTTTGTGTCAATCTTATCTATATATATATATATATCTCAAGATTCACAACAGTGTCACAGTATGAAATGAGCATGATGCTTCATGTGCCTAATATTGTGTGCTGTTCTGGTCACCCCATTACAGAGGGAGAGGGTGCAGAAGAGGTTTACCAGAATGCTGCCTGGATTAGAGAGTATTAGCTATCAGGAGAGACTGGACAAGCTTGGATTGTTTTCTCTTGAACATTGGGGGCTGAGGGGAGACCTGGTAGAAATATATAAATTTATGAGAGGCATGGATAGGTTAGACAGACAAAACCCTTTCCCCCCCCCCTAAGGTGGAAATGTCAAGGACCAGAGGCAATAGCTTTGTGGTCAGAGGGGCAAGTGTGGGGCGGCACAGTGTCACAGCTGGGAGAGCGGCTGCCTACAGCACCAGAGACCCTGGTTTGATCCTGACCTCGGGTACTGTCTGTGTGAGTTTATGAGTTCTCCCGCGTGGGTTTCCTCCGGTTTTCTCCGACATCCCAAAGAAGTTTGGGTTTGTAGGTTAATTGGCATCTGTAAAATTGCCCCTAACATGCAGGGAGTGGAACTATTGTCAATGGTTGATCGATGGTCAGCGAGGACTTGATGAGCCAGAGAGCCTGGTTCAGTGCCTTACCTCTAAACTAAAGTAATCATGGAGGAAATAAAAATATAAATTTTGTGACAGCGATATTTCATACCTGTAAAATCTCCAAGATTTTCAGTTTTGTATCCATAACAGTGATGTTTTTACTGTCTGGAATATCCTTTGGCTTCACTGGCAGTTCGGGACTGGGAGGTGGAGCGGGATGAAAGAGAGATTGTTTTCTGCTTAGGACCATGGTGGAGACAATGTGTCCAACGCCATGGATGGACTTCTTCATACTTTTTCCTGAAACAAATATAGGAAAAGAGGTAAGCATAGGTGGACGCACACACGTTATTTATGTACAATGAACAGTGTCTTTCGCCTGTAAAATCTGTAAATGTCTGGATCAGTTTAGGTTAGTTTAATTTAGTTTAGTTTAGAGATACAGCGTGGAAACAGACCCTTTGGCTGGCCGAGTCCACGCTGACCAGTGATCACCCATTCACTCTAGCAATCCCACTTTCCCATCCACAATTTACTGAGGCCAATTAACCTATAAACCTGCACGTTTCAGGGGTGTGGTAGGGAATGAATGAATAAATGGAAATACGTTTATTGGCCAAGTATTCACATACAAGGAATTTGCCTTGGTGCTCCGCCCGCAAGTGACAACATGACATACAGTGACAACTGGATGCACCCGGAGAAACTGGAGCACCCGGAGAAAAAACACGTGGTCACAAAGAGAACATGTTGACATCACCTGAGGTCAATTTTGAACCCAGGTCTCTGGCACTGTAAGACAACAACTCCACTGCTGCGACACCGTGCCGCCCATTTTTCGGACAGTATCAACTTAATTCTGTAGCATTTCTTTCTCACACTTTAAATTATAAATTATTTTCTGAAAACTATAACCAAAAATAGTGAAAGTGTAAAGTTATCAATTATTTTGAAAGGAAGGTAGAAATCATAGTGTCCACTGAATACTATGTTTACATTTCTGTTATGCTGCTGCAAGGTAAGAATTTAATTGTTCCTTTTCAGGACATATGACAATAAAACACTCTTGACTTGATCAATTATGCTCGCTCTGAAGCAACTTTTAACAGGGAACGATTTGAAACACCTTTAAACTGATTATTAGTTAAATAATTGAAGTTTTCTCCTGTTATGTCAGCAATGTGTTCTCACACTCCTTTAGAATGAATTTAGTGCCATTACAGAATAAAATGTGACTTCAGTTTTCAACGGACTTGCTTAAATGGGGCACCATGGGCAGCATGGACGATTTGGACCGAATGGCCTGTTTCCGTGCTGTACATCTAATCTTTGTTGTTGTGCTGGTAATTGCTTTACCATTGTCCATTGTTCTCGATCTAGATCAGTTGGGATGATGGGCCAAGGATTGGCAAACGGAATTTAACTTGGACCAGTGTGAGGTGTTGCACTTTGGCCTGTCACACCAGGGCAGGACATGCATAGTAAAAGGTAGAGGCCTGGAGAGTGTAGCAGAACCGAGAGATCTGGGAGTACAGATGCATGGTTCTCAGAAAGGCACGAGTCAGGTGGACAGTCTCGTGAAGAAGGCCATTGGCACGCTTTCCTTTATCATCAATGGTATTGAGTACACAAGTTGGGACATCGTGCTGACGTGCACAAGCTGGAGTGACCATACTTTAAGTAATTTGTAGTTCTGCTGTAAAGGAGTGGAAAAGTGGGAGCATGGTGGCGCAACAGTGGAGTAGCCGGCTTACAGTGCCAGAGACCTGGGTTTGATCCCGACCAGGAGTCACGTCTGTACATAGTTTGTACATTCTCCCTGTGACTGTGTGGGTTTCCTCTGGGTGCTCCGGTTTCTTCCTACACTCCAAAGACGTACGAGTCCGCAAGTTAATTGTCTTCTGTAAATTGTAAATTGCCCCTAGTGTGTAGGATAGTGCTGGTGTACGAGGATCGTTGGTCGGCGCGGACTCGGTGGGCCGAAGGGTCTGTTTCTGCTCTGTGTCTCTGAAATAAAACTAATCACAACTAGTATGAATTGGTGATCAATAGTCGGTGTGGACTCAGTAGGCCTCGGGCCTGTTTCCATGCAGTATTGCAAAAAAAATTAACTAGAAACTACACACAAGGCTACTAGTTTTTACTGCCAGTTGGAAAAGGAGTTGCATCGAACATAAACGCGCAGCACACAAAACAATTAGTTTGAAATGCGTACCGGTATTCTCTTCCTGGTACATCCCATCAGTAACACTGGGATCTTGAATACAATCGATAATACCAAGCAGTGTTCTGGTCAGCCTCAAGAGGTCATGGAAGCTATAGAAACCAAAATAAATCAGATGTCTGGCCAAGCTTACCACCTTGAATAGAATGCAAAACAGGAAGATCAGTGACACTTTATTATACAATGCAAGATACATTCATGCACAACATCACCACTTGTTTCCCCACCCAGCTGAGTAAATGAGAAGTAATACAAATGAACTGCAGATGTAGGTTTATACCAAAGATAGACATAAAATGCTGGTGTAACTCAGTTGATCAGGTAGCATCTCTGGAGAAAATGAATAGGTCACATTGTGGGTCTAGTTTTGTATGGAGATACAGCATGGAAACAGTCCCTTCAGCCCACCGAGTCCATGCTGCCCAGCGATCAGCGATAACCCAGTACACCAGCACTATCCTACACACTAGGGACAATTTACAATTTTTACCAAAGCCAATTAACCTACAAACCTGTATGTCTTTGGAGTGTGGGAGGAAACTGGACCACCCGGAGAAAATACATGCGGTCCCAGGGAGAACGTACAAACTCCGTAGAGACAGGACTGAACCTGGGTCTCTCACTCTGTAAGACAGCAACTCTGCCGCTGTGACACTGGATCGGGAACCTCCTTCAAACTTCTTCATACGGATAAATGATAAATTTATTCAGTCTAGACAAAATGTTATGATGGAATAACTACAAGATTCCCGATAAAGGATTGCATGTTCTCCCTGCGATCGCGTGCATTTCTTCCGGGCGCTCTGGTTTCCTCTCACATCCCAAAGACCTTAGGATGTATAGGTTTATTGGCCTGTGTAAAATTGCCCCCAGTGTGTAGGGAGTGGATAAGAAAGTGGGATAACATAAAACGAGTGCGAATGGGAGATCGATGGTCGATGTGAACTAGGTGGGCCAAATGGCCTGTTTTGCATGCTGTATCTCTAAAACTAAAATTAATAATGCCCTTAGTCCTAAGACAGACAGAGGAAGTTTGAAGTACTGTAGGTGCTGCACAAGATTGATTGCCTACAATATTGCATGGTTTGCTTCAGAGTGCCAATGGTCAACTTGATCACATTTGATGTTTTAAGCATGATTTTCATTCATCGTATGCTGGTCATAGGTGAACAAGATGCACGGTAGAACCACAATTCATTCCGTCAGCATGCATCATAGAATCATGACATGATTCACTGACTCTCACTACACTGAGAAAGGAAAGATTTAAACCTGAGGGGCAACTTTTATTTTGCACAAAGGGTGGTAGGTGTATGGAATGAGCTGCTGGGGGAGGTAGTTGAGGCAGGTACTATCATCTTTTGGAAACATTTAGATGGGTACATAGATTGGATAGGTTATTGGCCAAATGCAGGCAGGTGGGACTAGTGTAGATGGGGCATGTTGGTCAGCATGGGCTGATTGGGCTGAAGGGCCTGTTCTTATTCTGTGTGACTCTAATATCGGACACATGTGTGCCTGCATGCACTAGGTGTTATTTAACAGTTCAAATCGTCCATTAGATAACAAAATAAAATATTCAACATGTCTAAACCTCACTCCGTTCAAAGCTGGCATATCTTTATCATAGTTCAGCACATTTCTGTAACTCATATGATCACTAATGTCAATTAAAAAAATGCTTCAAGCCAAATCAACATTGTTTTTCATGAAGCCATTGGAATGCTTAAACGTTGTTCACCGTTTTATTTGAGACAGTCCAAATTAAAGTGTACACATTGGGTTAAAAGTATTAGTTTAGCTTTCATTATTGTCACATGTACAGAGGTACAGTAAAAACCTTTTGTTTGCATGGTATCCAGTCAAAGAAAAGACTATACATGATTACAATCAAGCTGTCCACAGTGCACGGATAAAGATACAACGCTTAGCTCAAAAATATAACATTGATATCCGATAAAGTCTGATTACAGATAATTCAAAGGTCTCCAATGAGGTTGTGGGATGGGAGGTCAGGGTGCACTCTAGTTGTTGATAGGATGGTTCAGTTGCCTAATAACAACTAGGAAGAAACTGCCCCTGAATCTGGAGGTATGTGTTTTCAAACTTCTGGACCTCTTGCCTGATGTGAGACTGGAGAAGAGGGAGTGACCGGGGTGAGACTGGTCCTTCATTCTGCTGGTGGCCTTGCCGAGGCAGCGTGAAGTGTAGATGGAGTCAATGAGTGGGAGGCAGGTTAGTGTGATGGACAGCTTGTATTGACAAGGCTTTCATTCTTTCGAGTATAGGAGATTGAGGGGTGATTTAATTGAGGTGTTCAAGATGATTACAGGAATGACAGGGAGGGTCAGGAGAAACTATTGGGAAGAATCCAGAATGAAATGGCACAATCTTAAAATCAGAGTCAGATCACACAAAAATAATGTCTCGAAAGAATTCTTCAGACAGAGGCGTAGAGAAGTTTGGAACTCCTGCACACATAAAGCTGTCAAGACTCGGACAATTAAACATTTTGTAAGTAGGATTAATGGACTCCCGCTGGGCTCTTTTCTCAGGCATTAAGACTGTAAATGTGTAAAATTAATAACTTTATGATTGCGTTAGGCATCCAACTGGAATGCATTTCCATTTTCTACGCTAACTCCCCAGCAATTACTAGCTCAGGTCACAGTGTCTAATGCGAAGACCAACATGGGTACATACTGTAGAATTCTGTCTCAGAAGATCACGGTCCAGAATTATAGTCAGCAGCAAATAATGGAATCAGAGAAAAAAAATACACTGCAAAAAGGTTGTAGAGGAGCTTCCTGACCTATTCCCACCTGCCAGGGTGGAAATGCCAAAGACTAGAGGGACTAGCTATGAGGTGAGAGGGCCACCCACCTGTCACTTGCCAGGATAGACACAAAATGCTGGAGTAACTCAGTGGGACAGGCAGCATCTCAGGAGAGAAGGAATGGGTGACGTTTCGGGACAAGACCCTTCTCCTGACCGTCCTCTCTTTCCGCTTTCCCTCCCTCCTCCCCACCAGAATCAGCGTGAAGAAGGGTCCTGACCCGAAACGTCACTTATCCATGTTCTCTAGAGCTGCTGCTGGGACCGCTGAGTTACACCAGCACATTGTGTCTTTTTTTTAAGAAAGAGATAAATGGGGCAAGTTTTTTTTTTACACAGAGCATGGTGGGTGCCTCAAAACACACTGTCAGGGGTGGTGGTGGAGACAGATACAGCGGTGGCATTTCAGAGTTTTGTACATCGCCACATAGATATGCAGGGAATGGAGGGAAATGGATCACATGCAGGCAGCTGAGATGATCTTATCCTGGCATCATAGTCAAAAAGTGCTGGAATAACTCAGGGGATCAGGCAGCATCTCTGGAGAACATGGAAATGGTGACATTTCTGTCAGGACTGAAGAAGGGTCCCGACCCGAAACGTCACCTTTCCATGTTCGGCAGAGATGCTGCCGAACCCGCTGAGTTACTCTACATTTTGCGTGCATCTTTGGTGTAAACCAGCATCTGCAGTTCATTTTTAATACATTTTTATTCTGACATCATGTTCAGCACAGATTTTGTGGGCCGAAAGAGCCTGTCCCACTTAGGTGATTTTCTTTGGCGACTTGCCAGCACCCGTCATAGTTGCAGCAGGTCTCCGAAAATTTTCAACATGTTGAAAATCCAACGGCGACCAGAAAAAGGTACGACTCTTTGGGCGACTACTCACGACCATACAGGCGGGACAGGCCCTGTTGCTGTACTATGCTGTGCTCTTCTTTGTTCTATATGATTTAGAACAAAATGTAAATTCCAGAGCAGACTGAGGAAGCCATGCACAGCACAACAACTGGCTTTGACCTGGCATTCTTAGCAAAGTACAAATGAGGATATTTTTTATATGTAACTAGTAATTGATGAGTTGAGAAACAGCTTAAAGAATATTGATTTTAGACACTGTCACTGAGATAAGAGGCCTGTGCTATGGAAAAATCAATGAAAAATAACAGCCAGTGTAAATAAAGTGGGGCTAAAGGTATCACGTTCATGTTGTAGGAGCAGAATTAGGCCGTTTGGCTCATCAAGTCTACTCCGTCATTCAATCATGGCTGATCCATCCTTCTCCCCATAACCCCTGACACCCATACTAATAAAGAATCTGTCAATCTCCACCTGAAAAATACCCAATAACGGCCTCCACAGCCATCTGTGGCAATGAATTCCACAGATTCACCACCCTCTGACTAAAGAAACACCTCCTCATCTTTCTAACTGTAAGTCCTTTTATTCTTAGGCAAAGGCCTCTGGTCCTCGACTCTCCCACTGGTGGAAACATCCTCTCCACATTTACTCGATCCAGGCCTTGCACTATTCGGTAGTTCAATGAGGACCCCTCTCATCCTTCTAGACTCCAGCGAGTACAGTATCAATACACAGTCAGGATTATTCACACTGAGTGGGAATCATAACTAATCACAAGGAAGAGAACATAAAAAAATAATAATTACCTCATATGTGAGCTTATTTTTCTCTTCATCGGAAAATGGAAGTGCATCGTTCACCACAGTATTGAGGTAGTCTTCCATAAACTCCATCGTTGCCGCGAATTTGTTCTTCTTGTCCGCCCTTGAGTCATTTAGATTTGAGTCATAACTGCAGGGGAAAATGAATTATTTATCAACTTATCAACTCTCACCAGCACCATTTCTTATTTATTGACCTGGTCAGGATTTGTTTTCTGGAGTGCGTTTTGTCGTAGTTTAATCAGGCTGGGATTGATTGATTGAAAGATACAGCCTGGAAACAGGCCCTTCGGCCCACCGAATGGAACGAAAGGGGGGGCTTGTCGGTGGGGGGCCTGCTACTACAGTTAGGACTGTTCGGTATTTTTGTAACTTTGTCGGCGCCAAAGCATGGCGACACTTGTGTAATGCCTAGGTTGTATGCAAAACAAAGCACTTCACTGTACCTAGGTCCGTGTGACAATAAATATAATTCATTCACCAAATCCATGCTGACCATCGATCTCCCGTTCACAGTTCTATGTTATCCCACTCTCTCATCCACTCCCGACACACTAGGGGCAATTTACAGAGACCAATTAACCTACAAATCCGTACGCCTTTGGGATGTGGGAGGTAATCGGAGCATCCAGAGGAACCCCGCAGTCACAAGGAGAATGTGCAAACTCCACAGAGACAGCGGCCAAGGTTTGAACGTGGGATCAAACCCATGTTCTCTGGCGCTGTGAGGTAGCATCTTTACCAGCTGTGCCACCCCACTTGGAAAGGTTATGTTGACATCTGACAGGAAAGGCATCTGAAAAGAAAGGAAATAACTCTCTGAAATTTCATGGGAAAGGAAAGACTTATTAATGCACCCTGCCATTATTGAGTTGACCACAAGTTCACAACTCAAGCAGCTTCATGGGCTAAATATACATCTTCCTAATGTATTAGATACAGTGTGCTCCACTATTTGCTCTGTTGGAATGATATCTTACCCTTGCATTTTGGTTGATCAATAAAGGTATCACTGAATTGAAGTGAAAATAATTGGAAGCATATACCCTGGGGGCGGGGGGGGGGGGGGGACACAGTGGCCCAGAGGTAGGACTGCTGCCTCACAGCGCCAGAGACCAGGGTTCGATCCTGACAATGGGTGCTGTCTGTACGGTGTTTGGTACATTCTCCCTGAGACCACGTGGGTTTTCTCCGGGTGCTTTGGTTTCCTCCCATACTCCAATGACGTGCAGGTTTGTAGGTTAATTGGCTTCGGCAAAAACTGTGTTTAGAGTGTGGGTATGCAAAACTGGGATAACACAGAACTAGCATACAGGTGATTGATGGTCAGCGTGGAGTCAGAGGGTGCACAGGCCTGCATCAAGATTCAAGAATGTTTTATTGTCATATGTCCTGAAACGGGACAGTTAAATTCTTACTTTCAGCAGCACAACACACCTGTAAATGTAGTACTCTATAAACACCATCATAAACAACAAAGCATACATATAGAATTTTTTTTTTTAAAGGGATAAGGATCAAATTCAGGAAGAAGGAAAGAGTTAAAGTAGGCATCGTATTCAGCCCAGATATTGCGCTGTACTGTACTATAGGTCCTATGTCACCCATGCATTTCCTCCACAGATGCAGCCTGACCTGTTGAGTTCTGCCAGCACTTTGCATCTTGCTCCACCATCTGCAGTTCCTTGCGTCTCCATTTCTCAGCCATGCTAATCTATTTTGATGGCTGAGTTATAATCGGTTGCTGGGAATACACGAGGCATATTCCTGGTTGCTCTAAAATTTATGTCCAGGTCCACCACTGATTGTCTGGCAACTGGTGGTCCAGACCCCCTCCCCCTTTAATCCAGACGAAATCTCCCCCCCCCCCCCCCCGAATTTCCCCCTAAAATGAGAATGAGGTGCCTACAGGTGAGGGGCCAGGTGAGACGGCCGCTCAACCTCATCGGGACTTCTGTGCCGATCGGCGGTTCAAATTTGCCACTTGCAGCCGGGGCTTTGGAACACCAACCCAGCAAAACCCTTCCCCTAGCCAACTTCCACGGGCGACTTTGCGGGCCGGTATCTCCGCCCCCCCCCCCCCCTCCCACCCCCCCATGGCTGTGACCTCTGTTGGTCCGGCAAAACGGATAATCCGGAAAGGCTCTGGAACCAAGGGTGCCGGGAAATCGGTGGTGGACCTGTACTTCCAAAAAAAATCCGCTGAGATGAGGAACAATGGTCTTACTCTTTGACAGTGATCGATGTCGGTATTTCGGTCCACAGACGAGCAAATTTTACTGACGTCACCAGTTCCTGGGGGTCCCTGATGACATGCACGTGTAACATCAGATTGCAGAAGGAAGCCCGTATATCGAAGGGCAGAGTCTCATCTGCCATGCACAGAAATATCAGTTCCACGCTCAGCTGCTTGGAAATCTCACCGATTGCCAAATACTGCCGATCCAGACAAATCATTGCAAAAAGCTTCAGCTGGTACCTGAAACATAATGGTTGGGACGGGTTAAAGACTTGCATTAGGAACCTGCTCTATCATCCTTCAGCATCAACCTCTTCAACTGCAAGGTAAGTGTTGTTGCAGAACAGCAGGCCAGTCGGCCCCTCAAATCCATGCTGACTCCCAGCCAGACAACCCACCCATCCCTATCCAGACTCAGGAATAGCCTTTTCCAGACTGTTTTGTTCAGTGTAATACAATGCCGACCGCTCGACAAAGGTCAGAAATGAAAAGACAAAAAGTGTGAGTAAAGGGCCTGTCCCACTTACGCAATTTGTTTTCGCCGCCTTGCCGGCACCCGTCATGGTCGCAGCAGGTCGCCGAAATTTTTCAAAATGTTGAACATCCAGCGGCGACCAGAAAAAGGTACGACTCTTTGTCGCGGGGAGACGCCTGTTTGGTCGTGAGTAGTCGCCCAAAGAGCCGTACCTTTTTCTGGTCGCCGCTGGATTTTCAATATTCAGCATGGTGGCCTGCTGCAACTATGATGGGTTCCGGCAAGTTGACGAAAAAATTGCGTAAGTGGGACACGCCCTTTAAGGAGATAAAGGTAGAAGAGGTGTGAAATGTGAAGCCAGAGGAAGGAATATGGATGGATGGGGAGGGGAAGGAGGGGAGCAAGAAATGGGTACAGACCCAAATCCAGGTGGGGGCACAGGGAAGAGTGATGAGGGGAGTGGGAGAGAAGGGGTGGGGTTGAGGTTGGGGTTGTATTTAGGTTAGTTACCTAAAATTGGAGAATTCAATTCTCATGCCATTAGGATTATAGGTGGAAGGAAATGTAGGGGGGAGCGGAAAGATAGAAATGATTTGTGCATCCAGTACTAATTACTCAACTGCTTCTCATTAAGAAGCACCGTTACAAAACATAATCACAAAGCATTGATTTATGCCAGTTGTTAACTTCCCTTATATTGCGAATTACCTGTAATACGTCAGGATATTTTGATCATGGACGTTACCCGCTCTTGCTTCCTGGGCAAGTTGCCTGATGCCCTTCTCTTGAACTTCATTCGTCTTGTCTGTCCAGATCAGCCAAACTTCATCTTCAAAGTACTCCAAACTCATGTACTCCGGAGACTGTGACATCTCCTTCACTGGCCTCAAGCTGAAAATAAAGATGGAAATGAGATTTCAACTTCTCTGCTTCTTTCACGATTCTATTAAAAATAAAACAAGTCAGTGAGAACCAGGTTACACAACAGTTAATGGGCAGATCTAAATCACAATACTAAAAGTAAAAAATATATAGGAAACACTCAGCAGGTCAGGCAGCATCTGTGCAAAGAAAAACAAGATTGAAATTTCAAATCAGCAGATTAACGAGTGTTCTTTGAGGGACGAGTATTGGCAAGGGTTTCAATATTAAACAGTGACTTGAAATATCTTCTGTCCGTTTGAGAAGATGGTTGAGTGTTTAATGTTTTAGGGTCATTTAGTCATGCAGCAGTCAGCCCAATTCATCCATGCCGACCAAGATGCCCTAATTAAGCTAGTTCCATCTTGCATAGAAATAGAAGAGTTTACCCACGTGGACAACATCACAAACTGGTTAATTTTAGGCGAGATACAATACATTCTGTAGCTCATGAAAGGATGTGAAGTATTAGAAAATTATTGCCCACTGGCTAAGCTTATTTTGGAGTAGCGTGTGCAGTTCATGTCGCCCCTTTTACAGGAAGGATGTGGAGGCTTTGGAGAGGGTGCAGTAGTGGTTAAGTAGAATGCTACCTAGATTAGAAAGTATTAGCTACAAGGAGAGGTAGGATTGGATTGTTTTCTGTGGAACGCAGAAATTTGAGTGGAGGGCTGATAGAATATAAAAATTAGAAAAGAATTAGGGAAGACAGATGGAACCTTTTTCTGAGAGTGGAAATGTCAAAGATTAGAGGGCATAGCTTTGAGATGAGAGGGGTAAAGTTCAGAGGGATGTGCAGTGCAGCTATTGTTACACAGAGAGTGGCTTGTGCCTGGCACACACTTCCAGGGGTGGTAGTGGAGGCAGATATATTAGTAGCATTTGAAGGGCTTTTGGACTGCTGCATAGATATGCAGGGGGATGGAGGGATATGGATCGTGTGCTAGTGGAGGAGGTAAGTGTAACTTGACATCATGTTTGGCACGGACATTGTGGACCAGTGGCCTGTTGCTGTGCTGTACTGTTGCATGGGCTTTTGTGCTGTTTCTAAGTGTTGCTTCAACTTATTGGCAAAGACGGCGCAGCGGTAGAGTTGCAACCTCACAGCCCCAGAGACCCAGGTTCGATCCTGACTACGGGTGTTGTCTGTACGGAGTTTGCACGTTCTCCCTGTAACTGCGTGGGTTTTCTCCGGGTGCTCCGGTTTCCTCCCAAATCCCAAAGTAGGTCAATTGACTTTGCTAAGAATTGTAAATTGTTCCTAGTGTGTACCGGGTGCTAGTGTACGGGGTGATTACTGGTCGGCATGGATGGGCCGAGGGGCCTCTTTCCACGCTGTATCTCTAAACTAAACTTATTGCTGTGTTGAAGAATGTTTTAATCAAAGTGTGGGACCCAGCTGTATTGTCCACTGAGTGACATGTCACCAGCAATATGAAGTTCTATTTGGGATATTTTGAAAAGCCTTTTTATATTAATGTAGAATTGGGCTCAAACCAGGGTGGAACAAGTCTGAGGGGTGGAATAGCACACTGTAATGGGACATTTTCCAATGCTGTTATGAGTTCCCAAACCACGAACAACAAGCCTAATTGGCTTATTGATCAGTTACAATCAAACTGAAGTGTGGAACGTGCTTGAGAAGCAAAGCAGCGCACTTCTATTGCTGGTTTCCAAATAAAGCCTCACTTCACTTCTTGTTACTTCGAACGGCATTTCTAAACTCTGAGCAGGCTATTGGTATTGGCCAGCATTCTTTTCATTAGCCAAAATTGACATTCTGTAAAGAACCACTCGTGAAATAATATAAAGCACTGGATTAAAGAACATATCTTCACATCATTGTCTCAAATAACTATGGACATTGCCAATGAAGGTAGGACAGGGTAACTGAAGTGCCAAAATCTTGCTGCAAATGCCACGAAAACTCAGTCATAACAAATACGTAGCAATTGAAGGGGTGTTGATTTCATGCATATTATCTGTGGAATAATGATTTCTGCTCCAAACATGAGTTGTGTGCAACTTGTGAATCATAAGAACATAATTTCATCTCTACTTGTGTTGCATTTGTTGATAAAAAGCTTTAAACTAGAATCCGTATCCATCAATGAACATCCCACACAATCTTCTTCTGTCTGAAAAAGGGTCCTGAACCAAAACATCGTCTGTCTTTACCTCCATAGATGCTGCCTGACCTGCTGATTCCCTCCAGCATTTTGTGTCCTTTTATGTATTAACCTGTAAGAAGGGTCCCAACCCAAAACGTCACCTATTCTTTTTCTCTAGAAATGCTGCCCGACCTCCTCACTTACTCCAGCACTTTGTGCCTATCTGGTCTGTTCATGTGCCAACTCTGTCACCAGGTAACCTTTAGAGATAGAGTGGAAACAGGCCCTTCGGCCCACTGAATCCACACTGACCAGTGATCAATCTATACACTAGCACTAACCTACACACTCAGGATAATTTACAATTTACAGAAGCCAATTAACCTACAAACCTGCACATCTTTGGAATGTGGGAGGAAACCGGAGCAGCTGGAGAAAACACACTTGGTCACAGGGAGAATGTACAAACTCTGTACAGACAGCACCTGTAGTCAGGATCGAACCTGTGTCTCTGGCGCTGTAAGGCAGCAACTCTACCGCAGTGCCATTGTGCTGCCCCCAACTCAGTCAGCATGGACAAATTGAGTCAAGGTATTCAGCACAATGAATCAATACATCTATGGCCTTGACATTTACTGTGCAAATCCTGACCTGGTTTAACTTCATAAAATGCAATTCCTTGCCCTTATCCAAGTTAAATTGCATCTGCCATTCTTTTGCCCACTTTGCCAGTTGATCCAGATCCTGTTGCAAATTCAGACAACCTTCTCCACCATCCACATCATCAAGCGAGTTTGAGTTTAGTTTAGTTTATTGTCACATGTACCGAGGTGCAGTGAAAAGCTTTTGTTGCACGCTAATCACTCAGCGGAAAGACAACACATGATAGCAGTCGTGCCATCCACAGTGCACGGATACATGTTAAAGGGAATAACTTAAATAAAGTTTAATACACGATAAAGGCATAAAGGTTCCGTCTCACGGGGTTGCGGTCAGTGGCGGTGAAGCGCGGCGTCGCCGGAAGAGGGGACCGCATGGCAACCGCGAGAGCGCCGCACGGATGCTGCGCGGGGCCGAGTGATCTCCGTACGGCCAGTTCCACGAGCTTGCAGCGTCGAGTGATGACGACATCGCGCAACTCGAAGCGCTACGCGATGACGTCATTTTGTATCGCGGGGCTGTGGCAGCAGTAGAGGTGATCGCGGCGCTGTGGCGGCGGTAGTGGTGATCGCGGCGCTGTCGCGGCGGCTGTGGTGGTGCCCGTGCCGCACACGTGCCTCACTGGCGGCGGATGTGGCGGTGAAAGTTCGACTCACGGTGCTCGTGCCGCACTGGCGGCGGCTGTGGCGGTGAAAGTTCGACTCACGGCGCTCGTGCTGCACTGGCGGCGGCTGTGGCGGTGCCCGTGCCGCACTCGTGCCTCACTGGCAGCGGCTGTGCGGTAGGAATAGTTTTTTCGACATTGTTGGTTTTTTGTGAGCACCGTGCGGTGTTGATCCCAACACCGCACGGCCCCGGCGGTGTGCGTTGGACCGACCCCGCGGTCTCTGGCGGTCCACGAGCGGTAGAAACTTCCTGTTTCACCGCCAATGACCGCAAACCCGTGAGACAGGCCTTTTAAGCTCTGGTGTCTGTTATATTGTTACAATTGAAACCGAGTTGTAACATGCAAATTAATTGCATGACGTAGAAACATCATGTGTTCTCTGATAGTGCCAACAGTTGCAGAATGAGAAGCCTGTACAACATTGTACTAGTAAAAGAGAAGTCCGACACAAAGTATTGTCTCCGTTATTATCTTGAAGATAGAACTCAGAGCAACACAAAACAGTTCTGTGTCAGCTGCAAATTATGTAAAATAACCATATAAAAATGATGAATAATTAACATCACACATTCACCATAAACCATTATTTCGAGGTGTGAGGCAAGAAGCTGTAACTCACGCAGTTTTGATCAGAATGTCTTCATTCTTTGGATCCAGTACACATTTGCAGATTAGTTCCTGGGTCACTGGAATGGCCACATGATTTGACACGCAGAGATCGGACAAATAATCTAAAAATCTGTTGGAAAAGGACAAATAGAGAAAGCCGCTTGGTTAAAAAAAGATCTATTTCACTTTCTCCTTAAATCTCTTAGACGTTAGACTTGGGAATAGAAATACAGCGCGGAAATAGGCCCTTCGGCCCACCGAGTCCGCGCTGACCAATGATCACCCCGGTCCTGCACACTTGGGACAAATTACAGAAGCCAATTAACCTACAAACCTGTATCTCTTTGGGGTGTGGGAGGAAACTAGAACACCCGTGGAAAACCCACACGGTCACAGGGGGAAGAGACAACACCCATAGTCAGGATCGAACCCGGGTCTCTGGCGCTGTGAAGCAGCAGCTCTACAGCTGTGCCACTGTACCGCCCTTCTTACTTTAACCCACAAAGCCTTTATTTTAATAAGGACTCATTAGTATGCAAATGTAGGTAAATGTAATCATAAAGTTTATTCCAGTACCACAAAATGCAACTCATTCACCAATGTCCCTTAGAAAAATACATTTACAACATACCCTGGTCTGGCCACCATGTGCCTGCTCTTCCATACCAATATGGGTGACTATCAGCATACTTTGAGAACTTTCTAAGAGTTTAGTTTGGAGATACAGCATGGAAAAAGGGTCTTCAGCATTCGGAATCCACACCAAACATCGATCACTCGTTTACATTAGTTCTATATTATCCCACTTTCTCATCCACTCAACACACTTGGGGCAATTTACAGAGGGCCAATTAACCCAAATACCCGGACGTCTTTGGGATGTGGAGGTAGCCAGTGCACCCGGAGTAAATCCACTCAGGAGAATGTGCAAACTCCACACAGCACCGAGGTCAGGATCGGACCATCAAATGAGTCACGGGTGTCAAATTATCTTCCCAGGAGAACATTATATCGATTGTTCATGTTAGATTCCAAAAAAAAGTATGATAAGGCTCTTATCACAGAAACCCAGAGAAATAAATAGAAATGAAGGTGGTTTGCATATCTGTTGGTTAATTCACACTGCCAGTTTAATACCTGGACAGCAAGTTAAATATTCAGCCCATCTAATAAAGCAACAGGTTCATTTAATTATAGAAACAAAGAACTATAGATGCTGGTTTATACCAAAGATAGACACAAAGTGCTGGAGAAACTCAGCGGGTCAGGCAGCATCTCCGAAGAAAAAGGATGGGTGAGTTTTCCTGTCGGGACCCTTCTTCAAACTGAAAGTGGGGGGTTGGGAGAGGGGTGGGGGTTGAAGAACTGGAGGCTAGAAAAAAACAAGGACTTACCAGGGCCGGCAACTAATGACCTCAGGCAGGGTGGTGCCCTGGTGGACCCATTGTTGGTTTGGGAAGGTGTGATCTCAAGAGGGATAGAATATGGTGAACAATGGAACTGGTTAAATGACTAGGGTAGAGGAAGGGAGCAGAGGAGGAGGGGAAGGGAGTGTTTATAAAAGTTACTTAAAATTACAGAAGTCAGTGTTCATACTGCTGGGATAGACGCTGCCCAAGCAAAATATAAATTCATTTAATTACGGGGGAGTGTAATAAATCTTATATGTGGCAATCAATCTGCATCCATAACATTGCATAAACTGGAATAAAATGCCCACCAGGCCCATTTAAACTTTTTTTTATGGTATTAATTTCAATGTCAAGGGACATTTATATCCACCCCAAAAGGCAATTGCAAAATTAATCCCAAGGTATCTGTCTTCAAAGCCTGAAGACTAATGTGTCCTGGAATTCATGGAGGTTCATTGAGGTTTCTGTAGAGTTGTCAGGGAATGTGTGACTAAAATGAACAAAAGCTTGTAAATGATCAGACTGAAGAAAGGTCCCAACCAGAAACGTCACCTATCCATGTCCTCCAGAGATGTTGCCTGACCCAACTGCGTTGAATAGGCTGGGTCTAATTTAATGATTGGGCATCTTCTTGACTGGATTTACCCGCTGCACCATCCCTATAGCTTTAATGGATGGACACAGGAAAAAGAAGGTCTTACCGAGCTTCTCTGTTCTTCCTCACTAGTGTGACGAAGGTTTCAATCTCTGTCTTCGTGATGTGCTGTTCCAATAGTTTTCTGTTGTTGTGAAGCAGAGCTGTAATCGTGTCTTCAGCCAAAATGTCATAACCAATCTGAGACTGCATCACCCCAAACTGCTTGGCTATGTGTTCCTGCAACAGTAACATTGGGAAAATATCATACCAAAATCTTACCTCCACATTTCCCGCCTCTCATTTCCTCCCTTAACAGAATGACAAACCAGAACAGGCAAAAGCATCGATTCATGAGTAGATGCAAGGAACTGCAGATGATGGTTTACATAAAAAGACACAAAATGCTGGAGTAACTCAGCGTGTCAGGCAGCATCTCTGGAGAACATGATAGGCGATGTTTCATGTCGGGACCATTCTTCAGATGAGGTCTAGACCCAAAAAGTCACCTACCATGTCCTCCAGAAATGCTGCCTGACCCACTGAGTTAGTCCAGCACTTTGTGCCCTAAAGGCAACTGGTTACGGGCAAATGAAAAGATTCTTTCACCTTCTGAAAGATACAGCATGGAAACAGGCCTTTCGACCAACTGAGTCCACACTTACCATGGATTACATTAATCGCATATTATCCCATTTTCGCATACATTCCTGACTAACGAGGGACAATTTTACAGGCCAATTAACCTAGAAAGTCGCATGTCTTTGAGATGTGGGGGGAAACTGGAGCACCTGGAGAAAACCCATGCAGACATGGAGAGATCGTATAAACTCCGTACAGACAGCATCCGTAGACAGGATTGAACCCGGGTCTCTGGTACTGTAAGGCAGCAACTCTACTGCTGCACCACTGTGCCACCCCTAATCCATGCATCATTCTGATAAACCTACTCTGCGGCCTTGCCAAAGCCTCCTCGATCAAACCACAAGTCGACTTGTTGATGGCGGTGGAGACGAGCGCCAATGATGTCCTGGGTCTCGTCACAAACCAGTTCACGTTGGTTCTTGGTTCCACCTCTCCTTCTAATGAACACAATAATCCTTCACAACAACCTGGACGAACATCTCACTTCGTACTTTTGCTTTGAAGAAATTAATTCCCACTCAAGGTCACGGTTAGGAATTGGGTCTGAACCAAGGGTTGTGACTCTTGCACCATACCTGGTTTTTCCTGTAGTCATCCTGAGAGTGCCGCAGCACTCGGTAACAGAGGCGGAACATGTACAGATACGGTGCGTTCTTCTGATCCGCCAGCTCCTCCAACTTTAACAAAGGCCCTTCCCCTTTATCTGCAAACGGAACCTTTAGGATTCCAAATATCTGTGCAATGCAAGCAACAAGCAGGTGATTAACCTTTCCCCGTGGCAGAGGTGCCTAAGACGAGACGGCATACATTTAAAGTGAAGAGTAAACTGGAAAGGTCACAAAGAAGATGTATGAGGATTTTGCCAGGACTCGAGGGCCTGAGCCAAAGGGAGAGGTTGGGCAGGCTAGGACTTTATTCATTGGAGCGCAGGAGGATGAGGGGTGATCTTATAGATTGGGTAAATGCACAGTCTTTTATCCAGAGTCGGAAAATCAAGAACCAGGGGGGCATAGGTTTAAGGTGAGGGGAGAAAGATTTAATAGGAACCTGAGGGGCAACTTCTTTACACAAAGGGCAGTGGGTATATGGAACGAGCTGCCAGCGGAGGTACTTAAGGCAGGTACTATGACAACATTTAAACATCATTTGAACAGATACATGCATAGGATAGATTTAGAGGGATATGGGCCAAACGCAGGTTGGTGGGACCATGGTAGATGGGGTATGTTGGTTGGCTTGGACACATTTGGCGTAATTCCATGCTGCATGAATCTTTGATTAGCGATCACCCCGTACACTAGCACTAAATTGCACACACTAGGGATGATTTACAATTAGCAGAAGCCAATTAGCCTACAAACCTCTCCGTCTTCGGAATGAGGGAGGAAACCGAAGCACCTGGAGAAAACCCACGCAGTCACAGGGGAGAACGTGCAAACTCCGTACAGACAGCACTCATAGCCAGTCTCTTGCGCTGTAAGGCAGCAACTCTACAGCTGCGCCACTGTGCTGCCCGATTTATTTGGTTCAAGAATTGATTCTTCCTGGCACGTTACATATTTGTAGTCGAGCTCTCTGGATTAACCAAAGGCACATCTGTGCCTTTCCAACACTAGTAATTGGGGGTCAGGTCAGAACAGAAAATGTGGCAACTTAATCATACTAATATGGAGAGCCATGGGTGTAAAAGGTTAATTGGAAAATGGTCAGGCCTGGCTGGTTTGTATGAAGTTTGAAGATGATTCTGCAGAGAGAAAATGATCGTAGATAATTATAGTATATAGTCAAGAGTGTATAATTGTCATATGTGTCAAAAATGGAACAATGAAATTCTTATTTGCAGCAGCATTATAGGTCAGTGCACACAGTACTCACATAATGTAATAACAAATAGTTCAATACATTGTTTTAAAAGTCAGCATAAGTGCAAAAAAATAAATTCCCTGGTTGAAACAAAATGGTTCGTAGTTTAGTTGGTGTTTGTAGTGTTTAATTGATTTTAGACTTTAGAGATACTTTAGAGATACAGCGCAGAGACAGGCCCTTCGGCCCACCGAGTCCGTGCTGGCCAGCGATCAACCCGTACACAAACCTACACATACAAGGGACAATTTTACAACTAACCAAAGCCAATTAACCTACAGATTGTACGTCTTTGGAGTGTGGGAGGAACACTCATGGTCACAGGGTGAATGTACAAACTCCAAATGGACAGCATTGAACCCAGGATCTGTTGCACCACTGTGCCACCACAGCACAATAGCTTGATTTAGTTTAGTTTAGTTTAGAGATACAGTGCGGAAACAGGCTCTTTGGCCCACCGAGTTCGCACTGACCAGCGATCCCTGCACAATAGCACTACCCAACACACACGGGACAATTTACAATTATACCAAGCCAATTAACCTACAAACCTGTATGTCTTTGAAGTGTGGGAGAAAACCGAAGATCTCGGAGAAAACCCACGCGGTCACGGGGTACAACGTACAAACTTCATACAGACAGCACCCGTAGTCGGGATTGAACCCGGATCTCTGGCGCTGCAAGTACTCTAAGGCAGAAACTCTACTGCTGCGCCACCGTGCCACCCGTGTTATGGGAAGAAGCTGTTCGTAAACCTGGAAGTCATGATTTTCAGGCTCCTGTACCTTCTTCCCAATGGCAGGAGCGGTTTATTTTTTTGTAAATATAGGGTTGGATTATCTGATTTTGTATTTTGTTTTCAGTAGCAAATGGAAAGATTGTGGGAATATTATGCTGATCAGTAAACATTGGAGAATCTGTTGCTCATTTACAGACAGACAGATCTCAATTATCTGTGGCAACAATTCTATTAATTAAAGAAAGCAGAAAAAGTAAGAGAATTTCTCAGCTGCAATTTTGGAAGCTTGCTTGAAGGACAGATTTTTTTGTTTAGTGTAGAGATACAGCGTGGAAACAGGCCCTTCGGCCCACCGAGTCCATGCCGACCAACGATCACCCCGTACGTACACTTGTTCTATTCTACACACTTGGGGCAATTTACAGAAACCTCCAAACCCGCACTCTTTGGAATGTGGGAGGAAAGTGGAAACCCACGCAGCCACAGGAAGAACCTCTGGCGCTGTAAAGCAGCAACTTTACCGCTGCGCCACTTTGCCGCCCTTAATCTTAAATAAAGTCTAATACCGACTAATAGTAAGTCAATTGAGTGTATTGATTTACTTTGTGTGTTACCACCGCCATTACAGTAACCCTTATTGTAAGCGTTATTTTGTCCAACTTTATTCACGGCAATGTTACAATTCAGATCCACTAGGTACCTGTTCCAGTATGTTTTGTTCTCGCATCAGTTTTTGCCGTTCTCTGTTAGGTTTTGTCATAACGATATCCACAACATTCTGACCATTGTTGGGAACATTCACAACAAAGAATACAAGATCTTCCAATAATTTAATTGCAAACCTGCAAAGGACAAGTTAGAATGCAAAATCATTGTTCGTCATCAAAAAGAAGAAAGCTGAAAAGCTAACAAGAAAACCAGAGGTCCCGACCCAAAACGTCGCCTGTCCATGTTCCCCTGAAATGCTGCCTGACCCACTGAGTTACTCCAGCACTTTGTGTTTTACTCAAGATTCCACCATTTATGGTCTCTCATCATGTCCCACTCTTTCTTTTTCCCTCCCCAATCTCCCTTGTGCCCTACCTTGACTCGCACTTGACTATTTTTCCCTTCCCCCTCCTCTTCCACCTGTATTCCTTCCTCCAGCTTCACAATTCGCAACTCTTCAGTTCTTTTCTCTCACACCTTGTCTTTTCATGCCTGGCCTTTATCCAACCATCTGCCTATCAACTCCAGCCCCTCCATCACCCCTTCACTTGTATCCACCTATCACTTGCCAAGCTTAAAGAAGATGGGAGGGGCAAGTGGTAGTGGAGGCTCAAGATGTGTTTATGCAGGTGATGGGGAGATATGGATCATTGCAGGCAGGTGAGATTCATTTGTCTCGGCCTCACGTTCAGCACAAACATTGCTGTTAGAAACTAAATAATAGGCAAGCATGTAATGCCCACTTCAGGGCAAGCTTTCAGCTTTGTCTGGCAAAATGTGAATAAATTTATCTATTTTGAACATTCATTTCATCTCAACGCCCTTGGCCTAGTGTTTCGGAGTGGATAAAAGAACTAATCTACAAATCCTCAAGTTTTTAATGAGTAAAATATTAACGGAACAAATGTCTCTGCTGTTGTGCTGCCTCTCAGGTGGGACTGCATTAATGCAGCCTCATTCACTTGAAGAGAACACAGAACAGTCCAGCACAGCGATAAGCTCTTCAGCCCACTCAACGTCTGTGCCAAACATGATACCAAGTTAAAATAGCCTCCTCTGCCTCCAGGTGATCCATATTCCTCTATTCCCTGTATATTGTATTGTATTGTATTGTATTGTATATCTTTATTGTCATTTCCTGAGTATTCACATACCCAGAGGAAACAAAAAAACGTTCCTCAACCAGTGTCCATTTCAGTGTGCAGTAAAAAATAAATAGAAGTAAAAATACATATATCATGAACAAATTAACACTCTACTCTACTAAACATCAACAGGCGTTCCGATCGGCAGCGGCACGACAGTGGCTCTGCTGCAGTGTGTCCAGGTTGGTGGTTGGTGCACGATACTTTGGCAGGGGACAAAGTCCGTTTATCAGTCTTATAACCTGCGGGAAGAAGCTGAGGAGCATCCTGCTGGTTTTGCACCTAATGCTCCGGTACCTCTTCCCAGATGGCAGGATGGAGAATATGTGATGCGATGGGTAGTAGGGGTCTTTGATGATGGAGATGGCTCTGGTGATACATCTCTTCCTGTATATGTCCAGCAGGAAAGGGAGTGGAGCACCAATAATCCTGCTGGCGGTCTTCACAATCCTGTCTAGTTGGTGCCGTTCGTACGCCTTGCAGCTCCCGAACCAGGAAGTGATGCCGTAGGTTAATGTGCTCTCGATTGTCCCCCTATAAAAAGTTCGTAGGTGTGTAGCGGGGAGACCTGCTTTACGTAGTCTTCGGAGAGGGTGTAGTCGCTGCTGGGCTCTCTTGACCAGTGCTGTGGTGTTGGTCGTGGACGTCAGGTCATCTGACAGGTGGAGTCCTAGGAACTTCACGCTGTTGACCCTTTCCACATCAGCTCCATCGATGTGCAGAGGTGTATGGTGTTGTTTTCCCGCCCTCCTGAAGTCAACCACCATCTCCTTAGTTTTTCCCACGTTGAGAATGAGGTTGTGGGATTTGCACCATCCTGTGAGCAGCTCCACCTCCATCCTGTACGCCGACTCATCATTGTCACTGATGAGACCCACCACTGTTGTGTCATCAGCGAACTTGTTGATGAAGACTGTTTTGAAACCACACAGTGGGCCATTTTCAGGGAGGCAGCAACAGATGACAGTAGCATCAACCTCCAAGAATACACAGAATCCGTCATCGGATACATCAATAAATGCATTGATGATGTAACGGTGGTAAAAACCGTCAGGAGGCGTGCCAATCAGAAACCTTGGCTAACTGGGGAAGTGTGTTCCCTACTGAGAATCCGGAATGCTGCATTCAAATCTGGGGACAACGCAGCATACAAACTGGCAAGGAGTAACCTATCCCGGGGGATCAGGGAAGCGAAGAGGCTGTATGGACAAAAACTTAATAGCCACTTCGCAAATGACAAAGACACACGTCGCTTGTGGCAGGGATTTCATACCATCACGGACTACAAGCCCCCCCCGCTGCGGATATGCCAAAACGTCCATGTGCCTATCCAAAAGCCTCCTCAACATCACTATCGTAACTCCCCCTCCAAATGTATCCTATCCATGTACCTGTCCAAATGTGTTTTAAACTACGTGATGGTACCTGCCTCAACTGTCTCCTGCGGCAGCTCGTTCCATACATGCACCACCCTCAGTGTTAAAAAAGTTGCCGTTCGGGTTCCTATTAAATCTTTCCCCCCTCACTTTAAACCTGTGTCCTCTGGTTCTTGATTCCCCTACTCGGGGTAAAATACTCTGTGCATTTACCCGATCTATTCATCTCATGATCTTATACACCTCGATAAAATCACCCTTCATCCTCCTGCATGAAGGAATCAAGTCCTAGCCTGCTCAACCTCTCCTTCTAGCTCAGTCCAGACAACATCCTCATAAATCTTCTCTGCACCCATTCTACTTTGATGTATCTTTCCTATAACAGGGTGATGAAAAACAGACACAATACTCTGAATGTGGCCTTGCCACCATCTTGTACAACTGTAACATGACCTCGAATCTTCTACATTGTAAAACTGCACCTGTGCTGCAATTCTACCGTCGAATAAGTGAGACATTATTATAATTCTTTGGAAACTAGTTTGGACATTACCTTCGATCGTTGTGGTTCAAGGTCCCTTGCTCCAGTTTCTCAACAATTGTTCCCAGAATTTTGCTGGCATCGTTTGCAAAGTCCAAATCTCGAATTTCAGAAACTGGGACAGACACAATAGCGAAAGCTTCTTTATCTTCTTTGCTGGGGCATGTTCCAAGCTAAAAATAAAGATATCATGTTTAGAATTTTCATGAAAACCTTCTGCAATGGACAAAATCTAAGTGAAATTGTATTCAATGGACTTCAGTCAGTACTGTTGTTCATACGTTGAAGGAGCAGAATTAGGCCACTCTGCCCATTAAGACGACCCCGCCTTTCAATCCTGGCTGATCTATCTTTCCCTCTCAACTGCATTCTCCTGCCTTCTCCCCATAACCCCTGACACCCTTACTATTCAAGAATCTGTCAATTTCCGCCTTAAAAATACCCAATGACGGCCTGCACAGCCGTCTGTGGCAATGAATTCCACAGATTTAACACCCTCTGACTAAAGAACCTCCTCCTCGTCTCCTTTCTATTCTGAGGCTTTGGCCTCTGGTTCTAGACTCTCCCATTAGTGGAAACATCCACTCCACATCCACTCTCTCCAGGCCTTTCACTACTCGGTAAGTTTCGATAAGGGGTCCCCTCATCCTTCTAAACTCCAGCGAGTACAGGCCCAGAGACGTCAAACGCTCATCATATGTTAACCCAATCTTTCCTGGGATCATTCAAGTAAACAAGTTACAGGCCTTCAGTAAACTTCTCGTATGCAATTTTGATCCCATCATAAAATTCTCCTGAGGTGATTATTAACAGAGCAAATCTCACACAATCAATGTCAAAGACTGGAGGGCATAACTTTAAGGTGAAAGAGGCTAAATTTAAAGGAGCTGGGCAGGAAAGTTTTTTTTTTTTTACACAGAGTGCCTGGTGGGTGCCTGGAACACGCTGCTAGGGGTGGTTGTGTCGAACAGTATGGATATCTTGTGTAGGCAGATGAGGCATTATGTTTGGCACTGACATTGTGGGCTTTTCCTGTGCTGTCATTTTCTATATTTCAATTAAAGCATAGATCATTGAACAATACATCACAAGAACAGGCCCTTCAGCCCACAATCTCTGTGGCAAACATGATGCCAAGATCAACTTTTATCTGCCTGCACATAATCCATATCCCTCTATTCACACTAGTTCTATGTTATCCCACTTTCTCATCCACTCCCTACACATTAGCGGCAATTTTACAGAGGTCAATTAACCTACAAACTGGCAGATGTTTGGGATGTGGGAGGAAACCGGAGCACCTGGAGGAAACCCACACAATCACAGAGAGAACATGCAAACTCCACACAGACAGCACCCGAGGTCAGGATTGATTGTGGGTCTCTGGCGCTGTGAGGCAGCGGCATTACCAGGTAGATGTGATAAGGGTGAAATGGAGAGATGGGTCTGAACAGGTGGGAGTAGTGTAGATGGGACATGTTGGTCATCGTGGGCAAGTTGGGCCATAGGGCCTTTTTCAACACTGTAAGACTCGATGACTTTAAATATCGCTTAATATGAATGTCCCACTATTATAAAGTAACGTGACAGATTAAATTAAACTGAGAAACCTGAATACAATAAATACCATGAGCCTTATTGGTCTCTCTTCATCGGCATCAATGGGGATATTTGTGCTTTGAATCCATGTATTAGTGCACAGGTGCCGCAATCTCACAAACGAATTCCTGAAATATTGAACAAAATAGCAGGAGATAAAAGGAACACATTTATACCGAGATGATGTTAAGAATTCATGCTGAAAAAGAAAGAAAAACAGAGCAAAAACACAAAGTGCTGGGGTAACTCAACAGGTCAGGCAGCATTTCTGGAGAAAGCAAGGACAGGTGACGTTTCGGGTCGGGTTTCACGAAGGGTCCTGACCCGAAACATCATCTATCCATGTTCTCCAGAGATGCTGCCTGACCCTGTGAGTTACTCCAGCACTCTGTGTTTCTCACTCAAGATTCCAGCATCTACAGTTCCTTGTGTCTAAGAAAGATAAACTGTTTGGCATTAAGCACTAATTTCCCATGCTGTGCTGTTGTATTAGCTCACATTTAGTTTAATTTAATTTAATTCAGAGATAATGCATGGAAAATGACCCTTCGGCCCACCAAGTCTGCGCCGACCAGTGATCACCCATACACTAATTCTATCCCACACAAGGGACAATTTACAGAAGCCAATTAACCTACAAACCCCCATGTCTTTGGGAGGAAGCTGGATGGCCCAGAGAAAACCCATGCAGTCACTGGGAGAACATACAAACTCCGTACAGACAGCACCTGTAGTCAGGATCGAACCTGAGGTGTCTGGAACTGTAAGGCAGCAACGCTAGTGCTGCAACACTGTGCCACGCTAATCCTCCTCATCGCTGTTCAGCACATTCCAATGAGCCAATTCAGATTCATTTAACCATGCCCTGTTACAAGGGCTAAAGAGGGCCAAGCGTGGAGAGGGACAATTAGTTCACAGGACAACCAAAATGGAGGCAACGGCTGCAACGGGCCTTCGTGTCCAGCTGCAGTTGGGACCGTAAAATGGTGCCAAAATGGCGCCTCTTTGCATGTGGACTCAGTGGGCTGTTCTGTGCATTCTATACTAACTGGGGCGATTGTGCTGATGTATGGGGATAGTTTTGCTGAGCTGTATGCAAAAAATGTATTTCACTGTACCTGGTATACGTGACAATAAAGAAATCACTGAGCGTTACCTGAGAGAAGTCTGTCTCGTGTTTGAGTTGCAGATTTTGGTAAAGGAATGAATCTTGTTGTGTTTTAGAGTCAGGTAGAGAATCGGCATAATGTTAGTACCTCTAAATGCTTCCTGCAAAATTGTCCACACCTCTCTCCCCACCTGTCCCTCCCTCCCCTCGCGTACTTTCCCTTCATGCCCACATTCACTGTCATCCAGGGACCCACCAGCCCTTCCAAGTGAGACAGAGATACACATATCCCTCCCTCTGGCTTTACATTTTGTCTTCATACCCCCCCCTCCCCCACCTCCCCCACCTCATACTTTCAGTCTGAAGAAGGGTCCCGACCCAAAACGTCACCCATTCTTTTTCTCCAAAGTTGCTGATTGACCCTTTTACTCCAGTGATCCTGCCTGAACTGTTGAGTTACTCCAGCACTTTGTGTCTATCTTTGGTATAAACCAGCATCTGCAGTTCTTTGTGTCTACAACCACAATTTAGTGTTGAATCAGTCTGAAGAAGGATCCCTTCCCCTTTTTTATGCAAATCCATTTCACAGATACCACAACTTTGGGAAACCAAACAGTGTTCAATCAACCTATCTAACAGTGTCTTTATTCCATGAACCTGTATCATTGATTCTAGGCCAAACCACATAAACCATAAGTGCACGAACTCAGATTACACATTATACATATCAGTTTAAGTAGTAATTAAACATGGATTTTAACGCATCAGACTTTGTATCTGACATGAAGAACAATTTAAATTGTCATGAATCATGTAACTGGTTGGGTAGAGGATCAGAATGAATATTCAGAAGCTGGTACAACCTGTTACCTTTCACACGGTTTCAGGGAACTGCAGATGCTGGTTTACAAATAGAGACACAGACCTGATCTTTTCTTGCCCCCAGCTCTTCACCCCCTCCCCCACCCCCTGACTCTCAGAATGAAGAAGGGACCCAACCTGAAACGTCACCCCTCAGTTTTCTCCAGAGATGCTGCCTGACCTGCTGAGTTATTCCAGCACTTTGTGTCAATCTTTGTTATAAATCAGCATCGACGGTTCTTTGTTTCTTTTAGCATTTAATTTAGTTTAGTTTAGAGATACAGACAGCATGGAAACAGGTCCTTTGGCCCACCGAGTCTGTGCCGACCACACACTAGTTCTCCCCTACACACTAGGGACAATTTACAGAACCCAATTAACCTAGAAACATGCATGTCTTTGGAATATGGGAGAAAACCAAAGCACCTGGAGGAAACCCATGGTCAGGTTCGATCGCGGGTCTCCAGTGCTGTGAAGCAGAAACGCTGCCGCGGCGTCAGTGTGCTGGAGCAACTCAGTGGGTCACGCAGCATCTCTGGAGGTGATGCATCTGAAGGAGGGACCCGACCCGGAAACATAGCCTAACCACATTCTCCAGAGATACTGCCTGACCCGCTGAGTTACTCCAGCGCTTTGCGCCACCTTTCATACAGTACCTGGGAACAAATGAATCCGTTTTTTGTAGAGTTGTCGGGTCTTGCTCGAACAGACTTGAGATATCATTTCCGTGCGGTACAGCCACGAGTCTGTATCGGATCTTGTCCCCCCCTCTTCTCTTGCCGATCCGACTCGGTACTTTAGGTTCCGCCTAACGAGAGAGGATCAAATCCAGATTAGATCATTCATCACATCCAGAACACCGCAGTCTCACCTGTTGAATGTTCAGTAAAAAACTGTAGGAGCCAAATTTGACCAATTGTATCGTATTTGATCAATGGCTGTCGACATACGAGCAGAAAATAATAAATCCTTCGCAAAGTGCTCATTTAACACACGATTCAATCTGACGATCGGTTCACAAACTTTCGGGGACAGTGCAGTGTCGCGGCGGTAGAGTTGCTGCCTTGCAGCGCCAGAGACCCGGACTCGATCCTGGCTATGGGTGTTGTCTGTACAGACATATACAGATAAACATAAGCTGAACTTTTCTTATTTTTCATTTATTATATTGTTTACAGAGTACGATGTTTACATATTCTGTTGTGCTGCTGCAAGTAAAAATGTAATTGTTCTCTTTGGGACATATGGCTATAAAACACTATGACTTGACTCTTGACTTGCAGGCAAAGCTGATTAGGTTAATCTGGCATCATGTTCTGCACAGACATTGTGGCCTGTGCTGTATTGTTCTACATTCTATGGCGGTGCAGCACCAGCCTAGCTCAGAAGCAGGCACGGAAATCGCTATCAAAACATGGGGGGACGCAATTTCTTGGCGGCCGCGCATGCATGCGCACACACGCGAGGCTTCGGCCGTGGGCCCTGTGGACGGTAACATCGGAAGCTGACCAGGTTGGTGACCGACTCCGAACTCCAGCAACAGCAGCTTCGTCCGGCCCGAATCATGGGGCTTGAATCGGCCTGTTCGCGGGGACTTTCGGGGAAGCCAGCAGGGGCTTCAACATCGGGAGCCTCGATCGCCTCGACGCAGCAGTTTGATTTTTACGCTGCTTTTAAGCTGCGCCGGGCGCTGAAAGGCCCCGCGAACGGGCCGATTCAGCCCTTAGAAAGCGTCTGATAAAGTCCGGATTACAAAACATGGGGGGGGATTGTCCCCCACCTCTTAAAGCACTGGGGGGAACGCGTGTCCCTGTCGCCCCCCCCCCCCCCCAGGATTTCTGCCCATGCTCAGAACAGAAACAAGACCCAAGGTGAACTCACTGAGCAATCTTCCTGTTAATTCCGCAGTAAAATAAAACTCACCGCAACCTTTGAATCAGAGGCATCTCCTTTGTAAGCTGCGTTTTCCTGAATAAAATTGATAATCAAAATTGTGAAACTAATCGTTTTTGTCCGTGAAAGAAGAAAGTATCAATGCGTGTATAACAGACAGTACAACAGTACACAATAGGCAAACAGTGATACTGCAGGGGCATGCACATGTTACACGTAGGTAGCTAGAGGTAATAATGCCCATATACTCAAAGTTGTTAGGGATAATATGTATAGAGTTCAGACAGAGAATAATTGGAATTATATATAGTTTTAGTTTTGTTTTAGAGATACAGCATGGAAACAGGCCATTCGTCCCACCGAGTCCACACTGACCATCGATACCTGTTATCCCACTTTCTCCTCCACTCCTCACACACTGGACAATTTACAGAGACCAATTAACCTACTAACCCCGCACATCTTTGTGATGTGGGAGGAATCCGGGCACCTACTGGAGCAGGTCGACATGGATATATGGATGAAAATCTTCATAGATTCCCCAGGCATTTCCAGGAATTAAAATTGATGACGGCAGTGGCCCAACTGGTAATGTTGCCAGCTCGCAGCACCAGAGACCCGGGTTCAATCCTCTCCTCAGGTTCTGTCTGTGCGGTGTTTGCATGTTCTCCCATGTGGGATTCCTCTGGGTGCTGCGGTATCCTCCCATATCACAAAGACTTGCAGGTTTGTAGGTTAATTGTCATCTGTAAATTGCCCCGAGTGTGTGGGGAGTGATGGCGAAAAGATGTTTTTACAATTTTGGACTTGAAGGGTATAGGATGGTGTCTAAAACATGGTGCCCCTTGCGTACTGACTCAGTGTACTCTACCATCTAAAACTCTTATACTGTGTATGATTGTGCCTAATGTGTAGTAAAATTGTCACTGAAATGTATGCGAAACAATGTCACTTTCCGAGGGTAACAATAAAGTGCCATTGGACCATTGGAATAACATAGAACTAGTGCGAATGGGTGGTCGTTGGTTGGCATCGACTCGGTGGGCTGAAGTGCCTGTTTCCATGCATCATCTTTCAATTCAATGAAGCGAAACCCAGCCAATTAATGTCAATATTTCGTTTTCCGACAACTAGACATGTAGGTTTATCGAGGGTGCATATGGGCACTATTTTTGTCCACATAAAAAAACAAAAAAACATATTAGTACAACTACCTTGATCTTCAAACACGTTGATGTATGGATTTGATATAAGGACATCCCTCTGGGTTATGTTTCTTTCGCAAGAAGAAGACGACTTTGATAATAAATCCAGTGTACCTCATGTTCACTGTTTGTGCACAGTGACAATTGTTAATTGGTATTAAGGTGTGCAAGTGTCAATTTGATAAGTGATGTTAGTTTGAAAAAAAGCCATGCGATCCAAGATCACTCTCCACCAATCTGATCAAGATCCAGTACTTTGAGATTTGCATATCTTAACATGGATGGAGTCGCAGAGTCATACAGTCTGGAAACAAGCCCAGCAGCCCAACTTGCCCACACTGGCCAACAAGACCCAGCTACAATATTCCCACCTGTCTGCATTTGGCCCATATCCCTCCAAACCTGTCCTATCCATGTACTTGTCTAATTGTTACTTAAACTTTGCAATAATCCCTGCTTCAACTACCTCCTCCGACAGACAGCTCATTCCATACACCCATCACCCTTTGTGTGAAAAAGCTACCCCTCAGATTCCTATTAAATTGTTTCCCCTTCACCTTAAACCTATGTCCTCTGGTCCTCGATTCCCCTACTCTGGGCAAGAGACTCTGTGCACCTGCCCCAATCTATTCCTCTCATGATTTTATACACCTCGACAAGATCATCCCTCCTCCTCCTGCACTCCAAGGAATAGTCCCAGTCTACACAACCTCTCCCTATAGCTGAGACCCTCTAGTCCTGGCAACATCCTCGTAAATCTTCTCGGTGCCCTTTCCAGCTTGACAACATCTTTCTTATAACATGGGGCCCAGAACTGAACACAATACTGTAAATAGGCAACGTTTCGGGCCGAAATCCAAGAAGGGTTTTGGCCCGTAACGTTGCCTATTTCCTTCGCTCCATAGATGCTGCTACACCCGCTGAGTTCCTCCAGCATTTTTGTCTACCTTCGATTTTCCAGCATCTGCAGTTACTTCTTAAACAATACTGTAAATGCTGCCTCACCAATGTCTTATATAACTGCAACATGACCTCCCAACTTCTATATGCAAACATATTGATTAAGTATATCTCCAGCCAGTTTCTTTTTCAGAGATATTACTACTTCTATCATTCTAGTTGCCCTGCAGTATAATTGTCTGTGAAGTATTACTCGTCCCACTGCAATCAACAGCCAGTGTAACAAAGATGTCAATCGCCATTCATGACAATGGCATTCAACAGGAGATGCGTCATTCACATTCATCAGACAAGTAATTCTTCCCGAAGCTTAAAATTGAAGATTTTCCAAGCATCTGCTTTTGAATTCTTAGCTTGCCTCTGGTATATATTTTTTAACCTCGAAACGATTTTGAAGGATTGAGGGTTTTATTTATTTATTCATTTTTTAAGGATTTGGATGCCACTGACAATAACATTTATTGCACATCTCTCATTTCCTTTGAGGTAAATATTTGCCTTCATATCTCAGAATTTAGGTCAGTTCAGTCCAGTTTGTTGTCACGTGTACCGAGGTACAGTGAAAGCTTTTGTTGCGTGTTAATGAGTCCGCAGAAAGACTATGCATAACTACACCACAGGCAATAATATTGGTGTGCAAGGCCTCAGTTTCTAATCCAGTAAATTACCCGCTGTACCATGGCTGCACCAAGTGCAGAGTAATCATACCTCAGCAGCCAGGTAGTGGCCTGTCGCTAAATGTTTGAACCTGAAGAGACTGTTCCAATGACCAGCACCGCTTCTACAAGGGTCATGGTGGACAACCTGCAAGGAGAAGAATGGACTGTTATTGCTCAAAAACTATGGTGATTATAACAGTGACTGCACATCATCTTTAGAGATACAGCTTTAGAGATATGCAGAACCAGGCCCTTCGGCCCACCGAGTCTGCGCCAACCCGCGATCACCCCGTACACTAGCACTATCCTACACATTAGAGACAATTTACAATTCTACGGAAGCCAATTAACCTTCAAACCTGTACATCTTTGGAGTGAGGGAGGAACCGGAGCACCCCGAGAAAAGCCACGCGGTCACAGGGGGAACATACAAACTCCACACAGACAGCACCCCTAGTCAGGATCGAACCCAGGTCTCGGGTGATGTAATGGAGCAACTCTACCGCTGCGCCACTGCAGAATAATGCAAGCAACATCAAACAGGAATGTCCTTAGAGTGGAATATAGGAGCGTACAGCACAGGAACTGGCCATTCGGCCCACCATGTCCAAATACTATGCCAACTTAAACTAATCTCCTCTGGCTGCACGTGATCCATATTCCTCCCCCCACCCCCTCACCCCCTGTTCCCTCCACACCTTCAATAAAAGCCTCTTGTTTCAGCGCGTTTCAAGCACCAACCACCTTCTGCCCCGCACATCTCCTTTAAAATGTGCCCATCTCTCTCTAAAGCTGTGCCACCTAGTCTTTGACAATTCCACCCTGGGAAAAAGGTTATAACTGTCTACCTTAGCTATGACTCTCATTATTTAATATATTAGGTCTGACGTTCCAGAGAAAACAATCCAAGTTTGTGCAATCTCTCCTTTCAGCCAATACCCTCGAATTCAGATTTCTCTCATGTCCATACAGTTATTTCCAAATAATACTAAACGTGATGAAACACACTATGTATGGACTGCTTGATGAAACACACTATGTATGGACTGCTTGATGAAACACACTATGTATGGACTGCTTGATGAAACACACTATGTATGGACTGCTTGATGAAACACACTATGATACAAGATACAAGATACAAGATACATGTATTTGTCACATGTGCCAGTCGGCACAGTGAAATGTGTGATCACCATACAGCCATACAATAAAAATAAAGAACACAACACACGATAGAGTTCAACATAAAACATCCCCACACAGCAGAATCAAAGTTAGCCACTGTGAGGGAAGGCACCAAAGTCAGTCATCTTCCTCTAATGTTCCCCAATGTTCAGCCGTGGTCGGGGCCTCCCCGAGCCCACCGCAGTCGCCGCTACGGGCGGCCCGATGTTCAGGCCCGCTCGCCGGGGTGATGTAAGTCCGACGTCGGGGCTGAGGGACCTCAGCGGCCTGGACATCAGAGTGGGCCACCTCCTACCGGAGTCCGCGGCTCCCAAAGTCCGCAGGCCATGCTGGGCGGAGATTCAACGCTGGCGGCCCTCAGTAAAGGGCCCCAGGACTCCGCGATGTTGTTCAGCACCGGCCGCGCTGGAAGCTCTCCCAAACCGCAGCTCCACGATGTTGGAGCAGCGGCCCAACGCTCCGGAGCTCCAAACGGCGATCCAGGTCGGCATCGTCCGCTCCGCGGTGAATTCAGCGCTGCGCCGCCGCTGTTGCAGCTCTGGTCCGGTTCCCGGCCCCCGGCAGGAAAGGCCGCTCCGATCCAGGTGGTAGGCCGCGAGGAGGGGGGCGAGGACGCGACTTGGAGAAATAGTCGCGTCCCCGCCAGGAAGCAACTGGGAAACAGTTTCCCCCTTACCCTACCACCCTCCCCCACATAGAAAAGTTAAAGTTTCCCCCAAAAACAGACTTTAAACTAACTAAAAATAAAAAAAAGATTGAAAAGACAAACAGGCTGTAGGCAGCGGCTGCCGTCAATGCGGCGTCCCTAGTGGACTTTGTATGGACTGCTTGATAAGAATAGGGAGAGGAGACTGCTTGTCCCCCCTCTGACAGCTGATCATCACCCACAGGTAGAAAGCAGATACACTGGTCTCATTTTCAAAAATAATTTCTGAAGAATCTGGCGGCTTGAAATTATTCATTAGCTTAGTTTAGTTTATTGTCAAGTGTATCGAGGTACAGTGAACAGCTGTTTTGTTGCATGCTATCCAGACAGCAGAAAGACTCTACATTCAAGCCATACGCAGTGTTTACAGATACAGGATAAAGGGAATAACGTTTAATATAAGATTAAGTCCAATAAAGTCCAATTAAAGATGGTCTCCATCGAGGTAGGATGGTTCAGTTGCCTGATAATAGCTGGGAAGAAACTGTCCCTGAATCTGGAGGTATGCGTTTTCACACTTCTGTGCCTCTTTCCTGATGGGAGAGGGGAGAGGGGAGAGGGGAGAAGTGAGAGTGACCGGGGGTGAGACTGGTCCTTGATTATGCTGGAGTCCGAGGCAGCGTAAAGTGTAGATGGAGTCAATAGAAGTTCTGTAAGGCACTCACTTTTAACCCAATGAACTTCAAATTAATTTAGTTCTCTAACTGGCCATCAGCCAACACATTCAGTGTTTCACTTTTATTTTTAGGTAGAGTCGTACATTTCTTCAACAGGTTATTTATCCCGAGCTTACGGCATTCCTGTTATCGTCCATGTTTTACAACCTAACATGGGTCTACAGGGGAGAAGGCAAAGCATCGATGGGACGGCTCTACTGGGGGGGGGGGGGGGCTAGCATGGACTCAAAGGGCTGAATGGCCTTCTTTAGGCCATAATAAGTAAGTTTGTTCTTACATGACACACAGGATGGATTCTCCTTTAGTTGAGTCAAGGCCCAAGGATGTATCTGTTACTCAAGATATTCCCTGAGGAAACATCAGAGCGCCTGGAGTATATTCTCGCAGCATCAGGCTTGAGTTCACTCCTCACTCATGCCTTATGTGACTGAATGTGATTCACAGCTAGTTAGTCTCATTCACAGAGCAAACCCAGGACATTGGTTTTGCTAAGTTGCTAAATTTCATGCTGGAACACTTTCAGCTTTATTGAACCTTAGTGGTTCTTTTTGCTGTTATTAAAAAATAAATTGAATCATAAATGAATGTTTCTTTATTATGAATTATAAGAGCAGATAAAACGCAGGGTACATGACATTGTTCAAGAAAAACAGGAACATTTTTTGCAGCCAGAATTACCTCAACTTCCCAGAGAGCATTGGAGCTTGTTGCAGAAGTGGCGGATTGGCGCAGTGTTGTTCGCAGGAAGACGTGCAGCTTGGATTTGTATTCGTCGCAGGTGAGAAACTTCTCTTGTTCGGCATGAAACAGCCTCACCACGTCGCCCTGAGGGATGAGAATAAAGGCGTCACATCCAAGGAAGCTCTGTTTTCATTGGAGTAAACTTCCAATCTAATCAAAGGCTTTTATTCCTGATTTTCCAAAAAGAATAGCATCATCTGAACAGCATACTGTCTGAAAGAGCACATCTGTCAGAACATCTGGCGAGGCAGAACCACTTTGCACTCTGCACCTCAACACAAATTGGTGTTCCACTCTTGAATTCTCCTTGCAATTCATGAATTGGAAGGAGAATAGTCCGGCACAGCTGGTAGTGCTGCTGCATCACGCTGCGGGTTCGGTCCTGACCTCAGATGCTATCTGGCTGTGGAGTTTGCACGTTCTCCCTGGGGGAAATGATTTTATAGGAACCCGAGGGGTAACCTTTCCACACAAAGGGTTTCCCCCAGATGCCCCGGTTTCTTCCCACTTTGCAAAGACGTGCGGGTTTGTGGGTTAACTGGCCTCTGTAAATGATCCCAGTGGGTATGTCCAAACTAAACTAAAAGTGTGACAAGTAGAAGAATGGAGTTGATGCAAACAATCACATCAATTAGATTCTGTAGGTTGCCTCATGTGCGTAGGGAGTGGATGTAAAAGTGGGATAACATAGAACTAGTGTGAACACTTGGAGTTTGCACGTTCTCTCTGTGTCCGCGTGGGTTTTCTCCGGGTATCTCAAAGGAGTCCCACAGTGAGTCAGGAAGTCTGTGTGGAAGGGATGGGTAGGCGACGTCTTGGGTCGGGACCCTTCTTCAGACCGATTGGAATGGAAGGGGGGTGGGGTGAGGGGAAGGGAATTGGGAGAAATCTGGAAAAGAAGAAGATTGAAGAAAGGTCCCGGTCAAAACCGTCATCTATCCATTCCCTCCACAGATGTTGAGTTCCTCAGGCATTTGGTATTTGATTCCGTACAGACATGGTCCCGACCCGAAACATCGCCTATCCTTGTTCCCCAGAGATGCTGCCTGACCTGCTGAGTTACTCCAGCACTTTGTGTCTTTTTTTTTATAAACCAGCATCTGTGGTTCTTTTTGTCTCCTTTTTACTGTGCCCCAGTTATACATGTGTCAGGCCACCAGTGAAATCATTGGAGATATTTCACAAGGCCAAAGGAAGGAAGGTCACAGGTCTGGGTCTTGATCTTTCATGCATGATTAAACAAGTCAAAGCTTGCAAAGCCCAACTAGTTTTACAGGCCAAATAGGGGTCTAATGTCGAACTCCTAAAAGGAATGCTAAAGGCCCAGGGAGATATTATTTATATTTCCGTAACCTACATGGGCAAAGCAAGTACAGCGTCCTGAAAGCAGGTGAAGAGTAAAAAAAGTTTTGAAAACTTTATGTGTAAGAAGGAACTGCAGATGCTGGTTTATACCTGAAGATAGATACAAAATGCTGGAGTAACTCAGCGGGACAGGCAGCATGTCTGGAGAGAAGGAATGGGTGACGTTTCGGGTCGAGACTCTATCTTTGGGAACTTGATCCCAGCCTAGCTACTATGGCAGATTTCAATCGCAAACGTTGTCTCCCTCCCTCCCTCCCTCTTCACCCTTTGTTCCCGGGAACAAGGGAAACATACTCCAGGATTCCCTTCTATCAACAGAGGAAACACTGACTCGTTCATCCTGGACTATTCTAGTACACCGAATTGCAGAAATGGGTGCAATAGTGACACAAACATATCCAGTTGAATTTCTGCAGTGACACATATTAAACCAAAAGCAGCGCTTAATTGAATTTGACAAAATAAATACATTTTCAACCAGGAAAAATGGCAGCATTTTGTGATTACATTTCTAGGAATTCTAGGTCCCTTGCCCAGAGTTGGTGAATCGAGGACCAGAGGACATAGGTTTAAGGTGAAGGGGAAATGATTTTATAGGAACCCGAGGGGTAACCTTTCCACACAAAGGGTGGTGGATGTATGGAACAAGCTGCCAGAGGAGGTAGTTGAGGCTGGGACTATCCCAACTCCAGCATTTTGGTATACACAGTGGGTCAGCAGTAGAGCTGCTGCATTAGAGCACCAGGGACCCTGGTTCGATCCTGACTATGGATGCCGTCAGTACATAGCTGGTATGTTCTCCCTGTGACCGAGTGGGTTTTCTCCAGGTGCTCCGGTTTCCTCCCACACTCAAAAGACGTACAAGTGTGTGGGTTAATTGGCTTTGGGTAAAGATTGTAAATTGTCTCCAGTGTGTAGGACAGGGCTAGTGTATGGAGTGATCGCTGGTTGACGTGGACTCAGTGGGCCAAGGGGCCTGTTTCTGTGCTGTATCTCTAAAGTCTAAATCAGCATCTGCAGTTCCTTTGTATTACATCAAATTACATTAAATAAGTATGCTTTGGAACTTCCAACAAAACAATTGTCACAAAGTGCTGGAGTAACTCAGCGGGTCAGGCAACATCTCTTTTTAGGTTTATTTCGTATTCAGCATCTACAGTTCCTTGTGTCTGTAGATCCACGTGAAAATTCCCAATGTCAGCCCTGTTGAGAAGCCACAAGAGTGCACTACAGGACACAAGCATGATGGCCTGGTACCCAGAATAATTTCCACTTTATTACCAGAATCTTAACCTCGCAGAGTTATCTCATTAAAATATTTTTTTACAGTGAGACCACAACTTCAAAGTTGTGTACATGACAGCTCTATAATTAATTGTTAGTTGTGTAATTAACCCGTGTGTAGGGAGTGGATGAGAAAGTGAGATAACATAGAACAAGAATTTAGTTTTAGTTTGTTTGAGGTTATTGCCACGTGTACCGAGGTGCGGTGAAAAGCTTTTTTGTTGCGTGCTATCCACTGAATGGAAAGACTATATATGATTACAATCAAGCCATCCACAGTGCAGATACAGGGTAAAGGGAATAACGTTTAGTGCAAGATAAAGTCTAGTAAAAGATAGTCTGAGGGTGTCCAATGAGGTAGATGGTAGGTCAGGGCTGCTCTCTAGTTGGTGATGGGGTGGTTCAGTTGCCTGATAACAACAGTGTGAACAACTTATGATATCCCACTTCAACAATGATGGGCCAAAGGGCCGGTTGCCGTGCAGTATCTTTCAGTCGATCAATCAATGAATTAGGGAAGGCAGTACTTGCAATAAAAGGAATGCACTAATGATTCACCAGATTGATCGGTGCGATGATGGGGTTTTTTAGGAGAAAAAGGGAACAAAGTCTCGCTTGAGTTTAGAAGAATTACTTTACTGGACATTGGTTCTGCAACAATATAAATGGGATAAAAAAATCACTGTCTGTTTTATACAGGGTGTATAATACAAGGCAGGTGACAACAATATCATTCATTTTAACTGCAGCGAATTTAAGATTATTTATGTGCTAATGAAAGTTTCACAAGAGACTGTATGAGTTTACTGTTCTCATATATGAGACACTTTAATGTTATAAAACGAGCCCAGTGTCTCTAACCTCTCCCCAGAATTAAAGACTTATTTTTAATTTCTCTATTTTTCTATGTTGCTTAGCTTTGCTCGTCATAAGGTAATTCCATCACCACGAGCTCACACTAGCAAGCCTAGTGCAAGATTATAATGTCAAAATATGGATTCCATGACTCTGAGGAAATTCTGAAAAATGCAAGAGTGGTGAAATATAGAAAATTGTGGAACCAGATCATCTTCCAGCACAAATGGAGGCCATTTGGCCCTTTGCACCTCTGCTAGCACTTCCCAAGACAAATCCAACCTGACCCAAACTCTGCTTTCTTGTTTTAGTTTTAGTCCACACCGACCATTGATCAACCGTTCACACTAGTTCTATGCTATTCCACTTTTTCATCCACTCTCTACAGGGCGGGTGCTAGGGCAATTTTACAGAAGCCAATTAACCTACAAACCCACACGTCTTTTGTATGTGGGAAGAAACCTGAACACCTGGAGGAATCCCATGCAGTCACAGAGAGAATATGCAAACTCCACATGGACAGCACCTGAGGTCAGTATCAAACCTGGGTCTCTGGCATTGCAAGGCAGCTTTTTGTTTCTGTTTTAAATATTTTTTTTATAACTCTATAAACGTAATGGGTCTACTTGCACTTCATAGGTATCACTTTAGTCTTTAGGGATACAATGTGGAAACAGGCCCTTCAGCCCACCGTCATTGGAGACCAGTGATCACCTCGTACACCAGCACTATCCTACACACTAGGGACCATTTACAATTTTACTGAAGCCAATTAACCTACAAACCTGCACGTCTTTGGGATGTGGGAGGAAACTGGAGGACCTGAAGGAAACCCATGTGGTCACGGGGAGAACGTCCAAACTCTGTACAGACAGCACCTGTAGTCAGGATCGAACCCGTGTCTCTGACGCTGTGAGGCAGCTTCTTAATATTCTGTTTTAAATACATTTTAAAATAACCCTATAATGGTCATGGGTTTAAAAAGGTTGCTGATGCATTTGGTGTCCAACCAAAATTTCAGTGCTCACAATTTCTACATGAATGGCTTGCACATTATCAAGATTATCTTTCAGCAATATGTTTCCATACCCCTTTCAAAGCATCCTCCATATAGTCATTGTACTTCATGAAGAGGTTTATCTTCCAGCTTGAGTTGCAATTCACAGAATTTACCTTGAGTTGGAAGATTAAAAATAGAATAATATGAAAAGAAAACATAAATTATGCAATAGACAACCAATTAACCCTCTCCTACAACAAATAGCTTCTTAGCATTCCGAAAATGGTTCTACATGTATTCGTGATTGCATCATAATTGCTTGTTTGCACATGTTGAATTACATTTATCCTTGTATTCATTTCTGTGTGGGCATTTAACATTGAACATAGAAAGAGTGCAGCACAGCGCCAAACATGATTCCAGGTTAAACTAATCTCCTCCGCCTGCACGTGATACATTCGCTGCATGTCCTTGTGCCTTTCTAAAAGCCTCTGAAATGGCACTCTTGTATCTGTAGCTGCCTCCATCACAACCTCCGGCGCCCACCCCACTCTGTGTAAAAAGGCCTGCCCCACACATCAATTGTAAGGGGAAGAGATAGTCGTTTCTGCGGCCGCAAACGAGACTCCAGGATGGTATGTTGCCTCCCTGGTGCAAGGGTCAGGGATGTCACTGAATGGCTGCAGAACATTCTGGAGGGGGAGGGTGAACAGCCAGTTGTCGTGGTGCACATTGGCACCAACGATATAGGTAAAAAACAGGATGAGGTCCTACAAGGTGAATTTAGGGAGCTAGGAGATAAACTTAAAAGTAGGACCTCAAAGGTAATAATCTCTGGATTACTACCAGTGCCACGGGCTAGTCAGAGTAGAAATAGGAGGATATTGCAGATGAATACGTGGCTTGAAAAATGGTGCAAGGGGGAGGAATTCAAATTTCTAGGGCATTGGAACCAGTTCTGGGGGAGGTGGGACCAGTACAAACAGGACGGTCTGCACCTGGGCTGGAATGGAACCAATGTCCTTGGGGGAGTGTTTGCTAGTGCTGTCGGGGGGGATTTAAACTAATGTGGCAGGGGGATGGGTGCAAGAGCAGAGAGACAGAGGGGTGTAAAATGAGGGTAGAAGCAATTGGTAGCTAGGTGAAAAGTAAAAGTGGCAGGCAGACAAATCCAGGGCAAAAATCAAAAAGGGCCACTTTTCAACATAATTGTATAAGGGGTAAGAGTGTTGTAAAAACAAGCCTGAAGGCTTTGTGTCTCAATGCAAGGAGCATTCATAATAAGGTGGATGAGTTGAATGTGCAGATAGTTATTAATGAATATGATATAGTTGGGATCACGGTGACATGGCTCCAGGGTGACCAATGCTGGGAGCTGAACATCCAAGGATATTCAATATTCAGGATAGACAGAATGGAAAAGGAGGTGGGGTAGCGTTGCTGGTTAGAGAGGAGATTAACACAATAGAAAGGAAGGACATTAGCTTGGAGGATGTGGAATCGATATGGGTAGAGCTGCGAAACACTAAGGGGCAGAAAACGCTAGTGGGAGTTGTGTACAGGCCACCTAACAGCAGTAGTAGAGTTGGGGATGGCATCAAACAGGAAATTAGAAATGCGTGCAACAAAGGTAAAACCATTATAATGGGTGACTTCAATCTACATATAGATTGGGTGAATCAAATTGGCAGGGGTGCTGAGGAAGAGGATTTCTTGGAATGTATGCGGGATAGTTTTCTAAACCAACATGTAGAGGAACCAACGAGAGAGCAGGCTATTCTAGACTGGGTATTGAGTAATGAGGAAGGGTTAGTTAGCAGTCTTGTTGTGCGTGGCCCCTTGGGCAAGAGTGACCATAATATGGTTAAGTTCTTCATTAGGATGGAGAGTGACATTGTTAATTCAGAAGCAAGGGTCCTGAACTTAAAGAAAGGTAACTTTGAGGGTATGAAACGTGAATTGGCCAAGATAGACTGGCAATTGATTCTTAAAGGGTTGACGGTGGATATGCAATGGAAGGCATTTAAAGACTGCATGGATGAACTAAAACAGTTGTTCATCCCAGTTTGGCAAAAGAATAAATCAGGGAAGGTAGTGCATCCGTGGGTAACAAGGGAAATCAGGGATAGTATCAAAACAAAAGATGAAGCATACAAATTTGCCAGAAAAAGCAGCCTACCAGGGGACTGGGAGAAATTCAGAGTCCAGCAGAGGAGGACAAAGGGCTTAATTAGGAAAGGGAAAATAGATTATGAAAGGAAACTGGCAGGGAACGTAAAAACTGACTGCAACAGTTTTTATAGATATGTGAAGAGAAAAAGATTAGTTAAAACAAATGTAGGTCCCTTGCAGTCAGAAACAGGTGAATTGATCATGTGAAACAAGGACATGGCAGACCAATTGAATAACTACTTTGGTTCTGTCTTCACTAAGGAAGACATAAATAATCTTCCGGAAATAGCAGGGGGCCGGGGGTCAAAGGAGATGGAGGAACTGAGTGAAATCCAGTTTAGCCGGGAAGTGGTGTTAGGTAAATTGAATAGATTAAAGGCCAATAAATCCCCAGGGCCAGATAAGTTGCATCCCAGAGTACTTAAGGAAGTAGCCCCAGAAATAGTGGATGCATTAGTGATAATTTTTCAAAACTCTTTAGATTCTGGAGTAGTTCCTGAGGATTGGAGGGTAGCTAATGTAACCCCACTTTTAAAAAAGAGAGGGAGAGAGAAAACGGGGAATTACAGACCAGTTAGTCTAACATCGGTAGTGGGGAAAATGCTAGTCAGTTATTAAAGATGGGATAGCAGCACATTTGGAAAGTGGTGAATTCATTGGACAAAGTCAGCATGGATTTATGAAAGGTAAATCATGTCTGACGAATTTATAGAATTTTTCGAGGATGTAACTAGTAGAGTGGATAGGGGAGAACCAGTGGATGTGTTATATCTGGACTTTCAGAAGGCTTTCGACAAGGTCCCACATAAGAGATTAGTGTGCAAACTTAAAGGACACGGTATTGGGGGTTCAGTATTGATGTGGATAGAGAACTGGCTGGCAGACAGGAAGCAAAGACTAGGAGTAAACGGGTCCTTTTCACAATGGCAGGCAGTGACTAGTGGGGTACCGCAAGGCTCAGTGCTGGGACCCCAGCTATTTGCAATATATATTAATGAACTGGATGAGAGAATTGAATGCAACATCTCCAAGTTTGCGGATGACACAAAGCTGGGGAGCAGTGTTAGCTGTGAGGAGGATGCTAGGAGGCTGCAAGATGACTTGGATAGGTTGGGTGAGTGGGCAAATGCATGGCAGATGAAGTATAATGTGGATAAATGTGAGATTATCCACTTTGGTGGCAAAAACAGGAAAGTAGACTATTATCTGAATGGTGGCCGATTAGGAAAAGGGGAGATGCAACGAGACCTGGGTGTCATGGTACACCAGTCATTGAAAGTAGGCATGCAGGTGCAGCAGGCAGTGAAGAAAGTGAATGGTATGTTAGCATTCATAGCAAAAGGATTTGAGTATAAGAGCAGGGAGGTTCTAATGCAGTTGTACAGGGTCTTGGTGAGACCACACCTGGAGTATTGCGTACAGTTTTGGTCTCCTAATCTGAGGAAAGACATTCTTGCCATAGACGGAGTACAGAGAAGGTTCACCAGACTGATTCCTGGGATGGCAGGACTTTCATATGAAGAAAGACTGGATAGACTCGGCTTGTACTCGCTAGAATTTAGAAGATTGAGGGGGGATCTTATAGAAACTTACAAAATTCTTAAGGGGTTGGACAGGCTAGATGCAGGAATATTATTCCCGATGTTGGGGAAGTCCAGAACAAGGGGTCACTGTTTAAGGATAAGGGGGAAATCTATTAGGACCGAGATGAGAAAATCATTTTTTACACAGAGAGTGGTGAATCTGTGGAATTCTCTGCCACAGAAGGTAGTTGAGGCCAGTTCATTGGCTATATTTAAGAGGGAGTTAGATGTGGCCCTTGTGGCTAAAGGGATCAGGGGGTATGGAGAGAAGGCAGGGATGGGATACTGAGTTGGATGATCAGCCATGATCATATTGAATGGCAGGCTCGAAGGGCCGAATGGCCTACTCCTGCACCTATTTTCTATGTTTCTATGTTAACTCTGCCCCTCACACATTAAAGCTGTCCCCTCTAGTCTTTGACATTTACACCCTGGGAAAATGGTTCTGACTGCCTCCCCTATTTTATGCCTCTCGTAATATTGTACATTTCTAGCAGGTCTCCAAGAGATCTCCCATTTCTCGTGATGAAGAAGATCTTTTAGCCACATTTGTTTCTTCTTCCACAAAACTTTTCAATAATTGACAAATCGAAAATCATGGCACCCGTAAAATGTAACTCCTGAACAGATACCTTGCTCAAGACTTGCTCTTCAAAGATATCACTTTATTCTTTAGAGATAAAGCGCAGAAACAGGCCTTTCGGCCCACTGGGTCTGCGCCAACCAGCCACACCCCATAAACTTGCAATATTCTACACACTGGGGACAATTTACAATTTTTACTGAAGCCAATTAACCTACAAACCTGTATGTCTTTGGAGTGTGGGAAGAAATCGGAGCACCCGGAGAAAACCATCGCCATCACAGGGAGAACGTACAAACACCACACAGACAGCACCCGTGGTCAGGATCGAACCCAGATCTCTGGTGCTGTGAGGGAGCAACTCTACCGCTGCGCAACTGTGCTGCTCAGTGTACTACCACCGCTCAGTGTAAGTAAACTCCTCTGATCTGAGGGCACACCTGGAAACTTTATCTATTCCCCTCGTGGTTTTACACACTGCTATAAGATCAACCCTCATCCACCTGCCTCTATTCCACTCATGATTTGACACACCACTGTATAATCACCCGTTATCCTCCTGCGCTCTATTCCCCTCATTAAACTCTTACCTCCTGGCATCCTGCATTGTCAAGCAGCTCGTAATTGCTCGCATGTAACGGCTGTCCAGCATTGACCGGATTCAACACCACCTTGTCTCCAACCACCACCTGAAATGTACCGTTAACATGGTGTAAGCATGATACATAAAATGTCCCCCTTAAAAATGAAACACAATGGCAACACAGTGCAATCTTTTAACTTTGAAACCTGTGTAGGAACGAACTGCAGATGCTGGTTTCTACCTAAGACTGGGTCTGAAGAAGGATTCCAACCCAAAATGTCACAAATTATTTTTATCCAGAGTTGCTGTCTGACCTTCTGCGTCACCTCAGCATTTTGTGTCTATCTTTGGTATGAACCAGCATCTGCAGTTCCTTCCTACACATACTTCCTCTAGCAACTCGTTCCATTCAGCCACCACCATCTGTGTGGAAGCATTGGCCCTCAGCTTCCTATTAAATCTTTCCCCTCTCACCTTAAACCCATGCTCGCAGGTTCCTGATGCCCCTACTCTGGGTAAAAGGCTCCTTGCATTTTTTCTCTCTTATCTGGGTTTTATATTATCTGGTGATCTAAGTCTTCAAGAACTCACTCGATCTCGAGAGTTCACGGTAAAATTATTACCAACCTGCAATCAAACAAAATTGTTTTCCAAAATCTTATATTAAAAAAATTCTTAAGATAAAAATTATTTTATCAGTTGAAAGTGGATGCTGTGCTAAGGAGATAAATGTTGTGAGAAGGGGAAAAACTCTGGTTAAAATGTCAAGAAGGAGAAGGATTTAGGGTCATGAGCATCAAGAATGTTTAATCTCTACCGACAATGGAAAAATTAAATGCTTACTTGGAGCAGCGTAATAGGCCTGTAAACACTGAGTCAGAGTCATACAGCGTGGAATACAGGCCCTTCGGCCCAAATTGCCCATACCAACCAACATGTCCGATCTACACCAGTCCAACTGCCTGCATTTGGCCCATATCCCTCTAAACCTATCCTATCCTATCATGTTTCTTAAAAGTTGTGATAGTACCTGCCTCAACTACCTCCTCAGGCAGCTCATTCCATACACTCACCATAAAAAACCCCTGCCCCTCATGTTCCCATTAAATCTTTCCCCCCTCACCTTAAACCTATGTCCTCTGGTTCTCGATTCCCCTAATCTGGGTGTTTACTAGAACTAATGTGAACGGTTGATCGATGGTCGGCGTGGACTCGGTGGGCCGAAGAGCTTGTTCCCATGTTGCATCTCAATGGTTCAATGGTTTGTTATTATCACATCTACTGAGGTACAGTAAATTTCTTTGTTGCATGTGGTTAAGTTGAGGCACAATCCCAGATAAAGTACAAAGTGTATAGAAACAGCCCACTGAGACCAAATACAAGAATCACCAGGTTTTGGCATAATTTTAAAATCCAAGCTGCAGGTGGTCATTAAGGCCCGTTGCAGCCAATGCCTCCATCCAGCAAAGCATCGTCCCTCTACTCGCCACCATTCAACCTTTGTGACCAGAGGGTAGCTCTCGCAGCCAACCTTGAGGGCGTGGAAGGAAAGACCCCGGTTTCTCTTAACGGCCCTTTATTCTTGTGTCCGCTGCCATCAAATGAACTTAACTAAAACCTTACACTTACATTTTGGTTGTTGTCTTCAAAGATCTATCACTATTTCTAACCTATTGCAGGCATCCTTACATTGTCCCCATTGCTCCGTAACTTCCAAAAGGGTTGAATGAAAAGCCAAGAGCCTTCGTTCCCTGTGGCGTCCAGTGTCACTCTCATAGCATTTTTCTCGAGAAGGGCTGGCAGTCTTTTGTTCACCGTCAGGTATTTGTTGCTTTTCATGTGCAGCAGCTGAAAGAGGAAACAGAAATATACAGTGAGGCAGGAAGAGAGGAATTTTAATTTTGTGCAAATTTGTTCCACGTTTCTGAGTAGTTCTTTCCAAGGGTGATGGAGCCCAAAGATCGGGAAATCTTACAACAACTGTACAAGGATTTACTCATAAGGGCAGGCAGCGTCTCTGGAGAAAATGGATAGGTGACGTCTCAAGTCGGGGCCCTTATGAGTCTTACGAAGCGTCACGACTTAAAATGTTACCTATCCACCTTCTCCAGAGATACCGTCGGATACACTGAATTACTCCTGCACTTGGTAAACTTGTCTTTTTTGGTAAACCAGCATCTGCAGTTCCTTATGTGTACACAAGGCTTTGTTGAGACCACACCTGGAGTCAGATGGTCTACAGAACTGTTTGTGTCCTCAGTTTGTGTACACAAAGTGGAGGCTGTACACAGAGTGGGATAAGGGTTACGGTACTGGGGGAAATTCAGTGATAGTTCAGTAGATTAATTCCCAACATGAAGAGCTTGTCTTTTCTCGAGCGCATGAATCATTCGGGCCTTTACCGATTGGGGTTTAGAAGAACAAGAGGTGTGGGGGTCAGGTAGATTCAGGGGGAATGTTAACCTGTAGGGTTGAAACAGAGAGCCACAGTTTCAGAATAAGAGGTCATGCATTTAACACAGAAATGAGGGGAAAAGTGTTTCCTCAAAGAGTCAGACAGCTGCAAAAACACTTTCAAGGCTGACATGTAGAGAATTATGGTCTTTAAAGGAATCAAGAGAATTGTGGTGTATAAAGATTAGTGTCATGAACAATAATCAGTTAACAGGTGAAGCTTGTGATCTTGCTTGTCAAAGCTTGCTGAGATGAAAGACTCAATATTGGGAGTGGTGATAATGGGCTTTGTGTATTGGGCACCGAGAAAAGGATTTCTGATTCATTTGCTTTGCTGTATTTTTCCAAAATAAGTTGTCTCTCAAATCCACACACTTTCATTATTGTTGGTTTTGCATAATAACATTTTTACATTAATTTGGCACATAGCTGTAGACTGAAAATCTGGGTTCGGATGCACGATTTGCAGCATTGGAATAGTAAATAATAATGGGATCTTCATTGTGAAATTGAGAGTCAAAATAAAAGTTAATGGAAGATCACATTTCATTGAGTGGCATGGTGGCACAGCTGGTGTGCAGCTCACAGCGCCAGAGACCCGGGTTCGATCCCAACCTCGGGTGCTATCTGTGTGGAGTTTGAATGTTCTCCATGTGACTGTGGTTTTCTCGTTTCCTCCCACATCCACAATCCACGGGTTTGCAGGTTAATTGGGATCTGTGCACTGCCCGCAGAGTGATGGGAGTGGATGAGAAAGTGGGACAACATAGAATTATTGTGAACGGGCGATCGATGGTCAGCATGGACTCAGTGGGCCGAAGGGCCTGTTTCCATTCTGTATCTTTAAACTAAACCAAATCAGCAAAATGCCATCTCGTTCACCTCATGTAGAAGAGCATAGATTTCAATTTATTTGCAATAATGGCCTGATTTTGGGAATAAATTTGCTGTGAACCTCAGTCAAGCATGTTCGCAGAGAAATGGAATTTTAGCAATACAATTGCAAGAGCAAGTTTGTATTTAATAATTCCCAAATTATTTCAAACACTCTCACAGAGAACACAGCTTGATTGTATCCCCCACACAAGGAGGCATGCACTGCAATTTTAAAAGGCATCTTTCTAAAATCACTGCCCACTCATTTTTCATTTTAAATAAAAGACCACAACGAGTTTGATGTGAAGTGCACTGTGGGTGAGTAGGCAACTGATCTGTTAATGTCGTGCGTCTCATAATTTTAAAGAATTCCGAAATTATGCATGTCAGGACAATACCATCTTGTTCAATTCAAATTCAAGACTTTTTAACAGTTTGCAGTTCGCAAACGTCTATTGCATTCCTGATGCGTGATATAATGTCTCAATGCAGTTTCAAAAGAGACTTCAGTAAGAACAAATGAGAATGATTAAATTGGTGTACCACTCGACCACTGCTACACCACCATCAAGAATGCCAATCGCTCTATCCCTCGCCCTCACTTCGGTAAATCCGATCATGCTGCTTCTTCCTGCCTACAGGCAGCAATTAAAGAGCGCACCCCCAGAGGTGAGGACAGTACAGAGCTGGTCGGGGGGACCAGAGGAACAACTCCAAGACTGTTTGGAGTCTGTAGACTGGGCAATGTTCAAGGACTCGGCAACGGACCTGAACGAATACGCTACAGTCGTTACAGACTTCATTAAGAAGTGTGTGGAGGACTGCATCCCCACCAAAACCTTCCGAGCGTTTCCCAATCAGAAACCTTGGATGAACTTTGAGATCCGCATTCTTCTGAAGTCCAGACACCGGGCGTTCATGTCTGATGATACAGTGGCCTACAAGAAGTCCAGATACGACCTTGGTAAGGCCATCAAAAAGGCCAAAAGGGACCTGCTCCAAACTGGAGGAAGAGACAGATGTTCGGCGGCTGTGGCAGGGCCTGAATGCAATCACCTCTTACAAGTCGAAATCAGGAGGCAGCTCGAATGTCGGCAAAACATCACTCCCTGATGAGCTCAATGCGTTCTACGCACGCTTTGATAGGGAGAACACCGATGTGCCTTCCCGAGCCCCCATTCGCTGTGATGGTATTTCAGTCTCAGTCACAGAGGCCGACGTCAGGAAATCCTTCAGAGGGGTGAACCCTCGAAAAGCGCCTGGACCTGATGGTATACCTGGTCGTGTTCTAAAAACCTGTGCGGACCAACTGGCTGGAGTTTTTACGGACATTTTCAACCTCTCACTTCTGAGGTCTGAGGTTCCCACCTGCTTCAAAAGGGCATCAATTATACCAGTGCCCAAGAAGAGTAAGGTGACGTGCCTCAATGACTATCGACCTGTGGCACTAACGCCTGTGGTGATGAAGTGCTTTGAGAGGTTGATCATGACGCAGATCAACTCCTACCTTGACAAAAACCTGGACCCACTGCAGTTCGCTTACCGCCACAACAGATCAACGGTGGATGCGATCTCACTGGCTCTCCACTCCGCTCTGGACCACTTGGACAACAAAAACTCATATGTCAGGCTGTTATTCATCGATTACAGCTCGGCATTTAATACAATCATCCCCTCCAAGCTGGTTACCAAACTTGCAGAACTGGGTCTCTGCGCATCCCTCTGCAATTGGATCCTCGACTTCCTCACTCTCAGACCACAGTCTGTTCGTATTGGGGGAAATGTGTCAGACTCGATAACAATCAGCACGGGAGCACCTCAAGGCTGCGTGCTCAGCCCCCTGCTGTACTCACTCTATACTCATGACTGCGTAGCCGGACATAGTGCGAACTCCATCATCAAGTTCGCTGACGACACCACTGTTGTGGGACGTATCACTGATGGGGATGAGTCAGAGTATAGAAGAGAGATCGAGCAACTGTCCATATGGTGCCAGCACAATAACCTGGCCCTCAACACCAGCAAAACCAAGGAACTGATTGTGGACTTTGGAAGGAGTGGGATGGGGACCCACAGTCCCGTTTATATCAACGGTTGAAAGGGTCAAGAGCTTCAAATTCCTGGGCGTGCACATCTCTGAAGATCTTTCCTGGTCCGAGAACACTGATGCCATTATTAAGAAAGCACATCAGTGCCTCTACTTCCTGAGAAGATTACAGAGAGTCGGTTTGTCAAGGAGGACTCTCTCTAACTTCTACAGGTGCACAGTAGAGAGCATGCTGACCGGTTGCATCGTGGCTTGGTTTGGCAACTTGAGCGCCCTGGAGAGGAAAAGACTACAAAAAGTAGTAAACACTGCCCAGTCCATCATCGGCTCTGACCTCCCTTCCATCGAGAGGATCTATCACAGTCGCTGCCTCAAAAAGGCTGGCAGTATCATCAAGGACACACACCATCCTGGCCACACACTCATCTCCCTACTACCTTCAGGTAGAAGGTACAGGAGCCTGAAGACTGCAACGACCAGGTTCAGGAATAGCTACTTCCCCACAGCCATCAGGCTATTAAACCTGGCTCGGACATAACACTGAACTTTATTAGCCAATTAACTGTTATTTGCACTTTATCAGTATATTGATTCATGTGTGTATATATTTATAGAATGCCTTGTAGTCAATGCCTACTATGTTCTGTTGTGCTGAAGCAAAGCAAGAATTTCATTGTCCTATCAGGGACACATGACAATAAACTCACTTGAACTTGAATTTATGGATAGTCCCTATCTATTGTAGTTAGAACATAGAACAGTACAGAAAATGTCACAAAGTGCTGGAGTAACTCAGCAGGTCAGGCAGCATCTCTGGAGAACATGGATAGATGACGTTTCGGGTCAAGACCCTTCTTCTGAAGGAGGGTCTTGACCCAAAATGTCAATGGTCCATGTTTCCCAGAGATGCTGCCTGACCTACTGAGTTACTCCAGCACTTTGTGACATTTTCTGTACTGTTCTATGTTCTAACTACAATAGATAGGGACTTTTACTTTTAGTAAACTTTTAGTTTAGTTTAGCTTAACCAGCTTCTGCAGTTCTTTGTTTCAGTACAGCACAGGAACAGGCCCTTCTGCCCACAATGTCTGTGCTGAATATTACACCAAGACCATCTTATCTACCCGCCCATGGCTGGATAGCTCGATTGTAATCATGTTTGGTCTTTCCACTGACTGGTCAGCATGCAACAAAAGCTTTTCGCTGTACCTCAGCACACGTGACAATAAACTCAACTTCAAACATAACCCATATCCCTACATCCCCTGCGTATCCATGTGCCTATTGCAAAGTCTTTTAAATGCCACTGCAGTATCTGCCTGAGCCACCGCCCCTGGCAGCGCGTTCCAGGCACTCACCACCCTCTGTGTAAATCGTGCGAGTTTCGATGCAATCGGCTATGAGTGTAGCCTTGGGCACTCAACTCAGTGAAAATTAGTTTAATATTCCTCCTGAAACTAGACATCCATAATGTCCGACAAGTTCACTTTTGGGACAGATCCGGGGTAGGGCACAACTTCGGTTAATATTAATTCCCTGGGGCGATACTTAATATCAGGTCCAGGAGATGTGTTTATTGCAGGTGGCCCAGGCATTTTTAATGCAATGGAAGGAGAGTCGAGAGAATTTGCTGTTGCAAAAGAAGGCAAATTGCTCTAAACAATTACAAACATGTTGAAATCTGGCAGGGTTTCAAACTTTTAATTCGCTCTGTGACTGGCATGCAGATATTTAAAATTCCTGTCCCTCCCATTTCTGCCGAATCCAGTTCCTGACAAACAGGTGTGGCTTCTCCAGGCATGAATGCACCATGATAAGAAAAATGACACAGAACTGCTCTCACTTCTGCATAAAGATCTATGTTATATATTAGAAGTTATGAAGGCACATTAATTAATGCCAGTCAAGGGTTGAGTTTAAGCTTTTTTAGTTTTAGAGACACAGCGAGGAAACATGGTTGAAGATAGACAGAAAAAACTGGAGCGAGACAGGCAGCATCACTGGAGAGAAGGAATGGGTGATGTTTCGGGTCGAGACCCTTCTTCAAACATGGCCTTCAGCCCACCGAGTTCACGCCAACCATCGATCACCCTTACACTTCAACCATGTTTCCACGCCGGGGGGGGGGGGGCAATTTACAGAGGCCCATTAACCAACAAACCTGCATGTCTTTGGGATGTGGGAGGAAACCAGAGCACCCAGAGGAAGAAGGGTCTGAAGAAGGGTCTCAACCCGAAACGTTGCCTATTTCCTTCGCTCCATAGATGCTGCCTCACCCGCTGAGTTTCTCCAGCATTTTCATCTACCTAAGGTCAGGATCATCTTTGGGATGTGGGAGGAAACCAGAGCACCCAGAGAAAACCCACTCGTTCACTGGGAGAATGTACAAACTCCACACAGACAGTAACTGAGGTCAGGATCAAACCCGAGTCTCTGGCACAGTGAGGCAGCAGCTCTACCACTGGCTGCTGCGCTGCCCGATGGATTAATGAGCATTTCATTGTTCAGTTTCAGGACATATGACAATAAACACACTTAATAATAATAATAGATTTTATTTATATAGCGCTTTTCAGGACTCAAAGTCGCTTGACTCTTAATATTCAGACTGCATCATACTGGACCTCAGGACAGAATGGTGCTGAGGGTAACACAAAGGGAATGCCAGCTCTTTTAGGGTAAGAGTGCAAATAAACCCACCAACAAAAGTATTTCCAATTTACCCACACTATCTTCTCATAAACAGAAATGCAGCTTTAAGATTGATGAGCAAAACACAAAGTGCAGGAAGAACTCAGCGGGTCAGGCAGCATCTGTGGAGGGAATGAGCAGGCAAAGTTTTGGGTCGGGATGGGAAACTTCTTCAGACTCTTCAGTCTTAAGATTGATGTTTATTTCAGAAATGATCAAGGGTTATCAAATAACATAGGTATGAATTTGAATTCTCCAGTATTAGATACCTCACCCACAAACAGTCCCCTTTCTCCTTCCCCTTTCTCACCCAAGAACCCTCCCCTACTTCCTCCCCCTCCCCCCACTCCCAACCTCTGAACCTTGGCTGACCTTGGTCAGGATTTTCCCCATCTCCCCCTCAACCTCCACCCCTTCCACCTCCACCCCTCCCAATGGCTCGAATGATTTCCAAATGCACAACTTTTCTATCCTTGTGTATCACAATAGGCAACTCTTTAATCTTTTGGGCTCACACCCGTCTTTTCATCGATGGGCTTTACCCAACAATCTGTCAATCAGGGTACCCCTTGCCTGTGTTCACCTATTACCACCCACGCTCTGTCCTGCCCCTCCCCTCTTGCAGCTTCCCCCCCCCACCTCCACAACATAGTAGATGTAAATCATGACTACAATATATATTCTGCTGGAGATAAACCCATGGAAAGCACAAAATGCTGGTGTAACTCAGTGGGGCTGGCAACATCCCTGGAGAACATGGACAGGCAAATCCACTCTGTGATACTAGTAGAATCATCCCCATATCAGATCGGCAATGACGGCTACAAATAAATCTATTCCAGGAAGAAAATGTAACCTTCAAGATCATGGAAATGTTCCAACCTTCAGTATAACGAGCTGTGGGTGAATAGTACTTTGAATAACTATATCCGCAATACATCAGCAAAAAAGTTTGTTCCTCATTATTTTTTCATCTGGTTAAAATTACCATATCGGGCTGGACAATATTTTAAAACTTTAATTGGACAGTAATGCCCTGTTTACTTGGTCGATTCAATGTGTTCAAGATTATAGTTTAGTTTTTAGTTTATTGTCACGTGTATCAAGGTACAGTGAAAAGCTTTTGTTGCGTGCTAACCAGTTAACGGAAAGGCAATACATGATTGCAATCGAGCGGTCCACAGTGATAAAGGGTATAAAACATTTAGTACAAGACAAAGTCCAATAAACTCCATTTAAAGAAGGTCTCCAGTGAGGTAGATGGGAGGTCAGGACTGCTCTCTAGCTCGTGAGAGGATGGTTTAGTTGCCTGATAACAGCTGGAAGAAACCGTCCCTGAATCTGGAGGTATGCATTTTCACTCTTCTGTACCTCTTGCCTGATGGGAGAGGGGAGAAGAGGCAGTGACTGGGGTGTGACTGGTCCTTGATTATGCTGGTGGCCTTACCAAGGCAGTGTGAAGTGTAGATGGAGACAATGGACAACAGTCCATGCTGACTGTTCTGCACAGGGATTAGCAATGGAAGATCGCCTTTTCTTTAATCTATTCACAATGTCTTATTGGTTTTAGAGATACAGAGTAAAAACTGGCCCTTCGACCCACTGAGTCCACACTGACCATCGATCACCCATTCACACTAGTTCTATGTTATTCCACTTTCTCATCTACTCCCTACAATTTAGAGGCAATTTCACAACGCCAATTAACCTACAAATCCGCACGTCTTTGGGACATGGATGAACCGGAGCAGCCAGAGGAAACCCATGCAGTCACTGGGAAACGTGCAAAGTCCGCACGGACAGCACCCCGGGTCAGGATCGAGCCCAGATCTCTGCAGCGGCTCTACCAGCTGTGCCACTGTGCTGCCCTGTGCCACTTTGTCTTGAAGCAAGATTCAAGGTTTTACATTGTAGAGAGTAAAGGCCTGTCCCACTTATGCGACCTTCTCAGCGACTGCCGGCACCCGTGATAGAGTCGCCGAAATTTTCAACATGTTGAAAATTCAGTGGCCACCAGAAAGACGCTACGAATCTTTGGAGACCTCTCACGTCCATACAGGCGACCCCTGACGACATGTCGCGGGTGACCTCTCACGACCATAGGAGACCTCTCACGACCATACAGCCTCTCACGACCATACGGCGAGAGTCTCCAAAAAGTCATAGCATCTTTCTGGTCGCCGCTGAATTTACAACGTTTGAAAATTTCGGCGACCTATCACGGGTGCCGGCAGTCGCCTGTAAAGGTCGCGTTAGTGGGACAGGCCCTTAAAGGAATCTACTGCCAATTAGACATGCAAGTGACACTGATGTGAACATATTTTTTAAAGTTGCCAAAGATAGAAGCAAACAGGTTTGTGTGGATAGTAGTATTTGGTATTCAGATTCAATCAAGCTGAACAGCCAACTAACTATAAGATGGAAACATCCCTCCTTGGCCAAGATGTTCATTCTTCCTGCTACTTGTTTGTGCCTGTTTGCCACTCGCTGCATCAACCATGTAAATATGTCGCTGAAGGCAGAAGTAGTTTGATCAGTTCTCAAGTTGCACAACACCAGCACCAGTGGCCCCCAGTTTGTTCTCGCTACACCCACCCAACAGTCCTCTAGCTCTTGGATTCTCTGCTGAATCATAAGGTCATAAGGAATAACAGTAGAATTAGGCCATTCGGCCCATCAAGTCTACTCTGCCATTCAATCATGGCTGATCACTCTCCCAACCCCATTCTCCTGCCTTCTCCCCATAACCACTGACACCAGTACTAATCAAGAATCCATCTATCTTTGCCTTAAAAATATCCACTGACGGCCACCACAGTCTTCTGTGGCAAAGAATTCCACAGATGCACAACCCTCTGACTAAAGAAATTTCTCCTCATCTCCTTCCTAAATGAACATCCTTTAATTCTGAGGCTATGACTGGTCCTAGACTCTCCCCTTAGTGGAAACATCCTCTCCACATCGTTACATTCAGGCGTGTGTAGAGGGCGACACAGTGGCGCAGCTGGTCAAGTCACTTTATTTCTATAGCACATTTAAAAAACAACTCTCGTTGGCCAAAGTGCTTTACATTGGTGGAGGTATTAACGTTATACAACAGTGGTTCATAGATTAAGTACATATATAAATACATACATATAGCCCTCACTCAGAGGACGTCAAGAAAGGCTTGAGAGTAAAGATGAGTTTTAAGTCTCGACTTAAAGGAGTCGATGGAGGGGGCTGTTCGGATGGGAAGGGGGATGCTGTTCCACAGTCTAGGAGCTGCAACCGCAAAGGCGCGGTCGCCCCTGATCTTATGCCTAGACCGCGGGATGTTCAGTAACCCCAAGTCGGACGATCTGAGGGACCTGGAGGAGCTGGTGGAGCTGCTGCCTCACAGAGTCAGAGGTTCGATCCTGACCTCAGTTGCTATCTAGGTGGAGTTTGCACATTCTATCCTGTGACCGCCTGGGTTTCCTCTGGGGCCTCTGGTTTCCTCCCACATCCCAAAAATATGCAGTTAATTGCCCTCTGCAAATTGCACCTACTTTGTAGGGAGTGGATGCAAAAATGGGATAGCAATAGTGTGAATGGGTGATCGATGATCAGCAAGGACTCGGTGAGCCAAAGGGTTGTTTGCGTGCTGTAACTCTAAACTGAACAGAACTAAGCTGTTCCATTGTAGGAACAAGGAACTGCAGATGCTGGTTTACAAAAAAAAGATGCAAAGCTCTGGGTTCACTCAGCGGGTCAGGCAGCATCTCTGATGAAACTGGATAGGTGATTTTTTTCGGTCGTGACATTTTTTCAGAACCACCTATCCAGGTTCTCCAGAGATGCTGCCTGACCCGCTGAGTTAATCCAACACTTTATGTCCACATGCTAAGTGGCCATATGGCCATTTACTTGGTTAGTCCAAGCTTAATAGATTAAACGCTTCCACTTCTTAAGTACTGAAGGCCCAAAGAGAACATGCTGACCATTGATCACTCGTTCTATCTCATTTTCGCATCCACTCGCATCCACTCCCTAGGGGCAATTAACCAAAAACCACACATGTTTTTGTGGATGTGGGAGGAAACCAGAGCACCTGGAGGAAACACACATAGTCAAGGGGTGAACGTGCACAGCCAATATAGATAGAAACTGAGGTTAAGATAAAACCTGGGTCTCTGATGCTGTTTTTGAAGTGTTCACGAAGAAATGGAAATCACATTTCACCCAATAACAACTCTAAATGCTGTTGGTGTTTACTGCAATTTAGTTCAGTTTATTATTGTCACGTGTACCGAGGTACAGTGATGATCCATCCTGTTGCATGCTATCCAGTCAATGTAATCATACATGATTACAATCAAGCTGTCCACAGTGTACAGATGCAGGATAAAGGGAGTAATGTTTAGTGCAAGATAGAGTCCAGTAAAGTCGGATTAAAGATAGTCCGAGGATCTCCAATGAAGTAGATGATAAGTCAGGACCACTCTGTAGTTGGTGATAGGATGGTTCAGTTGCCTGATTCTGGGAAGAAACTGTCCCTGAATCTGGTGGTGTGCGATTTCACACCTCTTGCTTGATGGGAGAGTAGAGAAGAGGCAGTGCCTGGGGTAAGACTGGTCCTTGATGATGCTGGCGGCCTTGCCGAGACAGCGTGGTGTAGATGGAGTCAATGGATACACACAGCCCACATTATTCCCTTTTTGATGGAACCTCGAAAGGCAGCGTTCCTGTTTACAGCCAAGTAAACGAGCAGTAAACTGTACAGAAGCGTATCGCTCCATGCTAATTTGGTCACTTCCGATCGATCGTTTCGATACAAGTCATCTGCAAAAGTAACACGTAACTTCATTCGCTAAACTACTAAACTGTGATTATAAATAGAACACTGTGGTTTAAATCTGACATTTTGCCAATGCAAATGCTTTCCTGCAGCGCCAATGAATCGAAACTGTCTGCAGAGGCTTCATATTGGCTCAATGCAACTTTCATTTGCATACAGCACTTTAAAGAAATGACTGCACTAATGTTCAAGGTTATTATTGGCATTTTCATTTGAAATCTACAACTATTTACTTCCCCAAGCACATTCCTCAGAAATCTGAGTTATTCTAATGTTCTTTCAAATATTTAGTACCTGTCAAGGAGTTAACCACAGATCTCCATGTTGCCAAACACTTTAATTCCCCTTCCCACTTCCACACTGTAGATCAGTGCATGTTCCTTTAACTTAGTGACCTCACCACTACTAACCACTCCCCATTGTCTCTCGTATAATTGTAAGGTCCCCACCTCCAGCCCGCTCTCTAGCTCCAGTGATGACCACGGACAGCTATTGCATAGTGTGTGTTAGTGATATAATAAACCATCAGTAAAAGACTCTGTGTAGGAACCAAGTCATTTTACACACACTGACCTTTCTGTTCCTGGGCCTCCTCCATTTTCAGAGTGAGGCCACAAGCAAATTGGTGGAACAGCACCTCATATTTCACTTGGGCAGCTTACAACCCAGCGGTATGAACACTGAATTTTCTAATTTTAAGCAACTTCCTCCTTGCCCCCTCCCTCCACCTTTGGTCATTTAACCAGGTCCACAGTTCACCACATTGTATCCCTCGTGAGATCACACCTTCCCTAGCCAACAATGGGCCTACCAGGCCCCCAGGCACGGAAATCGCTATCAAAACATGGGGGGGGACACAATTTATTGGCGGCCGCGCGCGCGCATGCACACACACACATGCGCGCGAACACACACGCGAGACTTCGGCCGTGGGCCCTGTGGACGGTAACATCGGGAGCTGATCTGGTTGGTGACTGACTCCAAACTCCAGCAACAGCAGCTTCGTTCGCCCCGAATCGTGGGACTTGAATCGGCCCGTTCGCGGGGTCTTTCATCGGCCGGCGGGGGCTTCAACATCGGGAGCCTCGATTGCCTCGATGCAGCAGTTTGATTTTAAGCCGCACCGGGCGCTGAAATTCCCATCGAACGGGCCGCTTCAGCCCTTAGAAAGCGGCTGATAAAGTCCGGATTACAAAACATGGGGGGGGGGGGGGGATTGTCCCCCACCTCTCAAAGCATAGGGGAGACGTTTCCCCTCCTGTCCCCCCCAGGATGTCCTCCCAGGCAGGCACCTCACTCCCCCAGGTCATTTGTGGCTGGTCCTGATCTTTTCTCACCTTCAGATCTTCATCTCCCCCTCCCCCTACCCCCTCCCTTCAGTCTGAAAGTCCTGACCCAAAATGTCGCCCGTCCTTTTTCTCCAGAGATGCTGCCTGACCTGCCGAGTTACTTCAGCACTTTGTGTCTATCTTTGGTGTAAACCAGTGTCTGCGGTTCTTTGTTTCCACAACCACAGTTTATGTTGAATCAGACAGAACAGTCCCGACCCAAAACGTCACCTAATCATATCCTCCACGGATGCTGCCTGATCGCTGAGTTACTCCAGCACTTTGTGTGTTCTCCCCCCCCCCCAGTTTACTTAGTTTAATTTAGAGGTACAATGTGAAACAGGCCCTTTGGCCCACTGAGTCCACGCTGACCAGCAATCACCCATTCACACTAGTCTCACTTTTACATCCACTCCCGACACACTTGGGGCAACTTACAGAGGGTCAATTAAGTTACAAACCCGTCTTTGGGGTGTGGGAGGAAACCGGAGCACTTGGAAGAAACTCACGCAGTGACGGGGAGAACGTGCAAACTCCATGCAGACAGCTCCTGAGGTCAGGATTGAACCTGGATCTCTGGCATTGTGAGGCAGCAGCTCTACCAGCTGCACCTCTGTGCCACCCATTTGAACTGTGACATGTATCCACATTCAGGGATAAACAAAGTATTGCTTTTATCAATATGTTTGCTGCAATTAATTTTGACAATGTGTGGCTAGATTCAAACTGGACACCTGTCATAGAGTCGTTCCAAGTCTATGAATAGAACACCATACACGTTAATATTCATACAAAGGCACGGATGGTTCTAATTGCCTTATATCTGTCATGTGACAGAACATGTTATTTATCCTGCAGTAATCAAACTCTGATACATCTCCCTCAGCTGCGAGTAAATGCACAAACATTCACTGGCATCTCTCCATGGTGCTGGCATGCATTTCTGCAGAGGTCATGATATATGTTGTTGATTAGCTGATAAGTAAGGGTGTCAGGGTTTATGGGGAGAAGGCAAGAGAATGGGGTTGAGAGGGAAAGATAGATCAGCCGTGATTGAATGGCGAAGTAGAATTCATGGGCCGAATGGCCTCATTCTTCTCCGAGAACTTATGAACTTATGCACCAAAATATCAAATAGTACACAGTGCATGTTTTGAAATATTACATAAAATTCTTGTGTGCATAGAATGTGGTCTCAACATACAGCAGAAAACATACAACAGAAACCTTGATTAAGGAATCAAGGGATCTGGGGAGAAAGCAGGAACGGGGAGAAAGCAGGAACGGGTACTGATTTTGGATGATCAGCCATGATCTTATTGAATGGCGGTGATGGCTCGAAGGGCCGAATGGCCTACTCCTGCACCTATTTTCTATATTTCTATAGAACATACCACATGGAACAGTACAGCACAGGAACGGGCACTTCGGCCCACGACGTTCGTGCCGAACATGATGCCTGGTTAAACTGATCTCATCTGCCTGTACGTGATCCATATCCCTCTATTCCCTGCACTTCCATGTGTCTATCTAAAAGCCTCTTAAACGCTGCTATCGTATCTGCCTCCACCACCACCGTTGGCAGTGCGTTCCTGGCACCCACCACCCTGTGTAAAATACTTGCCCCACGGATCTCCATTAAAATGTCTCCCTCTCACCTTATAGCTATGCCCTCTAGTGATAGACATTTCCACCCTGGGGAACATTGGGAAAGGTTCTGAATGTCTACCATATCAATGCCTCTTGTAATTTTATATACTTCTGTCAAGTATATCCTCAACTCCCAATGCTCAAAGAATGCAATCCAAGTCTATCCAACCTCTACCTGCAGCTGAAACCCTCTAATGCAGGTATCTTTCCACCTGAAGAAGGGTTCCAACCCGGAATGTCTCCTATTCCTTTTCTCAAGAGATGCAACTGACCCACTGAGCTACTCCAGCATTTTGTGTCTATCTTCAGTGTAAACTTGCATCTACAGTTCCTTCCTCCCCATTTCTTCACCTGCCTTGCACAGGCTGAGAGACCTCTGTAACCACAGAAAACTCACAAGACCAGTTCTACCAAGCACAGTGGACTTTGGCTGACTGACTGAGAAAAAGACCATGAACCAAGAACTACACAACTTCACAAGGAAATTGACACAGTCTCGGTCAAGTGGTGGGTGATAACTCAAAAATGGGAGGCAGTGTTCTTGATTTAGCTGTGCTTGCATTGTTTTTGAGAACTTTAGACATTAGAGATAAAGCGCACAAACAGGCCCTTCGGCCCACAGAGTCCACGTCCATGATTTTCAATAGCATCAATTTTTTATAGAAACTGAATGACAAAGCAAAAATGTTACCACACCATCAGATTCTGGGAAAATATGTTTTATACTTTAGATTTTTAGAGATACAGCGCAGAAACAGACACTTCGGAACACCAAGTCCACGCCGACCGGCGTCCCCCGTACACGAGCACTATCCTACACACTCGGGCCAATTTACAATTTTTACCAAAGCCAATTAACATACAAACCTGAATGACTTTGGTGTGTGAAACCGGAGCACCTTAAGAAAACTCATGTGGTCACAGGGAGAACGTATAAACTCCATACAGACAGCACCCATAGTCAGGGTCGAACCCGGGTCTCTGGCGTTAAGGCAGCAGCTCTACCACAGTGCCGCCCAAATATTTAATTGAGAATATTATTTTCCGCAGTGATATTGCTAGATTAATACAGCAATCAAAAGTCAATACGCAGCTGAATGTTATTTCACTTGCTAATTAAAGAAGACACAAAATCCATGGACGTTGCCTGACCCACTGAGTTATTCCAGTTTTTGTGTATTTCCTTGGTAAACCAGCATCTGCAGTTCCTCGTTTCAATCCATTGCTAATTAGTTTATATTAGTTCAGAGATTTCTGCCACAGGGGAGCAGAAGTAGAGTTGCTGCTTTACAGCACTAGAGACGCGGGTTCAATCCTGCCTATGGGTGCTGTCTGTGCAGTGTTTGTACTTTCTCCCTGTGACCGGGCGAGTTTTCTCCGGGTGCTCCGGTTTCCTCCAACACTCCAACGACGTTCAGGTTTGTAGGTTAATTGGATTCAGTAAAATTGTCCCTTGTGTGTTAAGGGCCGGTCTCACTTGGTGAAATTCGCGGCATGATGCGTTGTGATGACGTATTGACGCACGGTGTTTTTTTCAAGTGTCGCAACAAATTTTTTGTCGCCGCTGGATTTTGAAATGTTCAAAATCTTTTGGCGACACTGATATGACGCCAGCAATCGGGGAAGTGGGACAGGCCCTTTACGGAGGCCAATTCATCAATAAACCAGCACGTCTTTGGGATGTGGGAGGAAATTGGAGCAGCCGGAGAATAAGGGGGAGGCCATTTAGGACTGAGATGAGGAAAAACTTTTTCTCCCAGAGAGTTGTGAATCTGTGGAATTCTCTGCCACAGAAGGCAGTGGAGGCCAATTCACTGGATGTTTTCAAGAGAGAGTTAGATATAGCTCTTCTGGCAACAGAATCAAGGGATATGGGGAGAAAGCAGGAACGAGGTACTGATTTTGGACGATCAGCCATGATCATATTGAAAGGCGATGCTGGCTTGAAGGGCCGAATGGCCTACTCCTGCACCTATTGTCCACATTTCTATGTTTCTATGACTGAGCGAAGGGATGAGTACTTTTTGTAACTTTGACAGCACCGTTGTGGCGTCTCTTTGGTGTACTTTGGATGCAAAAACAAAGAACTTCACTGCACCTAGCTAGGTACAGGTGAGAATAAAGTATCATCATCATCATCACCATCACAAGAATTTCACTATTAACAGTGAATAAACCTTCAATTCAAAGCATCATGAAGTTCACTGAGGGAACAGCAGTAAGAAAACATTCCACACTTTAATACTAAAGCCCTGTGTAATTTATAGGTAAGTATAAGTAATGGCTGATTTATCACAGATTATAACATCGTGATCTGTTCCTGCACTTCCAATTGAGCGTCATTCTCATAAACCCTGGGCTGTAATTAGATGGTCGGCCCAGCCCGTCTACACCACATTATAATCAAACTCTTAATTCCCTCCTGACTTAAATAAACATTCACTGCCTGACATTTATAAAACACGTTTATGAGGGAGGTGTGTGGGCGCGCTGAAGAATGGGTCAATTTTAATTAATCTTCCTTTAGGTCCTGGAATTGACGTCTGTTCCTCTGACTAGTGGCAGAAATATCATTGCTCTGCAACTTTCTTTTAAAAACAGAACCATATCAAAATGTGTTGGATGACACTCCTCTTTGCTGAAGTGTCCAGGGTTGTCCCAAAGGACAAAGATAATCCCTATGTTTATTTTTCAACAAACAAGGCCCTCTGAAAAACCCTAGCCATTGCTTCCTTTCCTTTGACATGCAGGTTATTTTGAGTCAAAAGACACCATTCATTCAGCCACTTTCTCTTTTGTGTGGTCTGCCACATCAGTCTAACAGCCGACCCTTCCCTAATCTTTCATCTTCCTCCAATTCTCCTGAGGACCTCTGCGGAGAAAGCCCACGCGGTCACAGGGAGAACGTACAAACTCCGTACAGACAGCACCTGTAGTCAGGATCGAACACGGGTCTCTGGCGCTGTAAGGCAGCAACTCTTGCGCTGCACCACTATGCCATGTCTCTCAAATCCTACAATGCTTCTTCACTGTCAATTTTCTGAACGGATATATTTTTCTCAAAATTTATGTTCATAAGTTCATATTCCCTGATTCAGTTAGCCCTAAAAGCTATATCTAATTATTTCTTAAAAACATCCAGTGAATTGGCCTCCACTGCCTTCTGTGGCAGAGAGGTCCACAGATTCACAAGGTGAAAAAGTGTTTCCTCATCTCAGTCCTAAATGACCCTACCCCTTATTCTCAAACTGCGACCCCTGGTTCTGGACTCCGCCAACATCGGGAACATTTTTCCTGCATCTAGCCTGTCCAATCCATTAATAAATTTTACATGTTTCTATAAGATCCCTCTCATCCTTCTAAATTCAGGTGAATATAAGTCCAGTCGATCCATTCTTTCAACATATGTCAGACCTGCCATCCCGGGAATAAAACTGGTGAACCTATGCTGCACTCCCTCAATAGCAAGAATGTCCTTCCTCAAATTAAGAGACCAAAACTGCACACAATACTCCAGGTGTGGTCACACCAGGGCCCTGTACAACTGCAGTAGGACCTCTTTGCTCCTATACTCAAATCCTCTCGCTATGAAGGCCAACATGCCATCAGCTTTCTTCACTGCCTGCTGTACCTGCGTGCTTACATTCAGTGATTGATGTATAAGGACACCCAGGTCTCGTTGCACTTCCCCCTTTCCTAATCTGACACCATTCAGATAATAATCTGCTTTCTTGTTCAATCTGCCTGTTTGTATCTACGTTTTAAATTCAGCATTCATTGATTTTCTTTCAGCCATGTTTTGTTATGTCAAAGATGCTACGTAAGGTTTAGTTTAGACATACAGCGTGGAAACAGGTCCTTCAGCCCACCAAGTCCGCTCCGACCAGCAATCCCCGCACGCTAAAACTGTCCTACACGCATGAAGGGCAAATTACAATGTTTTACCGGAGCCAATTAACCTACAAACCTGTACGTCTTTGGAATGTGGGGGGAAACCGGAGCACCTGGAGAAAACACACGCAGGTCACAGGGAGAATGTACAAACTCCATTCAGACAGCACCCAGAGTCAGGATTAAACCCGTAAAGCTTGCAACTTTACCGCCCCTTTAATGGAAGTAAATGTTATGTTAGGTCATACCTGCACCACAATGCCATATTTTATCACCTCTCCATGTACTTTCTTATTTTCCGTTTCATTCTGTTTCTGTTCCAGCACTGCAGCATGCTGCAAAACAAAAAACAGTGTGAGCTGAGAAGGTTTTAGAGTTCCTTTTTATGTGCAATCAATACAGCAGTCGGAAGTTTATAATGACTTTAAATGTAATAAACATTGTCTTCAAGCCTCCCCTAAAATTCTATATTCCAACAACTACATTATATTACATGACAACTTTTGAGGACCACTGCAAATAATGTTTCACCTTGAAGCGTTATAAACAATTTCTAAAGCGTTAGTTAACTATATTTTCTGCATTTCTCCAAGATTGCTGATGATAGGTGCTACATATTTCATGAAGCAGATTTATATGACTTTGGCTGGGCTGCATTTAGAGTAGACACAAAAAGCTCGAGCAACTCAGCGGGTCAGGCATCGTCTCTGTAGAAGAGGAATAGGTGACCTTTCGGGTCAAGACCCTTCTTCACTGAGAGTCAGGGGAGGGGGAGAGGGGAACGAGAGATATAGACGGTACTTAGAACAAATGAATGGAAGATATACAGAGAGCAACGATAATCAAGGAAATGTCCATTGCCCAGAATGGTCCATCGTTGGCTGTGAGATTGGTGAAAACGAGTTAATACAGACAGTGGAACTCCACAGGACGACAGCAAAACTAGTACAACAAACTAGGGTGGGGGAGGGATGGAGAGAGAGGGGATGCAAGGGGTACTTGAAGTTACAGAAATCAATATCCATACTGCAGGGTTGGAAGCTGCCAAGTGAAATATGAGTACTTTTGACTCGTTATCACCTTTGCCACAGCCAACAATGGAACGCAGGTTGGCGCGGACTCAGCGGGCTGAAGGGCCTGTTTTGGCCCGGTTTCTCTAATCTAAACAAAATAAATCTACACAATCTCGCAAAACAAATCAAATCTGTTCTGAATAGGGTGCTCATAAAACATTTTCCCCAGCAATGCAAGGTATGGGTAATGTTACCTGAAGCTTTTGCAACAATGCAATGTCCGCAAAGTTTTCTTTGTCCTGCTTGGCTTGCTTTGCTTTCCAGTATTGTTTTTGAGCTGAATAACGGTTCATGGGACATACTTTGAAAAGGCAATCTGCAATACAAAACAAAAATAGATGATTAATGCATCTAAAATAATCTTAGAATCATCGTCATAGAGTCATACAGCGCAGAAATAGGCTACACGGCCCAATAAGTCCTCGCCGACCAACACACCCCATCTACAGGAGTCCCATTTGCCTGCGTTTGGCCCATATTCCTCTCCATGTTTCCTATTCATGTACCTGTCCAAGTGTCTTTTAAATGCTGTTATCGTACCTGCCTCATCTACCTCCTCTGGCAGCTCGTTCCATATACTCACCACCCTTTGTGTGAAAAGGTTGCCCCTGCGGTTCCAATTAAATCTTTCCTCTCTCACCTTGAACCTATGCTTTAGAATTTAGACTTTAGTGATACAGCATGGAAACAGGTCCTCCAGCCCACCAAGTCTGCGGTGACCAGCGATCACCTGGTTCACCAGCACTATCCGACACACTGGGGACAATTTACTATTTTACTGAAGCTAATTAATCTACAAACCTGCATGTTTTTGGAACGTGAGAGGAAACCGGAGCACCCAGAGAAAACACACAAGGTCACAGGGAAATGTACAAACTCCGTGCAGACAGCTCCTGTAGTCAGGATCGAATCCGGGTCTCTGGCGTTGTAAAGCAGCAACTTTACCGCTGTGCCACTGTGCCACCCTATGTCCTCTAGTTCCTAATCTCCCTTAGCAAGTGAAAAAAACCTCTGTGCTTTCACCCAATCTATTTTCCTCATTGATACATAGATACATGGACAATAGGTGCAGGAGTAGGCCATTCGGCCCTTCAAGCCAGCACCGCCATTCAACGTGATCATGGCTGATCATCCACAATCAGTACCCCGTTCCTGCCTTCTCCCCATATACCTTGATTCCGCTAACCTTAAGGGCTCCCTCTAACTCTCTTTGAATGCATCCAGTGAATCGGCCTCCACTGCCATCTGAGGCAGAGAATTCCACAAATTCACAACTCTCTATGAGAAAAAGTTTTTCCTCATCTCAGTTCTAAATGGCCTACCCCTTATGGGCCTGTCCCACTTAGGCGATTATTTAGGCAACTACAGGCGACTAGTTTGCCACCACATGTTCGCCGGTGGTCGCCGTGAGTAGCCTCCTCAGTCGCGCAAAAAGTCGTAGCATCTTTCTGGTCACCGCTAAATTTTCAACATGTTGAAAAAATTTCGGCGATAGTGGGTTTGACGCCAATGAGCGTAGCTTGACTTCTCCTGACGTAGGTGCTATCGTAGGTTGTCGCCAGGATGACGTAGGTTGTCTCCGGTTTTTCGGTGACCTTCTACGACTATGACAGTCGCCGGCAGTTGCCTAAAAAATTACCAAGTGGGACAGGCCCATTATTCTTAAACTGTGGCCCCTGGTTCTGGACTCCCCCAACATCGGGAACATGTTTCCTGCATCTAGCATGTCCAATCCCTTAAGAATTTTATGTTTCAATAAGATATCCTCTCATCCTTCTAAATTCCAGTGAATACAAGCCCAGTCGCTCCATTCTTTCATCATATTGTCAGTCCCGCCATCCCAACCTTGTGAACCTATGCTGCACTCCCTCAATAGCAAGAATGTCCTTCCTCAACCTAGGAGACCAAAAACTGCACACAATACTCCAGGTGTGGTCTCACCAGAGCCCTATACAACTGCCGAAGGACCTCTTTGCTCCTATACTCAACTCCTCTCATTATAAAGGCCAGCATGCCATTAGCTTTCTTCACTGCCTGCTGTATCTGCATGCTTACTTTCAGTGACTGATGTACAAGGACACCCAGGTCTCGTTGTACTTCCCCTTTTCCCAACCTGACACCATTCGGATAATAATCTGCCTTCCTGTTCTTGCCACCAAAGTAGATAACCTCACATTTATCCACATTATACTGCATCTGCCATGCATCTGCCCACTCATCCAACCTGTTTAAGTCACCCTTTATCCTCATATCATTCTCCTCACAGTTCACACTGCCACCCAGCTTTGTGTCATCTGCAAATTTGCTAATGTTACTTTTAATTCCTTCATCTAAACCATTAATGATAATTGTAAATAGCTGTGGTCCCAGCACCGAGCCTTGCGACACCCCACTAATCCACCCCTGCCATTCTGAAAGGAACCCGTTAATCCCTACTCTTTGTTTCCTGTCTGCCAACCAATTTTCTATCCATGTCAATACCCTACCCCCAATACCATGTGCTATAAATTTTGCCCACTAATCTCCTGTGGGACTTTATCAAAGGCTTTCTAAAAGTCCGGGTCCACTACATCAACTGGCTCGCTCCCGTCCATTTTTTTTGTTACATCCTCAAAAAAATTCCAGAAGATTAGTCAAGCATGATTCCCCCTTCATAAATCCATGCTGACTTGGACCGATCCGGTTACTGCTATCCAAATGCGCCACTATTACATCTTTATTAATCCAACATCTTCCCCACCACCGATGTCAGGCTAACTGGTCTAAAATTCCCTGCTTTCTCTCTCTCTCTCTCTCTCTCTCTCTCTCTCCTTTCTTAAAAAGTGGGATAACATTAGCTACCCTCCAATCCACAGGAACTGATCCAGAATCTACAGAACATTGGAAAATGATCACCAACGTGTCCACGATTTCTAGAGCCACCTCCTTTAGTACCCTGGGATGCAGACCATCAGGCCCTGGGGATTTATCAGTCTTCACTCTACCCAACACCATTTCCTGACTAATGTGAATTTCCTTCAGTTCCTCCGTCACCCTAGGTCCTCTGTCCCCTAGTACATCTGGGAAATTGGTTCTGTCTTCACCAAGGAAGACATAAACTAACTACCTGTTCAACTCGTCTGCCATTTCCTTGTTCTCCATAAAAAATTCACCTGTTTCATGATTTCATACACCTCTATAAGATCACCCCTCACCCTCCTATGCTCCAAGGAATAAAGTCCTAGCCTGCTCAACCTCTCTCTGTAGCTCAGGCCCTCGAGCCCTGGCAACATGGTTGCAAATCTCCTCTGCTCTCCTTCCAGCTTGGAAACTTTTAAAAACCTTTGTCATTGAAACCTTGGAGGGAGATATTTCAGTACACTATTGTTACAAAATTCAACAGGTTTAAATTATGGAAATGTTGCCCTGTTGGGAATTGCACTTCCACCCTGCTCACTGAAGGCTACCGAAGCACTGCCAGATTGCACATTCTTACACGGCCAGCTGCATCCATGAGCACGTTTTGTTTTGCCTAAACTTTTTGAACAGATTGTTATTGTGCATCCTTTACAACAGAAACAAGAGTTCAAGCAGGAAACGCGAGTGAAAGTCAATTCATGTTCAACGAACAAAACAACCTGCTTTAGTAAGAGTGTTTCTTCTGCTGTCGCTTGCGCCGTGCGTTATAACTACCGTAAATCTTCGCAGTTTAAATTCTTAGGCTTCCATTTGCAAAAGGAGAATCACGACAGCACAATGGCGCAGCTGGTAGAGACGTTGCCTCACAGCGCCAGAGACCGTGTGACTGTCGGTTTCCTCTGTGTGCTCTGTTTTCCTCCCACATCCTGAAGATGTGTGGATCCGTAGTTTAATTGGCCTTTTGGGGCAATTTACAGAAGCCATTAACCTACAAATCTGCACGTCGTTTGGAAGTGGGAGGAAAGCAGAGCACCTGGAGAAAACCCACGCGGTCACTGGTTGGTGCAGACTTGGTGGGATGAAGGACCTGTTACTGAGCTGTAACTTCCCACATCTTTCATAGAGCATTCAACAAACCACTTTGTTGGTGTTTACCGCTGCAGTTGGGGAGCACCTCCATGCTGTTGTTAACATTATTGGATAAAAAGTGAGAACTTCAATTGAAAGTTTGACAGAACGATGTGACCAGGTTTACTTCTATAACAGTGTGCTGAAACTGGTTGTATTCAGTACCACATTACATTCTGATGTGCTGTTTCTGATCAGAGTTGTCAGCTAGTGTGATCTTGCAAGAAGCGGATACTGCAGTGGTGTCCAAGAGTCCTTTAGATAGGATCGTGGCAGTGCAGGGAATAGAGGGAGATGGATCATGTACAGGCAGATGAGATCAGTTTGTCTTGGCATTATAATCAGCACACACATCTAGTGCCAAAGGGCCCGCTCCTGTGCTGTCCTAGTCTACGTTCTATATTCAATTGTGCTCGGCTCTTAAAGGCACACAATACGGGACCAACTACACTTTACAACCAACCTGCTCCAACTCACTGAGTAATACTGCAATGATGGGATGGAGAGGCGGGTACTTTGTGCTTGGGCAAACAGAGACCATCCCGGCCGACAGTCAGCTTTAGGTTTAATCTCACATAAAGGAACTGCAGATGCTGGTTGATACGTATGATAGACACACAATGCTGGAGTAACTCAGCGGGTCCGGCAGCATCTTTTGAGAAAAAGGATGGGTGATGTTTCAGGTCAGGACCTTTCTTTTTTCAAAGTGCTAACATTAGCAATGTTACAAAATTTTGAGATTTTAAAAATAAAGTCTGCAATTTATCCCATCAGATAAAGCATAAAAAGAAGTTTAATTTGACACCTAATTCACTTTCATATCTTCAGTATTAAAGAAGTTATGGCCATTCTCATACTCGGAAATTAGCATCTTGTTCCCTATTGGTTTTCCATTGACTTAACACAAAAGCTGTGATCGAGGACAGTTAAAAGCCCATAACTTTCTTAAAAATTAAGATAACTGAAAGAAATTTTCAGTTATTATAGATTGAAGCATTCTGAAACAAATATGAAACAATCTTACTTAGAAGACATGAAAGTAAAGCATATAATTAGTTAGTTACCTAATTGTAGCTAATTACAAAATTCAATTACTAGATCTAAACATCTATCAATTTCTTAAGAATAGATTAACATTTTTAAATAGCCTAAGTGTCCAAATAACATTCACACAATAATTCACAATATAACATAATTTTTAAATCTAATTTTCATGAATTTACAGGCCAAATGGAAGGAATTGAATGTTTAATACCTGTAAATTAATGGGCATTTAATTCATCTTGCGAGTGAGGTTTTCTGGAACGCGATCTTTTGGAACGTTCATTTGCGGTGAATTTAACCCCGTATTGGCATGAAAAATACTGCCGTTAATTCGGGGAATAAAATCACCGTGTCGCATGAAAAAATGTGAATTAAAGGCTTCTTAAGAAGCACTTTTATACATTTAAAGAAACCACTTTCGTTTACCTGTCCCGTGTGTGAAATCCGTCCCCATTATCGGCGTTGACGCTTCAGGAGCTGCTTTTAAAATTACTGTAGCGCTGACATTGATGATTTAATTTTTTTTTTTAATTCACAAAACGCCGGTAGGAACGATTTGTCTGCCAAGGCTTGTACTCCAACAAAATATTAACAAGGACCAGGGAGGAGAAACCCGCGTTTTAACCCCGCCCCCCCTTAAAGGCGCCAAAATCGCGCACACGGCCAGTGGCAGAATTACAGCGCGACTGAAGGTAAGTTTTGTAACATACCTACTAACATTGGATCAATGGTCTGAATGTCCTTAAGAGTCATAGAGTCGTTTCGATTCTGTAGAAGGGTCCCAACCCGCAACATCACCTACCCATTTTCTCCCGAGATGCTGTGTGACCCGCTGAGTTACCCCAGATTTTGTGTCTATCTTTGGTATGAACTAGCACCTGCAGTTTCTTTACATCTTATATTTATCTTAGGCTTAGGTTTATTATTGTCACATGTACCAAGGTACAGTGTTTTGCATGCTACCCAGTCAAATTAGATAACCCTATCCATAAATTCAATCAAGCCAAACTCGTATAATACGTAGAGCAAAGAGGAAGAAACAGAGTGCATAATGTAGTTCTCAGCAATGTAGTGCATCAGGTCCATAGACAAAAAGTACAATGTCCACAATGGGGTAAAGGTATATCGGAGAGTACCCTAGCTTATGGAAGGATCTCTAAGAATCTAGAATATCTTTACGAATATAAGTGTGGTTTAGTTTACTTTAGTTCAGTTTAAAGGTACAGCGTGGAAACAGGCTCTTCAGACAACCAAATCCATGCCATCAGCGATCACCCCGTATACCGGCACCATCCTACACACTAGGGACAATTTACAATGTTACTGAAGCCTTTTAACCAGCAAACCTGTACGTCTTTGGAGTGTGGGAGGAAATCGGAGCACCCGGAGAAAACCCACACAGTGGTGGGGAGAACGTACAAACTCTGTACAGGCAGCACCTGTAGTCAGGATCAAACCTGGGTCTCTGGCGCTGTGAGGCAGCAACTCTGCCGCTGCGCCACTATGCCGTACCTGCAGTATCCATAATGTCTGAAACATTGGGGATTTCTACAATGCAGACCAATGTCCAAACCCACTCAGATTATTCTTGTGGTGGAAGGAAAATCGGATGAAGTCTAATGAGGACATAGTTTCTAAAATGTTTAGTAAATGAAGCAGAGAGGAAATAGAGCATGACATTTAAAACGGTACTGCAAAACAAGCCCTTCAGCCCACAGTCAACTTTTGACATTGACAACGACGAGAATTTTTTTTAAGCACAGCAGGTTATAAAATTTTAAATGAAAAGGTGGAAGGAGTATCTTCAAGAGCCACTTTCAACTGCAATTGAAAGAGGTTAACATATAAGAATGGGGCTATTTGAATAGACACAAAGTGCTGGAGTAACTCAGCGGGTCAGGCAGCATTTCTGGAGAATAAGGATGGGTGATGTATCAGGTCGGGACCCTTCTTTTTTCCAAAGTGCTAACATTGGATCAATGGGCCAAATGTCCTTAGAGTCAAAGATTCATTCAGCATGGGAACAGGCCCTTCGGGGCAACTTAGCCACACCGACCAACATGCCCCATCTACACTAGTCTCACCTGCATGCCTTTGACCCATATCCCTCTAAACGTCCTATCCATGTACCAGTCCAAATGTTTTTTTAAATGTTGTGATAGAACCTGCCTCAACTGCCTCCTCCAGCAGCTCGTTCTACATACCCACCACCCTTTGTGTAATATAATTGCCTGTCAGGTTCCTATTATATATATCCCCCCTCACCTTAAACCTTCTCTGCTGTATTTTATTCATTTAAATGTTATGAGTGTAATGTTACCGGTTTTAGTCAAGATCAAAAGTTAATTAAGCTTTTCGCATTAAAATGAGGCCTTAAAGGGGCTGCTTGATATAATCTTGTAAACCAAATCTAACTTGGTTTCAACAAGGGAAGAATGATGTAGTTGTGTGATCAGATCTTGTTTCACTATCAGATAGCTAGCTGCCGAGACACATTTAAAAAAATGCATCGGTTTAACACCAAGGAGGACCATCGATAGAGTAGGGGGCTCCGCGCCAGAGAGCAAGGAGAGGGCCCCGCACCGCCGACAGCTACCTGGCGGTGGGCCACCAAGAACAAAGGGGGGACCCAGCGGAGGGGCCACAGAGAACTAATGGCCCTGTCACACGGGCAGGCGGTTACTGGCGGTGACGCGCGGTGTAGCAGGAAGTTGGGACCGCGCGTGGACCGCCAGGGGACCGCGCATGGCCCGCGGGGTCGGTCCCACGCAGATCGCCGGAACCGTATGTAGTTGGTCCCGACACCGCGCGGTGCTCAGAAAAACTGACACTGTCCAAAAATCTCGGCCTGCCGCCCAGCCGCTGCCTCTTCGCCGCGAGCACTGCCTGTACGCCGCGAGCACCACCTGTACGCCGCGAGCACCGCCTGTACGCCACGAGCACCGCCTGTACGCCACGAGCACCGCCTGTACACCGCGAGCACCACCTGTACGCCGTGAGCACCGCCTGTACGCCGTGAGCACCGCCTGTACGCCGTGAGCACCGCCTGTACGCCGTGAGCACCACCTGTACGCCGTGAGCACCGCCTGTACACCGCGAGCACCACCTGTACGCCACGAGCACCACCTGTACGCCACGAGCACCACCTGTACGCCGTGAGCACCACCTGTACGCCACGAGCACCACCTGTACGCCGTGAGCACCACCTGTACGCCACGAGCACCACCTGTACGCCGTGAGCACCACCTGTACGCCACGAGCACCACCTGTACGCCGTGAGCACCACCTGTACGCCACGAGCACTGCCTGTACGCCATGAGCACCACCTGTACGCCGCGAGCCATCTCGACGTCATCGCGTAGCGTGTTGCGTTGCGCGATGACGTCATCACCCGACGCCGCGCTTGCCGCATGCATTCGCATGCTCGTGGGACAGGCCGTACGGTAAACACTCGGCAAACGCTTCCGGTTAGGTTGCGCTTGCCTCATGCTCGTGGAGCCAGCCGCACGGTGAACACACGGCCCCCCGCGCGGTCCCCGCTTCCGGGGATGCCGCGCTTCACCGCCTGTTACCGCCTGCCCGTGGGGCAGGGCCTTTAATCAAGACACGGTGGGGGCCACCGAGAACAAAGGGGGGACCCAGCTGGGGGGTCGCTGTGAGCAGATAACATTGATAACAATGAACCTTTTTGTAACTGTCGGTGCCAGAGACATGGTGACTATTGTGTACTGCCTCGGTGAGGTCTACTGTATGATTTCATCTGGGTACATGTGACAATAAAGTATCATTGAATCAGCGAAAATCTTGTCTGCCTCCAGGGAGATTTATTTGTTTGTTTGTTTGGAATGCAGTTGATTTGATTCACAGACTTTCTCATTTCAGCTCTAGTTGAGGATTTTTGGCGTGTTTCATGTTCTTTGGTCTGAGAGCAGAGAAGGAAATGATCATCAATATTTTGCACAAAGCTGTTTGTCTGGAACTGCACTGTAACAGGAAGGAATCAGACCACCACTGTTATCTTGATTTTGTTCTTCCTCATTCAAAGGAATATATAGAAGGGACCAACCTTTTCCCTTGTTGATTGCAAACTTGCAGTTATTTTTAGCTAACCTGATTATTTTTTAATACATGATGATGTAACACTTCCATCTAATACTTGTTTCAACTCGTTGCAAAAAGCTGCCTACAGTAGAACACAAAATTCATTGGAAATGTCGTCAAATGTAGATCGGGTGGTTAAAGAGGCTTTTGGCAGATTGGCCTTCATCAGAGTATTGAGTATATTAGTTGGGAGGTCATGTTGCAGTTATATAAGATGTTGGTGAGGCCACATTTAAAGTATTGAGTTCATTTCTAGGGCACCATGTTATAGGAAAGATGTCAAGTTGGAAAGGGTACAGAGAAGATTTATGAAGATGTTGCCAGGACTCGAGGGTCTGAGCTATCCAGAGAGGTTGAGCAGGCTGGCACTATATTCCTTGGAGCATAGGAGGATGAGGGGTGATCATATAGAGTTGACAAAATCTTGCAAAGAATAGTTGGGGTTGAAAGGGAAAAATAGATCTGCAATGATTGAATGGCGGAGTAGATTTGATGGGCCAAAAGTCCTAATTCTGCTCTTATACCATACTATATGGAGGATTGGCAGTTTTACTACAACTGGGATTTTCTCTCCCAAGTTGTGGCCCGACTATTGTCTCACTGATAGTGCTTGCTTGCCAAGACTAGTCCATTACTAATGTTGTGTTGTGCAACTAAGCAAAGCCTAAAACAAGCTGATCTTTAGCCTATTTCTTCTGGCTGTGCTTTCTGTTACATGATGTGAGTGTAGGTGTTGTTTTTTACACCCAAATAATTTTTCTGACATTAGTAGGCAAGGAAGTAAGACTTCATTTTCCATAACCAAATAACTAAAAGATTGGAGAGAATCCTTTGAAATGTCTTCTCAAATCTTTTCAATTAAGATACGACCTCTCCCATGTTGTAGCTGAAGGATTTATTTTTGCATTGGTTTTCTTTCAGTCTTTCAGGTGGCGCAATGGTAGAGTTGCAGCCTCACAGTGCCAGAGACCTGGGTTTGATCCTGACTACGGGTGCTGTCTGTATGGAGTTTGTCCATTCTCCCTGTGACCACAGGGTTTTCTCCTGCTGCTCCAGTTTTCTCGCAGGCTGCAAAGACGTGCAGGTTTGTAGGTTAATTGGCTTCTGTAAATTGTCCCTAGTCTGTAGGATAGAACTAGTGTACGGGGTGATTGCTGGTCGGCATGGACTCGTTGGGTCGAAGGGCATTTTTCCATGCTGTGTCTATAAACTAAACTAAAAGTCCTTATGTACACACAACAAAGTTCTCCTTTGTCTGCTTCCTTGAAAACTAGCCCCAAAAATATCCTTTTATTCACCGTGCACAAATATGCTGTACAAGCATGCTGTCTTTACATCCTGTTCAACAAATACAAAGCAACAAATTCCAAACTGAACAATGAGACCTGATATCAGCAGTAAAAAGACACGAGACACATAAACAGAGATGATTGTGCGAGGAGCTATCATGTTTCTTCATAATTTGATGTTTTTCTTTAACAGGTCTTTCAGCATGTTGAAAAGTGTGACTGCAACTACCATCGTTAAATTGTCCTTTGAAATTCACGGAAAATACTATGAGCTCCAAAACAAAAATATTTGAGGAATAACAAAAATCAAACTGCTGGAGATTCTGGCTTCTGCAGTTCCTTGTGTCCACATGCCAAATAATACGCCCTTCTCATTAGCGATGAACAATATAATGAAAAAAAGACACAAAGTGTTGGAGTAACTCAGCGGGTCCGGCAGCATCTCTGGAGAACGTGGATAGGTGACCCGAAACGGCACCAATCTATGTTCTCCAGAGATGTTGCCTGACCCGTTTGGAACTCGAAACATCACGTATCTTAGTTTAGTTTATTGTCATGTGTATCAAGGTACAGTGAAAAGCTTTGGTTGCATACCAACCAGTCAGCAGAGAGACAACACGTGATTACAATCGAGTTATCCACAGTGTGCAGATACATGCTAACGCGAATGATGTGAATAATGTTCAGTGCAAGGTAAAGCCAGTAAAGTCCGATTAAAGATAGTCTGACGGTCTCCAATGAGATAGATGGTAGGTTAGCATCGCTCTCTAGTTGTGTTAGGATGGTTCAGTTCCCTGATAACATCTCGGAAGAAACTGACCCTGAATCTGGAGGTGTGCGTTTTCACACTTTTATACCATTTGCCCGATGGGAGAGAGGAGAAGAGGGAGTATCACTCACAATCACAATCAGTGAGGGTGGAATCATATATATTGGCTGGAAAGAGAAATTATAGCAGTTTTCCTTTTCCCTTGTGAGACAATATCAAATTAGATGGGTTTTTGCAACGATCAGGTAGTTTTGTGATTGTTATTATCAATTAGTAGCTGCATTTACCATCGGTAGCTATCAAAGTCGGATTTGAACTTTGGTTTTTTTTGTTGTTTTTTTGTCGATTCTGTACGTATCTTTTTTTAAAATTTTAATTTTATTAGAAGTAAGTACAATTGTATACAATCATATTTTCATAATTCCTTTTATGTACAGCTTCTTATTTTAAAAAAATTTTGAAATAAAGAAAAAAAAGAAAAAAAGTTAGATAATGAAAAATAGAAAAATGTGAGATATATAGTGTGTGAAAAAGAAAAATAAAGAATGAAAAAAGAAAGTTGAGACATAGAAAATAGAAGAAAGAGAATAAAAGAAAAGAAGAGAAGAAAAGAAAATAGAAGGAGATCATTTATAATCTTGACCATCCGCAGGCACGGATTAGCTTTTACACCTGTTTTGCACCATACGTTTCCAAAAAGACGACAAATGGAGACCAACTCGTTATGAATTGGTCAAATTTATCTATTAGGAGGAATCGCATTTCCTCAAGATGTGCGGTATCCAACATACTTGCAATCCACATTTTGAGCGTTGGTATTGGTGTATTTTTCCAAAATTTCAATATTATTTTTTTTGCTATTATTAAACCATAATTAAAAATTGACTTTTGAGATTAGCTCAATTTGTTCCCGTCTTCCATTACCCCAAATATAATCAATTAGTTATTGGGTTCCATTTTTGTCTTAAATAGTTTTGTAAATATTTCAAAAATATCACTCCAAAATCCATGAAGTTTTATACAAGAAACAAAAGAGTGTGTTATAGTTGCTTCTTGGGTTAAACATTTATCGCAAATGGGCGATATATTTGGATAACATTTATTTAATCTTGTTTTTGAGTAATATAATCTATGTAAAATTTTTAATTGGATTAGATTATGTCTTGCGTTAATCGAACACTTGTGAATGTATGTCAAATACTTTTCCCATGTAGCCTTCGTAATTTTTATCAATAATTCCCGTTCCCACTCTTCTCTAATTACCTCGGTCACAGGTAAATCTATATTTAAGATACTATTATATAAATATGATATTAATTTTTGTGTATCAGCTTTTATATTCATTACTTCTTCTAGTAAATCAGGAGTTATTTGTTGATATCCCTGTATGTATGTCTTCAAAAAATTACAAATCTGAAAATATTTAAAATAATGAGTGTTTTTCAGTTTAAATTTTAATTGTAATTGTTGAAATGATAATAAATCTCCCATTTCATACATATCCCCGATCCTTTTAATTCCTAAACTTTCCCATTGATTATATATTTTATCCATCATAGATGGCTTAAATAAAGGATTATTCGCTATCGGTGTTAACAATGATAGGTTTCTTAATTTTAAGGATAATTTTATTTGTTTCCATATTCTTATTGTATCTTGTATAATTGGGTTTTTCTTATATATTGTATTGTTCATTTTTTTCGGGGAGAAGAGGATTGTTCCTATATTACAAGGATAACAATCCTCTTTCTCCATTTTTATCCATTCTGTCTGTTGAGTTGAACTATCCAACCAGTAAATTATATTCTTAATATGTATTGCCCAATAGTAATACAAAAAATTAGGGAGTGGGATTTGAACTTTGTTTTGTGGATGACTCGGCCTGTAATTTAAGCACCACACCACGACCGACAACAAATAGACCTTGTTCGGAAATGGGCTGGCTGGCAGGATATGGGAAGTTGGGCAATGGATGGGACAGGATGTGACTCATGGTCTCCTGTTCACATCTGTGCTCTGGCTGCAGGTCGACCATGTAGCGAGGAACACCGCTGATGAAGGGTTAGGGAGCTACATCTCCAGCTGCCCAGCCCACTCCCTGTAACACTCACTATCACTCACGCAGGGTCTCGTCTTCACCCACATACACACATGTACATAGAGGACACATGCAGAAAGGGGGAGAGGGCGAGGAGGAGGCACAAAGAGGGAGGGAAACAGAGAAGGTGAGGGGGAGACAGAGGGATGATTCATGTCAGGACTCTTCTTCAGACTCAGATCCTTCTTCAAAGCCTCAATATTGATCATCATGTAAAGGTCCACCTATTGCACTCACTTGACTACACCAATAAAAATTGGGATCATGATGGGCGTTGAGTTCTGTGCTATTTTCCAACTTACATTTCATAATTGGATTTTACCTCGACAAGGCAATAATACAAATTGCTCATTTTGGAAAACAATTATTTTCCAAGATTGCAGTCTTTCCGGAAATGAAAATACCAATTGTTCAGAGATACAGCTTGGAAACAGGCCCTTCTGCCCACCGAGTCCGCGCCGACCAGCGATCATCCCGTACGCTATCCGACCAACTTGGGACGTCACAATTTTATCAAAGCCAATTAACCTACAAACCTGCATGTCTTCGAAGTGTGGGATTAAACTGGAGCACCCGGGGAAAACCCACACGGTCACAGGGAGAACGTATAAACTCCATACATACAACACCCACAGTCAGAATCGAACCCAGTTCTCTGGTGCTGTAAGGCAGCAACTCCACCGCAGCGCCACTGTGCCAACTGTATGACAGTCATAATATGGATTAAGCTTCAAAGTGTATACGGGGCCCTGCAATAAATGGTTATTGTGTCCAATCTGAACAGTTAACTTCCACCATTAACAACTGGTGGATCGACTATTTATAGAAGTAAACACCTGTCATCTTGCACAATAACCAACAGAGGAAAGCTGAATTCAAGGGAAATTGCAAGACAGATAACACTCTAAAGTATGAAAACAATCAATGACAATCTTTTATAAATTGCATTAAAGGAATCTATAAAATGTAGGAGTAATGAGGAAGTTAGATTTAAAAAGAAAATTATGTTGAACAAATACACCTGCCAAATAAATTTGCTGCCCAAACAATTTAAAGGAACATCTACCAGCAGGTTATCAATGCAACTCAATCCATTTCAGCCAAATTCATTTTATAGCACCTTACATGCTGTCTCACAATTTACGGCAGAGTGGTGCAGCGGTAGAGTTGCTGCCTTACAGTGCCTCAGACCCAGGTTTGATCATGACTACGGGTGCCTTCCGTACGGAGATTGTACGTTCTCCCTGTGACCACATGGGTTTTCTCCGGGTGATCCGGTTTCCTTCCACACTCCAAAGACGTACAGGTTTGTAAATTATTTGGCTTCAGTAAAATTGTAAATTGTCCCTCGTGTGTAGGGTAGTGCAAGTGTATGGGTGATCGCTGGTCAGCGTGGACTCGGTGGGCTGAAGAGCTTGTTTCCGCGCTGTATCTCTAAAGTCGTCTAAATATAATAAAAATGATTCTGCTTATAATTATTGATCAATGAAAGGTAATTTGTAAGAAGATATTTGGAGAGCGTATCTCGACATTCATTTTTGAAATAGTTTGTGTTTGGTTACTGTTAGTATGGCACCCCAGTGGCACAGCTGCTGCCTCACTGTGCCAGAGACCCGGGTTCGATCCTGACCTCTCGTGCTTTCTGTGTGGAGTTTGCCACATTCTCACTGTGACTGTGTGGATTTCCTCTGGGTGCTCAGGTTTCCTCCCACATCGCAAAGACCTGCGGGTTTGTAGGTTAATCGGCCTCTATAAAAAAAATTGCTCCCAGTGATCGATAGTCAACATGGACTCAGTGGGCCGAAGAGCCAGTTTCCATGCTGTATCTCGAAACTAAAGTAAAATTAAATACTTGGACATTAAGGTAGAGACCAGAGAAGGAGAAATTTGAAAATGACATGAAACTTGGAGCTCTGGTAAACACCCAAGACATCAAGGAAATGGGATGAGTGGGAGTAAGCGGTATCCATTATTTAATGGTACAATGCACAGTGATTTTTTTTTCTTATAAACAGTCCATATGCAGGTACATCCCTGATTGGTGAAGTGTACAGAAATAGTTCACTGAGCCTCCATGCAAGAGGTGCCTCGGTTTTGGCACCATTTTCAAAGTCCAGTCCGTGCTCTAGGTTTTGTGAGTGGTGCCCGATCCAGGTGAGCCCCAGGCTGCTGCAGGGCCTCCAGCTGTCACCATCCTTGGATGTGTGGATCGAACTGCGCATCGACGTCCCACCTTTATTGCCCGGGCGCACCTTGCTCTTATTGGCCCCCTTCCTCACCAACATCAAATTCCACCAAATGGGATGTGTTAAATGTGAGCAAAACTTGCTGGCACTTTGCCTCCACATAAACAACGTTACGGGACGAACATTGAATTACCCAATTTTGATAATTGCTCATTTCTAAGCATCGCCCCAATCTAGCTTCAGTAAAAACACTGAATCAAGCACTTGAAACAACTAAATTTGATTGTACCAAAAGTGCGTTGCAGATCAACTACTGTACCTAACCCACCGCGGGTTCGATCCTCGTGTCTGCCTGTTCAAGCCCTCTCGGCCTCGCTCAGACAGAAACACTCCAGAAGTTCACGCAGTCTTAAGCGTTCTCCCAGAAGATCGATGCTGAGCCTCGTGGTAGCGGACTTTTATATGTCCCGGGACCTCGAGGGGCCGAACCACACGGGGGTGGTCTCTTAAGAACCCAATTACAGATATTGATTAACCCCATACATAACAGACATTCCCCTAACCCAATGATACAACAGCTCAATACATTATATTCAAAACGGACTTCGAGAGGAAGCCAACTTAGAAACATTTACCCTGATTTACAGAAAACCCAGAGAAGGCTCAACACCTCATCCAATCAACACTTGGCAAAGTCAAACTCTGGTTTGCAGCCATCCAATCCATTCTATGCATTTTGCACCAAATTGACAGGGTTTGCAGATATTCCCATTCTTTGCTTGCAAATTGTATCTAAGCTCCAGACACTCTGGCACCTCTTCACAGCTTGTCCCAGCTCTGCAGAGAGCAATTTCAAATTGACCAAATCTCCCAGCAACCCTGAAACTTTACCCCATTTTGAAATCCAATATAGCCAGGATTAACATATCTTCCTTTTATCATAATGATAGCCCATCATTAATGATAACCAACGTGGCTCAATAATCAGCTAACCAGATATACGTAAGTATGCTTTACATTTCCCATCTATCAGTAACACAAGATGATGATGTTTCTTCCCGAGTTTATGGGCATAACTTCACAAGTTCTGTCTGAGGAGTCTTCACCTCCGGAGTTTTTGTTGGCGCGAATTCCCTCCATCCGTGTTCCTGCCCAGTATTCCATCACCTTCCACAGTCAAACCTAAACCCTAGAAAATCCTAAGAAGCTTGGGACAATGCAAATTACCATCATGCACTCATGCTTTCCCACACATTCGCTATTTCTATTTCACTTGAACCTATTCCTATTCTATTATCTATTATATTGTGCTCTATTACTATATCCCTATTCCTATTCCCTAACATATTCTTTATTAACACTAATTAGCCTTCTTCATACTCACACGATGTTTTATATGTATATCTGATGATGGGAAATCATATAAATTTCAGCTGGGTTCGATCCAGATTTCCCTAATTGTCCGCCTTTCTGAGGACCAGATAATAATAATGTCAGTAAATAATCAAACTCCAATTAGTCCTAAGTCAGATTCCACAAGTCATTATAAGTCGTCGGTGTTGTTTTTTTCAAAGATGATTAAAGTGTCCTTTATTCTCCTTCCTTTTTTTCCTCTAGTAGCTAGGTGATTTTAAAAGTTGGGCACTAGGGTAGGTCCTTTTCTTCTTCCTTTCTGATGGTAGTTTCAGTTACTAGGGAGTGCAGATACTGAGGAGCATGTTGCTCTGCCTGCTGGCCTTCCCAAATGTCTTAAAGGGGCAGGACAGTATCAATTCATCCTGCTGGTCATCTTTTCCTGGGGAGCTACATTACCTTTTGCTGCCTTCTACCTGTTCTTAGGGGTCTGTGCATTATTTTACCTCACTCCTTATTTTACCTCACTCCCCAGATAGTCTCTCGTTGATATACTGTCCTGCAGGCACAAACTCAGCAATACATTAATTCAATATCTTCTTTCCCATTCCTCCTGCATGGTAAGTTTGTTTCTTCTCTCCCTAGTGCCATTTCCATTCCTTAGTTGTCATTCTTTTTCACACTAGCTACTATGTTTCCCTGCTGTACTTCTTCCTTTTAGTGAGGGTACTTTGAGAGTCGGATTCTATGTATCTTCTCCTATTTGGAAGGGGTGGTGATCCTGTTTAATGTACATGGCTGTTTCTTAGGCCATGTGAGGACGCCTTTCAATTCTAACAGATGGGATTGCTGCTAACTGGCAGGTCAGGGCTACCGAAATGGGTTGGACTGTTGGAATGTCCATTTTCCCTGATCCCCCTGCCAGTGTCCCCGGCCTCTACCTTCAGGGTCACAGAAGCCTCGGTACCCTCTTGGAGTCCATCGATTTCCGTGACCCCGTGGCCTTCTTCTCTGCCCCCTTCCTTCCTGATGATATTCTCTCATGGGACACGACTGACTCCAGTGCCCTTGATCCCCACAACTAAAACACTGATCAGGCCGGATCGCTCTACAACCTCGCCAGCCAAACTTAGGAAAGATTGGTTCTTTAAATGGGAGGTCGATCCAGGCCTCGAGGTCTTCTTCCTCCTTATCCTCGTCTGTTCTTATTTCTTTTATTCGGTCCTCTAATTTACAGGCTGCCCTGATGTCTGACTGTCTGTGGTCTGGGGGACATTTATACCTGATGCGAGCATCTTCCTACAAACACATTGTCTGCGGGGAGTTCTTACTAAATCCTCTTCCGTGGTGAATTGTTCCCATTTTACCCATTTTAATTTCCGTCGGCACCTTCCCTTTGAGAGCCGTCTCAGCAGTCTCCCTTCCGAAAGATGACACTCTCTCCTGCTCCTGCTGTTGGTTTGCTAATTCTCCTTGTCCCCGATCTTAAATGTCCTGAGAAGGATTAGTTCTATCGTTTTCCCAATTTTCAAGCCGCCATTCTTAGGGTGTACAGTCAAACAATTTCTTTCTTTTTTTTTTTTATGAAGAACATCTTCCACATTTCAATTGACTTGTTTGCTTCCTCACTATTCCCATATTTTTTAACAATCGTCTCTATATAGTTTATCCTGATTAAAGGTTTTATTTCCCCCAACGGCCAAAGTTGGTCTTTCAAAATTGCATTTAATTTCCCCGATAATCCTCTCAGTCTATCCGCTTCATTTGTAAGCTCCCTGCAAATTATCCTTATCGGGCTTTCCAATCTGTTTGATCGATCCTTCTCAGAGACATTCTCCATTCTCGGTACAATGGACAAAACACAAATTACAAAATAAAGGTTCCAGACACTAACACCTCTTTCTCTCAGACTCCAGGGTCAATGGAATCTCTCCCACAAAATGGTCAACGATCTTTCCGATTCACACTTGCTCCAGCAATCGCCTTCTTTCAACTGTCTCCCAGTCACTCCTTTTCAATCACTCCTGTTTAATTATTCAAACCACTCGCTCCTATTCAGTCTCTCCCAACTCTCTTATCTGTTAAATCATAATCACTGCATTCAATTCCAAAGTATCAAACAAAGGATCTACCCCACCCCCCCTCGCAGTCTCTCAAGCAGCTATCTCTCTCTCTCTCTCACTTAATTAACTTTAAGTTTGCACAAACAGACAAATCCAAACCACGCTAACAAAACTATAATAATTGAGAATGAAAATATTCCCCGATTATCAATAACCCACAACACACCCCAATATAAACTATAAGCATCCAGTAAACCCCACTCTAATAAATCTTCCTCGTGGCGCAATCAATCAGCGGGATGACTACTCCCCTGACACAGCGATCAAAGGAGTACAACCCCTGATTGAACCACCGATTCAGATTCTTACAAAATGATCTTAAACAAATACGAATATCTATCTTAAACACTACGAATATCTAACTTAAACACACTCTCACTTCAAGTTTTAAATCTGTAAACACTCGCACAAGCAGCAACACAAATGATGGTCCGTGGACTTAACAAGATCTAAATCATAACTTTTAATTACTCTAAGTTTATTTACATACAGAGAATATTTACAAAATCTGGATCCTATGACAACACGGAAAACTAGATTTATAAAATGATTTAAAGCACTGGCGCACAATTCACGAACACCCGATCACGACGCCGCATCACGCTGTTATCACGCAGTGAACCTCTCCCTCTGATACCGAAGATTTTCTCCTTCCTTTGCTGAGGGGTATTATTCCTTAAATGGTTACTTTTCCTCCCCAATGTTACTATCGCTCTGCTAAGACTGGACTTCTATAGGGGGACCTCTATCCCTCCTCTCTAAGTTCGACAAAATTAGGGGTACCCTTCGCTATTCGGTTTACTTTTCGTCAAGTAAGGAGGCTCCCATCTCTCAGTTACTCTTCGCTATCAGGTACGATCCGATCGAAGGCGAGACCTGTCTTTTAATACCCCACCAATTTGGATGCCAAGTCTAACCCTGGGCCACTCCTTGCCCAATGAAGCGCATTTGGCTCTCGTTAAAGGCAGCTGCAGTCTGCCTAACTACAACCAGTTTTGGGTCTCTAACCCAGGAAAGGGCCTCGAGCCCAACCCCACCAGGGCCTCTAACTCCCCCCTGGTTTTATGGGCCTCCAACCCAAAGGCATGCGAACCACTCCCCCGTGCTTGCTAGACTCTGTTCTAATGATCTCGATTAGACCCTTCCCCAAGCCCGCGAATGATCGATCCGATCCGATTCACGAACTGCCGAAAATCAATGCGAAAACCGCACCGTGGGCCCGCTTTTTGCACCCTTGATCGAAACAGCTCAACACCCTTGATCGCAAACTTGTGTTTGGGGATCTTTTGAGATCCCGGATGAGCCCCCCAATGATAATTGCTCATTTCTAAGCTTCCCCCCAGTCTAGTTTCAGTAAAAACACTGAATCAAGCACTTGAAACAACTCCATTTTATTTTACAAAAAGAGTGTTACCGATCAACTACTGTACCTATCCCACCGCAGGTTTGATCCTCGTGTCTGCCTGTTCAAGCCCTCTAGGCCTCGTTCAGACAGAGACACTCCAGAAGTTCACGCAGTCCCAAGCGCTCTCCCAGAAGATCGACGCTGAGCCTCGTGGTAGCGGACTTTTATATGTCCCAGAACCTCGAGGGGCCGAACCACATGGGGGTGGTCTCTTAAGAACCCAATTACAGATATCGATTAACCCCATACATAACAGGCATTCCCCTAACCCAATGATATAACAGCTCAATACATTGTATTCAAAACAGACTTGGAGAGGAAGCCAACTTAGAAACATTTACCCTGATTTTCAGAAAACCTAGACAAGGCTCAACACCTCATCCAATCAACACTTGGCAAAGTCAAACTCTGCAACATTATTTACAACTATTTACAAGGTGTATGTCTGGTTTGCAGCCATCCAATCCATTCTATACATTTTGCACCAAATTGACAGGGCTTGCAGATATTCCCATTCTTTGTTTGCAAATTGTATCTAAGCTCCAGACACTCTGGCACCTCTTTGCAGCTTGTCCCAGCTCTGCAGAGAGTAATTCCAATTTGACCAAATGTCCCAGCAACCCTGAAACTTTACCCCATTTTGAAGTCTCTCCAATTTAGCCAGGATTAACATTTTCATGTAACAAACCTCTTCTCCAGTTTCTGCCCCCTCTCTTCCATGTGCCCAACTCGGGAATGCTCCCACTATTCCCCCTTTCCGCTATATCCCTTCCTCTGGCTTCACATTTCACTCCTCTTCTCTCCTTATCTGACACCTTTTTGTCTGCTTACCATGTCTGGCCATTGCCCACCCATTTGCCAATCAAAACTCCCACCTGTATCCACCTATCACTTGCCCCACCTGACCACAACCATCCAGCTCCAATAATAATAGTTCCAGGTGTTGACTTATTTACATCGACGAGACCAAGCGCAGGTCGGCGATCGTTTCGCTGAACACGTCCGCTCAGTCCATCTTAACCTTTCTGATCTCACGGTGGCCCAGCACTTCAACTCCCCCTCCCATTCTGACCTTTGTTCTGGGCCTTCTCCATTGTCAGAGTGAGGCCCAGCGCAAATTGGAGGAACAGCACCTTATATTTTGCTTGGGTACACCCCAATGGTATGATCATTGACTTCTCTAGCTTCAGATAGCCCTTGCTTTCTCTCTCCTTCCCAGTTATCCCACCAGTCTTACAGTCTCCATTTACATTTTATCATTGTCCGCCCCCTCCCCTGATATTGAAGGGTCTTGACCCGAAATGTCGCCCTTTCCGCTCCATAGATGCTGCCTCACCCACTGAGTTAAGGGCCTGTCCCACTTACGCAATTTTTTCGGCGACTTGCCGGCACCCGGCATAGTTGCAGCAGGTCGGTGAAAATTTTCTTAATGTTGAAAATCCAGCGGCGACCAGAAAAAGGTATGACTCTTGTCGCGGGGTGATGCCTGTTTGGTCGTGAGTAGACGCCCAAAGAGTCGTACCTTTTTCCGGTCAACATTTTGAACTGTTTCGGTGACCTGCTGCGACTACGACGGGAGCCGGCAGGTCGCCGGAAAAAAAAAATTGCGTAAGTGGGCCAGGCCCTTTACTCCAGCATTGTGTGTCTACCTTCAATTTAAACCAGCATCTGCAGTTCTTTCTTACTCACCACAACTATCTTTCCTTTAGACAACTTTGAGATGCAGCATGGAAACAGGTCCTTCGGCCCACCGAGTCCGTGTCAACCAGCGATCATTCCGTATACCAGCTCTATCCTACACAGTAGGGACAATTTACAGAAGCCAATTAATAGCTGGTGAGATGACCATTCAGTTGCCTGATAACTTCTGTGTTTCTTGCCTGATGGAAGAGTGGAGAAGAGGAAGTGACCGGGGTGAGACTGGTCCTTGATTATGTCTGCGGCCTTGCTGAGGCAGCATGAAGTACAGATGGAGTCAATGGAATCCACTGCTATCTAATCAGTTCAGATATACCACACATAATTACAATCAAGCCAAACTCATGTACAATAGATAGAGCTAATGGGGAAGAGGGGTAGATACAAAGTGCAAACTTTGAAGCAGGCAGCCGTCAGACTTCCTCGTGTATCTGAATGTCATTAAATAGTCTTTTGTTTATTGTCACGTGTACCAAGGTACAGTGAAAAGCTTTTGTTGTATGCTAACCAATCAGCGGAAAAAATATATGTGATTACAATCGAGCCATCCGCAGCATACATGATAAAGGGAATAACGTTTAGTGCAAGATAAAGTCCAGTAAAGACCAATTAACGATAGTCCGAGGGTTTCCAATGAGGTAGATAGTAGCTCAGGACCGGTCTCTAGTTGTTGATAGTATGGTTCAGTTGCCTGAAAACAGCTTGGAAGAAACAGGGCCTCTGAATCTGGAGGTGTGCGTTTTCACACTTCTGTACCTCTTGCCTGATGGGAGAGGGGAGAAGAGGGAGTGACCAGGGTGAAACTCATCGTCAAAGTACCACTTCACAGCTTGCATCCGATTGCCTTTTTTAACAAACACTACAAATACAAACAAATTCAAACACTTCCTCCATCATCGAGATTGAACTCGTTATCCTGGCAATAATTTAAGCATCGCTGGCAGGCTTCTCTATCTTCTTGGCTGCATGTTTGGGCTAAGCTTAATAGTTCACTTTGATTCTAAAAGCAAGCTTCTGTTCCACAATGGGATGCATGCCAGTATTTCCATCTTCCAAAACAGGCTCCCTCTAATCATGTGGTTGATGAGTTTCAGCAGGAACTTTGATACACGTTCCTCAAACATTTTCCCTTCCAGCCACCCCACTTTGCATTGAATGTTGTCGAAAAATATTCATTCTGAGCAAGGTTATCACTTGTGAGTCAGCTCGTGAGTCAACCAGCACTTGAGTCAATGCCGTACTGTCCTTCCAAATCCATTCAACAGTCTATTGCTGAATCCTAGCTGAGAAATTCTGCAAATGCCACAATGCTTCATCCTCAAAGCATCATTCATTGGGCGGGGATGGTCTGGAGGAAGTACGCAGTGGTCTGGTGCGGGATAGAAGTCTTCTTCTCGGATTAAAGAGATCTAATGAAAAATCAGTCATCCATTTCTTTCTTTAGCTTCATCACTGGACTAGTCACCATTACTCCATTACTTTCAGAAATTCCCATCCACAACCATTCTGCCCTTTCTTTTCTTTTATTAACTTACAAAATCCTCACTTCAACATGCTGGTAGAGCTGCTGCCTCACAGTGCCAGAGATCCAGGTTCGATCCTGACCTCGAGTGCTGTCTCTTGTAATCTCTCACGAGAGATCATAGCTTTAAGATCAGAGGGGCAGGAATGGGGCTGCACGGCGGCACAGCTGGTAAAGTTGCTGCATCGCAGTGCCAGTAACCCAGGTTCGATCCTGACTTTGGATGCTGAGTGTGTGGAGTTTGCATATTCTCTCTCAGACTATGTGGGTTTCTCCCGGGTGCTCCAGTTTCCCTCCGCATCCCAAAGACGGGCGGGTTGCAGGTTAATTAGCCTCTGTAAATTGCCCCTAGCGTGTAAGGAGTGGAGGAGAAAGTGGGGTGTAACATAAAACTAGTGTGAACCCATTTTCTCCAGAGATGCAGCCTGACCCGTGGAGGTACTCCAGCATTTTGTGTCTATTTTACATATTTCAATCTGCTTTTCAAATTCCACTATTTATTGCTCCAGATTAACTTGCAGACTTTATTTTTTTAACATCAGCAATTTTAATGCAAGCCTTCAAATTATCAACAATTTCACAGAGAATTTATTTTCTGCAATTATTGACCTTATCGATATTACACATTTCATTAAAAAAAGTGTGGATGTCTCTTTCTAGAATCATGGGCAAGGAGCTAGTGGTCTTTAATTTTTCAGTGTAACTAACTGGTGATAAATTCAGACAGGCTTATTTTATTGCATGGTCTAATGGTAAAACAGGTTCGTACAAGTTTCAAATCAGTCTTAACATTTCTCACCTGCAGAGTTTAACATCAACTTTAAAAAAAAAGATACAGCATGGAAACAGGCCCCTCAGCCCACTGAGTCCATGCCAACCATCGATCACCCATATCTCGTTATATGTTATTCACACTGGGGGACTATTTACAATCTTTACCAAAGCCAATTAACCAACAAACCTGCACATTTTTGGAATGTGGGAGGAAACGGGAGCACCCGGGGGAAACCCACACGGTCACAGGGAGAATGTACAAACTCTGCACAGACAGCTTTTTGAGACCGGGGTTCGATCCTGACTGCGTGGGTTTTCTCCATGTTTTCTCCAGTTTCTTCCCACACTCCAAAGATAATCAGGTTTGTATGTTAGTTGGCTTTGGTAAAAAAATATATATATTTGTCCCTCGTGTGTAGGATAGTGCTAGTGTATGGGGTGATCGCTGGTTGGAGAGTGCACAGTAGGCCGAAGGGCCTGTTTCCACACTGTCTCCGTCTAAATTCTAAAGTCTGAAGCTCCTATCGTCAGGATCAAACCTGGGACTCTGGCGCTGTGAGGCAGCAGCTCCAACACTGCACCACTGTGCCGCCCTTGATTTTTGTTTCTTGGCCTCACGAGTTGGATTATTCATACGTCTAGTCATGATTCAAATTTACCCACTCAATCCTTTTAGCACCAAATTCCCTAATTCCAAGCCATTCACAGTTTACTAAATTATTGGCTAATTTATATTCTTAATGCAGAAAATGACCAAACTGTCAGCTGACTATAATCAGTATGAAAGCACAAGCCTTAAGAAGTACAAATGCCAACAGGATTAATGCACTGCCAGAAACCTCAAAGTTTCACAACAAGTTTATCCAAAGTATAAAATCAAATCTGTTGAGTAATGAATCTCGATAGGAGGAAGAGAATTGAGGATAGAAATGCAACCATAAATGAAGCAGGATTAAATGTTGACATCAATTATATTATTTAACTGGGTTTCTGAAATAATGATTCAGTGGACGAAACCTGTTGCATCATAAACATGACTCAGTCTGAAAAAGGGTCTCGACCCGAAACGTCACCCATTCCTTCTCTACAGAGATGCTGCCTGTCCTGCTGAGTTACTCCAGCTTTTTGTGTCTATCTTCATAAACATGACAAATGGTTGTTCAGAAACATAAAAGTTTGTGATTTTGCTTTGCAAATTGTTGGCAGTACCTCTGCCTTTTTTGTTACCTGTTAAATTTAAAGAATTTCAGAAACCTTCTTGTGCATTGATGTTTAGAGGGGTATGAGCCAAACCCAGGCAGGAGGGACTAATGTAGATGGGACATGGTGGTCGATGTGGGCAAATTGGGCGGAAGGTCCTGTTTCCACGCTGTATGTTTCTATAAATGCAGGAGCTGTGTAGAAGCTGTTCCAGAGACTCTATGACTCTAGGAGCAACAGACAATTGGGAGACCCTTAAAATTGCAGTCCAAATCACACGTCATCCTGATTTGGAAAAAATATTGCCAATACTTTAACAATGTAGAATCCTGGGACACTCTATCATGGTGTTGTGAGATACCACCAGCACTGCAGTAGTTCTAGAAGGGAGTTCACATGTACCTTCTCAACTGTAGTTGGCAATAGACTTCAAACATTAGTCTTGCTTGAAACTCCTACATTCCTTTATATGAATTTAGATAGTTATGATCCACCCACAACTCTTGTGCCATCACAACAGAAAATGAATGAACTGTTAAGTTCACAAGAGTTCATTTGATGGTTAGAACCTAAAAAAACACAATGATAACTATAAATTTGCAGAGTTTTTTTATGAATGCATGGAGTTTTCTATCCAGCACAGGGGGGGTCTTCAAGAACCAGACGCCATAGATTTAAGTTGAGAGGGGAAAGATTTAATAGGAGCCTGAGCCTCAACTTCTTTACTCGGATGGTGGGGGTATATGGAATGAGCTGCCAGAGCAGGTAGAAAGAAGGAAATGCAGATACTGGTTTACAAAACCACAACACAAAGTGCTGGAGTAACTCAGCGGGTCAGCCAGCATCTCTGGAGAAAATAGATAGATGACATTTCGGGTCAAGATCCTTTTTCAGACTGAAGAAGTGTCCCGACCCAAAATGTTGCCCATCCATGTTCTCCGGAGATGCTGCCTGACCCACTGAGTTACTCCAGCACTTTGTGTTTTACTCCAGATTCCAGCATCTGCAGTTCCTTGTTTCTCCATAGATTGCTAGAGTCAATTGTCACTTTGTGCCAGAAGAAGTAGTTGAGGCAGGTACTATAACAGCATTTAAAAGACACCTGCATAGATACATGGATGGGAAAGGTTGAAAGGGATATGGGCCAAATGTGGGCAAATGGGTCTAGGTTAAATAGGGCATCTTGGTAGGGTTGCTGCTTTACAGCGTCAGAGACCCAGGTTCAATACTGACCACGGGTGCTGTCTGTATGGAGTTTGTACATTCTCCCTGTGGCCGCATGGGTTTCACCGGGTGCTCGGTTTCCTCCCACACTCCAAAGACGTACAGGTTTGTAGGTAAATTGGCTTCTGTAAATTGTCCCTAGTGTGTAGGATAGAACTAATGTACAGGTGATTGATTGCTGGTCGGCACGGACTCGGTGGGCCGTAGCGCATGTTTCCATGCTTTATTATCTCTAAAACTAAACTAAAAAACTAACACTTGCCCTGAGGTTCCTCATCATCAGCATTAGTTACTGATAAAATGCAAACAATGTCAAATAACTCATTGTTCTTTGCAGAAACATTTTCAATTAACAGTGGGAAATGCCGAGGGAAATTACTTCCTTCATGGCTACTTTTAAATAGCCAAGCACCACAGTCCACCAGCAAGTAATATTGAACACATTTCCTTTACAGTCACTGGATCAAACCACAACCACACGGCCAGGATTTTATTTTGTTCAGCATTTAATGGAATTTAAGGGCCTGTCCCACTTGAGTGTCATTTGCACATCACGCGCGAAGATTTTGTGAATCCCAAAATCCTGGGGCGCCGCACACGACCGCGCATCACTGCCTACGCCACCACGCCTCACCACGCGCCATGCGTGCATCACGTGCGCATCATGACGCGCGCATCGTGCATCGTGACGCGTAAATGATGTCGCGTAAATGACGCCCAAGTGGGAAAGGCCCTTAACTCTGCTACCTGCAGGCAATTTACATATCTGTTGGACCACAAACCTACACTTCATGCTGTCTCGGCAAGACCACCAGCATAATCAGTCATAACCAGCCTCACCCCCGGTCACACCCAGTTCTCCTCTCTCCCATCAGTACAGAAGTTTGAAACCGCACACCTCCAGATTCAGGGACAGTTTCTTCCCAGCTGTTATCAGGCAAGTGAACCATCCTATCGCCAACTGGAGTGTGGGCCTGATCTCCCTTCCACCTCATTGGAGACCCTTGGAGTATCTTTAAGCAGACTTTATCTTGCACTATACCCTTTAACCTGCATCTGTACACTGTGGATGTCTTGATTGTAATCATGTCTAGTCTTTTCGTTGACTTGATAGCACGCAACCAAAAGCCTTTCACTGTACCTTGGTACATGTGACAATCATAAACTAAACTGAACTAAAATTTTCAGAAAACAGCTGTTCAAAAGAACAGATTATTGATGACTCAATAATCAATGTAGAACTGAACAACCTCCACACAATTGGTCAGTGCAGTGAGATGTTAATATTTGTGCACTTTGGCAATTTCCTATTATTCCTATTACACCTTTTGTAACACGATCGATACTTTACCTCAAATATTTGGATGGATTTTACATAAATGGAAGATGCATCAGTCTTACTAAAGATTGGTTAGAAACACAGTTCCTATGAAATAATTACTGTAGTAAATTCTAAATAATTAGGTGCCACACACAGATGCCTGGAGGTTTTAATACATTTTTGCTCGAAGAAAATATGCTGTCAAACTGGCTAAATTTAAACTCTCCCTAGAGGATACTAGAGGAATGCAATAGCCTCTTAAAGTAAAATTGCATTCAAACTAAATACTATTTGCATACAAGTCCAGATACTTCTGTACAGAGGAACATACAATGATAATTAATTCACGTTGCCCAGGTTCCAACTGCCAGGAGTCACCTGCGATTTTCTGAAAATTACGGCACTGATGTTTGCAAATGTGCTGATTGCTAGATATTTTCAAAAATATCAATTTGGACTGGCAGCAAAATAAAACATTAGAAAAATGACCTTTGCTCAACAGTGTAACTGCGGCGTGCAAGTTCAATTCTCATGAAACATGGTTTTCAGGTAGAGTGCAGTAACCTATGATACAGAGTTGGATTGCCTTCTGCTGCTGGACATTGGGGGCAGGGTGTGGTGGAGATGCCCCTCAAAATAAGAGAAGGGATTGGCAAGGGTGGGGGGTTAAAATTGTGAAAACACTAAGTAACAATGAATTGAATGTATGTATAGCCTCCGAGAATGTCAGAAGATTTTTTTGCAGAGTTCCTGTATTGCACATGCTTTAAAAAATTTGACTGAAGTTTATTTTGATCAAAAAAAAGGACTGCCCACCTCTTCGCAGACTGTGGATTTACAAAGAGAGTCTTGAGAAGAATGCAAGGGTTCTTGTCACAGTTTATCCCAAACAGTTCTGTAACAGGGGACTTTCTGATTTACCAGCTGTACCCAGGGACACATTCGGAGATAGATGTCATGTGTTGCTGGAAGGTCATAACTTGGTGAATGACGCTCTTTGGTCTGCCCAAAACTTGTTGACCTCCCCGCAGAGCGAGATGTCCGTCAGGGAATGGCCCGCTCCAGACTGCAGGAGTACGTGCTGAGGGACGCACTGAAACTTGGTGCAGTCAACGCCCTGTTGGGAAGGACCGCAGTCTAGGGTCCTTCTGCTGCTGCACATTGGAGGGCAGGGTGCAGTGGAGATGCCCCTCCACCAAGGGAAGGGATATCACCCCAGGGAGCCACGAGTGGTAAAGGTGATGGGTTTAATGATATTTCTGCTAATGCTGCAATACAGCGCCAATGATGTTTTGAAAATAATTTTTGCGCAGCTCTTGTTTAGTATACATTTTTTATTCTGAACAAAGTTTATTGTTCAGTTTAAAAAATATTGAAGGACCTCACTTAGCTGGTGATGAAAGGGGCTCTCCCAGTCAGATCCTTCCTGCACCATCTAAATCTTACTGCCAGTGTAAACTACCCTTGGGACGGCTGCTACGGAGTGGAGACAGCTGCTCAACTCTACGCTGAGTGTGGATTTGCGAAGAGAGACAATGGTTCAATGGGATTTTGAATGGCGTTGGGGAATCCAGAGGTTTACGAGAATGATCCGCAGATGATTGGGTTAACGTATGATGAGCGTTTGACTATGTACTCGCTGGAGAAGAGGGGAACTCATAGAAACATACCAAATAGTGAAAGGCCTGGAGAGAGTGGATGTGGAGAGGATGTTTCCACTAGTGGGAGAGTCTAGGTATAGGGAGTACAGCCGCAGAATAAAAGGGACGCTCCTTTAGAAAGGAGATGGAGGAATTTATTTAGTGAGAGGGTGGTGAATCTGTGGAATTCATTGCCACAGGCAGCTGTGGAGGCCGTCATGGGTATTTGTGTGGAGATTGACACCTTTACAAATCAAGAAATTGTCAAAGGTTAAGGGAAGAAGGCAGAAGAATGGTGTTGAGAGGGAAAGATAAATCACCTAGGATTTAATGGCGGAGTGGATTAAATGGACCGAATGGCCCAATTCTGTTCCAATGACTTATGAACTTTATTGTCACAAGTACCAAGGTACAGTGAAATTAATTTTTACATACCATTCAGTCAGACTATTTTGATACATAAGCAAAGCTTAGATATAATACAAGTCTATAGAAATAGTACACCGAGACAGTATATAAGAGTCACCAGATTTGGTTCCATGTTCGAGTCCCAGTTATTCAAAGTGCAGAGCTTCTTAACCTGACTATGAAGGCCTGTTGTCTTGGCGACAACACAACCAATTCAAAACTTGGCTTCCAAGTACAGTTCTTGCATTATGTCTGTCAGAATGGTATCCGTCCCGTGATTTGAAGTGCAAATCTGTCGCTGTACAAGCTTGAAATGACAGCAGGATTGCAATAAATCTTACATAATTGTTTGCTTTTAAAATGTTGTATTGGGCACAACATGCGACAGAGGATGTCAGATCAAACGCCTGCCTCAGCCATGTACACGTTTACATCCAAATGAACAGAGGCAGCCAACACCAGTGTGTAAGAAAGAACTGTAGATGCTGGTTTAAATCGAAGGTAGACACAAAATGCTGGAGTAACTCAGCGGGACAGGCTGCAACACTGGAGAGAAGGAATGGGTCTCGACCCGAAACGTCGCCCATTCCTTCTCTCCAGAGATGCTGCCTGTCCCGCTGAGTTACTCCAGCATTTTGTGTCTACCAGCCAACAGCAGTATTACATTGCCACAGTTCATTCCTTAGATAAACTGAATCCACCAGAATTATTTAGTGAACACCTTGGGACGACAGGGAAGTTTGATTGAAGTATTTAAAAATCATGAATGGTCATCAAAGAATAAATGGTAAACTGTCTGCAGTGACAGGAATGCTGATGCAAGCTGTGATCCGTTCAAAAAAAGTAGAAGCCAATTTCTCCAGTAAATTTCAAACGTGAATTGGATAAACATTTGGAAGGGGGAAAAAGAAGATAAATTATGGGGCTATGGGGAAAGAGCAGGAGCATGGAATTCATTATATCGGTCTACCAAAGAGTTGACACAGATTCAATGACGGAAGGGTCTCCAAGTACATTTTTATCCCATAGAAGGTTATAATCTTTAGAGACACGGTGCGGAGATAAGCCCATTGGTCCACCAAGCCCACGCCGACCAGTGATTACCCCGTACACCAGCACTATCCTACACACCAGGGACAATTTACAACTTTTACCAAAGCCAATTAACCCACAAACCAGCACGTTTTTGGAGTGTGGGAGAAACTGGAAAACCCGGAGAAAACCCACGCGGTCACAGGGAGAACGTACAAACTCTTTACAAAAAGCAGCCGTAGTCAGGATCAAACCCGGGTCTCAGGCGTAGTGAAGCAGCAAATCTACCGCTGCACCACCATACGATATTCAGCTGAACTACGGGACAATAGGTTCTGCATAAGATCAAAGTATAAACAGTTAACGTGGTCACAATTGGCCAACAATGGGTATAATTGGGCGAACGTAAAAAATGTCTGGACCCAGTATATGTGTGTGGCTCAGGAAGAGTTTCTTCCTAAGCAGCCGCTTTCCTGCAAAAGGAGTCTTCAGTAAAAAAACCATCAGGCTAATGTAATACTGGGAATGGATCCCTTTTACCATGGAGTCATTGACTTGGATCCCAAGAGGGCCGACGAGAGTGAGGAGGGTCAACGAGAGCATTGGGGGAGCGAATGGGGACCTGAAGTGGGGTGGGGGAGGCCATTGACCACATATCGCCATATGGCCTGGTTACCGCTGCGAGACGATAAGACAGTTCAATAAACTCTTTGTAACTTTGCCAGCGGCAGAAACATGGCGACTCCGTGCACAGACTGGGTGACGTCTGCTGTGTGATTTTACTGGATTGTATGCAAAACACAGAGAATTTCACTGTACCTGTGAAAATGAAGTATCATTGACAAATTTATTTTGAGTGATTTAGGCCAGAGGTGGAATATGTGGTCAATACAAGTTTCAGAAGGTTAGTTTAGAAATACAGCACGGAAACAGGCTCTACGGCCCACCGAGTCCACGCTGGTCATTGTTCACCCATTTACACTAGTTCTATGTTATCCCACTTTCGCATCCACTCCCAATACAATAGTTGAATTTACAGAGATCAATTAACCCACAGACCCGCACGTCTTTGGGATGTGGGAATAAATTGGAGTTCCTGGAGAAAGCACATGTGGTCAGGGAGAATGTGCAAACTCCACACAGACAGCATCTGAGGTCAGGGTTGAACCCGAGTCTTTGGCACTGTGAGGCAGCTACTCTTCCAGCTGTGTCACTAATTTGTGCTGTAACGTGTCCCTGGGCAGCTGCATAGTGAATCATTCAATGATCTAATAAGAGGCCGTTTCAAGAGTTCGAGAGCCACTCTCTTCCTTCTCCAGATAGAGTTGTAATCCACACCCTTGTTTAGTTTTCACCCATGAAAGGATATAATGTTCTACTGTTTACATAGAACGACTCGGATTGTTTTCTCTGGAACACCGAAGGTTATGGGAAGACCTGATTGAAGTATGTCAAATTCCGAGAATCATAGATAGGATAGATAGTCAGAACCTGTTCCGCAGAATGGAAATACCAAAGACTAGAGAACACAGCTTTAGGGTGAGAGGAGAAAGCCAATGGCATGTTGGCCTTCATAACAAGAGGAATGAGTATAGGATCAAAGAGGTTCTTCTGCAGTTGTACATGGCCCTAGTGAGACCACACCTGGAGTATTGTGTGCAGTTTTGGTCTCCCAATTTGAGGAAGGACATTCTTGCTATTGAGGGAGTGCAGCGTAGGTTCACCAGGTTAATTCCCGGGATGGCAGGACTGTCATATGTTGATAGAATAGTGCGGCTGGGCTTGTATACTCTGGAATTTAGAAGGATGAGAGGCTATCTTATTGAAACATATAACATTATTAAGGGTTTGGACACGCTAGAGGCAGGAAACATGTTCCCGATGCTGGGAGAATCCAGAACCAGGGGCCACAGTATAAGAATAAGGGGTAAGCCATTTAAAATGGAGATGAGGAGAAACTTTTTCACACAGAGTGTTGTGAGTATGTGGAATTCTCTGTCTCAGAGGGCGGTGGAGGCTGGTTCTCTGGATGCTTTCAAGACAGAGCTAGACAGAGGGTAGTCGAGGCCAGTTCATTGGCTATATTTAAGAGAGAGCTAGATGGGCCCTTGTGGCTGAAGGGATCAGAGGGTATGGAGAGAAGGCAGGTACGGGATACTGAGTTGGATGATCAGCCATGATCATATTGAATGGTGGTGCAGGCTCGAAGGGCCGAATGGCCTACTCCTGCACCTAATTTCTATGTTTCTATGTTTCTATTAAAGATAGCGGAGTCAAGGGAATTGGGGAGAAGGCAGGAACGGGGTACTGATTGTGGATGATCAGCCATGATCACATTGAATGGCGGTGCTGGCTCGAGGGGCCGAATGGCCTACTCCTGCACCTATTGTCTATTGTCTATTAAAGGAGATGCATGTGGCAATTTTTTTTACACACGCACAGATACCTGGAATGTGCTGCCAGGTGTGTTCATGGAGGCAGATACAATCGTAGTGTTTAAGAAGCTTTTGGACTGGCACATGGATATGCAGGGGATGTAAGGACATGAATCACATGCAAGCAGATGTGGTTAGTTTACCTTGCCATCATGTTTGGCATGGACATCGTCCCCGCGCTGTATTCTTTCACGTTTTATTGTCTGAGCCCAAGGGTGGGCATAGAAATAAGACTCAACTGAATTAGTTTAGTTCAGTTTAGTTTAGACATACAGTATGAAAACAGGACCCGAGGCCCATTGTGCCGACCAACAATCACCCATACACTAGCTCGATTCTACAGCCTACGGACTATTTACAGAAGCCAAATAACCTACAAACCGGGAGAAAACCCCAGCAGTCACAGGGAGAACGTACAAACAGCACCCATAGACAGGATCGAACCAGAGTCTCTGGCGCCACAAGGCAACAGCTCTACCACTGCTCCACCATGCCGCCCTCTAGTTAAAAGACTTCCCTGTGCTAAAAGAAAATCAAGGTTGGATTAGCTCCAATAGATACTTCTAGTTCAGAGTCGTCTATGGTCAGGTCTTAACTCAAGTCAGTCAAGCAACATGGAAACAGGCCCTTCGGCCCAACTTGACTCTGCCAACTAACAGGCCCCATTTACACTAGTTCCACTAGTCCCACGCTTAGCCCATATCCCTCTAAACCTATCCTATCATGTACAAATGTCTCCTAAATTTTATGATGGTACTTGCTGAGTCCACTGAGATATGGAAAGGATTGTACTTTAAAAAAGTGGCCTAAATCTATAGAGTTGTCTATTTAGATCTCACAAGATGCTTCATCAGATTTATCCATTCTAACAGTAGAACTGCTCCTTTTCTCAATCAGTGACAATGAGGGAGGAGGAGGTGCCTCTCGGTCACTTAAATGGGACATAATCATAACATGTGAACACAGAAATTAGTTTGAATAACTATTTTTAAGCACAGACTGATTGAACCCGTTGTTATTTACACGGTAGGGTACAATCTAGAATACTTCACACACAGCATTCAGAATTGTTCCCTAACACATGACAAATCACCACACAACGACCACAAGGTGTGTGCAATGATTTGTGACTCCAATCAAGAGATTAATTGCCAACAGAACAATGCAATACTTCCCTGTTGCAGCTCAACAGGTCCATTGACACAATGACACAGAAACGAATATTCAATGATACAATATATTAACAACCATATTCTTTAACTTCCCCTTCGCTTCCCTGTACCTCACCTGGATTCACATCCATTTCTCCCCTTCCCCAGTCTATTCCTCCTTCTGGCTTCACAATTCACACTTCTTCTATCCTTATCAACCTTTGTCTTTTCATTTCTGGCCTTTGTCCAATTATCTGCTTATCAAAACCCCCTCTCCCCCGCATGTATCCACCTATCACTCGCCAGGCTTTGTCCAACCCCTCCTCTCTTCCACATTTCCACCCGCCACCACGTCCGTCTGAAGAAAGGGCCCGACCTATCCATGTTCTCCAGAGATGCTGCCTGACCTGCTGAGTTTAGTTCAGAGATAGAGTGTGGAAACAGGCCCGTCAGCCCAGAGTCCATGTTGACCAGTGATCACCAGCACATTAGTTTCAAGCTATCCCATTTTCACATCCTACACCCTAGGGGCAACTTATAGAAGCCATTTATAATGTGTCGGGAGTGGATGAGAAAGTGGGAAAACATGGTACAATACCAAAGAAATGCTCAAAATGCTGGAGTAACGCAACAGAGTCAGGCAGCATCTTGGAGAACATGGATAGGTGACGTTCCAGAAGGGTCCACACCTGAAAGGTCAAAACCTGAAATGTCTCCGATCCACATTCTCTATGTTCACCCACCGAGTTCCTCCAGTATATTGTGTCTTATTTTTGTAAATCAGCATCTGCAGTTCCATATATCTGTTGCTCTTTCCTCCTTTGATGTCTCAGAATGCAAGGTCACCAAGTATGAACAATGAACTGTAAACAATTCTAAATCATCTTTTCAAAGTCTGTCAAGGGTCATGGTGGCCAAGAATATACAATCCATTGTTATTTGCACTAGTTTGATCAAACTTAGTCCTGAATCAAATAAAGGTGTGTTTGTGAAAGTTATCAGCAGTCGATTGACACAGGTCACCCAACCTGCTAATTTAAGCTTCAGAGATACAGCGCGGAAACTGGACCTTCGGTTCACAGAGTCCACGTCAACCAGCGATTACACCGTACACTAACACTATCCTACACGCTAGGGACAATTTACAATTTTAATCAAAGCCAATTCACCTACAAACCTATGTGTGGTTGGAGTGTGGGAGGAAACCAGAGCACCCGGAGAAAACCCATGCGGTCAAAGTGAGAACGTGCAATCACCGTAAAGACAGCATCTATAGTCCGTATCATACACTAGCATTGTAAAGTCACAACTCTATCGCTACACCACTGTGCTGCCCTGTAGCCCAATCTTAATGGCTTCAGATACAGAAGTACATAGAACATCACAGCACATGAACAGGCCTTTCGGCCCGCAATGTCAGTGCTGAACATGATGCTCAAACCATCATTTATCTACCTGTACATAACCTATATCCCTCCATTCCCTGTATATCCATGCGCCTAACTAAAACTCTTTTAAAGTATCTGTCTCCACCAACTCCCCCAAAAACGCATTCCAGGTACTCGCCACCCTCTGTGGCCCTGCACACCTCCTTTAATCTCTGCCACTCTTACTTTGAACCTCTGCTCTCTAGGATTTGGTTGTTTCATCCTGGGTAAAAAAAGTTCTGACTGTCTACCTGCCTTCTTGTAATTTCATATACTTCCATCAGGTCTCCCTGCAACCACCGGCATTCCAGATAAACCAAGCCAAGTCTAGGTTTAGGATCCATGATCCTGATTGGACCCTAATCTGTGGTGAATCTGTGGAATTCTTTGCCATAGAAGGCTGTGGAGGCCAAGTCGGTTGGATATTTTTAAGGCAGAGATAGATAGATTAGTACAGGTGTCAGAGGTTCTGGGGAGAATGGGGGTATGAGGGAGAGATAGATCAGCCATGATTGAATGGCGGAGTAGACTTGATGGGCCGAATTTTTTAATTCTACTCCTATTCCTTATGACCGCAGATCATCGAATGAGAAGGAATAATCGCAGATTAGGTCATAAGGTCATAAGGCCCTGATAAAAGTATATGAAATTAAAGCAGTCAGAACTATTTTCCCCAAGGGACGTTTATAGAAGATAGACACAAAATGCTGGAGTAACTCAATGGAACAGGCAGCATCTCTGGAGTGAAGGAATGGGTGATGTTTCAGGTCGAGACCCTTCTTCAGTGTCTATCTTCGGTGCAAACCAGCATCTGCAGTTCCTTCCTACAAAGTGTAAAGAGGATGCGCAGGGCACGTTTGTGCCTCCGTAGAGAGCAGTGGGTACCTGGAACACGGTGTCTTGCTCATGTTTCTAACATCTGCAATTCCTTGTGCCTCAATAAAACATTATATCTTCTATATTGGTAACATCTTACAATACAGAAAAGCCTCAGTATTTGTTCTGTGCATATTCATTTGCTCCATTTTACCAGCATCCAATCAAACAATTGTAATGCTCTTTACATTTTTTGAAGAAAAGATCCAACAAAATTCATATAAACTTCTCTCACCAGAGTTATTTCCTGCCCCGCCCTGCAAAGTAATTTTATCTTCAGAACGGACATCTGAGTCACGGCAGGAATTTTAGGTTTCTGCACATGAAGGAGGATTTGAACTGTGGTTTTCTCACATGAACAATTTTCACAGAATCTAGAATCCTTTTCAAATCTAGAACGCCTTTCAACCATTCTTTCTATTCTTTGGAAAATCAATTACAAGACAGAGGAAAGAATTAAGAGTGAAGTCACTTATTTTAAAATACATGCTATTAAAGCGTGGAGAGCTTACCATAATTGGTGTTTGCGACACGTGGAGTCATATATCACGGAATCAATACCTTCAGCCCAACTTGCCCACGCCAATCAATATTCCTCATGTACACTTGTCCCACCTGCCTGCGTTTGGTCCATATCCCTTTAAACCTGTCCTATCCATGTACCTCTCCAAATGTTGTTTAAACGTTGTGATAGTACATGTCTAAACTACCTCCTCTGGCAGCTCATTCCACGTACCCGCTGCCCTTTATATCAAACTAGACTAAGTGGGACCTGTTGGGTCCCATGTTCACACGGGAGGGCTGGTCCCCCAACGCAATATTCCTCCTCTCCACCAATTCCAATATTGGTGGCCAGTGGGGGGGGGGGGGGATATTCTGGAGCGCTAGTATGGGTATTGTGGGCTGAAGGGACTGATTTGCAGAGGGCTAGTATGGACATCATGGGCCAAATGGATTCTTGGGGTGGCAGCTCAGTCACTCAAGCCTGATGTGCTGGCAGCTCACTCACGGGTGGTGGGCTAGCAGTTGACTCACGGCTATTCCTTGAAATTCCATTTCAAGCAGGGTGCAAGGCAACCAAATTCAAATGCAGTTTCCTACCATTTCAAGCAGGGTGCAAGGCCACCAAATTCAGGTGCAGTTTCCTCCCACTTCAAGTAGGGTGCAAGGCCACCGAATTCAAGTGCAGTTTCCTACCACTTCAAGCAGGGTGTAAGGCCACCAAATTCAAGCGCAGTTTCTTACCACTTCAAGCAGTGTGTAAGGCCAACAAATTCAATTGCAGTTCCATACCACTTCAAGCAGGGTGCAAGGCCACCAAATTCAGGTGCAGTTTCCTCCCACTTCAAGTAGGGTGCAAGGCCACCGAATTCAAGTGCAGTTTCCTACCACTTCAAGCAGGGTGTAAGGCCACCAAACTCAAGTGTAGTTTCCTACCATTTCAAGCAGGGTGCAGGGCCACCAAATTCAAATGCAGTTTCATGCCACTTCAAGCAGGGTGCAATGCCACCAAATTCAAGTGCAGTTTCATGCCATTTCAAGCAGGGTGCAAGGCCACCAAATTCAAGTGCGGTTTCATGCCATTTCAAGCAGGGTGCAAGGCCACCAAATTCAAGTGCAGTTTCATGCCACTTCAAGCAGGGTGCAAGGTCACCAAATTCAAGTGCAGTTTCACGCCACTTCAAGCAGGGTGCAAGGCCACCAAATGCTAGTGCTATTCCATGCCATTTCAAGCAGGGTGCAAGACAACCAAATTCAAATGCAGTTTCATACCATTTCATGCAGGGTGCCAGGCCACCACATTCAAATGCAGTTTAATACCATTTCAAGCAGGGTGAAACCACCATAAAACCACTATAAAACCACTCAAAACACCACACTCACAGTTCAGTAGACATTCAATGTGTTCAGTTGATTCACAGCTCAGACAGAGTCGTGACCTCTCCCTCCCCCATCTTGCAGAGACTGAGCCACATCTGCACTTCTGGGTTTTATAATCCCTCCCCCTCCAACCGGAAGGGGCGTGGCCTTCATGGTGTGATTGACAGGAGAGAGATTCTCAACATTTTTTAAAAACACTAATAACACTTTTATTTTTCATTGATGGGAAGAATCCCCTGCACCGGGGGACTGAGTACGATGGCCAAAAATCACAGCCGTAAGTGGTAGCGTTTTATCTATAATCAATATACAGTGCAAACAGGAAGTTGTCAAGTTTTCAACAACAACCATTTTTGCAGTGCAGCATTTCAAAGCAGTTACCACCAACAACCATTTGCAGTGCAGCATTTCAAAGCAGTTACCACATTTTCATTTTCAAACCACATTAAGGGCACTCAGTTGAGTAGACATGTGTTCAGTGTTATTCACAGCTCAGAGAGACATGACCCTCTCACTTCCTCCATCTTGCAGAGACTGAGTGAGGCACAACACTTCCAGGTTTTATAGTCCCTCCCCCCTCCCACCAGCAGGGGCAGCAAAGAGAATGTCAACATTTTTAAAACATTAATAACTTTTATTTTTCATTGATGGGAAAAATCCTCTTGTCCTGCGCAGCTGAGGGGGACTCCGAGTAAGATGGCCAAAAATCACAGCCGTAAGTGGCAGCGTTTTTTCAAAAATCATGAAACAGAAAACAGGAAGTGGTCAAGATCTTACTTTTAGTAATATAGATTCCATGTACCTACTCCCCTTTGTGTAAAATTCTATATGCCTACCATCCTTTGTGTAAAGAGGATTGGCAATAGAATCTTCGATCCACGAGAAACACCTCGCTTCTTGGAAGTGATACATACATAGCCGATCTTTGCTTACTCCCAAATTAGAGACCATTGTTCAAAAGAAGGGAAATTCTACAATTCTGTGAAATCTTCATGACTACAATCCCTGGAGGTAATCAAAACAGCCATAGCCTTGTGTTCAGTGAAATGACCCAGTGCCACCACGTTCGGTAACGAAGCACAAGTGACATTCTATTTACACATCCCTAACATACAAAGCTGAATTCGGACTTTCCTGCTATATGTGAAAAGAGTCTTCTATCAGTAAGAGTGAAACTCACAAGTACTCTATTTGACTCTGAAATCAGAATCGACAATATCTCAACCCTTAAATCCAAGAGCTCTAGGATTCTTTAGTGTGATCTTCTATCCGTCATGGTAAAGTCAAAAATCTCATATTTTACACATAATTATTCAGGCCTTCAGACAAACAAACTAAAGAGCACTAATATGTCCTTAGAGGCCAGAAGATGCAAAAATGACAGGCCTGTCCCTGTAGGATTTGTACATCATTGTTGTGGGCAGCAAGTCTTTGATGTAATCGTTAGCTATCTTAAGATTTTGTCCAGAAATGCTCTTTTATTTGTAAACTATAATTTATTTGCTGATGTGTCATATCTTTCTGCGATAGTACAGACACACCAAAGAATTATATTATTACGTTTGGTGCGGTATTGTGGTGTTTATGAATCTGTGGTTTCGTCAGACAATTTAATTTTTGATTAATTGAATGAAATGTAAAATGAGAAAAGTAAAATATGTGATTGTTTATTTCTACTCAGTGGTGGTTAATCGTTGTAACTACAGTTTTGGTCCATGTTATGATCATGATGCATGTTACAGTCATCTTGTATTTCCCTTGCATTGACAAACGCCACCCAGAACTCCTGATTGAAAACAAATGCAACAAAGACAGTTCCTTTATTGAAATGAATGGTCCACGTATACTTTGTGTTTCAGTGAAAGAGGTTAAACCGTGTGACAGTGTATTTTCCAATTGTGAATAAAGAGATATTGTTTTTCCTCTGTTTTAATAATCGTATTCCATATTAAATGTCTAAATCCTAACAAAATGTCACAACGTGATTTTTTTGCGGGGTCTACGGAAGTAGCAACACTCAACTCGATCTTCGATAGTGAAGAATCGAGTAATCTCAGCCAATGATGGAAAGCCGGATGATTTCAGGCCCCGGGAGTGAGTTTGATGTTTATATGTTTATTGTTGCACAAGGACCTCTGCCTCTGTGCAAATATTTACCTGTTCAATGGCAGAATGGGAGACATGTAAGAGGCAGGTTGAAGAAGCTACCTGGATACAATTGGCAGCCGGATGTAAAACAGTTCACAACATTATCTGTAATCGGTATTTGAAAACGACGTAAAAAAGGCAAGCAAAAAAGTCACATTTGTTTTCGGAAATCAAAATGTTCTGGAGTCCAAAATTGCAGGGAAACTGGGAGATATATTGGTTGAGGCGAAATCAAGATTTAACGAAGATTCCCGTTTTACAAATCCGGTCGCAGTACACGAATATACCGAACTGTTTTAATATCTCCACAGTTCAGTTGTAACCTCGCCCCACAAATGTTATACTTGATGATTTACATTTTATTGCACGGTCGCCCCCAGCAGCGCACAAAACCAAAATGCAGCATCAAAAACAATGCAGCAATATACATCGTTTCCGCAATTCAATTTCTGATTGTCACAGTTCTAGATATGATGAAGTTTTTCAAAATTCATCATCTGTCTCAGAGGAACTGAATTTGTCTCTAGGATCATAATGGATATTTAAATTATTATCGTCGACTTTATGTACGTTATGGATGTACTGCTGATCGCGCTTCAGGGTCACCTTGTGAAGGTGGATATCATACCACCTAAAAGCGCTGGAGTTACACAAAGACACAGCAGAAATTTGGAAACGTCATCCCATCACACATTCCTTCTCTCCAGAGATGCTGCCTGCCCGCTGAGTTAAAGAGTTCCCACGGTAGACTCACGAGTCACTAAGCTAAACGCACGGGCCGCTACGTTCTTACAACGTGTTTAAATGTTTCAAATTTTAACCTCAAGAGTACATTTTACTCGTGGAAAAGTTTAAACATGTTTGAATTTTTCCAAGAGTTAACAAGTGTCACGGGTACCTGCCGTTAGCGCCAAGAGTCGCTAAGTTGCGTCCACGAGTTCCGACGTTCCCGCTACGTTAATCTACGTGATTACCACGAGTTAAATTTGTTTTAAGCTCGGGGTACCTCGTGGGTCAGCTCGCACCGTGAGACAGGGGTTTTACTTTCTGGGCCTCCATAAGTGAATAATGGGTGTCCAGTTCCTTTGCCAAGAGTCAGTCTCATCTGTTCAGTGTTAAAGGCCTGTCCCACTTGGGCGTCATTTGTGTGTCATTTATGCGACATCATTTACTCGCACATAGCTTGTGTTACGCGCGCATAGCATGTATTACGCACGCATAGCGCGTGGTGAGGCGTGGTGGCGTAGGCAGTGACGCGCGGTTGCGCACGGCGCCCCAGGATTTGGGGATTCACAAAATCTTCGCACGCCACCTGCGTGATGCGCAAATGACGCCCAAGTGGGACAGGCCCGTAAGTCAATGAAGGAGCCTGCAAAATATGCTGCCCACAGACAAATTTCCCTCACACATTCCACCAGGTATTATCAGTTGCTGAAGAGATCAGGTTGATCGAGCAGCAAGGAAAACACTTGCCAAACCATCAGAACAGCTTAACTTTTTAACTATTAGTTGGAATCTGTCATATTTGGATGAGTTATCTGTGCACATCTCCCATCAGTTCACAATGTGAACACTTTGACAGGTACAATTAATGAAAAAAAGTTTTAAACAAGCAGGAAAATTGCAATGACATTCTTCGTAATTAAAGTTGTCAATACAACAACAGTGATTGGTCATGTTTAAGAAACAATAACAAGGAGAAAAAAATACAGATAAAAGCGAAGTTAATGTCAATTTTAACATTAGCCAGTGTGGATTTGTAAAAGGCAGTGGTGTCTGTCTAATCTAACTAAAGTTTTTGATGAAATAACAATGTGGGATGATTAAGGGATTTCAAAAGGCACCATCCATATGGATTGTACGAAAGTATTTGATGAAGTACCATGGAGAGACTGATGAGTATAATTGATATTCATGGAACAGAAGATTTAGTATCAGCTTGGATAAATGGCTTAGAGTCTTGGCAAATTGTTGCTTTCCTCAAGAACATAAGAAATAGGAATGGAAGTAGGCCAAATGGCCTCACCAGAATACTCCATCATTCAATAGGATCACAGCCAACCTTATCTTGCCCTCAGTTCCATTCTCCCGGTAATTCACCATCACCCAGAAGATTCAGCATCTGTCTACCTGGAGTGATGCAGCGTAGAAACAGGCCCTTCAGCCCAACTTGACCACACCGACCAACATTTCCCATCTACACTCGTCCCACCTGCCTGCATTTGGCCCATATCCCTCTACACCTGTCCTATCCAGGTACCCGTCCAATTGTTTCTTAAACGTTGCCTTAAACTAGTCTAACTGGTCCCTGCCTCAACTGCCTCCTCTGGCAGCTCGTTCCATACACCCTGCACCTTTTGTGTAAAAATGTTACACCTCAGATTCCTGTTAAATCTTCCCTCCTTCACCTCAAAGCCATGTCCTCTGGCTCTGTCTACCTCAGCTCTGAATATATTTATCGATCAGATTTAATTTTTTTTATAAGCTCTTGTGAACATGGAAGCAATCTGTTCAACATTCCCTCATATGACATTGAACATAGAACAGTACAGCAATGACAGGTTTGTGGAGGGTGCAGAGGAGGTTTACCAGAATGCTGCCTGAATTAGAGGCTTTCAGCAAAAGGGAAATAAATGTTGGATAGACTTGGTCTGCTTTCTCTGGAATATCAAAGGGTGAGGGGAGATTTAATTGAAGTATATGAGGCATAGATAGGGTCGACAGTCAGAACCTTTCTGCCAGGGTGGAAATGTCCAATACTAGAGGGCATAGCGCTAAGGTTGAGAGGGTAACAATTTAACGGAGATGAGTGGGGCAGGTTTTTTGTGTTGTGGACCTGAAATGCACTATCAGGTGGTGGCATTTAAGAGGCTTTTCGATTGGCACACGGACGTGCAAGGAAGAGAGCGATCTGGATCATGCAGATGAGATCAGCATAACTTGGCATCATGAGGTGATATTCTTTCCCTTGTTGTCCCTTCCATTGTGGGCCAAAGGGTCCCTACATGTGCTGTACTGTTCTATGTTCCATGTTCTATGATCTAGCACTGGAACAGGCACTCTGGCCCACAATGTCCATGCCAAACATGATGTCAAGTTAAACTAAGCTCATCTACCTACACATGATCCATATCCCTCCATCCCCAGTTTTATCCCACGTTTCAACCAAACAGACCTCCCCCATATAAGGGGTGATCCTGTTAACACTTTAGCAACTGTATTACGTCTTCCCTCCTTTTATATTCCTTTCCCATTTGCAATAAATGCCGGCGTAACATTTTGCTTCCTAATTACTTCCTTCAGCTGCACACTAACTTGCCGTGTTCCGTACATGTGGACATTCAAATCCATGGCATTCCATAGTTTCACTCTAACTAAACAATCTTCTGCTTGCCTTGAACCAAAGTCGTGAACCTCATCATTTCCCCACATTTGGGCGGCACGGGGCTGCAGCGGTAGAGTGTTAAATCACATGGATCTTCTCTGGGTGCTTCTGATCCCTCCCCCATTCCGAAAATGCGCAGGTTTGTACACTAATTGGCTTCTGTACATTGTCCCTGGTGTGTAGGATAAAACTAGTGATCGCTGTTTGAAGCGGACTGGTAGGCCAAAGGGCCTGTTTCTATGCTGTATCTGTAACCTAAACTAAACAAAAATCACATTACAAATAGTTGCCAACTCAACAGATCTATTTCGACCTCCCTAGAGGCTCATTGTATCCACATCACAACTTGCTGCTCTATCTGCCTCCCATCTTTCAGTACATTTGTCGACAACACTCAAGGTTCCTTCATCCAAGTCATTCATTTCGTTTTTGTAAGTCGTTCAGGGCCAAGATAGTTTGCCAATATCAGAGTTTGCCAAGCTCAAAAGACCCATTTATCCTGATTCTCTTTCCTATCAATTAACCAATCTTCTGACTCTGCCAAGATATTACCCTCAATGTCTTGAACTCTTACTTGTTGTTGTCAACTTTGAAAATACAAATACACTGCATGTGAACATTGAATTCTCCAATTTCAGGTAACTAACCTATACATAAACCCATCCCCCCCCCCCCCCACTTTCCCCTTTCTGTGTCCCATCTGGATTTACACCTATTACTCCCCTTCTTCCCCCGCCCCGTCTCCTCCCACCTATATTCATACCTCTGGCTTCACGATTCGTAACTCTTCAATCCTTACCTCACAATTTTTCTCTTTTCTACTCCTGCTTTTGTTCAACCATCTGCCTATCAAAGACCCCCTCACTTATATCCTGCTGTCTGAAGATGGGTTCCAACCAAAGACGTCACCTATCCACCTTCTCCAGAAATGCTGCCTGACCCGCCGAGTTACTCCGGCACTTTGTCTTTATCTTGCCCCCATCAGCTTTCTACCCCGCCCCACCCCGAACCACAATCAGTCTGAAGAAGGGTTTCGACTCAAAACGTTACCTATCCATGTTCTCCAGAGATGTTGCCCAACCTGTTGAGCTACTCCGGCACTTTGTATCTGTTTTCATTAACTAGCATCTGCAGTTGTTTATGTCTACATTCCTCACATTTGTTATTTCCTCAATGAGCTCCAATAAAATGTTTGAATGTGATTTTCCTTTAATATTACCAAAAGTCTACCTGCTATTTCCTTTATAACGGATTGCAACTGTTTTTCAAGGATTAACATCAGACTAATGGGTTTATAATTCCTTGTTTTCTGTCTTCCTCGTTTGTTGAACTGATGCCTTAAATTTGCCTTTCCAAATCTAGGAAATGTTTGAATGTTACTCCCAAGTCATCTGCTCTCTTTTTTGCCACCTCCTTTAAGACTCTCAGATACCAACCTTTAGATTAAGAAACTTAGATCCAAAATGCTGGAGTAACTCAGCAGGGCAAGCATCATCTCTGGAGAGAAGGAATGGATGACGTTTTGGATCGAGACCCTTCTTCAGACTGAAGTTACTACTACAAGTTTACATTAACAAAATAAATTGACACATACTTGTTAGGCATTTGCATTATCCAGATCCTAATCTTTTATACTGTAATATGTTGGGATGTAAACTTACCTCGAAATTTTTTGGGGGGATTTTCTAGGTCTCCAGCTCCTGGCTCTATGACGCATCTATCATCCACCAACCTGCAAAACAAAGACAACATTTTAAATTAATCAGATTTAGTTTGCATTCCAGACATTCTTGGCAAGTGGACAATCCATATGGAGATGTACAACTGTCTCATCCAAGTAAGAGATCAAACGATATTCTTTATACATTATATCCACAGCATCTACAATCTGGAGAACAGTTTCTTCCCCACTGTTATCAGAGTCCTCATCAGTCCTCCCATAAGCTAGGGTGCAGTCCCCATCTTCCAACCTACCTATTGCAGGCATTGGACTTTTTTCTCTGGAACTGCAATGATACAATGCTGAAACGCTGTATTCTGCACTCTGGTATTTTTTTCCTTGCATTACCTAGTTTAGTTTAGTTTATTATTGTCACATGTACCAAGGTATAGCAAAAGGCTTTTTTTGTTGCATGCTACCTGGTCAGCGAAAATACTATACATGATCACAATCAAGCCGTCCACAGTGTACAGATACAGGATAAGAGAATACGTGTGTGGTCCTTGAGTACGGTTTGATCGTGCTCATGCATAATGTGGCCTCCAGTCTCAGTCGCGTATCTTCAAACCAATTTTATATCCATTTGGATGGCCAGCTTGTTCTGGATCCTATGAGATCTCACCTTCCAGAGCAGCCTACCATGTGGTATCCTGTCAAAGTCCACGTGGACAACATCTACTATGTTGTCCTCATCAATCGTCCAGGTCTCCGCAAAAAAAAATTCAATCAAATTTGTAAGATGGTTTCTCATACACAAAGCCACGTTGAATGTTCCTTGCCTATCAGTCCTTGCCTATCTAGAAGCATGTTTCATCCTGTCTCACTTAATCACTTCCAATAAAACATACCTACCACCACCATTATCACATGTTGACATCATCTGTGGTGAGCAAGTTATTTGTGTCTGTTCTCCTAGTTCACTGATGTTATAGGCACAATCAAAAATTGCCCAAACTACTAAGCCTCAAATACCAAATCAAAAAAACATTTTGATGCATTTTTTTTTTAATTTATGCATTACACAACTAAAAAAAATGGATTCATGTCAAAAAACAATTTGAAGTCATCTGTTCTATTCTGCTTCTGAAATTAGACAGGTTAGACAAGGAGAACATAGAAAAGTACAGCACAGGAACAGGCCCTACAGACCACATTCTCTATGCCTGACATTATACCAAAATAAACTGATCTTATCTGCCTTCACACAATCCATAACACTCCCTGCATATCTGTGCACCGATCTTTAAAGGCCTCTTAAATGCCACTGTCGTATTTGCCTCCATCACCCCCCCTGGCAGCACACATACATCACTGTGTAAAATAAAACTTGCCTCTCTCTTGAAAGTATCCAGAGAACCGGCCTCCACTGCCCTCTGAGGCAGAGAATTCCACAGACTCACAACTCTCTGTGTGAAAAAGTGTTTCCTCGTGTCAGTTCTAAATGGCTTACCCCTTATTCTTAAACTGTGTCCCCTGGTTCTGGACTCCCCCAACATTGGGAACATGTTTCCTGCCTCTAGCATGTCCAAACCCTTAATAATCTTATATGTTTCAATAAGATCCCCTCTCATCCTTCTTTTTTTTTCTTTTTTTTTGAAATTATTTTTTATTGGAGGTAAATACATATCATATTAAAATCGATACCAGTCTTACATTTTTAAATTACTAATATCGTCCATTATTATTACAATGTCTCCAATACTTTTTTTTTTTTTTTAACTAAATAGAACTAAAAAGATAGATGAAATAAGGAAAGAGAAAAAAGAGAAGAAACAAAAAAAACAAAAAAAACAAACAAAAACAAAAAAGAAAGAGATAATAAAAAAGAATGGAATAATTTACTACGATAAAAAACTTCATTCGAGATATATTCGTACATTTCAGAGTATAACATTTCATCTATTCCTTGGCACGGGTGTTAGTCAGGTTCTCGTGCTGAACCATTCTGACCCTTTAAACAGTCAATAAAGGGAGACCATGTTCCGACGAATAGTTCCTGTTTGTCCAACAGGGCAAGTCTAATTCTTTCCAAGTGTAAGGTCTCCATCATTTCTATAATCCACATTTTGATTGTGGGGGTTATTGGGCCTTTCCAAAATTTTAGAATTAATTTTTTCCCAGTTATTATACTATAATCAATAAAGTTTCTTTGAGTTGATGTAAATGTTTGATTTAGTTCTAATGTTCCAAGTATTATTAATTTTGGATCCGGGTCCAATTGAATGCTAGTCACTTTAGATATTATTGTGAACATATTTACCCAGAAATTTTTAATTTTTATGCAATTTGCAAACATATGAGATAAGTTAGCTTCTAAATGTTGACATTTATCACATGTTGGTGAGATATGTGGGAAGATTTTATTTAATTTTGTTTTAGAATAATGTAATCTATGTTTTACTTTAAATTGTATTAGAGAATGTATGGCATTTAATGAACATTGATGTATGTGTTGTAAACTTTCTTCCCAAGTATCTTTCGTTATTATTTGATTTAGTTCTTTTTCCCCAAGTTTGTCTGTGTAAGTCCGTCAATGGAATATCACTGTCTAATAAAATATAATATATATAAGATATTAGTTTTTCTGTATTAGGATGTTTATTCCAACAGTCGTCAAAAATTTCTGAATTTCTAATTCTAAAATTTCCAGTATTTGCTTTTACGTAATCTCTAAGTTGAAGATATCTGAAAAAATCATTTACTTGAATGGGCATTCACCTAGCCATGTGCCATTGGATTTTACATTTTCTTACAAACAGACAACAAAGAGTCAAGGTGGGTGAAAAACTCTCCAGCCCTCTGACTATCAATACAGGAGCCCCTCAAGGGTGCGTTCTGTCACCTCAGCTCTTCTCACTTTACACCAACAACCTCACATCCCAATACAGCTCAGTTAAAATTTTCAAATATGCAGATGACACGACAATAATTGGCCTCATCTCAGACAACAATGAATCACAATACCATCAAACAGTGGACAGCGCAGTCAAATGGTGCGCAGAAAACAACCTCCAGCTTAACACCTCAAAAACCTTAGAAACCATCATAGATTTCAGACGCAAACAAAACCTCAAACCCGCGGTCCATGTCAACTCCCATCCCATAACCTCCACGAACTTATTTAAGTTTCTGGGCACCTATATCTGCAATAATCTAAAATGGCACATCAATGCTGACCACATCATTAAGAAAGGACAACAACGCCTATACTTCCTCAGACAGCTCAAGAAGTTCAGAGTCCACAAACACCTCCTGGTACGCTTCTATCAATCCATCATTGAAAGCATCATCACCTCCTCAATCACAGTCTGGTACGGAAACACTGACAGTCACTCACTACACAGAATACAGCGCATTGTCTCCAAGGCCTCTAGGATCATCAACTCTCCCCTCCCCTCAATCCATTCCATTTACCTCCAACGTACCTCAAAACGGGCAACAAAGATCATCTCGGACCCCTCCCATCCAGCAAACCACCTTTTCCAGTCTCTCCCTTCAGGGAGGCGCCTTAGGTCACTTGCTACAAAATCCACCCGTTTTAAAAACAGTTTCTTCCCCTCAGCAATAAGAACACTTAATTCCCTCCAATAACTTTTTGACTTTGATGTATACAGTGTCTTGTCTATGGTTTTTGTCTGTTCTTTTGCACTATGTATTGTTGGTGAGATTTGTGATTTGTGATGTGCTTTATTATTATTGTTGTTAATGTGCTAAAGCAGTACCATCATGTACCGAACCCAATTACCACCAACCCTGGTCGTGTGGCAAATAAAGTTTCTATTCTATTCTATAAGTCTGTTGCAACTCCTGAAATGAAAGAAAAGTGCCTTCCTTATAAAGTTGTCCCATCTTTTTAATTCCATAGTTTTTCCATTGTGTGAAACCTTTGTCCAACCATGAGGGTTTAAACAAAGGGTTATTTGCAATTGGAAGAAAAAGTGATAAATTATCTAGTTTTAATGTCTTTTTTAATTGTTTCCAAATTCGCATAGTACTATATATTATAGGATTTTCCCTATAATTTTTTTAATTTAATTTAGAAGTAGCAAATAGTATCGAGCCGATTTCAAAAGGTGAGCAATCTTCCTTTTCCATTTTTAACCTATCTGGTTGTTGATCTATTTCTTCCAACCAAAAATTCATATTTTTAATGTTAACTGCCCAAAAATAAAACAAAAAGTTTGGTAAAACCAAACCTCCATTTATTTTTGATTTGCACAGATGTTTTTTGCTTATCCTATGATTCTTATAATCCCAGATGAAGTCACTGACAAAGGAATCTAACTTTTTTTTAACGTTTTTTGACAAGTATATCGGAATTGTTTGAAAAAGGTATAATATTTGCGGTAAGAAAATCATTTTTATGGCATTAATTTTGCCAACCATTGAGATAGGAAGTGTTTTCCAATACTGAATATTCTTATGTAGTTTATTCAGTAATGGGGGAAAGTTTGCTTTAAATAATGATGTATATGTCTTAGTAACATAAATGCCTAGGTATTTACATTTTTCATTTACTATTTTAAATGGAAATTGTTGTATTATATGTTTATTATGTTCCCTTATTGGCACAATTTCACTTTTATTCCAATTTATTCTGTATCCTGAGAGTGAACCAAATTGGGTTATTAGCTTTAATAAATTTGGAATACTAATTTCTGGTTTTGTAATGTAAATTAATACATCTGCATATAAAGAAATTTTATTCACTGTATCCTTTGTGTTATACCCATATATTTCCGGATGGGTCCTAGCTCTTTCTGCGAGTGGCTCTATAACGAGCGCAAATAATAATGGAGACAATGGGCATCCTTGTCTACAACCTCTAGATAGGTTAAATTTAGATGATAACCTTTGGTCTGTTAATATTCTAGCCATAGGGTTGGTATATAACAGTTTTATCCATGCACAAAATTTCTCGCCCAGCTGCAATTTTTCCATCACCGAAAATAAATAGGGCCATTCCACCTGATCAAAAGCTTTTTCAGCATCGAGTGAGATTATTGCTAGATCTTCATTAATATTTCTCTTTGAATATATTATATTAAATAATCTTCTTAGATTGTAATATGAATACCGCTTCTGAATAAAACCTGTTTGGTCAGGGTGTATTAGTTTATTCATCACTGTTATTTTTTTGTGTTTATTTGTGTCTGTTCTCCTAGTTCACTGATGTTATAGGCACAATCAGAAAATTGCCCAAACTACTAAGCCTCAAATACCAAATCAAAAAAACATTTTGATGCATTTTTTTTTAATTTATGCATTACACAACTAAAAAAAAATGGATTCATGTCAAAAAACAATTTGAAGTCATGTGTTCTATTCTGCTTCTGAAATTAGACAGGTTAGACAAGGAGAACATAGAAAAGTACAGCACAGGAGCAGGCCCTACAGACCACATTCTCTATGCCTGACATTATACCAAAATAAACTGATCTTATCTGCCTTCACACAATCCATAACACTCCCTGCATATCTGTGCACCGATCTTTAAAGGCCTCTTAAATGCCACTGTTGTATTTGCCTCCATCACCACCCCTGGCAGCACACATACATCACTGTGTAAAATAAAACTTGCCTCTCTCTTGAAAGTATCCAGAGAACCGGCCTCCACCGCCCTCTGAGGCAGAGAATTCCACAGACTCACAACTCTCTGTGTGAAAAAGTGTTTCCTCGTGTCAGTTCTAAATGGCTTACCCCTTATTCTTAACTGTGTCCCTGGTTCTGGACTCCCCCAACATTGGGAACATATTTCCTGCCTCTAGCATGTCCAAACCCTTAATAATCTTATATGTTTCAATAAGATCCCCCTCATCCTTCTTTTTTTTTTTTTTTTTGAAATTATTTTTTATTGGAGGTAAATACATATCATATTAAAATCGATACCAGTCTTACATTTTTTAAAATTACTAATATCGTCCATTATTATTACAATGTCTCCAATACTTTTTTTTAAAAAACTAAATAGAACTAAAAAGATAGATGAAATAAGGAAAGAAAGAGAAAAAAGAGAAGAAACAAAAAAAAAAAAACCTTAATAATCTTATATGTTTCAATAAGATATCCTCTCATCCTTCTAAACTCTAGATTATACAAGCCCAGCCGCTCCATTCTCTCAGCATATCACAGTCCCGCCATCCCGGGAATTATCCTTGAAAACCTACGCTGCACTCCCTCAATAGCAAGAATGTAGACTTATTTGAAGCTTTATGGAGAGAAAAATGTCCCAAGACTACAAGAGCCAATCTAGACAAACCTCTCCCTGGAGCTAGTATGCCCTAATCCAGGCAACATTCTGCTAAAATAAGATAATCATTTTCAATTAATTAAAATTTTTATTGAGGTATAATTGTAAAATCAGGACTGTTGATTTACCAGCTCGCCTGCAGACGTCGCAAACCTGCCAAACAGGATGAGCTTAAGAATTTGCATAAGCGCAGATAGATCGTAGTCTGACGCAGAAACGCAGAACTGGCCCTTCGGCCCACACTAACCATGCTACCTGGTGTAACTATCTACACTAATTCCATTTGCTCACGTTAGGTCTGCAGGCAACTCAAGTACTTGTCTGAGCAAAACACAAAGTGCTGGAGGAGCTCAGCGCTACCAGGCCCGCTGAGTCCCTCCAGCACTTTTTCTTTTGCTCAAGATGCCAACATCAGTAGAGATGTTGTCTCACAGCGCCAGAGACCAGAGTTCAATCCTGACTATGGATGCTGTCTCTACAGAGTTTGCACGTTCTCCCTGTAACCGCGTGGAATCTATTGTCAAATGTGAACCCTCATGGGCCCAGCAAATTGAATGTATGATTAGTACAATGGTGACAAATAGATAAGGAAGGGGTTGTGAAGAAATAGCAAATAGACAATGGCAGAAATGCAGTAAAAACTATTCTTAAGACTAAGACTATCATTAACAAATTATAGGTTGGTTATTATTACTTGCTAGGGAGCAGGGAGGGACTTAATATTGCCTCAAGACATGGCAAGTACAGTAACAGTGGCAATATAATACCTGATAGAATTATGAGAGGCATTGATTGGATAGACAGTCAGAATGTTTCTTCCCTCAGGGTGGAAATGTTAAAGACTAGAAAGCAGAGCATTGAGGTTCGAGGGGCAAGTTAAAAGGATATCTGCGGGGCAGCTTTTTAAAAAATCACGGGTGTTCAATTGTCGTCATGGACTCGAGCTGAAGGGCCCGTTTCTAGGTTATATCTTTAAACTAATGTTTTTGCTGAATGCTAGAATCCACTGAAATCAAATGACAATGTACAGTGAGTTCATAAAAGAACAAATCTTGAGTGATGGGGCAGCACAGTGGCACAAAGGTAGAGTTGCTGCCTTACTGCGCCAGTGAGGGGGGTTCAATCCTAACTACAGGCAATGACTGCACGGAGTTTGTACGTTCTCTCTGTGACCGTGTGGGTTTTCTCCGGGTGCTCCGTTTTACTCCCACATTCTAAAGATGTGCAGGTTTGACAGTTAATTGGCTTCTGTTAAATGTAAATTGTCCCTACTGTGTAGGATAGTGCAAGTGTACGGGGTATTAGCTGGTCAACACGGATTCAGTGGGCTGAAGGGCCTGTTTCCACGTTGTATTTCTAAAGTCTAACTAAAAAGTACAACTCACAAAAATAAGATACCACCAAATAAAGTCTGACCACAAAAGCTTATATATAAGCAGCTGACCAGATTAGCAATCGTAATATAACTTTACATACATATACAATGCCATTCATTTGTGCCTTACAAGCTTTAATTTCTCACAAATTAATGTTACAATCCTGGAAAATCAGTCAGAGTAAAACTATCTTTTGAATGCGTAGAAGACTTTCTTTTACGTATTTCCTCTGTCCACTATTTTACAGAGATGTTAATTAGTAAGTCTTAATGGCTTAATCTTCTCATTAAAAATTCCCCCAAGACCATTCTGACATGAGAAATTTGAGTGAAATAATTTTGAGGTTCAGGCACGTCCTATATTTCTGTTGGCACACATATTATGATAAAATTCCTATCACACCAGGTTAATTATTAAGCCTTTTTATTCATGTAGAGAGTTCATTGAAAATGCAGTTATTGTTCACCTTATCTTTCCGCTCACAACCTATTACCCCTCAATTGAATTTCATAATAACTTCCAATGAATTCTGAAATGCAAAGGCCCAAAATTTTTCAAAGTACTAAGTGAGCCAATTTTTTGAATTTGCATGATTTTAAAGATGATCAGTCATGAGCCTTTAAAGTTTAAATAAACTGCTTTGTAACACATTTACAAAATTCTTCACTCTGAACCTAATTCCTGGATATTTTTGGGGGCTGGGAAATTTTCAGTAGGCAGCCAACCACCAGATCAAAGGGATAAGTATTTCAGAGAACGTTACATCAAAAAGAAATGCTTGTTAGCCACAATTAAACATTTCCACATACTTTATTCCATATTCCACTTCCAAATCATTAATTTTCAGTAAACTATATTTAGGGCATCTCAATGTATTCATTGTAGAAATATTATAGAATGCATTAAGTTTTTCTTTGTGACATTTTCCTATCGGTGGCAAAATTTGAATCAGTCGAATTCTAAACTATTTTCACGTTATAGATCACTTAAGGGCCTGTCCCACTTGGGCGTCATTTGCACGTCACGCAGGTGGCGCGCGAGGATGTTATGAATCCCAAAATCCTGGGGCGCCACGTGCTGCCGCGCTTCACTGCCTATGCCACCACGTCTGACCAGGCGCCATGCGTGAGCAATGCATGCATGCGCGCATTACACACGCGCGTCGTGACGCGTAAATGATGTCGCGTAAATGACGCGCAAATAACGCCCAAGTGGGACAGGCCCTTTAATCTGCTTTTCAAAAGTGCTGTCACTAAGCCTTCAAATGCCAAACCAATAATTTCACTGGAGACCCAGAGGGACGGCACGGTGGCACAGCGGTAGAGTTGCTGCCTCACAGCACCAGAGACCCGGGTACGATCTTGACTATGGGTGCTGTCTGTATGGAATTTGCACACTCTCCCCGTAACTGCCTGGGTTTTCCCCAGGTGCTCTGGTTTCCTCCCACACTGCAAAGACATACAGGTTTGTCGGTTAAGTGGCTTTGGTAACAATTGTAAATATCCCCCAATGTGTGTAGGCTAGTGCTAATGTACGGGGATTACTGATCAGCACCGACTGGATGGGCCGAAGGACCCGTTTCCATGCTGCATCTTTAAACTAAACCTAACTGCAGATGTTGGAATCTTGATCAAACACAAAGTGTTGGAGGAACTCAGCAGGTCTGGCAGCATCTGGGATGGGAATGGACAGGGAACATTTTGGGAACCTTCTATTACTTCTCTGGTTAGGGCATGCACTCAGCAACCTACTCTACTCCCTACACACTCACAAATGTGCGGCCAAATTCCATTCTTAACTCCATTTGCAAGTTTGCAGCTGACACCATAGAAATGGGCCAGATCTCAAACCATGACAAGAACCAAGCACAGGAAGGAAAAATAGTTTAATGAAATGGTGTCCAGACAACAACCCTCAATGTCAGCAATATAAGGGGCCTGGTCAATGATGGCAAGAGGCAGGGTGGAGTACACACCCTCAATCCGCATCACTGGTGCTGCAGTGGAGATGTTCGAGAGCTCAGTGGCGCAGCGGTAGAGTTGCTGCCTTACAGCACCGAAGACCAGGGTTTGACTCCGACTACGGGTGTTGTCTGGTTTCCTTCCACATTCCAAAGATGTATGGGTTTGTAGGTTAATTGGCTTCAGTAAAAATAGTAAATTTTCCCTAGCGTACAGTATAGTGTTAGCATCCGGGGATCGCTGGGATGCGTGGACTCAATGGGCCGAAGGTCTTTTTTTCACGCTGTATCTCTAAAGCAAACTAAATTTTACATTCAAAAGTATATTATCCCCATCACCACCCTGGCAGTGGGTTCCAGGCACCCCACCAATCTCTGTGTAAAAAAAAACTTGCCCTGCATATCCCCTTTAAACTTTGCCCCTCTCACCTTAAAGCTATGGAATTTAGATTCAAGTTCTGTACGAATTGTGCTTTAATCGCTCTTCGATGTATATATTTTGTTTTGCTTTAGTTTAGTGTGGAGATACAGCGCAGAAACAGTACCTTCGGCACACCCAGTCCACACCGGTCTACGACCACTCGTAAATTAGTTCTATCCTATACCCTAGGGACAATTTACACACACCAATTAACCTACAAACCTGCATGTGTTTGCAAAGTGGGAGGAAACCTGAGCACCCGGAGAAAACCCACGTGGTCACAGAGAAAATGTACAAACTCCATACAGGCAGCACATGTAGTCAGGATCGAACCTGGGTCTCTGGCGCTGTAGGGCAACAATTCTACTGCTGTGCCTTACAAGGTTGTTGATACAAAAATTTGTAAATTGCATTACTTGCATCAAATTTATTGGAGGCTTCTTTCGTTAAGTCTGAATTGTTTCAAAATGATAGTGTGAAGAAACAAATATTGAGCACATCCTCTACCATTAACCATTGGTTTGTGTGAATATCAAAGAACAAAAATCCAGCGGGAACTCAGAACATTTTCTTTCCAAGGGAAGAGGCCATTTGGAGAAAGCAGGTTTCTGGATTTTTGGATGCGACTTCAAAATGAAACAGCTTTTGACACTTCATAAGGAGAAGTTACAATTGATGGATAACATAACTAATTAATGCTGTTCCGTTCAAGAACCAGTCAGGGGAAGAGTACAAAACGTTGAATGAATGTTTTGTATCAGAAAATAGAAGTCCTTCAGAAACTGAGAGCATGTAACGGTGGTGTAAAACTGAAACCAGATCAATGGAGAATGAATGTAGAGAAACAGCTTTCAGCTGATGGAAACCTATCCCAGCTGTATTAGATTGTTCAACAATTTCTCTGTTTCTATTTCTGCGTTTGTTTTCTAGCGGTATACACGGTATTGTTTTGCTTTATGAAAATCATGTGCAACGAGAAAGTGATACGTTTTATACAGCATGGAAACAGGCCCTTGGGCCGACCAAATCCACACCAACTATTGATCACCCACTCACACTGGTTCTATGTTATCCCACTTTCTTATTCACTACCGACACAGTATGAGCAATTTTACAGAGGACCAATTAACCTGCAAGTACGCACTTCTTTGGGATGTGGGAGGAAACCGGAGCACCACCCCAGACACAGAGAGAACGTGCAAACTCCTCAGATAGCACCCGAGGTCAGAATCGAACCTGGGTCTCGTGAATATTGTCACAAGAAAATAATGATGCAATTTGACCCCAAATTGCGCTGGGCCAGGCCAACCCCAACTTCATCGATCCAATGCCGCCAGAACACCGGGCCTTTATGAGCGAATAAAAGAAATTGCAAATCTCCTTGGGCCAAGATCGGACTTTGCAGATACTTGAAAGTTGCAAGATGGCACCGGAACATGGCGACTCTCTGCGTGGTGTTCCAGAAGAGGATCTGTGGTACTCGCGTCTCGTGTGATGTGACTGGATGGCATGCAGAACAAGCATTTCACGTTCACAAGTTATAGGAGTAGAATTAGGCCATTTGGCCCAACGAGTCTACTCCGCCATTCAATCATGGCTGATCTCCGCCTCCTAATCCCATTTTCCTGCCTTCTCCCCATAACCCTTGACACCCATTCCAATCAAGAATTTGTCTATCTCTGCCTTAAAAATGTCGACTGACTTGGCCTCCACAGCCCTCTGTGGCAATGAGTTCCACAGATTAACTATCCTCTGACTAAAGAAGTTCCTCCTCACCTCCTTTCTAAAAGAGAGCCCTTTAATTCTGAATTTCACTGTAACTCAGTACATGTGACAATAAATAAACCAATTAACTAACTATAATCAGTATAATCTATGATGGCAAAAGTTCAAAATTGACAAGCTGGTATCTAGATAGACTTGCCAAGAAATTATACACAATATGCTCGAGTAACTGCGGGACAGGCAGCATCTCTGGAGAGAAGGAATGGGTGACGTTTCAGGTCGAGATCCTTCTTCTGCCAAGAAATAATACTCAATTCAAATTATTCAACTTCTCAATTAACTTTACACTGCATCGAGATATCACTCAATTCTCCTTGCTTGTGGAAGAAACACTTTTTTAAAGTGCACATTTACATATAATTTAATATAATTATATAATTTAGCTCTTCTAGAACTGTGTAATTGACTACGCAGCCTTTTTTCTCCAAGACTAAAGATGCTACTTGCAGAGATTTAGACAGAGAGTAACTCTGTGGGACAGGCAGCATCTCTGGAGAGAAGGAATGGGTGACGTTTTTGGTCGAGATAGGACTTTACTTTAGACTTTAGAGATATAGCACAGAAACCGGCCCTTTGGCCCACCAGGTCCACACCTACCAGCAATCACCATACACTAGCACTATCTTGCACACTAGGGATGATTTACAAATTTACAGAAGCCAATTAACCTATAAACCTGCACGTCTTTGGAGTGTGGCAGGAAACCGGAGCACCGAGAGAAAACCCACGCGGTCACTGGGAGAAAGTACAAACCCCATAGAGAGAGTCCCCATGGTCAGGATAGAACCGTATCGATTGAATCGATCGATCTCTGGCACCGCAAGGCAGCAACACTGTGCCGCCGATGTTTGTTGATAATTCTCCCATTAGAAGCATGCTAGGTTTAGAATTAGCACAGAGCAGGTGGTCATCTGCCATGTTTTAGGCTTGGCTGACTAAAAACATTGAGCCATGGAGTCATAGAGCACATAGTCGAACCCACCTCTTCCATGCCCATCAAGACGCCCCATTTAAGTTAGTCCCTTTTGCCCACATTTGTCCCATATCCCTCTAAACCGTTCCTATCCATATACCAGTCCAAGTGTCTTTTAAATGCTGTATTGCACCTGCCTCAACAATGTCCTTGGTTCAGCTTTAGGTTTATTATTAACACACGTACCGAGGTCCAGTGGAAAGCTTCGGTTTGCATACTATCCACTCAGATCACATAATACTATTCGTAAATACAATTAAGTCAAACTCAAGTGCAATAGGTAGAGTAAAGGGGAAGATACAGAGTGCAGAATATAGTTCTTATCATTGTAGCGCATCAGTTCCATAGACAAAGTGCAATGTCCTCAATGGGGTAGAGTTAAATCGGACAGTACCCTAGCTTATGGTAGGACCATTCAAAAGCCGGATAACAGAGGGGAAGAAGCTGATCCTGAGTCTGGTGCTGCATGCCTTTAAGCTTCTGTGTCTTCTTCCCGATGGGGAAGGATTGGGGTGGGACAGGGCTTTGATTATGTTGGCTGCTTTTCCAAAGCAGATTAAGGCAATCGCATGGAGTTTGGTTGCTGTTCGTAAAAGGAAACGACTTCAGAAAATTAACTGCTGGATCCTGCTCACTGCCTTCCTTGCTCAAATCCACACATAAAGCAGTTCTGTACTTCACTTTTTTTTTTTTTTTTTCTGATAATGGTTTTACACAATTCAGTAATTAATTGCCACGTAATTCAGTAACCCTGACATTCATGTTGAATGACTCGGGTCACATCCTGTACATGACTCAAATACAGTGCACCAACGCAAACAACTGAAACATTTATTCCAAAAAATAAAGTTGTCATCTTTCATTCAGATTTTTTGTCCTTTCTGAAAAAAAAAAAAAAACTCTTGGGTCCACGGGTCCTGGGAGCTGAATGATCATCAATTGATTCTGGGTATTCGAAATTTAGAAGTGTTAATATTGAGACGGGTGGCACATTGGCGCAGCGGTAGAATTACTGCCTTACAGCGTCAGAGAGCCAGACCCGATCCTGACTACAGGTGCAATCCATATGGTGTTTGTACGTTTTCCCTGTGACCACATGGGTTTTCTCCGTGTGATCCTGGGGGAGAGACACAGAGATACAGAGCTGTGTCTCTGTATACCCCCCCTCCGACGTTAACCCCTCTCCCCCAGAGATGTAGTGCTGGCTCGAAGGGCCGAATGGCCTACTCCTGCACCTATTTTCTATGATCCGGTTTCCTCCCACATTCCAAGTACGTACAGGTTTGTAGTTTAATTGGATTCTGTAAATTGTCCCTTGTGTGTCGGATAAGGACAAACGTAAACGGGTGTTCAGGCGATTGCAATTACTGATGGTCCCGGAGCTGCTGGATATTTAAGATATTCATCTTTAGTAAGAGCAGAAAAAAGGTAATGGGGTAGTGCTGTTCGATCCATATATCGTGACAAATGACCTAGATTCAGTAGATTGTGATTTAGACTAAGAATCAGTTTGGAGAGAGCAAAAAAAATGTTAGTGGGAGTTAATCATAAATTATAAATGTTGGACACAGCAGAAATCAGGGAATTAGAGTGCATGTAAAAAAGGTGAGATAATAAACGTTTGGGACTTTATTCGTCATCTCGATCAGACAAATTAAATTGGCAGTGATAAAGCAAAAAAGAATTTCACTGTGCATTTGTGTATGTGACAATAATGCACCTTTAAACCATTGTTGTTTACACAGTGTGTATTTCAACATAGCATCTTTAATTTTACCTTTGTGAATTATATTCTGTACTTTGACCGCAGCTAATGCTAGCCTTTGTTTCCTCTGCCTATTCATTCTGCCAGCTACTTTTCCAACTTTCACTTCCTGCTTTGTTTCTTCCTTTCGGACTTACCTCAGCTGTTCCAAAGCCCTTTCCTCGGTATTTTAAACCCTCCCAAACAACTCCAGTAACACCCCCCCCCCCCCCCACCGAAGAGCAGGCCCGGTAACTGACCGGCTTGCAGCTGTTTTGCTTCATGTACAGATTATGATGACTTCAAATGATAAATAACCTCTTGCTGTACCATTGATTACTCCCCCTGCAGCGTCCCAATAAATTACACTTAATATCCCCAACTCCACTCTTCATTCTCTGATGATATAGACACAAAGTGCTAGAGTAACTCAGCGGGTCAGGCAGCATCTCTGGAGAAAAGGAACAGGTGACATTTCTTCAATCCAAATATAGAGTGGGGGGGGGGGAGACTGGAGGTTGGAAAAGGGCCTGAACAAATCAGAGCCAACAACTGATGACCAGGAAAAAGTGGAGCCCAATATGGCCCATTGTTGGCTGTGGTATCTACTTGGATACCATCATTCTTTGATGGTATCCAAATAGATTGTTCCCCACCTTTACCCCCTTTCAACCAAAGCCAACAAGTTACATTGTCCATCCAGCAGTTGCCCCTACCCCACCCTTCCACCATATCATGAAAGACCCTTCTTCGGACTCTTGTTCTGGAACTGGGCCTGCAATCCAGGTGAGTTGACGGCACGGGCCTGCTGGCAGCTGGAGGCGAGGCGAGGATTGGCGGAGTCAATGGTCGCAGCCCGTGGGCGGCCGGAGTGCAGGTGAAAGTCGGCATTGGTGCTAGCGGCGGCAAGAGCGGCCTGAAAGAGGCTGAGGAAGTTGTGTGGGCCGGCAGTGTCCGCAGTAGGTCTGGCCTGGAAGTGGCTGGGGAGGAGGGGGAGGAGGAGGATGGAGGATGGAGGATGGGGGGGGTGGGGGGAGAGGGGGAGAGAGGAAGGAGGAGGAGGGGGTGTGGGCCAGTGGTGGCATTGGCAGCCCGGCCTGGTGGTGTAGGTCAGTAGGCGGTGTTGGCCTGTGGGGACACTCCATCCACCATAACCAAAATCCATTGTAAAAAAGTCTGTGACACGAAAGATTTACTGATTTAACATTTGAAAGAAACTGCTTCACCCATTCTGTACACAGAGCAAAAGGCTCTTTCGTGCTATTGCAGCTCAACAATACACCACCTGTATCCATCTTGCTCTGTCTAGAGTACCTGCATTTTCCCTCACCACTGCCTTCTTGCTCCCCTGCAAGAATATCCCATCCTCAATGCCAATGCAACATCCTGTTCCTCAAGCCAAGTAACAAGAGCAACTTTCACTGAAGGCAAATAAAACAATTGGTAGTAAATGCTGATATGATAATGTACTTAGTCATACATGTATGAACAATTTTTACATATATACACATTCAATACAGTACAGATGTCAAATTGTACATTTTATCTTCAGGCTTCAGTCGTCTTATAAATAAGATCACATTGAACACGACTACACCTTAATGTCTAAGAAATGCTCAAGACTACAATTAAGTCAAAATATTGCACATTCTGTAAAAGCCTAGTTAAATACTGAATACTCAGGAGCTGAAAGAGAATACCTATTTTAAAAGCAGAAGTAATAAAATGATTAAAAACAATCAAACAGACATAATTTTTGCATTTTATGATTTTGGCAATAAAAATATCTGACTCCAATGCATTCTAGCTACCCACCACTCTCTGCATAGAAAAATGTTGCCCAATGAATCATATCTAAACTTTGTCCCTCTCACCTTAGAACTATGCCCTCGAAGCTTTGACCCTCTCATCTTAAAATTGTGCCCTCTAATCTTTGATCTCCAGCCTGGTAATAGGGTTCTGACTGTCTATCATATCTATGCCTCTCTTCATTTTATATATCTCTAATCAGGTCGCCCTAATGTATCTCTAAGCATATTTTATACACTTCTATCATGTCGTCCTAATTTCAGAACTCAGGGATAATGACCAGAGTCCATGCAAGCTTTACTCAAAATTCCATATCCCAGTATTGTTCAGGGGCAAAATCAACCGCTTAGAAATTCAGCAACATTATATACGGTATTTCAGTTTGTTTGACTTTAATCAGTGCATTTAGTAACATGGATCAAGAATGTACCTCTAAATACAATGTACCTGTGATACTGCCCTTTGGTGAAGGCACCACTCCAGGTTAAGTTAGCTAAAACTCAACGACAAATGCGACACAGTGGCACCGCAGTAGCGTTGCTGCCTTTCGGCGCCAGAGACCCAGGTTCAATCTTGACTATGGGTGCTGTCTATACAGAGCTTGTATGTTCTCCCTGTGATCATGTGGGTTTTCACTGGGTGCTCCAGTCTCCTCTCCCACTCCAAAGACATACAGGTTTGTAGGGTAATTGGCTTGTGTAAATTGTAAATAGTCCCTAGTGTGTAGGTTAGTGCCAGTGTATGGGGTGATCGCTGGTTAGCGCGTACTCGGTGGGCTGAAGGGCCTGTTTGCGCGTAGTATCTCTAAACTAAACTAAATGCATTAATTCCACCCGTGTGTTTCAGTAACTTAAAGGGAAAAAAAGTGGCAACAGGCTGTTTAATTGAATTTTTAGATCTGTCTCTAAATCCCCAATAATTTAAGCACTAGGACTCCCAAATGTCTCCTCCTTTCCTGTTTTTATTTATTTTTAAATCCATGTGTGCAGATTGGATGACATCACTTTGCCAATGATTAAACTGAATAGTGTTGTTCACTTCATTTGTTCCTGTCCTTTTGCAGATTACATCACCCATATTTCCTGACTTACAGACATCTGCAAACTAGCATAGACCACTCTGCTATTTATCCAATTCACAAAGAAATATTGTATAACATTAAGTTGTTGAACGAGATCTCTGGGGAGAAAGGTTTATCACATTTTGCTGAACAAATGCAGGCCATTTATCTCCAGTCTTGAGGTTCTAACTCCCAAGCAACACCAACAAATCAGTACACTGTCTCTTTTTATTGATTACATCTTTAGTGAGATCGATAATATTTGTTTGTCTGGACTGCATACCAATAATTACATTTTAAGCCCAACACTATTAACATGAAATGATCATTAGAATGCTGCCTTGCTGTGCATAAATTGGTTACTATACATCCTCAAAATAGATAACAGTGAGGATACTTTTGAAAGATGTGATACTTTGAAAGATACAACATGGAAACAGGCCCTTTGGCCCACCGAGACCACGCCAAGTCGCAAACTATCTATTATAAATTGTTGGTAATGGAGACTATACATAACAAATTCACTGCAAAGTACAGCAACCCTAGTTTGTTTAAGTTTAGGTTAGAAATACTGCAAGGAAACAGGCCCTTCAGCCCACCAAGTCCACGCCAATCATCTTAGTTTAGTTTAGTAATACAGCACAAAAACTGGCCCAGCGAGTCCATGCCGACCAGCGATCACCCATACAATAGTTCTATCCTGCACACCAGGGACAATTTACAAGAGCTATTTAACCTACAAAACCTGCACATCTTTGGGATATGGAAGGGACCCAGAAAAAACCAATGCGGTCACAGGGAGAACATTCAAACTCTATACAGGCAGCATCCATAGTCAGGATCGAACCCGGATTTCTGGCGCTGTAAGGCAGCAACGCTACCGCTGTGTCTCTGTGCCGACAAGTTCTCTGTTCGCACTAGTTCTACATTATCCCATTTTCCTTTCTCCTATCGACACGTGAGGGGCCAAACATGCATGCCTTTAGGATGTGGGAGAAGTGGCTCTTTTAAACCAGGACTGTTTCAGACTCTGAGACCTGCCATTGTGTAGCTCGGACTGATGCCGCTGAGAATGTCACTGCTATTTGGGGGAGGGGAGGGGAGGGGAGAGGAAGGGAGTGTGAAATTAAAGAGAATAATAGATGTTGTAAAGCAGAAGGTTTAAAACAGCTTTTCTTATCCTTGGAACATCCAAAGCAAAATATATTGCATGCAAACGCCACAGGGAATGTTACAGGAGATAAGAATGTAAGCAGCTCTGAGATAATTACTTTGAGTTGCAATTTTTCCAAACCAATTTGTTTTTAAACTCTCGCACAATACTCACAGGGACAGGACAGCAAATACAATCTGAAGAAGAATCCTGACCCAAAAGGTCGAGTGTCCATCCCCCCCACAGATGCTGCCTGACCCGCTGAGTTACTCCACCACTGTTTTAAAAAAAAGTAAATAAAGTAGTGTAATTTCTTCAGAATGTCAGAGGATGAGGTGAGACTTGATACAGGTATATAAAATTTATGAGAGGTACAGACCATTCAGGATCAGTCAGGACCATTTTTCCCCAGGGTGGAAATATCCAACGCTAGAGGGCATAGCTAAAAAGGTGAGAGAGGAAAGGTTTAATGGATATGTGCAGGGCAAGATCGTTTTTACACAGAAAGTGTTGGGGGCCTGGAACACATTGGCCAGGGATGGTGGTGGAGGCAGATACAATAGCGGCGTTTAGATAGAAGCTTTTAGATAGAGGCTTTTACTTGGAAGCGGGAGTGCAGGGATTAGAGGGATAGGGATTTTGTGCAGTTGAAATCAGTTTTACAAACATTAAGGCAAAGGCTCCGTCCCTGTGCTATACTGTTCCATTAGACACAAAATGCTGGAGTAACTCAGCGGGACAGGCAGCATCTCGGGAGAGAATGAATGGGTGACGTTTCGGGTCGAAGAATGGTCTTGACCATTCCTTCTCTCCAGAGATGCTGCCTGCTGATGTCCTGCTGAGTTACTCCAGCATTTTGTGTCTTCGGTTTAAACCAGCATCTGCAGTTCCTTCCTGCACATTTCGTCTGCACTGTTCCATGTTTATCTGTTCTAATTGAATTCGTTTCATTTTCGATTAATAATCCGTGATGCAATTGCAGCACAAACTTCAGCTGGGGAGTCTGGCGGAAATTAGGACCCAGCACAGATACTGGAAGGGTTTGCTTTACCAACACAGCGCTTAAACTGGAATATAAATACTAAAGAAGGCACTTCGCTTGGAGTTTGAAAAGTTGGCGGAGGTGCCCGGTGTGGGATGTTCGCGCAGTGCTCGCTTACCCCAGCGTGCTGATGAAGCCATTGACCGAGCCTTCGGCGTAAAGGGACACGATATCCCCGACATGTAGAAAGCTTGACATTTCAGACATGGTTCCCATTCTCGCTCGCCGCAGTCTGTGCCCGGGACCATTCGCTGCGGGGCTTGCAACAGAAGTCTTGCAACTAAAGTTTGACGCCCGAGTCTCTTTCTTTAAGCGCTGGAAGGCAACGCTGCAACTTTCCGCCCTGACATCTCCCCACCCTCGCCGTCAACATCCACCCCCTGAGAGCAAAGAGATCAAAAACTCGGCTGCAAGTATTTGCATGAGCGCTCCCAAGTCAATGTGGCCACCTGCGGCCAATGGAGAGGCAGAAATGTCATACAGGAAGTTTTGGTGTGTGCTGCAACTTCTTATCTGCAAATAGTTACAGCCCTTGTGTAGAAAACACAGCCAGATCCTCATGTGACTTTGCAGCACTGCATAGAAATACACGCTTTGTCTTGGAGGGGTATTTCCAGGGGAAGATAGAACTCAAATGAACTACAATATTTAACATGAGACCACTGTTTTGGAAGGAGACGGGCACGTGTTCAGCAAAGCTGTTGTCCAATGTTCAGCAGTGCTGGTCTTAAAATAAGACAGAAAGCAGAAGTGTTTGGGGAAAGTTCAAAGTGCCTCAACCCACCAAGCGTGGTTATAATCAGTTCAGGACGCAGGCAGTTACCGCCCCTCTTATTGACGTTGTTTTTCCGGGTTCGAGCAACAATTAAAGAATGTGAAATCTACAAAATTAAATGCCTTCGTTGGCACTGAATGTCCCGGTCAAAAAATAAGTTCGTCTCTGAATGTCTTCGCTGTATCCCAAATTAGCTTACTGTTAATTAGATTGCAGATACACAAATAAAACATAACTAATTGATTTTTTTAAATTACTATTTAGAATACAGGCAAAGACAAGGAACTGCTGTTTTATACCAATGAAAGACACAAAGTGCTGGAGTAACAGCGGGTCAGGCAGCATCTCTGGAGAACATTGATATGTGACGTTTCAGGTCTTCAGACATTTATTTTAAAAAACTACATTTCAAATACAGGTATCGGGATAGGTAAGGTTTTAGAGGATATTGGCCAACTGCAGGCAAATGGGACTAGGTAGATGGGGCATCTTGGTCAGCATCGACAAGTTGGGCCGAAGGGCCAGTTTCTGTGCCGTGTGACTATAACTAACTTTTCAGTTAGAATTTACATGAAAAGTTCCCAATTCCAAGAAAAGATTAAATGAGCAATTAGTTCCTGCAACTTGTGGTGTTTGCTCAAGATTCCAGCAACGGCAGTTTCTTTCATCACCAAGTTAGTTTTTGGCTTAGAGCGTTGTATATTTTATATCCAATTGTCAGGAGTGCCTTAATATCTTGCAGAACATGCGCAAAACCTGCAACTTGATTATTTTATTAGAATTTTGCAAATTGAAATATGTTGAATGATTTTATCCCAAGGCATTGTCCAATCACCAAGGTTCCTGTCTGATGAAAGGTCCCTACCTGAAACGTCACCCATTCCTTCTCTCCAGAGATGCTGCCTGTCCCGTTGAGTAACTCCAGCATTTTGTGTCTATCTTTGGTGTAAACCAGCATCTGCAGTTCCTTCCTACACCAAGGTTTTATACTTCAGCATATTTGTTTATGATCTGGTTATTCCAAAGACATTTATTTTTCTTAGGTTAGTTTAGTTTAGTTTATAGATAGTGCGTGGAAACAGGCCCTTCTGCCCACCGTGTCCTCGCCGACCAGCGTTCACCCCATACACCCCAAACTACACTATGTTTGGAATGTGGAAGGAAACCGGAGCACACAGAAAAAACCCATACGGTCACAAGTAGAATGTACAAACTCCATGCAGACAGCATCCGTAGTCAGGATCAAACCTGGGTCTCTGGTGCTGTAAGGCAGCAACTCTACTGATGTGCTACTGTGCTGCCCTTTCATTTTATATTTAATTTGACTCCAGCATGTGCTTTCCCCTTTTTGTTTGGTTTTTAGATTTAGTTCAGTCATAAATAATTTGCATGATTTTATAATGACTCATGCAGTCATCTCGTTTCCAAACTAAATCCTTAACTCAAGGGTAATTATGGAGTGAATGCAATGAAAAAGCCTGAAATTTTGTTTTAATATTACTATTGAACATTGAACTTCAGCTCATACAATTTCTTGGCCATTGCAGTGGTTCATATGATCTGATTTCAATGAGCTTCAGTGGATTTCACAGCTAATCTGAAGAATGACACATGGCAGGTAACATAGCCTTGTTGTGACTAAATATGAAGGCACTTGACTCACTGCAAGTTATTTCTTGTTATTCCCTTTATCATGTACACTGAATGGCTCAATTGTAATCATGCATCGTCTTTCGACTTACTGGTTAGCATGCAACAAAAGCTTGTCACTGTACCTCGGTACACGTGATAATAAACTAAACTAAACTAATTATAACTAAACATTCATAAACATGGAACAGTACAGCACAGGACCAGGCCCTTCGGCCCACAATATCCATGCCAAACATAATGCCAAGTTAAATTAATCTCCTCTGCTTACGTGCTCCAAATCTCTCCGTCCCCTGCATATCCATGTGTTTATCCACAAGCTTCTTAAATACCACTATCATATCTGCCTCCACCACCACTCCTGGCAGTGTGTTCCAGGCACCCACCATTTTCTGTGTAAATAAAAAACCTGCCCTGTACATCACCTTTAAACTTTGCCCCTCTCACCTCTTAAAGCTGTGCCGTAGAGACAAAGAGTCATACAGCATGGAAACAGGCCCTACAGTGCAGTACAGACTTAACGCCAATAGATTTAGGTTTATTATTGTCACATGTACTGAAGTACAGTGAAAAGTTTTGCATGCTATCCAAAAAGTTCACATAAAGTTACCACACCGAAGACAATCAAGTGAAACTCAAATACAATAGGTAGAACAAAGGGGAAGATACAGAGTTCAAAATATAGTTCTCAGCATGTTTGCGCATCAGGTCCATGGACAAAGTCCAATGTCCGCAATGGGGTAGAGGTGAATTGGAAGGTACCCTAGCTTATGGAAGGACCGTTCAGAAGCCTGATAAGCAGAGGGGAAGCAGCTGTTCCTGTGTCTGGTGGTGCGCACTTTCAAGCTTCTTGACTTTTTGCCGGGTGGGAGCAGGGAGAAGAAGGAATAATCAGGGTCATTGTTAGCTGCTATTTCTCGAGGCAGTGAGAAATGTAGATGGAGTGGATGGTGGGGAGTCTGGTCTGTGTGATGGACGGCTACATTTACAACTCTCTACGATTTTTTGTGGTTTTGGGCAGAGCTGTTCCTAAACAAGGCCGTGATGCAACCCAACAGTACGCTTTCTCTGGTGCATCTGTAGATGTTTGCAAGAGTCATTGAAAAGATGCAGAATTTCCTCAATCTCCTCAGGAGATAGAGGATATATGCCTGGCTCCAAAGATCATTCACAAAGAGAGTTTACACAGATAGGGTTTCATTCTTGAAAAGTTGGAAATTAAAAAATAAATTAATTGGTGTTGCAAATGTCAAAAGAAAATAATAGGATGAATGAAGTCAAATTCTTTCTTCCTAGTTTAAATAAGTTTAGAGATACAGTGCAGAAGCAGTCCCTTAGGCCCACCGAGTCCGCACTGACCAGCGATCGATCGCCATACACTAGCACTATCCTACACACTCAGGACAGTTTACAATTTAAAGAATCCAAATAAACCTAAAAAACCTGTACGTCTTTGGAATGTGGGAGGAAATTGGAGCTCCCATAGAAAACCCACGTGGTCACGAGGAGAATGTACAAACTCTGTACAGACAGCACCCGTAGTCAGGATCGAACCCGGGTCTCTGGCGTTGTAAGGTAGTGGCTGTACCGCTAAGCCGCCATGCTGCCCACAATACTGTAAAATGCAGAACCAGAAGGCAGTAATAGAACATTTCAATATATCAAAGATTGTATGTCTTTTCCACAATGATCAGATGCTACAAGGTTAATTATTAACTTTATATTTGATATTGATGGAATTTTGTGAATGAAAGGTATTTCAGACCTGGGGACAAAAATGTTTTTACGATGAGTAAAGGGCCTGTCCCACGAGCATGCGACTGCATGCGGCAAGCGCGACCTAACGTGGTCGCTTGAGCCGTACGGCCTCGCGGGGCCGGTCCCACTTCTATAGCCGGAGCCGTATGGAGTTGTGCGGAGCTGGTCCCGACATCGCGCGGGGCTCCGGAAAACTGACACTGTTCAAAAATTCCGTGCGGCAACGGCCTGCTGGCCCGCAGCCGCATTAAGGCCGTACGCACCGCCTCGACGGGCGTGCGCAGCGTCTCAATGCCGTACGCAGCGTCCTGACGCCGTACGCCACGCGTGAACTTCCCGCCGACTTCGCTCGAACTTCACGTCAACTCGTACGGGATCACTCGACCTCCGCGCGGCCCCCGCTTCCGGTTTGGTCGCGCTCGCCGCATGCAGTCGCATGCTCGTGGGACAGGCCCTGTACGGGGATAACTCGACCTCCGCGCGGCCCCCTTCCATGTTTGGTCGCGCTTGCCGCATGCAGTCGCATGCTCGTGGGACAGGCCCTTTACTGATTTGCAAAACCTCAAAAGGATAGGAGTGGCATTATGTTCCGATTTATATCCTAGTGTGTTAATGAATAGAGAAAGAGAAAAACCAACAGGAAAGAGAAAAGAGTTCTTTGATTAATTTGCTGCTTTTTGGGATCATGATGATTTGAAAATAATGTTTTCCAAGCTGTTCTGGTCGGCTTGGAAAATTGATGAACTTTTGTCGAGATTCAAATAGTGGGAGGGATAACAGATATATGTCCAGAAGTATTTCAATGGTAGAATATTGGCGGATACACTGCAGAAAGGAATAACCTCGGTCATTCCCTCTTCTCCCCTCTCCCATCAGGCAAGAGGTACAGAAGTTTGAAAACGCACATGGCCAGACTCAGGGAGAGTTTCGACCCAGCTGTTATCATGCAAATGAACCATCCTATCACCAACCGGAGAGCAGTCCTGACCTCCCATCTATCTCATTGGAGACCCTCAGACTATCTTTAATCTGTCTTTGCTGCACTTTATCTTGCACTAAATGTTATTTCCTTTATCCTGTATCAGTAAGTACACTGTGGATGGCTTGACTGTACCGCTGACTGGATAGCACGCAACAAAAAAGCTTTTCACTGTACCTCGGAACACGTTACAATAAACACATCTAAACTAAACTAACCAGGAATTAATTGTGGGCTGCACGAACAGAGATGACATAAAAATATAGCCAATGATGCAGAGTTAGGTAAAAAATAGTTTGTGTAGGATAGTGCTAGTGTACGGGGATTGCTGGTCGGCGTGGACTCTGTGGGCCAATGGGCCTGTTTCTGCGCTGTATCTCTAAACTAAACTAAATAAGCTAAAAAGAAATATAGCTTCTCTGCAGGAAGAAACAGAGTTAAACTTTTAGGCTGTGTTTAAGAAAGAACTGCAGATGCTGGTAAAATCGAAGGTAGATACAAAATGCTGGAGTAAATCAGCGGGTGAGGCAGCATCTATGGAGAGAAGGAACTGGCCACGTTTCGGATCGAGACCCTTATTCAGACTGATGTCAGGGGAGAGACAAAGATAGAATGTAGGTGGAGACAGTAAGACTGGTCGGAGAACTGGGAAAGGGGAGGGGATGGAGGGAGAAAGCAAGGGCTTTCGAAAGTTAGAGAAGTCAATGTTCATACTGCTGGGGTGTAAACCATCCAATCGAAATATGAGGTGCTGTTCCTCCTATTTGTGCTGGGCCTCACTCTGACAATGGAGGAGGCCCAGGACAGAAAGGTCAGATTGGGAATGGGAGGAGGAGTTGAAATGCTGAGGCACCGGGAGATCAGGTTGGTTAAGACGGACTGAGAGGAGGTGTTCAGCGAAATGATTGCCGAGCCTGCGCTTGGTCTCGCCGATGTAGAGAAGTTGACACCTGGAACAGCGGATACAGCAGATGAGCTTGCACCTCCTCCAACCTCATCTACTGTATCCACTGTTCTAGGTGTCAACTTCCCTTTTCAAGAGAACTGGAAAAATGAGAAATGCCCGTTTAAATTTGCAAAAGATAGAAACAATGGGAATATCTGTAATTTTACATACTTTGTTGGATTTTTAGTTTGGTTTAGTGATACAACATGGAAACGAGCCACTGAGTCCATGTTGACCTTCGATCATCCATTCACACTAGTTCTATGTTATCCCACATTCGCATCCACTCCCAACACGAGGGGCAATTTACAGAGGCCAATTAATCTACATCCAGCATGGCTTTGGGATGTGGGAGAAAACCAGAGCACCCAGAGGAAACCCACGTGGGCACAGGGAGAATGTGCAAACTCCACCACAGACAGCACCCGAGGTCAGGATTGAACCCAGGTCTCTGGTGCTGTGAGGCAGCTGCTCCACCACGTGAACTAATGGGCCGCTCCTTTTTGCTAGAGGATTGATTTACTTGTACAGTAAAGGATCAATAATGAAGGTACCGTAGAGTTTTAATGAAACAGTAGTTTCATGTTTTAATGGGTTAACATATGATGAGCATTTGATGGCACTGGGCTGTACTCGCTGGAGTTTAGAAGGATGACGGGGGATCTTTTTGAAACTTACTGAATAGTGAAAGGCCTGAATAGAGTGGACGTGGAGAGGAAGTTTCCACTAGTGGGAGAGTCTAACACTAGAGGCCACGGCCTCAGAATAAAAGGATGTACCTTTGGAAAGGAGATGAGAAGGAATTTATTTTGTCAGAGGGTGGAGAATCTACGGAATTCATTGCCACAAAAGGCTGTGGAGGTTGTCAATGGACATTTTAAGGTGATGATTGACAACTTCTTGATTAGTACGGGTGCCAGGGGTTATGGGGAGAAGGCAGGAGAATGGGGTTGAGAGGGAAAGATAGATCAGCCATGATTGAATTGTGGAGTAGACTTGATGGCTATACAGCCTTATTCTGCTCCGAGAACTTATGAATGAAAGTGCTGGAGTAACTCAGGCAGCATCTCTGGAGAACATGGATAGGTGGTGTTTTGGGTCAGGACCCTTCTTTGCAGACTTAAAATGTCTTAATGTTCTCCTATCCATGTTCTGCAGAGATGCTGACTGACCTGCTGAGTTACTCCAGCATTTTGTGGCTTTTTTTTGTGAGCCAGCATCTGCAGTTCCTTCTTTCTCCATAAAGTTGTTATGTATGTGCATAGGTGCAAAATCCTTGTTCTAACTGTGAGCACGACAGCGACTGTGTAGAGGCGTAAACAAAACTGCTGAAGCATGTAGTTCTTGACCATTCAACTCCCCAGGCACTCGTATGTGTACTCATACGTCATACATTTACATCATATATTTACACAGGCCATCAATTTTCTACCTAACTAAACACTCCACCAGCCACCTGCTTCAGAAAGAAACCAATCAAGATCCAAAGGAATCCTGAATCAAAATCGTTTCATCCAATGCAATACATTGAACGTACAGCATAGCAACGGGCCTCCAGCCCAGAATGTCTGTGGTGAACATGATGCCAAGACCAACTCTTATCAGCCTGCACATAATCCATATCCCTCCATTCCCTGCATATACATGCGTTAATACAAAAGTCTCTTAAATGCCACTATTGTATCTGCCTCCATATCCCTCCATTCCCTGCATATCCATGTACCCATTCAAAAGTCTCATTAATGTCACTAATGTATCAACCTCCACCACCACCACAAGAGGGAGTTAGATGTGGCCCTTGTGGCTAAAGGGATCAGGGGGTATGGAGAGAAGGCAGGTACGGGATACTGAGTTGGATGATCAGCCATGATCATATTGAATGGCGGTGCAGGCTCGAAGGGCCGAATGGCCTACTCCTGCACCTATTTTCTATGTATCTATGTATCTATGTACCTCACCTGGCAGTGCGTTCCAGGCACTCACCACCGTCTGCATAAAATAACGTCCCCACACATCTCATTTCAACTTTATCTCTCGCACCTTAAAGCTATGCCCTCTGGTATTTCCATCCTGGGAAAAAGATTCTGCATGTCTACCCTGTCTATGCCTCTTGTCATTTTATATACTTCTATCAGATCTCCTTGCAACCTCCAGTGTTCCAGAAAAGTTAGGGCGGCATGATGGCGCAATGGTAGAGTTGCTGCCTTACAGCACCAGAGACCCTGGTTCGAACCTGTCTGACCGGGGTTAACACATTCTCCCTGTGACCGCGTGGGTTTTCTCCAGATGCTCCAGTTTCCTCCACATTCCAAAGTTTGTTTCATTGGCCTTGGACAAATTGTACATTTTCCCTTATGTGTACGATAGTGCAAGTGTACGAGGTGATCGTTGGTCTGTGTGGACTCGATGGGCTGAAGGGCCTGTTTCCACGCTGTTCTTCAAAGTCTAAAGTCTAAAACAGTTGACGTGCATTGTGCTTGTTCTAATCAATAAAATCTGTTGGTAAAAGGTTGTGTTGAAATTATGTCTTCGCGAGTTTGGGACTGTTATTGTTAATTTGAAGGGATCAGCAAAGCAGTTTCCTTTTGAAACAATTTCTATTTTAGCCAACCATGACAAAATAACTGGCATAGAATATTCCAAACAAAAGCACTAATCATAGGAAACAGATCAATGCAAACAGTTAGAAAGGAAAATAAACAAACTCCAAGTAAGCCACACAGACAGCACCCGAGGTCAGCATGGAAGCCGGGGTCTCTGACGCTGCGAGGCAGTAGCTCTACCAGCTGCGTCACTGTGCCACCAACATGTGTGAGTATAGGTGCGGTCATCTCTGACATTTGCTACCTTTGACTACAGTGGAATTAATAGTACGAGAAGTGAAAATAGAGACACAAGAACTACAGGTGCTGGAATCTTGAGCAAAACACAAAGTGCTAGAGGAAATCAAACGTAATGGACAGATGGCATTTCGCCTTGGGATTTTTTAGGAAGGTGATGAGGAGAAATTTCTTTAGTCAGAGGGTGGTGAATCTGTGGAATTCTTTGCCACAGAAGGCTGTGGAGGCCAGGTCAATAGAAATTTTTAAGGCAGAGATAGATAGATTCTTGATTAGTACAGGTGTCAGAGGTTATGGGGAGAAATCAGGAGAATGGGGTTAGAAGGGAGAGGTAGATCAGCCATGATTGAATGGCAGAGTGGACTTGATGGGCCAAATGGCCTACTTCTACTATCACTTATGATCATTCTTTGGCATGCTGACCTGAGTTGTTATCTATCCATTCCCTCCACAGATGTTGCCGGACCCGTTGAGTTCCTCCAGCACTTTGTGTTTTGTTCAAGAGGTGAAATAGACTGGAAGGTAATAAACCACTCTCAATATACAGCTCTCATGAACAACATCAAATTTTGTTGAAAGTTTCTTCAATCTAAATCATTAATTGGTTTCTCATTTCACAGTGGCCACTTGAAGGGTGATTTGCACAAAATGCTGGAGTAAATCACCTCATCTTTTTCTCCAGAGATGCTGCCAGACCCGCTGAGTTACTCCAGCATTTTGTGTCCATCTTCGGTGTAAAAATGTTTATGCATCTGCAGTTCCTTCCTATACTTGATGGGTTGAGTTCTTCCAGCATGTCTGTTTTTGTTTAAAAAATGGCAGCATCTGCACTGTTTTTTTGTGTTCTTCTTAAAGTCGGTGACCTTTCATTGAAAGTGGAAGAATTAAAGTTATTGAAGTCCATGAGCAGTTTCCAGCCCAGCAAAAAGCAATTTGGATGAGAATGTACAAGGCATGATTAGCAAGTTTGCACGTGGCATGAACGTGGGTGGCATCGTAGATAATGAAGAGGGTTATCAAAAATTGCAGCAGGTTCGTGATCGTTTGGGCAGGTGGGCTGCGAAATGATTAATGGAATTTTAATACAGATACGTGCGAGGTATCGGATTTTGGGAAGTCAAACCAGGGCAGGACCTTCACAGTGAATGGCAAAGCTTTGTAGAGTGTTGCAGAGCAGAGGGATCTAGGAGCGCAGGTACATAGTTCCTTGAAAGTGGGGTCACAGTTATATAGGGAGGTTAAGAAGGCCTTTAGCGTGTTGGCCTTCATCAGTCAGAGTGTTGAGTATAGAAGTTGGGAGGTTACATTGCAGTCGTACGAGACATTGGTGAGGCTACATTTGGAATATTGTGTTCACTTTTGGTCACCCTGTTATAGGAAAGATGATGTTAAACTGGAAAGGGTGCAAATAAAATTAACGAGGACGATGCCAGGATTCGAGGGCCTGAGCTATATGGATAGGTTGAGTAAGCTAGGACATTATTCCTTGGAACACAGGAGGATCAGGGGTTGATCATCTAGAGGTGTGTAAGAACAAGAGGGTAATAGATAGACTAAATGCAGTCAGTTAATGACTTTTACCCAGAGTTCGAAAATCAAGAATCTGAGGACATTGGTTGAAGGTGAGGGGGGCAGGGGGGAGATTTAATTGGGACCTTAAGGGCAACTTTTTTTACACAAGGGGTGGTGGGTATATGGAATGAGCTGTCAGATGAGGTGGTTGAGGCACGTATTTTAACAATGTTTAAAAGACATTTGAACAAGTACACGGAAAGGTTTAGAAGGATATGGGCCAAGCGCAGGCATTTGGGACTAGCGTAGATGGGGCATGTTGGTTGGCATGGGCAAGTTGGGCCAAAGGGCCTGTTTTCACCCTGTATGACTCGATGACACTAAATAAACAGGGTGAGAGTAGCTACAAAGATTTTATATTCAGTCAAATATTTAGATCCTCAGGAGTGAGTAAAGAAGTTTGTGAAGTTGTTGATTAACTGGAAGAGGAATGTTGGAATGTTTATGTCTAATTTCAATTTTAATTAAAGAAAACATGAAGGTAACTAGTCCCAGTGGCCGAAGGAGTTTTAAGCGAAGAGTCAAAGCGTCATTGAGTCACACAGTGTGGAAACAATGCTGCAAATGTGGCCTCACAACTGTATCATAACATCTCAACTTCTATATTCAATACCCTGACTGTTGAAGGACAATGCGCCAAAAGCCTCTTCACTCCCCTATCTACCTGAACCTCCACCATCAGGAAAGGCGTGTAGAAAGGTAGACATCTTGTTCGATGCTTTGCATGGTATCATCTATTTGCTTGTTGCGACTCGTGATTTCCATAAAGTAGGCAAAGTTGAGATATTCTTGATTATATTAAACATTACCCTTATTTGCATCCAATTCCTTCCGCCGCAAAATAACCCTGCATTGTTTTGCTTCCATTCACTTTAATTTCACCATTCACTCTAGAAGTCTCTCTGGAGACCTAGATTTTTTTCCTTGTAGGCTTTTCCTTTTGTATAGATTTGTCCTTGGGATCTGCCTCACAGCGCCAGAGACCAGGGTTCGATTCTGACTGCTGTGCGGAGTTTGTATGTTCCCCCTGTGACCGCGTGGGTTTTCTCCGGGTGCTCCGGTTTCCTTGCACATTCCAAAGACGTGCAGGTTTGTAGTTTAATTTGCCTCTGTAAATTGTCCCTAGTGTGTAGGGAGTGGATGAGAAAGTGGGATAACGTAGGACTAGTGTGAACAGGTGATCAATGTTGACGTAAACTCAATGGGCTGAAGAGCCTGTTTCCATGCTGTATCTCTAAACTAAACTAAACTAAGGCTCACTTTCTGCTGTGAATTTCTTGCTGTATATTGGCGAAATAACACTGCTCCATTAGCACATTTGTTTCTTTTGACGTGAATATTGAAGATACAAATCCTGCACACCAGATTCTACCTTCTCACACCAGATTTCCTCCCTGGTCGATAAAATGACAACAACAAAAAAACAAGTGCTGGAGGAACCCAGTGGGTCAGGCGGCATCTGTGGAGGGAATGGGCAAGTGACGTTTCAGGTCGGGACCTTTCTTCAGGTTGATGAAGTAGGGGTGGGGGTGGGGGTGGGGCAAATCCTGACAAGCAATAGGTGGATACAGGTGAGGTGGCGGGAGTGATTGGCAGATGGGTGAAGTCATCGACAAAGTTAAAATTCCTCATAACCCTTGACACCCTCACCAATCAAGTATCTCTCAACCTCCGCCTTAAAAATACCCAATGACTTGGCCTCCACCGCCGTCTGTGGTCAGTCTGTAGAAGTGAGGGGGAGAGGTGGGACAGGAGCTGGTGGGTGAATGAGGTATATGTCAATCTCCGCCTTATAAACATCCAGTTGTGTCTTAAGGTTATAAGGAATAGGAGCAGATTTAGGCCATTCAATCATGGCTGATCAATTTCTCCCTCCTAACCCCATTCTCCTGCCTTCTCCCCATAACCTCCTTAACACAGTTATTCAAGAATGAATGACTCTTGCACAGAAAATTACCAGCCACTTATCTAACCATTCTCAAAATCCTGTATTATCTGCCTTAGCTTCTTCCACTGTACGGAATAATATGTTGTGTCATCGAGATTAAACTTCTGAGCGGTGGTTAGCAATTGTTTTTGATAAGTAAGCATAAGCAACTGGGTTATTACTGAGAGGATGGTAAGCTAGCAACCACAATGTGAATGGTGCCAGATGAACTATTCTGAATTTTAAGGATGAGCATTACAAATCCATTTCAGAAAATAAATGAACCAAATATAGTTTACACACATTACTGTCCATGTTGTCAGAATTTAGCCGCGGCTGATATTTTGACCTCAAATATAATTTCTAAGTGTACATATTAATTTGTGATAATAATCAACCCGCTTCTGCCTTAAAAATATACAGGAAGGGTAAAACGTCACAGAATCACACCCATGTCGAAGAGTATGGTGGTCAGGAATGATGCTATCAAGAAGGCTTATGGCATTAAGCTGGAAAGAGTGCGGAGCAGATTTACGAGGATGTTGCTAGGACCCAGTGCGGCACAGTGACGCAGAGGTGGTGCTGCTGCCTTACGGCACCAGAGACCCAGGTTCGATCCTGACTATGACTGCTGTCTGTATGGTGTCTGTACGTTCTCCCCGTGACCCTTGGATTTTCCTAGGATGCTCCAGTTTCCTCACACACTCCAAAGACGTGCAGGTTTGTTGGTTAATTGGCTTCTGTAAATAGTCCCCAATATGTAGGATAGAACTAGTCATTGTGTGATCGCAGGTCGGCACGGACTCGGTGGGACGACGGGGCCTGTGTCCACACTGCAATTCTGAACAACTAAACTAGACTCAAGGCACTGGGTAATAGGGAGAGGTTGGGCAGGCTACGACTTTATTCCTTAGAACGCGGGAGGCTGAAGGGTGATCTTATAGAAGTGTATAACATCATGAGGGGAATAGATAGAGTTTACGGGGGAACACTGTGAAGCAGCGGTAGAGTTGCTGCCTTACAGCACCAGAGACCCGAGTTCGATCCTGACTATGGGTGCTGTCGATGCGGAGTTTGTATGTTCTCCCTGTAACCGCGTGGGTTTTCTCTGGGTGCTCCGGTTTCCTCCCACACTACAAGGATGTACAGGTTTGTAGATTAATTGGCTTATGTAAATAGTCATTGGTGTGCAGGATAATGCTAATGTGTAGGATAGTGCTTGTGCAGGGGGCAAAGCATTGCATTTCAATAACTCCTTCAAAGCTTTTCCTTGAAGGTTGCTCCTATATGCATACCTATATGTATGTGTATGTACTTTATGTATATGACAATGTTGGTCATATTTATCTTGAAGTGCATCTGATGCTGTCTCAAATGTATTTTGCTCTGGAGATGGTGTTTATCTAATAGAGATAAATTCATAGGTTCATACGTTATAGGAGCAGAATTAGGCCATTCGGCCCATCGTCTACTCCACCATTCAATAATAGCTGATGTATCTTTCCCTGCCTTCTCCCCATAACCCCTGACACCCTTACTAATCAAGAATCTATTAATCTCCACCTTAAAAATACACATTGATGACCTCCACTGCCTTCTGTGGCAATGAATTCCACAGATTCCGCATTCGAAATTCCAGATCCAGGGCAGCGCGGTGGAGTTGCTGCCTTACACTACCTGCAGCGCCAGAGACCTGGGTTCGATACCGATTACGGGTGCTGTCTGTACGGAGTTTGTACGTTCTTCCCGTGACCGCGTGGGTTTTCTCTGAGATTTCTAAGTGTTCATATTTCTAAGTGTACACACTTTTTCAAGTATCGCAACATTTTTTTGTCGCCGCTGGATTTTCAAATGTTCAAAATCTTCTGGCGACACTGATATGACGCCTGCAGTCGCCGAACAAATTGCCAAGTGGAACAGGCCCTAAAATGTGCAGGGATCGCTGGTCGGTGCGGACTCGGTGGGCAGAAGGGCTTGTTACCTCACTGTATCTCTAAACTAAACTAGACAAAAGATTCACCACCCTCCGACTAAAGAAATTCCTCCTCATCTCCTTTCCAAAGATACAATTGTTTATTCTGGGGCTGTGCCCTCTTGTTCTGGACTCTCCCATTGGTGAGGAAACCCTCTCCACATTCACTCTATCCAGGCCTTTAACTATTCAGTAATTTTCAATGAGGTCCCCCCTCATCTTTCTAAACTCCAGCTAGTACAGGCCGAGTGCCGTCAAACGCTCATCATACGTTAACCCAATCATTCCTGACATCTCGCCCTTGCTCTCTTAATCGCAACCAGCATAGTGGGATTTACTCAATGCCCTTGATTTTAGCAAGAGCTTTCGTGCTGCACGTTTAAATCTATTATTAATATTTCCAGTTCCCTTCATCTTGCTTCTTGCTCAGCTGCGTCCGCCTGTACAAATCACACGGGGTAGATTTGACGAACTCATGAACTTACTGCGCTTGCAAACGCAATTATTTCCGACCTCAACGATCCGTATGGGAAAAGTGCAGATCGTTCTTGGTGATACATTTGCTTGACATCGTGAGGACGTGTGCTCCCTCAGGGCCGCTCCCATCCCCAGCAGCGACAGGCAGACAGGCCGCAGGAAGCCCACGATCAGCACCTCGTACACCGGCACCATCACCATCAACTGCAGCAAAACCAGGCCCCGGCTAAACGAGCCGCAGCTGGGAACAATTAGTGGTCACTGGACCTACTCACCTGCTCCATGCGGGAGGGGGAAAGAGAGGGAAGGGGGAGAGGATGGAAGGAGGGGGTGAGAGCGGAGGGGAGAAAGAGGGAGGGCGGAAGGGGGGGATGAAGGGAGGGAAGAAGGAATCCTGATCCCCTGCTAACTGCACTCCTGTTTTTCCAGGCTTGGGAGAAGAGTGAGCCACCCAGTCAAACCTGAGACTGTCAGCACTTCCAGGTTTCCTGCTCATCCTCACTGATAACAGGGGACTGAGTCCTCGAGGGAACCTGGACATGGACATTATTGTCTGACATTGGAAATAAAGCCTATTGTGCAAGTTCTTCCTGCTATGAATGAATAAGTTTATTGGCCAAGTATGTACACATACAAGGAATTAGCCTTGGTGCTCCGCTCCCAAGTAACAACACAACATACAGTAACAATTATGAATGACACATAAAATATTAAACATTAATAATAAAACATTACAGTTTAAACATGTGAATGAAATAAAATACCAGAGCAAAAGGAGGCTACAGACTTTTGGTTATTGAGTAGAGCTATTACTCGTGGAAAAAAGTTGTTTTTATTTCTGGCTGTGGCGGCTTTGACAGTCCGGAGTTGCCTTCCAGGGGGATGTGCTTCAGAGTTTGTGGCCAGGGTGAGAGGGGTCAGAGATGATCTTACCCGCTCGCTTCCTGGCCCTTGCAGTGTACAGTTCGACAATGGGCGGGAAGTTTGCAGCCAACAACCTTCTCAGCTGATCGGACGATTCGCTGCAGCTTCCGGATGTCATGCCAGTGTAGTCATTGCTGATACCTTGTTCCACAATATGTACAATCTTCCCTTCACAATATACTTTTGACAAGTGATCTTTAATCCCTTTTGCAGTGACACGTTAAATTAGCTAATCTTCATTCAAGTTTTGCACAACTTTAAGGCCGCCCTGCACGATAAAGCTTTGAATGCTTTAATTTCACACACTCCTAATCATGCCCCTCTGTGTTCTATTATGATTTAAATCTACTTTTATGCAAATTCACTGCAGGCTAAATCTTACAATCGAGTTATCCGGAAATATATTTACCCGGAAAAATGTATCTCCCACGTGGTATTAATTATTTTATGAAATGCTTACCACGTCTTCCAAGTAAGCCCAAACAAAACCCTTATCAAAAAGACATATATGTAAGCAAAGTTTTTTATCAAACCATCAACTTGCCTGCTGCTCTGTGCTTAAAAACAAATGGAAGCCACTTGCCTGCCTTTTTCCCCATAATCATGCAATTTTCTCCACTCACGTAGTTATCCAGTTCTTTAATACTGAATCTCGTAGAGACATAGTCATAAAGTTGGAAACTCGCCCACACCGACCAATATGTCCCATGTACATTTGTCCCACCTGCATGCATTTGGCCCATTTCCATAGCGCAGGAGGATGAGGGGTGATTTTATAGAGGTGTATAAGATCATGGGAGGAATAGATCGGGTAGATGCACAGACCACTAGTTGTTTTTTTTTAACAGGCTCTATCGCTCTATTGTCGATTAATTTAAACTATCTTCTCTGGATACCAATCTCAATTTGTTTTGCAGATAAAATACAAACAGCACTGGAGAGGATTTTGTCTTTAGTCAATGGCAGTAAAAGTCTGAACACGAGGGTCTCGACCCGAAACATCACCCATTCCTTCTCTGCAGATGCTGCCTGGCCCGTTGAGTTACTCCAGCTCTTTGTGTCTATCTTCGGGAGTAAAAGTAAGCTGCACTCACTTCTATTCATTCGATTCCACTGATCTGAATGGGAAAGAATGAGTTGGAAGTGACTTCCAAAGACTTCATTTCTCTACTCAATAGATCAGGGGCGATCTTTTTGAATGTTAGAGCAGATATCAGGAGTCTACACCTGTCCCTATTTCCTAGTCTTCTTCCCCCCTCACCTGTATCCACCTGTCTTGCCAGGCTTTGTCCCACCCCCATCTCATTTCCAGCTTTCTCCCCACACCTGGAGTATGTTGTGCAATTTTGGTCTCCTAATTTGAGGAAGGACATTCTTGCTGTTGAGGGAGTGCAGCGTAGATTCACCAGGTTAATTCCTGGGATGGCGGGACTGACATATGATGAAAGAATGGGTCGACTGGGCTTTTATTCACTGGAATTTAGGATGAGAGGGGATCTTATAGAAACATATAAAATTCTTAAGGGATTGGACAGGCTAGATGCAGGAAAAATGTTCCCGATGTTGGGTGAGTCTAGAACCAGGTGTCACAGTTTAAGAATAAGGGGTAGGCCATTTGGGACTGAGATGAGGACAAACTTTTTCACCCAGATAGTTGTGAATCTATGGAATTCTCTGCCACAGAAGGTAGTGGAGGCCAATTCACTGAATGTTTTCAAGAGAGAGTTAGATTTAGCTCTCAGGGCTAATGGAATCAAAGGATATGGGGAAAAAGCGGGAACTGGGTACTTATTTTGGATGATCAGCCATGTGGCTGCCCCGCCAACAGTTTGTCTATCCTTTCTTCTTTTTTGTTCTATTCAGTATGTGTTAAAAGTATCTTTTAGTGTTCCTTGGTTTGTTTTATGTGGGGTGTGGGGTGGGGGGTGGTTGGGGGCAAACTTTTTTTCAATCTCTTACCTCAATGGAGATGTTATTTTTTTCCGTATCACAAGTTATAGGAGTAGAATTAGGCCATTCGGCCCATTGAGTCTACTCCGCCATTCAATTCATGGCTGATCTCTGCCCCCTAATCGCATTTTCCTGCCTTCTCCCCATAACCCTTGACACCCGTTCTAATCAAGAATTTGTCTATCTCTGCCTTAAAAATATCCACTGACTTGGCCTCCACAGCCCTCTGTGGCAATGAGTTCCACAGATTAACTACCCTCTGACTAAAGAAGTTCCTCCTCACCTCCTTTCTAAAAGAGCGCATTTTAATTCTGAGGCTCTGACCTCTGGTCCTAGACTCTCCCACCAGTGGTAACGTCCTTTCCACATCCACTCTATCTATGCCTTTCTTAATTCTGTAAGTTTCAATGAGGTCCCCCCTCAACCTTCTAAACTCCAGCGCGTAGAGGCCCAGTGCTGTCAAGCGCTCATCATATGCTAACCCACTCATTCCTGGAATCTTTCCTTGAACGAGATTAATTAACTTACATTCAGCTGCCTGTAATTTAATTTGATGTGAAATGCTACAACCTTTTCACCGTACCTCGGTACCCATGACAATAAACTAAACTGAAACTGAACTCAGAAAGTGAATACTAATATTTGACTTCCAATAGGGACTTAATACAATCTCGCGGTGAGTTAATAATAAATAGAAATTCCACCTGAAAGTGACAAAACATAACTTTGGAGAAAGGAATATTGTGGTCCATTTTTCCATGATGGTTACACATTGATAGTTTCCAGACAAAAAAAATCAGACTGACCCAGAGTGTGAATTATTGCAGACAGTGCCAAAGAGAAGAGCATCTTGCAATCAAAACGCTCTGTTCCTGATCCTATGTGTTACCACTAGCTTCCATGTGCAACCCACTAGTTATTGGGGTGTCTCTTCAAGCTAAAATCAGCTACATCGTACATCAATTGAGCCACCATCCCAGTAAAGTACTGAGGGTCTTCTACACTGTATCAGGTTTAGTTTAGTTTAGTTTAGAGATACAGCACGGAAACAGGCCCTTTGGCCCACCGAGTCCGTGCCAACAGGCGATGCCCCCCACGTTGACAACACTCTACACACACTTGGGGCAGTTTTTTTACATTTATACCAAGCTACATAACCTGCAAACCTGTGGAGTTTGGAAGGAAATCGAAGATCTTGGAGAAAACATACGCAGGTCACGGGGAGAACATACATACTCCGTACCGACAGCACCCGTAGTCAGGATCGAACCCGGTTCTCTGGTGTTGTGAGGCAGTAGCTCTACCACTGTGCCACCATACCGCCCTGTACTAGTCCTGAAATAGTAGCTGCAAAGAGTCGTTCACTTCACACCTCCAGATTCAGGGACAGTTTGTTCCCGGCTGTTATCAGGCAACTGAACCATCCTACCACAACCAGAGAGCAGTCCTGAACTACTGTCAACCTCATTGGTGACCCTTGGACTATCCCAGATCGGGCTTTACCTTGCACTAAACGTTATTCCCTTATCATGCATCTATGCACTGCAAATGGCTCGATTATAATCATGTATTGTATCAGATCTCCGCCCCAACTGCAGCCTAACATCGTGGAGTTAGCAGTCTTTCCTGGAGACCGTCCCAGCACTCCAAGCCGCGGGAGTCTGTGGGACTTTAACAATGCGGAACTTGCGATCCCTTTGCCGGGGATCGAAGCTCCAACCGCGGGGCCTGTGGTTTAACATCGTGAAGCCCGCGGTCTCTGGTAAGAAAGGCCGACTCGGGAGCTCCATGCCGCGGAGAGAGTTTCAACCGCCCCGATGTGGGAGTTTCGATCGCCCCGATGGGGGCTTCAATCGTCAGCTGCGAGGGCTTTGATTGCCCCGACTGTGAATGGTTTGAGTGCCCTGACCGTGGGAGAACACAGAGGAAGAGGTTGAACTTTATTGCCTTCCTTCACAGTGAGGAATGTGGAATCCATTGTTTTGGATGTTTATGTTAATTTTTATGTGGTTGTGTGTGTTGTTTCTTTTCACTTAGTATGGCTGTATGGTAACTCAAATTTCACTGTACCTTAACTGGAACATGTGACAATAAACTGACCTTCAAACCTTGATCATATTGAATGGCGGTGCTGGCTCGAAGGGCCGAATGGCCTACTCCTGCATCTATTTTCGATATTTCTACCTCCCCACTCCCTCAATCTGAAGAGCGGCCCTGACCAAACGTGTCGTCTGTCCATGCCTCCAGCACTTTGGATTTTAATTCAATCTTCACCCTTGTCATATTGGACTTCCTCAGCAACTTTCATCAAATCTCTATTTTCTCCTGTGAAGTCACCAATTATTTTCATTTTTGAGCCAAGATCGTGAAGATTTCTGACTGACAAATGACAAAATACAAAGGGAACCCCATCCAGGTTATCGAGTGATCCTTTTAACTCTGTGCGCCGAGTTTTAAATAGAGCTGAAAAAGTTGACAATTTCCCACAGATTTGTTTGCACATTTCATCAGAGCCACGACTAAAAATAAAGATCCAAATTTATTCGGACAATGTTTGTGTGGCACGGTGGTAGAGTTGCTGCCTTACAACGCCATAGCCCTGGGTTTGATCCTGACTACGGGTGCTGTCTGTAGGGAGTTTGTACATTCTCCCTGTGACTGTGTGGGTTTTCTCCAGGTGCTCTGGTCTCCTCCCACACTACAAAAACGTACAAGTTTATAAGTTAATTGGCTTCTGTAAATTGTCCCTATTGTGTAGGATAGTGTTAGGATACAGGCTGTCTGCTGGTCGATGTGGACTCTCCATTTTCTGACTTTAAGAGGCTATTTCATGCCTGAATGAAAGGCTAGTTCATCCCAATTCAATCCCAAAGACTCCAGAAGAGATGATTCCGTCAATATCACATTTAACTGACCTGCACTACCACAGTGAGCGTGGGGAGTTTTATTCCCCTAGAAGAACATTGATTTTGTGGAGACAATTTAAACAGAAAACAATGAAAGGATTTGTTTGCTCAATTAATTGATGCACTATATAGAAAGTGCACTACATAGAACACCAGCCCAGGCATCAGAGTTCCTCCTTTGCTAGATCATCATTTATCGAAAGATACAGCATGGAAACAGGCCCTTTGGCCCACTGAGTCCACGCTGACCATCGATCACCCACTCATACTAGTTCTATGTTATCACACTTTTTCACCCACGCCCTAGACACTAGGGACAATTTATCGGGCCAATTAACCTACAAACCCGCACGTCCTTGGGATGTGGGAGAAAACTGGAGTACGCGGAGGAAAGGCATGCAGTCACAGGGAGAATGTGCAAACTCCACACTGAGGTCAGGATCGAACCCGGGTCTCTGGCGCTGAGAGGCAGCAGTTCTACCAGCTGCGCCACCGTGCTGCCAGGAAATGATTTTTCTGGCAACAGAAACTTACATTTTGTGTTGAAATTTATCTTTTCCATTTTATGCTTTTGAGAGCATAAAAAATGAAATGTGTCGAAGTCTGTCTCAGTGCAAACTACGTGGCAATACCTGGCTCTAAATTTCCATTGGAGTTTTTGTTTTCAGCAAAACTCCCTCAAAATCCACCGTCAGTCAAAGATCAGACAAGAACCTTCAGGCATGAAATCTCATTGGTGCAACTGAAGTTTCCACACTTTTATAGTGGTCTTAAGTCACTGGCTGTGTGAGCCCACACAAGTGATACTGGCTAATTCTACTGGATGCTAGCCTTCAGGGCAACTGTTCGACATAGAAACATAGAAACATAGAAAATAGGTGCAGGAGGAGGCCATTCTGCCCTTCGAGCCAGCACCGCCATTCATTGTGATCATGGCTGATTGTCCCCAATCAATAACCCGTGCCTGCCTTCTCCCCATATCCCTTGATTCCACTAGCCTCTAGAGCTCTATCTAACTCTCTCTTAAATCCATCCAGTGATTTGGCCTCCACTGCCCTCTGTGGCAGGGAATTCCACAAATTCACAACTCTCTGGGTGAATTTTTTTTTCTCACCTCAGTCTTAAATGGCCTCCCATTTATTCTAAGACTGTGGCCCCCTGGTTCTTGACTCGTCCAACATTGGGAACATTTTTCCTGCATCTAGCTTGTCCAGTCCTTTTATAATGTTACTAGATTAAGTGGGACCCGTTGGGTCCCAGCATCACATGGGATGGCTGGTCCCCCAATGCAATATTCCAGCTCTCCACCAATTCCAATATTGGTGGCTAGTGGGGGCGGGGGGGGGGGGCTTTCTGGAGCACTAGTATGGGTGTTGTGGGCTGAAGGGACTGGTTTCCAGAGGGCTAGTATGGACATTGTGGGCCGAATAGATTCTTGGACTGGCGGTTCAGTCACTCAAGCCTGTTGTGCTGGCAGCTCACTCACTCACGGCTGGTGGGCTAGCAGTTGACTCACGGCCATTCCATTTCAAGCAGGGTGCAAGGCCACCAAATTCAAGTGCAGTTTTTTACCATTTCAAGCAGGGTGCAAGGCCACTAAAGACAGTGAGTCGTGACCTCTCCCTCTTCCATCTTGCAGGGACTGAGCCACGCCCACACTTCTGGGTTTTACAGTCCCTCCCCCCTCCCAGCAGAAGGGGCGTGGCCTTCATGACATGATTGACAGGAGAGAGAATCTCAACATTTTTTAAACATTAATAACTCTTATTTTTCATTGATGGGAAAAATCCTCGGCACCTGATGAGCGGAGGGGGACTGAGTAAGATGGTCAAAAATCACAACCGTACGTGGTAGCATTTTTTCTAAAATCAATATAAAGCGCAAACAGGAAGTGGTCAAGATTAGACTTTTAATTATATCGAAGGCAAGGCAACTTTAATTAGGCAAGGAAACATTAATTAGGCAAGGCAACTTTAATTCAGCAAGGCAACTTTAATTAGGCAAGGCAACTTTCATTAGGCAACACAGCTTTAGCATTTCCAAACCAAAGGCAACACAGCTTTAGCATTTCCAAACCAAAGGCAACACAGCTTTAGCATTTCCAAACCAAAGGCAACACAGCTTTAGCATTTCCAAACCAAAGGCAACACAGCTTTAGCATTTCCAAACCAAAGGCAACACAGCTTTAGCATTTCCAAACCAAAGGCAACACAGCTTTAGCATTTCCAAACCAAAGGCAACACAGCTTTAGCATTTCCAAACCAAAGGCGACACAGCTTTAGCATTTCCAAACCAAAATGTTATTCACAGCTCAGACTGAGAGACGTGACCCTCTCACTCCCCCATCTTGCAAAGACTGACTGAGGCACTCAACACTTCAGGGTTTTATAGTCCCTCCGGAAGGGGCGTGGCCTTCAGGAGAGAGAATCTCAACATTTTTTAAACACTAATAAATCTTTTATTTTTCATCGATGGGAAAAATCCTCTTGTCCAGCGCAGCGGAGGGGGACTCTGAGTAAGATGGCCAAAAATCACAGCCGTAAGTGGCAGCGTTTCTTCTAAAATCCATATACGGAACAACAGGAAGTGGTCAAGATCAGACTTTTAGTAATATAGATATGTTTCTATAAGATTCCCCCCTCATCCTTCTAAACACCAGTGAATACAAGCCTAGTCTTTTCAATCTTTCCTCATATGACAGTCCCACCATCCCAGGGATCAATCTCGTGAACTTATGCGGCACTGCCTCAATCACAAGGATGTCCTTCCTCAAATTAGGAGACCAAAACTGTACACAATACTCCAGATGTGGTCTTACCAGAGCCCTATACAACTGCAGAAGAACCTCTTTACTCCTATACTGAAATCCTCTTGTTATGAAGGCCAACATTCCATTAGCTTTCTTCACTGCCTGCTGTACCTGCACGCCAACTTTCAGTGACTGGTGTGCAAGGACACCCAGGTCTCGCTGCACCTCCCCCTTACCTAACCTATCCCCATTGAGATAATAATCTGCCCCCTTGTTTTTGCCGCCAAAGTGGATAACCTTACATTTATCTATATTATACTGCATCTGCCACGCATCTGCCCACTCACTCAACCTGTCCAGGTCACCCTGCAACCTCCTAACATCCTCTCACAGTTCACACTGCCACCCAGCTTTGTGTCATCCGCAAACTTGCTAGTGTTGCTCCTAATTCCCTCTTCCAAATCATTAATATATTTGGTAAACAGTTGCGGCTCCCACACCAAGTCTTGCGGCACTCCATTCGCCACTGCCTGCCATTCTGAAAAGGACCCATTCACTCCTACTCTTTGCTTCCTGTCTGCCAACCAATGTTCTATCCATATCAACACCCTACCCCCAATACAATGTGCTCTAATTTTAGTCACCAGTCTCCCATGCGGGACCTTATCAAAGGCTTTCTGAAAGTCTAGATACACTACATCCACTGGCTCCCCTTCATCCATTTTACTTGTCACATCCTCAAAAAATTCCAGAAGATTAGTCAAGCATGATTTCCCTTTCATAAATCCATGTTGACTTGGACTAATCCTTTTACTGCTATCAAAATGCCCACTTATTACCTCTTTAATAATTGACTCCAGCATCTTTCCCACCACAGAACCTTTGTTAATGGACAGTCAACAGCTTTATCAAGCTTTGTGTGGCGCAGTGGTAGATGTGCTGCCTTTCAATGCCGGAGACACGGGTTCGATCCTGACTACGGGTACTGTCTGTATGGAGTTTGTACGTTCACCCTGTGACCGCGTGGGATTCCTCTGGGTGTTCCGGTTTCCTCCCACATCCCAAAGACGTGCAGGTTTGTAAGTTAATTGGTTTCTGCAAATTGTTCCTAATGTGTAGATGTGTAGGATAGAACTAGTGTGAATGGGTGATCGCTGGTTGGCGCGGACGCGATGGGCGAAGGGCCTGTTTCCATGCTGAATCTCTGAACTAAATCAAACCCAGGTGTCAGGCACTGTAAGGCAGCAACTCTACCGCTTCACTACTGTGCCACCCCTTAAATAATTAGAAATTATTCTTGATTAAACTCCTTGATTAAAGATGCATATCTCTAGGTGTGAAAATAAAATCACGCACTGCCTAAATCAATAAGGAAAAATGTAATGGCTTTTATTTCAAAATTCTTTCCCAATGATTCTCATTCATGGAATATACCAGATTTGGCAATATGAAAAGAATATTGAATAGCAACTTAAGGAGGAAGTTCAGTTTCAAAAATTAGAGTAATGTCAAGCAGAGGTATTGTGGTCTTGTGGGAGCCGTTTCAGAGAGATATCGAGTCATACAACATGGAAACAGGCCCATCGGCCCAACTAGTTTCTACCGACTAAAATGCCCCATCTACGCAATCCCACCTGCCTGCATTTGGCCCATATCCCTCTCAACCTTTCCTATCCATACCTGGTCAAATGCCTTTAAAATGTTGTTCTAGTACCTATCTCAACTACCTCCTCTGACAGCTCGTTCTGTACAACCACCTGTGTGAGAAAGTTGCCCCTCATGTTCCTATTAAATCTTTCCCCTCTCACCTTAAAAACCAATGGTTCTCGATTCCCCTTCTCTGGGCAAGAGACTATGTGTGTTTACCCATTCTATTCCTCTCATGATTTTGTACACCTCCAAAGGAACACCTCTCACCCTCCCGCGCTCCAAGTCCTAGCCTGCTCAGGCCCTCGAGTCCTGGCGACATCCTCATAAACCTTCTCAGCAATCTTTCCAGCTTAATCACCTTAATAACCTCTATTATAGGTAAAAGACTGTGCAGTCACCCTACCTATTCCCCTCATGAGTTCAAACAGCTCATTGGCACCAATAAGCCCATGATTATGGTTGGACTCACCAACGGCCTTCCCTCCCCCTCTTCACCCAACCCTGGGAATGTGATCCATCCACATTATCATCATGAGTTTATCAAGCTTCCCGTAAATCCAGAAGCTCACCGACTATGCTCTTTGTCGCACTAAAAGCAGTTATACAAATTAGTGTCGGATATCAGAATGTGTTGTGAGATACTAAAACCTGCATGGATTCAGATTACATTTGAACGTTACAAATGCTTTGATAGTATTGCCTGAAGCAGGAAGTATTTTAGCAATGATTGCTTGCCACGCACACAAATGAATGGGAATGTTTACTAAGATATCATTCTTGGACCGCGAAACTCAGTTGTTTATGCTTCTGTCACCCTGAACACCAAAAATGCTTTGATGCTCCTGGAATAAACCAAGGAGAACAGACGTGTGAAACTGTGTAGAGACAGGTTGCAGCCAATTTTGCTTAAACTGATAAGAAATCTCGATATTATTGTCAAACTCGATTGCATAAATGTGCATGCTTTACAAGTCTTTCTGTGTAAGCCCGGCTGCAAACAGCAACTAATCATTCAGGAGCTTTATTAAACTGGTATTGTATGTTCCAGCTTACTGACACTGCATTGTTTAATTTGTACGACAGGATCAAGATTTAATGGCAATCTGAGAACTCGCAAATAACTTGAATCAAATTTACTTAAGAAGGAAACATTTTTTTTTGTTTGTTCCAGTTTTGTAGAGTCATACAGTTTGGAAACTGGCCCTTCGGCCCAACTCGTCCATACTGACCATGTTTTATATCTAAACTAGTCACATCTGCCTGTATTTGACATAAACTGAAATTACCTAACACCAACTAGAGAGCGGTCTTGACCTACCATCTACCTTACTAGTGACTAGGTTCACAAGGTTAATTCCCGGGATGGTGGGACTGTCATATGTTGATAGAATAGAGCGGCTGGGCTTGTATACTCTGAAATTTAGGATGAGAGGGAATCTTATTGAAACATGTAAGATTATTAAGGGATTGGACATGCTAGAGACACAAAACATATTCCCCATGTTGGGGGAGTCCAGAACCAGGGGCCACAGTTTAAGAATAAGGGGTTGACCATTTAGAACAGAGATGAGGAAAAACCTTTTCACCCAGAGAGTTGTGAATCTGTGGGTCTCTGCCTCAGAAGGCAGTGGAGGCCAATTCTCTGGATGCTTTCAAGAGAAAGTTAGATAGACAGCGGAGTCAGGAGATATGGTGAGAAGTTAGGAACGGGGTACTGACCCTCGGACTATCTTTAATCAGACTTTACTGGACTTTATCTTGCGCTGAACGTTATTCCCTTCATCTTGTATATGTACACTGGATGGCTGGATTGTATTCATGTACAGTCTTTCCGCTGACTGCATAGCACGCAATAAAAAACCTTTGTATCTCTGTACATGTGACAATAAACTAAACTAAACTAAGTTTAAACAGGTACATGGACAGAAAGGTTTGGAGGGATACGTGTCAAATATGGGTAAATGGGATTAGCATAGTTGGGGCATCTTGGTCTGCATGGACAAGATCGGCCGAAGGGTTTGTTTCCCTACTGCATGGCTCTATGGATTAGCCTTTATTACTCATTCAGGCGGTAGATTTTCATGACTAATCACTGCGAGGGAAAGAATTTTTCCTTGTATCACTCTGATTACTTTAAATTTGAAATACAGCGTGGAAACAGGCCCTTCGACCCACGAATCTGCGCTGAGCAGAGATCACCCACACATTAGCACTATCCTACACACGAGGAACAATTTACCATTTTACCGAAGCCAATTAACCTCCAAACCTGTACGTCTTTGGAGTGTGGGAGGAAACCGGAGCACCCGGAGAAAACCCACGCAGTAACAGGGAGAACATGCAAACTCCATATAGACAGCGGCCATAGTCAGTATCGAACCCGGATCTCTGGCGCTGTAAGGCAGCAACACTACCACTTTGCTGCCAATGAATGTTTTGTCAAACATTTCAAATCTGCATTCGCTGTCTCCTGACCCTCTCATCAGTGGGCCTTCCACCGATTTATTTTGCTCCGGTCCTCCGTGAATTTGATTACACTAGGATGAGAGAATTGGATCTTACATAGAACACTGCAGCACAGGAACTGGCTTTTCGGCCCACAATATCTGTGCCGAACATGATGCCAAGACCATCTCTTTTCTGCCCGGAGAGAATCCATAACTCTATTCCCGGGGTATCCATTACCTGTCTAAAAAACCCCTTAAATGCCATTATTGTAGCTGCCCCCATTCACCACTTTCTGTTTAAAATTTCTGCCCCACACATCTCTTTTAAACTTTGCCCCTCTCACCTTAAACCTTTGCCCTCTCATATTTTCATCTTGGGGAAAATAGGTTCTGACTGTCTACCCCACTATGCCTCATACAAATGAATCTAAACTAATGGACTAGGTAACCAAGAACCATACTTTTTTTCTTGGACATTCATCCTAATCCATGGTGCATTTGAGCAAAACTAGTCATTGATGTACAGGCCTCAAATCAGCTTATTTTCATTTACAGAAAATGTATAATTTTATTGGAATTATTAGCAAAATGAGCAGGGTAAGTTTTGGCTGCGTGAGCTCAGTAAATTAGGACAATTTTCTGCTGCTTTAGTTTAGATTTACAGCATGGAAACAGGCCCTTTGGCCCACCGAGTCAATATCGACCATCATTCACTCATTTTGAAGAAGGGTCTCAACCCAAAACGTCATCAATCCAAATGCTCCAGAGATACCACCTGACCCCCTAAGCTACTCTAGCACTTTGTGTCCTTTCGTGTGATCACCTGTTCACACTAGTTCTATGTTATCTCACATTCTCATCTACTCTGTACAAATTATGGCCAATTTGTAGAGGCCACAGTTAGAATGTGCAACCTCCACGCAGAGACCAATCGAGGTCATGATCCAACCTGAGCCTCTGTTGTTGTGAGGCAGCAGCTCTACCAGGGTACCAAGGTAAAGTGGATGAATTGAGGTATTGGCCATCAGCCATTTACTGAATGTTTCCTGGAACTGCCTTGAGAGATTAAATAGCCTCATAATTGTTATTTATATATTGTAAATATGGTGAGAAAATAAAAAAATAGTTCATCAACAAGATCAAAAATGTAAATGCCTCGGGTTATTGTTGCTCACTTTAAGCTGCATAAAAACATTCTCACTTTGAGTTTAGAGATACAGCATGAAAACAGGCCCTTTACCGTCTACGCGCCAAACATACACTAATTCTATCCTACACACCAGGGACAATTTACAGAAGCCAATTAACCTACAAAGCCGCATGTCTTTGGAAAGTTGGAGGAAACATTGGACACCCGGAGAAAGCCCACGCGATCAGAGGGAGAACGGATAAACCCCGTACAGGCAGCACCCGTAGTCAGGATCAAACCCAGGTGTCTAGCACTGTAATACAGCAACTCTACCGCTGCACCACTTTGCTGCCATCTGCTTATCTGCCGCAATCTGCTTAATCATGTTTGAGTCATGCATTTTATTTGGTTCAGTGTTGCGTTTGCCAGGGTTGGTCCCATTATTTTCTTTGCAGAGAATATAGACATGTTTCAATTGTCAACATCGCACAAGATAAATAGATTGATTTATGAATTATGCTCGGGCAGATTATGCTCAGGTAACATGAAAGATTAGATAATTGAATTGTTTGGTTTGCTGGGTGGTGAACTGTTTGAATTGGCAGAATAAGAATTAAGATAATAATGAAACTTGCGTTAGTCACAAGAATTCAATTAAATTGTTTCTGTCAGGTTGCGACAGCTTTCATAATCAACGTGTAGACTGGTTTATCCATGCGGTTTTCTTTTTAGGAAACTAAGCAAGTTTGCAGCACTGTTGGGCAATAGGAAATATGATTCTATTGCTAGTTTGCAGAGACTTTTCTTGAAGTTCTTGTCGTGCACAGTTTTAGTATTTTTTCTTTATTTACCAGATCTAAGTTTGTATTTATTTCCCATCCTGATTCCCCTTGAGAAATCATTGGTAAATATCTTCTGAGTGAGTTGTAAAGAAAGTATGTGCACGACACACCCTGCAAAACGTTGTGCTGGTGGGGAAGAGAGCCCATGTATCTCCTTTAAACTTTGCCCCTCTAAACTTATGCCCACTGGTTCTTGACATTTCAACCCCGGGAAAAAGGTTCTGACTGTCTACCCAATCTGTGCTTCTCATCATTTTATATACATCTATCAGGTCACCCCTCAACCTCCGGTGTTCCAGGTACCCACCACCCTCGGTGTAAAATAAATAGCCCGCACATCACCTTTAAACTTGCCCCTCTCACTTCAAGGTACTGTGTGCCCTCCAGTCTTGAACATTTCTACACTGGGGAAAAAGGTTTTGACTGTCTGCGACTGTCCCCAGAGCAAACAATCTGCCAGGCCATTCTATCCCTACATGCAATCTATCCCTACATGCCAGGGATAATACCATTTAATTTAAGCTGCATTCAGGTAAACCTCTTCTGCGCCCTCTCAAAAGCTTCCACATCTTTCTTGTAATGGGACGGCTTAGAACTGCACAAAAATGTCACTGAGCAGAATTTTTGTGGGATCATCTTGGCCGTATGATACAATGATACAATTTATTTGTTGTCATTTGAACCTAAGTTCAAGCGAAATTTGGTTTCTGCAGTCATACAAACAAGTAAAAAGAACCAAGACACAACACAATTTACACAAACATCCATCACAGTGAATCTCTAATTTGCCTTGTGCCAATCTATTGACCATGCATCTTGATTTAGCATTTGGTGAAGTCATTGGCTTTTCACAATCAAACACACAGCTCTGGATCTGGACATTATAGATCCGATGGTCGATTTCTTTCGCAGGGTGGCACGGTGGTGCAATGGTAGAGTTGCTGTCTTACAGCGCCAGAGACCCAGTTTATACTTACTATGGGTGCTGTCTTTACAGAGTGTGTACGTTCTCCCTGTGACTGCGTGGGTTTTTTCCGGGTGCTCAGGTTTTCCTCCCACACTCCAAAGACGGGCAGGTTTGTAGATTAATTGGCTTTGGTAAAATTGTAAGTTGTCCCTAGTGTGCAGGATGGTGCTAGTGTACGGGGATCGCTGGTCGGCGCGGACTCTGTGGGCCAAGGGCCTGTTTCCGTGCTGTATAGACAAGTATAATGTACAGAAGGATATCAATGAACTCGATGGACTTTTACCTCTCTCTCATGGCTTCATGACAAGACTGGAATGCCAGATTCTTATTTCAGATTATGTAATTATCTGATGGTGGATAACTAAGTAAATGTCTCAGCATTAATGGCATTGGATGGCAATTTAACAATAAAACAAGCAATGTTCCGAGCGACACCAATTTAGTGGTCTCGTCTCACCAATCTGTGATAAATGTATATGTCAAGAAGCTACCATAGCACATTCTTTTGTTTTTTGTACAAAAATCCAAAAATTCTGGTTTGAAATATTTGATATTTTTTCAAAATTAATCAAAATAAAACTGGTACCAAAACCAGAATGGATTATTTTTGGAATATCGGAAGGTATTCCTGAATTAAACGTGTATCAGAAGAATTTACTCAATTATGGGCTAATAATGGGAAAAAAGCTTATACTTAAATTCTGGAAAAATGCGCCCACACCAACAATAAAAATGTGGACATCAAATATGTTGGAAACATTACATCTGGAAGAGATGAGATTCCTCCTAGTAGGCAAAGTAGATCAATTTCAAAAGACGTGGTCTACGTTTTTGGACCTATTACAAGCATGAGGTGCAATAGTAATTTAGAAAAACAAATAAATAAATAAAAGGTATCTGGACCTGGTAATGGGAGGTAAAATAAAAACAGACTTGGTTGGTAGTTCCTTCTCTATGAAGTATGGTATAAGAATTATAATAGAGCGATTGTTCCTTCTTTCTTTCTCTTTTTTTTTCTAGGGTCTATTTTCTAACTTTACTTCCTTCTCTAACTTCTTTTCTAAGGGGCTTTCTTTTCCCAACACTCTTTTGCACTTCACAACCTTTGTGCACTTTCTTCACTTTTCTTACTTCTTTCTTTTTCTTTCTTAAAGTTTAAAAAATTTAAAAAAAATAAAAAAAAAATAAAAAAAATTTAGTGGTCTCACAAAGACGGCTAAATAATAACAGATCTTCACACCTCTGTTTCTCTGTGGCACCTTGCATCATATAGTCATAGAGTCATAGAGCATGGAATGAGGCCCTTCAGCCCAACCTATCCATGCCAGCAAAGATGCCCCATCTACACTAGTCCCACCTGCCCAGGTTTGGCCCATATCCCTCGAAACCTTTCCTATCCATGTACCTGTTCAGATGTTTTTTTAAATGTTGTTATAGTGCCTGTTTCAACAACCTTATTTAGAGATACAGCTTGGAAAGAGGCCCTTCAGCCCCGAGTCCGCGCCGACCACGATCAACCCCGTACGCTATCACTATCCTACATGCCAGGGGCAATTTAAAATTTTTACCGAAGCCAATTAACCTCCAAACCGGTACATCTTCGGAGTGCGGGAGGAAACCGGAGCACCAGAGAAAACCCACGCGGTCACGGAGAGAACGTTCAAACTCCTTACAGACAGCACCCATAATCAGGATCGAACCCGAGTATCTGGTGCAGTACGGCAGCAATTCTACCACTGCGCCACCGTGCTGCCTCTCTGGTCTCTCGGTCCATAGACCCACCACTCTGTGTGTGAAAAAGTTACCCCTCAGCTTCTGATTAACTCATTCCCCCTCTCACCTTAAACCTATGTCCTCTGGAAAAAATATATAACATTAAAACAATGTGGCATTTCTAAACTGTCTCAGTGAGGATCATATTCGCACAGTCAGTGTTGTTGGTAGTTGCAGCAATCAAGTTTCTGTTTAAAATTAGTTGCCAGTTTATTGGAACTGTTTGGAGTATTTCAGGGTATAATTAAGATCACAATGCTCCAATGCATCTAAAACAATGCATAAACTCTTTATAATCTTAGATTGGCTTAATTGTTGTGAACATTTACTGTTTACTCCCACCAATCTCTCTTATTATCTTTGAAACAAGTTTTCAAGGGGGAATAGAAGGACACAAGAATTCACACAAGAGAGATGTGAGGTTTTAATTTTGTTTGGCAAAGGCTTTGGTTGTCTTCCTCGCAGTGAGTAAGTTTCCAGCAAGAGGGACTATAAAATGGTTCTGTTCTAGCTGGAACCGGTGGCACCAGATAAACCAAGAAAGTCGAGAAACAAGGAACTGCAGATGCTGGAATCCTGAGCACAACAAGTTAAGTCAAGTCAAGTCAAGTGAGTTTATCGTCATGTGTCCCTGGTAGGACAATGAAATTCTTGCTTTGCTTGAGCACAACAGAACATAGTAGGCATTTACTACAAGGCATTCTATAAATATATACACAATGGTCAATATACTGATAAAGTGCAAATAACAGTATTGGCTAGTAAAGTTCAGTGTTATGTCCGAGCCAGGTTTAATAGCCTGATGGCTGTGGGGAAGTAGCTGTTCCTGAACCTGGTCGTTGCAGTCTTCAGGCTCCTGTACCTTCTACCTGAAGGTACTAGGGAGATGAGTGTGTGGCCAGGATGGTGTGGGTCCTTGTTGATGCTGCCAGCCTTTTTGAGGCAGCGACTGTGATAGATCCCCTCGATGGAAGGGAGGTCAGAGCCGATGATGGACTGGGCAGTGTTTACTACTTTTTGTAGTCTTTTCCTCTCCAGGGCACTCAAGTTGCCGAACCAAGCCACGATACAACACAGAATGCCATCGGAATTGAACGGGTCAGGCAGCATCTGTGGAGGCAATGGACAGACGATGTTTCGTCTCGGGATCCTTCTTCAGACTGATTGTAGTCAGGGGTGGGAAAAAGATAGAGAAGAGATGTGGGGAGCAGGCCAAAGCCTGGCAAGTGATAGGCAGATTCAGGTGAGAGGGGTTTGATTGGTAGATGGTCGGAGTAAGTGATAAAGGCTAGAGATGGAAAGGAAACAAAAAGGTGTCAGATAAGGAGAGAAGATAGATGTGTGAAAGGTAAAATAAAGGAGTGAAATGTAAAGCCAGAGGAAGGGATGTAGGTAGAAGGGGACAGGGCAGTGGGGGAAAGAGGGGGGACAAAAGGCTAATGAGGGACTCAGGGATGGGAGATAGTTGTTAGCACAGTTGGGCAGTGGTAGAGTTGCTACCTCACAGCGCCAGATACCCATATTTGATGCTGTCTGCACGGAGTTTATACATTCTCCGTGTGACCGCGTGGGCTTTCTCCAGGTGCTCTGGTTTCCTCCCAGATTACAAAGACATACAGATTTCTAGGCTAACTGGCTGGGTAGAATTGTAAAATTGTTCCTAGTGTGTGTAGGATAGTGTTAGTGTAAGGGGATCGCTGGTCGATGTGGACTCGGTGGGCCCGTGCCTGTTTCAATGTTGTATCTCTAAACTAAACTAAACCAAATAATCGAAGATAGATACAAAATGCTGGAGTAACCCAGTGGGACAGGCAGCATCTCTGGAGAGAAGGAATGGGTGATGTTTCGGGTCAAGACCCCTCCTCAGACCTGTCTCTATCAAAACCTACGACCTCGCAATAACTCCCCATGCCTCTGCAAATCTATTATAGAACAGTCTAACATTTATGGGTAAATATTTGTACAAGACTAGATCAGAATAAAAGGAATAGAGTCTCTTGCCCAGAATCAAAAACCAGAGGGCGTAGCTTTAAGCTGAGGAAGAAAGATTTAATAGGAACCTGAAGGGCAATGTTTTTACACAAATGGCAGTAGCTGTATGGAATGAGCTGTCGGAGGAGGTAGCTGAGGAGGTACTATCACAACATTTAACACCATTAGGTTAATTGGCTGTTGGAAATTATCTCTTTAGCTTGAAGATGAGAGGTGCAATGTTTAAATAAAATGTGAGGGAAAGCTTTTACATAGAGGGTATTGAGGGCCTGGAGAACACTGCTGGGGTAATGGTGGAGGTAGCTACGATAGTGGCGTTTAAGAGGCTTTTGGATATGCAGGGAATGGAGAGATAGGGATCATGTGTAGACTGATAAGAGTTGGGTTTGGCGTCATGTCCAGCACAGACATTGTGGACCGAAGGGCCTGTTCCTAAGGATAATTGAGGGTGTTGGAAGAATTGATTGGCAGCTATGGGCGAACAGTTTACAAGAAAATAATTGGGGTCGACAGTCAGATTCTTTTCCCAGGATGGAAGTAACAAATACTAGAAGGCACAGCTTTAATGTGACAGAGGTACAGTTTAAAGGAGAAGAGAGGGGCAAGGTTTTTGTTACACAGAGGGCGGAGGTTGTCTGGAACACACTACCAGGGATGGTGAAGGCAGATACCACAGTGGGATTTAAGAAGCCTTTGGATAGGCACGTGGATATACAGGGAATGGAGGAATATGGATCATGTGTTGGTAGATAAGAGTTGGGCTTGGCGTCATGCCCAGCACAGACATTGTGGGCCGAAGGGCCTGTTCCTGTGCTGCACTGCTCTATGTTCTCTTGTGTAGAAGGGTGATAGAGTGCGCGACGAGATTTGATCAGCATGTTAGAGAGAACAGTTTACAAGAAAATAACTGCGACGTGGGACTGAAAGCTAGTGTGGACTTGATGGGCTGAAAGGCCACCTATTATGTAAGAGAATATGAAACCTAACATGTAACTATCGCACGCTTGATACAAACTAATCAGAGGTGAATTTCCGATCCAGTAAGTATCGCGATCTGTAAAGTCTCAACCACTCCACAATCGGTCATTGGTGAACTTCCACACAATATTTTACCATCTCAAACGACTCTGAATAACTCATGCAGCAGTTTATTTCATCCCTTAGTCAACCCAGCAAATCTCCTGGACCACATCTTCTCACGCACCACTTCATCTGCCTCGCATTTTGCAAGGATCAGCAGAGTCACATTTTCTGGCTCAAATCGCAGCCGATGAATTAATCTTACCCGGTCTGGTGCGGTGAAGTACGTTTTACAAGTTAATGTTTCTGACAGTTCTGAGCGCGAAATGGTTGCTCATAAAATACTACCCATAAGTCAGTCAGCCAGCTAGACCCGGCTCAGCAATCTTTGCTGCCTTTCCCTAACATAGACGTTCTTATCAGCCTTTTGAACCATCTATATACTGTCAGCACAATAAATCATCTCATTTTATATGCCCCATACAATTTCAGTCTGCATTTTTCCTCTCGCTTTGACAGACGAAAATGTGCGCAAGACGCAAGGAACTGCAGGTGCTGGAATCTTGAGTGAAACACAAAGTGCTGGAGGAACTCAGCAGGTCAGCAGCATCCGTGGAGGGACTGGATAGTTCAGTTTAGTTTAGTTTATTATTGTCACGTGTAGTTTTTGTTTAGTTTGCTGTCACTTGTGGTTCAGTTTAGTTTATTGTCACGTATACCAAGGTGTGGCGAAAAGATTTTGTTGGCGTGCTCCCCAGACAAAGAAAAGACTATACATTAATATAATCAAGCCGTCCACAGGACACAGATAAAGGATAAAGGGCACAACATTTAGTACAAGATATAACATTGAAGTCCGATTAAGTCTGATAGTGGCGTTTCGGGTCAGGACTCTTCCAAAGACAGAAATATGCATCTTCTATCTTAGCTGAAATAACTGTAGTAAGCATAATCCTGACTGTAATTGTTGTTGTAGAGAAGATTAACTTTTAACTTGAACCTGTGTATCATTTCAATGGAAGGAAGACACAAAATGCTGGAGTAACTCAACGGGACAGGCAGCATCTCTGAAGAGACGAAATGGGTGATGTTTCAGGTCAAGTCCCTTCTTCAGACTCCTCCCATCATTTCAATGGATGTACAGTATACCGTGCCTAAGGTTAAAGCATGTTGGAACACATTCCTACACAGCTTCTACTGTATGTATTGTAGGAAATCCAACCCTGCATCCTTACAGGCGCTGATTTGGTTCGTTAGGAAAAGGAAACTTAAAAGTGGGTAATTGTAGAGTTACAGCAACAGGCAGTAGAAATTTGATCAGTGTGTATCTGAAGATCGCTTTAAATAAAGCTAGTTATAGAGTCATTGTCATAGAGTGATACAGTGTGGGAAAAAGCCCTTCGGCCCAACTTGCCCACACCGGCCAAAAATGTCCCAGCTACATTAGTCCCACTTGCCTGCACTTGGTCCATATCCCTCAAAACCTGTCCTATCCATGCCTCTATAAGATCACCCCTCATCCTCCTGCGCTCCATGGAATAGAGACCCAGCCAACCCAACCTCTCCCTATAGCTCACCCTCTAGTCCTGGCAACATCCTCGTAAATCTTTTCTGAACCCTTTGAAGCTTGACAATATCTTTCCAATAACATGGTGACCAGAACAAAACACAATATTCTAAATGCGGTCTCACCAACATCTTATACAACTGCAACATGACCTCCCAACTTCGATACTCAATACTCTGACTGATGAAGGCCAATGAGCCAAAAGCCTTTTTGACCACCTTATCTAACTGCGATTCGACCTTCAAGGAACCATGCACCTACACTCCTAGATCTCTCTGATCTACAACATTCCCCAAAGGCCTACCATTCACTGTGTAGGTCCTGCCTTTGTTAGACATCCCAAAATGCAACACCTCACACTTCTCTGTATTTAATTCCATCAACCATTCCTCCACCCACCTGGCCAATCGATCCAGATCCTGCTGCAATCTTTCACAACCATCTTCACTATCTGCATAATCACTCACTTTTGTATCATCAGCAAACTTGCTAAACTTGCCCTGTATGTTCTCATCCAAATGATTGATGTAGATGACATACAGTAATGTGCCAACACTGAACCCTGAGGCACACCACTAGTCACAGGCCTCCAGTCCGAGAAGCAACTTTCCACCATCACCCTCTGCTTCCTTCCATGGAGCCAATTTGCTATCCATTCAGCTATCTCTCCTTGGATCCCATGCGATCTAACCTTCCAAAGCAGCCTACCATGCGGAACCTTGTTGAATTCCTTACTGAAGTCCATGTACACAACATCTGCAGCTCTGCCCTCATCGACCATTTTGTTCACGTCTTCAAAAAAAACAATCACTTGTGAGACACGACTTCCCACGCACAAAACCATGCTGACTAACCCTAATCAGCCCTTGGCCATCTAACCTATCTCTCAGAAGACCCTCTGGTAACTTTCCAACTGCAGATGTTAAGCTCCCCAGTTCTCAACATTTTCCCTGCAGCCCTTCTTGAAAAGAGGCACAACATTTGCCAGCCCCCAGTCTTCCGGCACCTATGCTGTATTTAAGGACGACTCATAAATTTCAACCAGGGCTCCCGCAATTTCCTCTCTAGTTTCCCACAATGCCCTCGGATATATCTGATCAGGCCCTGGAGATTTGTCTACCTTCATACACGATAGTACCTTTGGTACTTCTTCGACGGAGCGGAGATAGACACAAAAAGCTGGAGTAACTCAGTGGGTCAGGCAGCATCTCTGGAGAGAAGGAATGGATGATGTTTCGGGTCGAGACCCTTCTTCAGACTAAGGTAGGTAGTTTAGTTTAGTTTAGTTTAGTTTGGTATAATTTAGAGATATAGCACGGAAACAGGCCCTTCAGCCTACCAGGTCCACGCCGACCAGTGATCCCCGCACACTGACACTATCCTACACACATTAGGGACAATTTTCAATTTTATCGAAGCCAATTGACCCACAAACCTGTACGTCTGGAGTGTGGGAGAAGACCGGAGCACCTGGAGAAAACCCACGTAGGTCATGGGAAGAATGTACAAACTCCGTACAGATAGCACCCATAGTCAGTATTGAACCCGGTTCTCTGATGCTTTAAGGCAACAACGCTACCGCTGTGCCACCATTTTAAAATAAAAACAGAAAATGCAGGTATCATTCAACAAGTCAAACAACATCTTACTCCAAAATTTCTGTCAAGGTGGTTAGGGTTAAAAGAGGATCAGCACCGTGACGTTGCGATAGAGTTGCTGCCTTACAGAGCCAGAGACCAGAGTTCGATCCTGACTACGGGTGCTGTCTGTATGGAGTTTGTACGTTCTCCCTGTGACCGCATGAGTTTCTCCGGGTGCTCCGGTTTCCGCCCACACCCCAAAGACGTGCAGGTTTGTAGGTTAATTGGCTTCGGTAATTTGTCCCTTGTGTGTAGAACAGTGCAAGTGTGCAGACTGATCACTGGACGGCACAGACTCGGTGGGTTGAAGGGGCTGTTTCTGTGCTGTATCTCTAAAGTCTAAAGGACGTAAGCTGGAGATTGCAGCTCCAATTTGGCAGTCAGGGGAAGGACTTGTGTAGCTTGCCCCTAACACTGGTTAAGAGCTGTTGGAAAAGAAAAGGTTTAGTACGCTACCAGCTCTGTGGGACTGTTGGCTTTTATCACAAAAATGCCAGAAAGGTCATGTCTTGCATCCAAACACTGACACTTTTGGCCAAGCTCTTACATGGGTTCCAGAGATGAAATATTAGGAGGTGAGTTTGTGGCTACTCAGCTTGACAATCAGTTCCTTATTTCATCCAGCTGTTATCAAGCAATTGAACCATCCTATCATCAATTAGAGAGCGGCTCTGAACTTACCATCTACCTCATTGGAGACCCTCAGGACTATCTTTAATCGGATTTCACAGGACTTTATCTTGCACTACCCATTATTCCCTTTATCCTGTATCTGTACACTGTGGTCGGCTGGATTGTAATCATGTACGGTCTTTTCGCTAACTGGATAGCACACAACAAACAGCTTTTCACTGTACCTCGGTACGCCTGACAACAGTAATAAAGTAACTAAACTAAACTGATGAAGAGTCCTGACCCGAAACGTCACCTATGCATGTTCTCCAGAGATGCTGTTTGACCTGCTGAGTTACTGCAGCGATTTGTGTCCTTTTAGCCCCAAGTACATTCCTGGGTTCCCACGTAATGTAAACGTTACCATGTAGGTCATTGCACCAATATAAAGTTGGAAATTGGTCAGACATCACAGAGATTTAGAGTTAAAATGTTAAATAGGTCTTGTCGTCGTCACCAGGGGAGATTTTAAAATGACTTTGGAGAACTTTAAAAATAGCCATGGATTTGTTCGGACTTGTTGCTCAGCCCCTGTTGTGGTGTTCTTATGGGTCACTGTGACATTTCATTATTAGCTTAATAATGGGTCCTTGGCAAATTGACAACGTGAACCCAACTGTTAGACGAATTACCCAACTTGGTCCCATCAACCTGCACAGTTAAAGATTCAGCGGCAATTATTTGTAATAGATGTAAATCTTGCCTGTTGAAACTGCTCAGGGTTTCTTAAACTTATTCATTTACATTCTGGTGTTTCTGAAAAAGGGAACAATTCTGTAGCAGGTCAAATTTATTATCAGAGCATTGTGATGTACTAATCTTATCAAACATGCACCACATGCTAATGTTCTAGCATCTTTGTTGGGCGGCACAGTGGCGCAGATTTGCTGCCTGACAGTGCCGGAGACCCGAGTTCGATCCTGACCTCGAGTGGTGTCTGTACGGAGTTTGTACGTTCTCCCTGTGACCGCGTGGGTTTTCTCCAGGTGCTCCGGATTCCTCCCACACTCCAAAGACATGCAAGTTTGTAGGTTAATTGGCTTCTGTAAATTGTTCTTAGTGTATAAGATACAACTATTGTTGGTTGGCGTGAACTCGGTTTCCATGCCGTTTCTCTAAACCAAACTAAACTAAATTAAACAAAATTCAACTACACTAAACTAAACTAATTTAATAAAGACATGTGGCAAAGTCATTTTTTTTATGATTTGAAAGATTTCTATTCAGTTTAAAACCTTACACATATAAATCGTGCATCATGCATTCAACAGATTATCTCAAATATCATATTTATAAACCAACAACAAATCAGAAATGCATTGTTTAGAAATTAATCATAAAGATTTCAGTCATTGCCTTTATTAAAATTGACAGCCTGAAGAATGGAGAGATGCATACACAAAAACAACTAGTAATCTTGAGGTAAACAACAACTTAAAGACTTCATCTTACGTTAGGAACTGTGTATTCACAAGGACCAGGAGTTATGTTATAAAAGGCACATATTAGTTTCAACAGAACTCTATACAAAGTGCTGGAGGAACTCAGCAGGTCAGGCAGCATCTGTGGAGGGAAAGGGACAGAGGGTGATTCGGGAGAGGTGCAGTGGTGGGGTGACAAATGGTAGAGGGGGGTGAGGGGTGGGGTGGAGCAAGAGTTAATGGTGATAATGATACTTTATTGTCACATTTACAGTAAAATTCTTTGCTTTTGCAAACAATAAACAAAGTATACAGAGAGTCGCCATATTTCTGTCACGGACAAAGTTGCAAAGACTGCTGGTCCCGGTAACTGTTGGCCCCCCCACCCCCGTTTCTCTGCCCCACCCCATCCCATCTCCTGTGCCTTACCTGGTCTCGCACCTATTTCTCCCCTTCTCCCCTCCCCCTCTTCCTACATTCTTACTGGCTTCACAATTTGCAACTCTTCCATCTGTCTGCCTCACACCTCCTGATTTAATCTCTGGCCTATGTTCCAACCATCTGCCTATCAAAAACCTCTCTCGCCAGTGTCCACCTATTATCCCCCCCCCCCCACAATGACTGAAGAAGATTCCTGACCGGAAACGTCATCGGTCCATGTCTCCAGGGATGCTGCCTGACCTGCCGAGCTACTCCAGCGCTTTGTGTCCTTTTGTGTAAACCAGCCTTTGCAGTTCCTTGTTTACGGACTGAAACATCGCCTGCCCATTCCTGCTGCCAGACCCACTGAGTTCCTCCTGCACTTTGTGTTTTGCTTAAAATTCCCGGGATGCGCCATGGAGCCGAACGGCTGGTGGGGGGGGGGGGGGTGGGGGCCACCGAAAGCAACCAGGTGGGGGGGGGGGGGTCGCGGAGAACAAAGAGGGTTGGGTGCCGAGAATAGAGGGCACCTGGTGGGCCTCATGTGGCCAAGTGCGACAGAGGGCCTGGTTCGCCGCTGTGAGATAAGACTTTACTAAGGACTGTTGAAACTTTGTCCGCGCCAGAAACGTGGTGATTTTTTGTGTCATGCCTGGGTGAAGTCTGCTGTATTGTTTTACCAGATTGTAGGCGCAAATGAAGAAATTCACTGCATCTAGGTACATGTGATAATAAAGTGTCATTGATTCCAGCATCTGTAGTTCCTTGTATCCCCAAACTAGCGTCTGTATTCTCTGCACCATAAGATACTACGCACCTGGTGGAACACAGTGCTCTTGAGCAATACCTCCAAAACAAATAATCTTTGAACCCTTACAAAAATAATTGTGCTAACCTCTAAAACAAACAGACTTTAATATCCAATGCAGGATATGCAACATCCGTGAAGAGGCAGAGTCAACATGTAAGCTTACTGAAGATGCAAGGAACTGTCAATGCTGGTATACCACAAAAAAAGACACAAAGTGTTGGAGTAAATCAACAGATCAGGCTGCATCCTGAGGAACATGGATTAGTGACGTTTCGGGTCGGGATCCTTCTTGAGACTGATTGTAGGGGGAAGGGAAGAAAGCTGGAAGCGAGGAGGGGCAGGACAAAGCCTGGCAGGTAACAGGTTAACACAAGCGAGGGAGGGTTATGATGGACGGATAGTTGGACAAAGGCCTTAGATGCAAAAAAAAGGTGTGAGACAAAAGGATTGAAGAGTTGTGAATTGTGAAGCCAGAGGAAGGAATGCAGGTGGAGGGGGAGGGGGAGGGGGAGGAGGAGGGGAGAAATGGGTGGGGTTGGGACACAGTGAAGGGGAAGTGGGGAGGAAAGGGTATGTGGGGGTAGAGAGGAGGGGAGTGGAGGGGAGGGGTTGTAGAGGGTTACCTAAAATTGGAGAATTCCATGTTCATACCTTAGGGTTGCAAGCTGACTGACCTTGTATTATAATGAGGAAAAGTGGTAAATTAAAACGTTCTCAGAACAGAGAACGGTGAAAGAATGGGAGAAAAAATATGGCTGCTTTATGTTGGACAGGAGAGATTTGGAAATCCACTCTACCCAGGGCCTTGCAAAATCTAGTTCCCAGTGTGAAGGTGTCACGGTTCCAGAGAAGAAGTCTAATGTCAGCAAAGAGGTAGATTGAAAAAGCGGAACTGTACCCTACTTGTGCCCTGGAAGACAGGACTCCAGAAAGTAAGCATGCAGGTACAGCAGGCAATGAAGAAAGCTAATGGCATGTTGGCCTTCATTACAAGAGGAGTTGATAGGAGCAAAGAGGTCCTTCCACAGTTGTACAGTGCCCTAGTGAGACCACACCTGGAGTATTGTGTGCAGTTTTGGTCTCCAAATTTGAGGAAGGACATTCTTGCTATTGAGGGAGTGCAGCGTTGGTTCATGAGGTTAATTCCCGGAATGGCGGGACTGTCATATGTTTAAAGAATGGAGTGACTTGGTTTGTATACGCTGGAAATTAGAAGGGTGAGAGGGGATCTTATTGAAACATATAAGATTATTAAGGGATTGGACATGCTAGAGGCAGGAAACATGTTCCCGATGTTGGGGGAGTCCAGAACCAGGGGCCACAGTTTAAGAAAAAGGGGTCGGCCATTTAGAACGGAGATGAGGAAAAGCTATTTCACCCAGAGAGTTGTGAATCTGTGGAATTCTCTGCCTCAGAAGGCAGCGGAGGCCAATTCTCTGGATGCTTTCAAGAGAGAGTTAGATAGAGCTCTTGACGATAGCGGAGTCAAGGGATATGGGGAGAAGGCAGGAACGGGGTACTGGTTGTGGATGATCGGCCATGATCACAGTGAATGGCGGTGCTGGCTCGAAGGGATGTATGGCCTACTCCTGCACCTATTGTCTATTGTCTATTGTCTATGAAGGGACCATTCAGGGGCCCGATTACAGAGGCGGCATGATGGCGCAGCGGTAGAGTTGCTGCTTTACAAAGCCAGAGACCCAGGTTCGATCCTGACTACGGGTGCTCTCTGTATGTTCTTTTGTACGTTCTCCCTGTGACCGCATGAGTTTTCTCCGAGATCTGCGGTTTCCTCCCACACTCCAAAGACCTGCAGGTTTGTAGGCTAATTGTAAATTGTATAATTGTAAATTGTCTCTAATGTGTGTTGGAGAGTGGTAATGTATGGGAATCGCTGGTCAGCGTGGATTCGGTGGGCCGAAGGGCCTGTTTCCGCACTGTATCTCTAAACCAAACAGGGGGGGGAAGGAGCTGTTCCTGACTCTGGCAGTGCGTTGCTTTCAAGCTTCTGTACCTTCTGC
>CM075981.1:23720116-23957251 GCA_038087875.1 Malacoraja senta | reverse complement strand
CTAGTGTGAGGATAATGTTAGTGTACCAAGTGATTGTTGGTCCAGCAGTTATTCCAGCACTTTGTGACTTTTTAAGTGATAGGTGGATACAGGAGAGGGGGATTTTGATTGGCGGATGGTTGGACTCAGGCCAGAGATGGGAAGAAGACAAAAGGTTGTGAGATAAGGAGAAACGATGCGTGAAATGTGAAGCCAGAGCAAGGAATGTAGGTGGAAGGGGATGGGGGAAGAGGAAAGGGTCATTGTTGGTTACTAACCTACAACTGGAGAGAATTCAATGTTCACATCATTGGGTTGTAAGCTACCCATGAGGAATATGAGGTGCTGTTCCTCCGGTTTGCGTATGGCCTCACTCTGGCAATGGAGGAGGCCCAGGACAGAAAGGTCAGTATGGGAATGGAAAGGGAAGTTAAAAAGGTTAGGACCAATTCCTATACCTGCTCGTGAAGGATTCCAGCATCTTCCAGTGTTGAATCCGACCGTTGCAGTAGACTGGTCTCGTCATTCAAACCTTTCTTCCACAACCGGACATCATGGTGAACATCAAGCATTTTCTTGATTTCCATTTCAACAAAACCTTTACAGAAATTAACATTTCATCTGTATTAGATGACACGTTGAAAGGAATTGTACAATTCACTTTGTATCTTTTGATTTGCTTTCTGGCTTTTGAATGATGTTATGGCATCATTTAAAAAAATAATGCAAGCAAGTGCAATAAAATATAAGTTCATGTTAATAAGTTACAGGAGCAGAATTAAGCCACTTGGCCCAGTAAGTCATGGCTGATCTATCTTTCCCTCTCAACCCCATTCTCCTGCCATCTCCCCATGTCCCCTAACACCTGTACTAATACAGTACTAGTACTAATATAGCTAAAATGTAGTTGGTAAATTTAGAAAACAAACCAGCACAATGTTGCAGCCGCAGAGTTGCTGCATCACAACTCCAGAGACCCAGGTTCAATCCCGATTAAGGATGCTGTCTGAATGGTTTGTTTGCACGTTCTCCCCTTTGACCGCATGGGTTTTCTCCAAGTTCTCCAGTTCGTCCCACACTCCAAAGACGTGCAGCTTAATCGCCTTTGGTTGTAAATTGTCCCTGGTGTGTATGATAGTGTTAGTGGACAGGGATCACTGGTCGGCGTGGGCTCAGTGGGCCAAAGTGTCTGTTTCCACACTGCATCTCTAAACTAAACTGAACTAAACTAAACCTGTAATTTAGGTTAGTCGGGAAGTGGTGTTGGGTAAATTGAATGGATTAAAGGCCGATAAATCACCAGGGCCAGATAGGCTGCATCCCAGAGTACTTAAGGAAGTAGCTCCAGAAATAGTGGATGCATTAGTGATAATTTTTCAAAACTCTTTAGATTCTGGAGTAGTTCCTGAGGATTGGAGGGTAGCAAACGTAACCCCACTTTTTAAGAAGGGAGGGAGAGAGAAAACGGGGAATTACAGACCAGTTAGTCTAACATCGGTAGTGGGGAAACTGCTAGAGTCAGTTATTAAAGATGGGATAGCAGCACATTTGGAAAGTGGTGAAATCATTGGACAAAGTTAGCATGGATTTACGAAAGGTAAATCGTGTCTGACGAATCTTATAGAATTTTTCGAGGATGTAACTAGTAGAGTGGATAGGGGAGAACCAGTGGATGTGTTGTATCTGGACTTTCAGAAGGCTTTCGACAAGGTGCCACATAAGAGATTAGGATACAAACTTAAATCACACGGTATTGGGGGTTCAGTATTGATGTGGATAGAGAACTGGCTGGCAAACAGGAAGCAAAGAGTAGGAGTAAACGGGTCCTTTTCACAATGGCAGGCAGTGACTAGTGGGGTACCGCAAGGCTCAGTGCTGGGACCCCAGCTATTTACAATTTATATCAATGATCTGGACGAGGGAATTGAAAGCAACATCTCCAAGTTTGCGGATGACACTAAGCTGGGGGGCAGTGTTAGCTGTGAGGAGGATGCTAGGAGACTGCAAGGTGACGGATAGGCTGGGTGAGTGGGCAAATGTTTGGCAGATGCAGTATAATGTGGATAAATGTGAGGTTATCCACTTTGGTGGCAAAAACGGGAAGGCAGATTATTATCTAAATGGTGGCCGATTAGGAAATGGGGAGATGCAGCGAGACCTGGGTGTCATGGTACACCAGTCATTGTAAGTAGGCATGCAGGTGCAGCAGGCAGTGAAGAAAGCGAATGGTATGTTGGCCTTCATAGCAAGAGGATTTGAGTATAGGAGCAGGGAGGTTCTTCTGCAGTTGTACAGGGTCTTGGTGAGACCACACCTGGAGTATTGCGTACAGTTTTGGTCTCCAAATCTGAGGAAGGACATTATAGCCATAGAGGGAGTGCAGAGAAGGTTCACCAGACTGATTCCTGGGATGTCAGGACTTTCATATGAAGAAAGACTGGATAGACTTGGCTTATACTCGCTAGAATTTAGGAGATTGAGAGGGGATCTTATAGAAACGTACAAAATTCTTATGGGGTTGGACTGGCTAGATGCAGGAAGATTGTTCCCGATGTTGGTGAAGTCCAGGACAAGGGGACACAGAGAGTGGTGAATCTCTGGAACTCTCTGCCACAGAGGGTAGTTGAGGCCAGTTCATTGGCTATATTTAAGAGGGAGTTAGATGTGGCCCTTGTGGCTAAAGGGATCAGGAGGTATGGAGAGAAGGCAGGTACGGGATACTGAGTTGGATGATCAGCCATGATCATATTGAATGGCGGTGCAGGCTCGAAGGGCCGAATGGCCTACTCCTGCACCTATTTTCTATGTATCTATGTATCTATGTAATCAATGGTTCATGTTTTGAGGAAAAGTGGTTGCTCGTTTGATCTTTGACGCTTAAGGGAATCAAGGGATAGGGGCGGCAATGTACAGCTCGATTATTCTGTTCATCTAGTTGCATCAAAGATCTATTAGTTTTCTAATTTCATGTGTTTAGGTTTAGGTTTATTGTTGTCATGTGTACAAGGTTCTGTGAAAACTTTGTTTTGGATGCTCTCCAATTAGATCAAATGATACTAAACATAATGCCCAACTCGAGTACCACAGGTAGAGCAAAGGGAAAGATACAGAGTCCTGTAATCCTGTATCAGCATTATCCTGAAGATAGACACAAAATGTTGGAGTAACTCAGCGAGTCAAGTAGCATCTCTGGTGTAAAGGAATAGGTGATATTCTGGGTCGAAACCCTTCTTCAGAAATGTCACCTATTCCTTTTCTCCGGAGATGTTGCCTGACCCGCTGAGTTACTCAACATTTTGTGTCTATCCTCGGCATAAACCAGCATCTGCAGTTCCTTCCTACACATATTGTATGTGTTATCCTGTATCTGTCCACTGTGGCTGGCTTGATTGCAATCATGTATTGTCTTTCCACTGACTGGACAGCACCTCATAAAAGGCTTTTCACTGTACCTCGGTACACACGACAATAAACTAAACTAAACTAAACCATTGTGCCACCCAGTGAGTGCTTGCACTAATGTTTCTGAACCATATATCCTAGGTAGTCCTATGTTGAGGATCAAATCTGCCAGGACTTTAAGGTCGCCTTCAATGTGCATGGCACATTGGGTTTGGCTGTGATATTGGACAATTAAACCAGTAAGGGTGACAAGAAACCAAATAATCTTTGGGTTAATGCCCAGATCGTTATAAAAGCTGAAATGCTGAAATACAGTAATGTCCTTTAGTTGAGGAAGTGCACCACGCCTACCTAATCTGCCCTCAGGTGAAAAATGTGGCTGAGCTGGTTTCACCAATTTCCCGTGATCAAATAAGTAAGTTCAAAAGTTTATGTCACAAGAGCAGAATTAAGACATTAGGCTCGTTAAGTCTACTCCGCTCCTCAATCATGGCTGATCGATCTTTCCCTCTCAACCTCATTCTCCTGCCTTCTCCCCGTAACCTTTGACACCCTTACTAATCAAGAACCAGTCAATATCTATCTATCTCTCTACCTATCTTCTTCTTCTATCTATCTATCTATCTATACTTAACTGATCTTCAGCTCTTCCAGTTTGCGTGGTTTTTCTATCTGCGCAAAAACGGTATGCGATAGCACTACGATTTTTTGCTAGCTCACTCACCGTTCTCCTGTGCTGCGAGTGCAACAAGTTTTGTTTTGATCGGTGGTATATTGTAAAAGTTAGCAAGGTTTAAAAATCTTTAAAACCGCCCGTGCTCAGATCGATCTCCTCTCCTTCCAGTCAGCACCGCGTGTATTGGTCTCCTCTCCTGTCACTCCGCGGAGGACCGCCCCTTCATGCGCCATTGCTTCTTTACTGGAGCTGAGGGACACTGTGGGTGGCCGGCAGAAGTCTCCAACCGGACACAATTTTTGAGGGACCGGGAGATGTCGCCAAACGGAAAGCGGAGAATCTGATCCCGGGGGAGGAGAGCGTCCAGCGCCCGCTGTGAGTCCCAAACGCACCACCATCATAACGCCCCACAGCTCCAGCCCCTTCCCTCTGGTCCCCCTTGATGGCTCCTGCCCCACTTTCCCGTGATACCTCCCTCCCCCCATGGCTCTTCCCACGTCTTTTCTCTGAGCTCTCCACCGCCCCCCACCCACACGCCGGCGTGGCCGTAGCTGCTGGTGGTTCCGGGCCGAGCCGAGGATCCACGCCGACGGCTGATGCTCCTCCGGGGCACGCAAGAAGGGAGAGGAGTGGCAACCTCAAGATCCTGGGGAGGGAGAGTGGGGGGGTGGGTTGGGGAGAGGGGATAGAGGGAGAGGAGGGGAGTAGGGAGGGGAGAGGAGTTATGGAGGGAGGGAGGGAGGGAGTGACTGAGGGTAGGGGAAAGGAGAGGTGAGGGAGGGATTGGGGGAGGGTTGGAGGAGAGGGTAAAAAAGAGAGAGGAGGTGAGGAGGGAGAGTCGGGGAGGAGGGGGAATAGAGGGAGAGGAGGGAGCGGAGTAGAGGGGGGGGTGGGAAGGTAGAGACGAGAATAGAGGGAGAGGAGGGCAGTGGGGGAGGTGAAGAGGGATAGTGGGGGGGATAGGGGGAGGTGAGGAGTGGGGGAGAGGGGGATAGAGGAATACGAGGGGGTAGGGAGGGAAGAGGAGTTATGGAGGGAGGGATGGAGTGACTGAGGGTAGGGGAAAGGAGAGGGAGAGAGAGGTAAGAGAGGGATTGGGGAGGGGAGGAGGAGAGGGAAAAGAAGAGGGAGGGTGAAGAGGAGGGGGGAGAGTGCTAGGGATGAGGGGAAATGAGCTGCACCTGTGCAGTTGGGGGCTATGGGTGAGTGGTGGAATATTGCGTTGGGGGACCAAGCCTCCAGTGTGACAGGGACCCAACGGGTCCCACTTAGTCTAGTCCTCCTTAAAAATACCCGATGACTTGGCCTCCACAGCCATCTGTGGCAATGAATTCCACAGCTTCACCACCCTCTGACTAAAGAAATTCTTGATCTCCTTTCTAAAGATACTTAGGGTACTTAAAGTGCCAGGGGTTATGGGGAGAAGGCAGGAGAATGGGGTTGAGAGGGAAAGATAGATCAGCCATGATTGAATGGGGAAGTAGACTTGATGGGCTGAATGGCCTAATTCTGCTCCTGGAATTTTTGATATTATAAACATCTGCTATTATTCAGAACCTGCACGCTTTGGTCCTAGACTCTCCCACGTAGAAACATCTTCTCCACATCCACTCTATCCAGACCTTTCACTATATGGTAAGTTTCAACGAGGTCCCCCCTCACCCTTCTATACTCCAGCAAGTGCAGGCCAAGAGCCGTCAAACGCTCATCATTAGACATCCTTAGCTTAAAAATCATATTCGATCCATCATTCTTGGGAAAGTAGCATCTTCAAATTGAATCACCCTGGAGTCTGATGATGGGTCCCAACCAGAAATGCTGTTTAGTTTAGTTTATTATTGGCACTGAGGTACAGTGAAAAGCTTTTTTGTTGCGTGTTATCCAGTCAGCGGAAAGACTATTCATGGTCACAATCAAGCCGTCCACAGTGTACAGATACAGGATAAAGGGAATAACATTTAGTGCAAGTTAAAATCCAGTAAAGTCCGATTAAAGATAGTCCAAGGTTCTCCAATGAGGTAGATGGCGAGTCAGGTCTGCTCTCTAGTTGGTGATAAGATGGTTCAGTTGCCTCATAACAGCTGGGAAGAAACAGTCCCTGAATCTGGAGGTGTGCATTTTCACACTTCTGTACCCCTTGCCTGATGAAAGAGGAGAGAATAGTCTGCTTATTCCCTCTACAAATGCTACCTGACCCACTGAGTTCCTCCAGCACTTTGTGGTCGACTCCAGATTCCAGCATCTGCAGTTTTTTGTCTCTCCATTCTCTTGGAGCACTCTTGACTGTGTCAGAAGTTGAACGTGTTGCTTTCTCTAGCTGTTGACCTTTCACCATCAAATTCATTTAAATTCTTCTTCAACAATAGCTTGAGATTAAGGCTGACTTTGAATTCTCCACCACAATTAAGCTTCCACTGTGCAATGCTGCATGCAGTTGGGATTTCTGAACTTCTAAAAAATGTTAATAATCAATCTGTTTTCCAAATGAATTACGCTAATCTTACCTACGGAATCAGTTGTTCTAAAGTGACTGAAAACCATGGGATTTTTCTCATTATATCTGTATACTATCAGTCGAATGTGTTGACCATCTTCCTTCAGAACCTCTTGAGCGTTCTCCGTGCTGTATAACTGGAATGATAATTATATAGGAACAGTTAAAGAGCAAACCCTAATTAATCCTCTTCCTTTGCCAAGGTCATCTACCAATGAGATACAGAACAGGCATATAAACACCAAATTGAGACCTCATGTGCCAGGTATACTCCGTACAGAAAATAACTTGCATTCATTGAATGTTATATCACGTTCCCAAGATGTCTCAAAGTGCTGAGAGTCACAGAGTCACATCACACAGAAACAGGCCTTTGAGCCCAACCCATCCATGCCAACAACAGTGCAACAGGTAGAGCTCTGCCTCACAGTCAGAAACCCGGGTTTGATCCTAATCTCGGATGCTGTCTGTGTGAAGTTTGTACATTCTCCCTGTGACTGTTGGTTTCATCTGGGTGCTCCAGTTTCCTCCCACATTGCATAGACGAGCGGGTTTGTAGTTTAATTGGCTTCTGATGTGTCGGGAGTAGATGAGAAAGTGGGATAACATAGAACTAGTGTGAACGGGTCAGCATAGACTAAGTGGGCCGATAGGCCAGTTGAACTGATACCCATCTAAGTTCATCGCATTTACCTATGTTTGGCCCATTTTTCTGCAAATCTTTCCTATACATGTACCTATCCAAATGGCCTTTAACTGTACTTATTGTACCTGCCTCAGCCATTTTCTCCAGCAGTTCATTCAATATACCTGTGTGAAGAAGTTGCCCTTGAGATCAAATCTTAAACCTATGTCTGCATAATCAACAACGTGTCACACCTTGGCCACTCCCTCTTCTCCCCTCTCCCTTCAGGAAAAAGGTATCGAAGTGTGAAACGCACACCTCCAGATTCAGGGACAGTTTCTTCCCAGCTGTTATCAGGCAACTGCGCCATCCTACCAACAATGTGAGAGCAGTCCTGAACTACCATCTACTTCATTGGAGACATTACTGTCTCTTTCTTGCACTAAATGTTGTTCACAATATTCGCTTTATCATATATCTGTACACTGTGGATGGCTCGATTGTAATCATATATAGTCTTTCCGCTGACTGGTTAGCATGCAACAAAAGCTTTTCACTGTATCTCAGTAAATGTAACAATAAACTAATGATGGATGACTGACTGTCTGGTTTTTGATTTCCCTTCTCTGCAAAAAGGACTGTATGCATTCATATTACCTGTTCCCTCTCTTGATGTTATACACCTTAGTTTCCTGTGCTCCCAGGAAGACCTAGCCTGCCCAACCTCTCCCTGTAACTCAGACCACATCTGTCTCTACCATGTCAATTTTCCTCTCTATATTGGAACTGGTGTTCTATGTGTAGGTGAAAGTGCCATGAAATGTCTTCAAAACACATTGTTGCCAGACAGCTGTGCTGCACATTTTAACTTTCCCCCTGATGTAACCTGACTCATTTATTTTATTACCTTAATTAACCTACAAACCTGCACATCTTTGGAATGTGGGAGATAACCGGAGCACCCGGAGAAAACCCATGTGATCACAAGGAAAACGTGAAAACTCCGCACAGACAGCACCCGGTCAGGATCGAACCCAGGCCTCTGGCGCTGTAAAGCAGCAATTCTATCACTGCACCACTGTGCCACCCTATAATAACTCATCAAAATATATTATCTAACATGTTGCTGCTTTTCTCAAACTTCAATTCCTGCTCTACATGATAGTTATATTATCTCTTATATTGCATTTGCCACTATTTTAGGCTTCCTTATTCACCAGTTTTTTTTAAATTGCAAGCTACAGCATGGAAACAGACCCTTCGGCCCACCAAGTCCGACGATCGATTACCCATCCACACTACTTCTATACTACCCCACTTTCCCATCCACTCTCTCAACACCGGGGGGCAATTTACAGAGACCAATGAACCTACAAACACCTATGCCTCTGGGATGTGGGAGGAAACAGGAGCACCCGGAGGAAAAGAACATGGTCACAGTGAGAACATGCAAACTCCACACAGACAGCACACAAAGACAGAATCTTAATTAGTCTTTAATGCTTCGGAAGAATCCACACTTGAAGCATTTTAGTCAAGTTTAGTTTATTGTCACATGTACCAAGGTACAGTGAAAAGCTTTTTGTTGCGTGCATTTATATTTCTGCTAATTAATCTTGACACATCTCCCATTTATTTCTAATATTTGTTGTTTTTATTTCACTGAATTCTACTGGCTCTGGTTATGTGAAGATATGGGGAATGTATTCGTTGAACAGAGCAGATTAAAAGAAGAAGGTAAACAAAAATGCTGGAGAAACTCAACGGGTGAGGCAGCATCGATGGAGCAAAGAAATAGGTGACGTTTCAGGTCAAGACCCTTCTTCAGACTGACGTGGGGGTGGGGGGGGGGGAGGAAGAAAGGAAGAGGCGGAGACAATGGGCTGTGGGAGAGCTGGGAAGGGGAGGGAAAAGAGGGAGAAAGCAAAGACTACCTGAAATAGGAGAAGTCAATGTTCATACTGCTGGGGTGTAAACTGCCCAAGCGAAATATGAGGTGCTGCTCCTCCAATTTGCGATGGGACTCACTCTGGCCATGGAGGAGGCCCAGGACAGAAAGGTCGGATTAGGAATGAGAGGGGGATTTGAAGTGCTGAGCCACCGGGAGATCAGGTTGGTTATTGCAAACTGTGCAAAGCGATCGCCAAGCCTGCGCTTGGTCTCACCGATGTAGAGCCGTTGACACCTAGAGCAGCGGATGCAATAGATGAGGTTGGAGGAGGTGCATGTGAACCTCTGCCTCACCTGGAAGGACTGCTTGGGTCCTTGGATGGAGTCAAGGGGGGAGGTAAAGCGACAAGTGTAGCATTTCCTGCGGTTGCAAGGAAAAGTACCAGGGGTGGGTGGTTAGGGTGGGAAGGGACGAAGTGACCAGGGAGTTATGGAGGGAGCGGTCTCTGCGGAAAGTCAAAAGGGGAGGAGATGGGAAGATGTGGCCAGTGGTGGGTCCCGTTGCAGGTGCCGAAAATGTCAGAGGATTAACTGTTGTATGTGACAGCTGGTAGGGTGGAAGGTGAGGACAAGGGGGACTCTGCTCTTGTTACAAGTGGGGGGGATAGGAAGTGAGAGCGGAGCTATGGGATATAGAAGAGACCCTGGTGAGAGCCTCATCTATAGTCGAAGAGGGGAACCCCCGTTCCCTAAAGAATGAGGACATCTCCGTTGCCCTGGTTTGGAAAACCTCATCCTGGGTGCAGATGCGCTGTAGACGGAGGAATTGGGAGTAGGGGATAGAGTCCTTACAGGAAGCAGGGTAGGAAGAAGTGTAGTCCAGATAGCCAAGGGAGTCAGTGGGTTTGTAGTAGATGTCGGGAGGACAGGGAGTTCGTCTGTGAGGTCATGGTCCAAGGATAAATAGGAGGAGGTGTCTGAGAGTTGGCGCCTGGCCTCAGACCGGTAGAGATCAGCGCGCCAGACTACCACAGCACCTCCCTTGTCAGCAGGTTTGATCACCCAGTCTGGGTGTTGCAGAGTGAGTGGAGGGCTGTACGTACAGGGGGGGGAGAGGTTAGCGTGAGACAGGGGAATGGAGAAGTTGAGGCGGTTGATGTCCCGCCGGCAGTTTAAAATAAAAAGGTCTAAAGCAGGTAGATGGCCATGAGGGGGAGTCCAAGAGGAGGGGGTCCATTGGAGACAGGAGAAGGGGTCATCACTAGGAGGTGAGGACTCCTTCCCATGAAAAAACGCTTGGATGCGGAGGCGACGGAAGAAGAGCTCCACATCGTGGCGGACGCAGAACTCATTGAGGTGGGTAACGGAGGGGAATAAAGGTTAGGCCTCTGCTGAGGACAGACCGTTCGGTCAGGGGGGATGGTGAACACGGCAATGATGGGGGTTGGGGCCGGAGGAAGGCACGTGAGTGGAAGGAGGCCGCGGCGATGTCTGGTAGGGGGGTGGTGGGTGGTCAGGGAGGAGGGGGGTATGAGGACTACAGTGTGGGTGGGGAGGAGCTGGGGTCACATGGTTTAAGGGGGAAGGAGAAGACCCAGTGGAACAACTACTGAGGTTCCCTGTGTTATAGGGGGTAACACTAGGACCCAGCACAGTCAGACCCCGTGGTGTGAGAGTCTGCAGCGCGGAGATTAAAAGAAGATTTCGTTGAAAGTCATAAACAGCTTTGATGTAGTAAATAAGGGGGAAAGAATAGCTTTTGCTGATGGGAGAGATTCTAACAGCTGACGCCGATTTAAGCGAAAAGGCTATAGAACCAGGCGCCATGCAAGGGTGAGTTTCTGTGAGTTGGAATGAGCTAGCTGGAAGCATGGTGCAAGCTTATACACTGTATCTCGCCAAACCTTTCCTACACATGTACCCTATCCAAATGCCTTTTAAATGTCACTGTTGTACCTATAGAGCAAGCTGATGTGATTTGGAATGAGTGAGTTAAAACCATGGTACAAGCTGAGACAATCATTATTTTCAAAAGGGAGCTCGATATATAATTGAAAAGAAAGTATATCAGGGGAATGGTACTAATCTGATAGCTTTTTCAAAGTCATGGCACAGGCATGCAAAATCAAATTACCTCCTCTGAGTTGTATCATTGAAAGATTCTACGATTTCATACACGCCCTCTGAGAAACAAAGAAACAAATAAAATACTGTAGGTGCAGCAGTAGTCCATTCGGCCCTTCGAGCCAGCACCGCCATTCAGTATGATCATGGCTGATCATCCAAAATCAGTACCCCATTCCTGCTTTCTCCCCATATCCCTTGATTTTATTAGCCCAAAGAGCTATATCTATTGGGCCTGTCCCACTTAGGTGATTTTTCAGCGGACTGCCGGCGACTGTCAAGTCGCCGGCAGTTGTCTGAAAAAACGGGAACTGGAACGGCGACTGTCAGTGTGGAACACACACACACACACACACACACACACACACACACACACACACACACACACACACACACACACACACAGACACAGACACAGACACAGACACAGACACAGACACAGACACAGACACAGACAGACACACACACACACACACACACACACACACACACACACAGACACAGACACAGACACAGACACAGACACAGACACACACACACACACACACACACACACACACACACACACACACACACACACACACACACACACACACACACACACACACACACACACACACACACACACACACACACATCGCAAAGGCGGTGGCCAGGGCAATCGGGGGAGCGCTCTCTGAAATTCACACGGTACAAAGCCAAGGTGATACAGACACACACCACGATGAACTGGAAGGTTGCCGCTGTAATTAAGATGGCTAGCACAGTCTACGGTAAGACCTTTAAAAGAGGGGAGAAGGGGGGAGAGGGGGGGAGAAGGGAGGAGAAGGAGTGGAGACAACTTTTAAGAAGCCAGACAACTTTTAAGAAGCCAGAGATACACAGCTGTGAAGTTCGGCGGACATTTAACATTACCGGTCGGTTATCCTTGCTTCTGAAAACTCCTGCTTACGTTTTTTTTCCCCAATGAGCCAATGAAAATGACCGGTCAGCAAAGGCGATTAACTAAAACTACCTATGACTACCTCGACTACCCATAACCACATGACGACCCCACTACAACTGCACCTACGACTACAGGATTATCGATTTTCTCCATGGCGACCAATGTTGAAAAATTTGTGGCGACCATACTGAGGCAGCGACTAGTTCCCAGAATGCGGGAACTCCTCGCGATCATGAAGGAGACTCACCAGAGACCATCAGTGAACATGTGGCGACCATGTGGCGAATGCAGAGTCTCCTGCACTCACCTAAAAAGTCGCCTAAGTGGGACAGGCCCATAACTCTCTCTTGAATACATCAATATTAATTCTCTCTTGAAAAACATTAACTCTAAGTAATTTTTTTTTGTGTTGTTGTAAATCCTAGAAGTCGGTTTAAGAAACAACATTTAATAATACGCACTGACCAACATTCCTTCTATTCAAATGTTCATATGTCCATTCATTCTTGCACTTGCACTAAAGGTTAATCAGGTTATTCCCTTTATCCTGTGTCTGTATAATGTGGATGGCTTGATTGTAATCATGTGTTGTCTTTCCACTGTAGCTTTTCACTGTACCTCGATACACGTGACAATAAACTAATCTCAGACTCAAAAAGAAAAGAAGTGGAAAGGTGAGAAACTGTTTGAGGTCAACAGATTAAAAACTTGTAACAATTACTCTTTTTAGTGCATTACCCTTCAGCATTCTGATCGCAAGTCAAAACAACATTTTCTCCTATTTCTTCCTAATAACTTATCACTTGCCCCATCTTTTTCTCTCTTCCCAATTAAAAATCCGACCCGAAACATTGTCCATCCTTTTCATTCCACAGATATCGCCTGGCCCACTGAGTTAGTCATATAGCATGGAGTAACTTGGACAAACTCATCGATGCTGACCAATCTAAGCTCGTTCCATTTGCCTGTGTTGGCCCATATCCCTCTAAATGTTTCCTATCCATCTACCTGCTCAAGTACTTTTAAATGCTGTTATAGTGCCTGCCTTAACTACCTCCTCTGGCAGCTTGTTCCATATATGATAAAGTTGCCCCTCAGGTTCCCATTAAATCTTTCCTCTCTCACCTTAAACCAATGCCCTCTAGTTCTTGATTTCCCCAAGCTAGTCCCATTTGCAGACGTTTGGCCCATATCCCTCTAACCTTTCCTCTCCACATACCTGTCCGAGTGTCTTTTAAGTGCTGTTACAGTACCTGCATCAACAACCTCCTTTGGCACCTCGATCTATATACCCACAGCCCTCTGAGTGAAAGAATTGTCGCTCAGGTTCCTATAAAATCTTTCTCCTCTCACCTTAAACCGATGTTCTCTGGACCTTGAATCCCCTACCCAGGGTAAAGAACTGTGCATTCACCTCATTATTTTATCTATATATCATCTATATATGATCGCACAGTGGCACAGCGGTAGAACTGTTGCCTTACAGTGCCAGTGACCTGGGTTCAATCCTGACTACGGGTGATGTCTGTGTGCGTTCTACCTGTGACCCCGTGGGATTTCTCCTGATGCTCCCACATCCTAAAGACGTCCGGGTTTGTAGATTAAATGGCTTGTCCAAATTATCCCCAGTGTGTAGGATATAACCTGTGTATGGGTGATTGTTGGTCGGCATGGTCACAGTGGGCTGAAGGGCCTGTTTCCACTGTATCTCTAAACTAAAATAAATTAAACACTCCTCAGCCTCCTACACTCCAAGGGATAACGTTTGTGTTTGAATAAACAGTTATTCCAGCTGATAGACACAATATGCTGGAATAACTCAAAGGGTCAGGCAGCATTTCTGGGCAAAAGGAATAGGTGAGGTTTCGGGTTGAAACACTTGCTCACAGCGGCTGAAGAAGGGTCTCAACCCGAAACGTCACCTATTCCTTTTCTCCAGAGATGCTGCCTGACCCGCTGAGCATTTTGTGTCTATCTTCGGTGTAAACCAGCATCTGCAGTTCCTTCCTACACAGTTATTCCAGCCATTTGCGTTTGCTTGAGATTCCAGCACCTGCGGTCTCTTGCGTCTCCTCACACTTTGCTTTGACTGTAACTGTCTACTGTATTATTTAACATGAGTATTGTTTATGGTGTGTTGCCAAGACCTTACTCTCGGAATTTAGCCAGCAAATGTGTCAAGTGTAACCATCAAAAGCTTGAAAGTTATCAATGAGAAAGATGTTAATAACAAAAGAGACAATGGGAATTGTTTTCTGCAGAGATCAGATGACAAGAGCCTAATAATAACAAGCACAAGAGAGAAAAAGGCATAAAGAGAAAGCCAACCTACTTTGGGAACAGGAGACTTTTTCATTTTGCTGTACATATTTAACAGCTTGCCCCATGGCGAGAAGGACATTCTAATATTGTTTTCCTTCGGCTGATCTATTAATCCAAAAACAAAGGTTTATTTGCATTTTCATATTTTTCTTATGAAGTGGTTGGTTAAACACTGATCATGAAAACTTCAACCTGCAGGAGAATAAGCTGAACTTGGCTGGTCAGGCAAGGTGAATTGTCCATTAAATTCCCTCAGCGCCTCTCATGCACATAATGGCACATACACACATGGAGGTTTCCACATCCACACTCACACAGACACGCACGCAGAGACACAGAGATACACACAGACACAGAGACACACACGCACAGACACAGAGACACACAGACATACACAAACACAGAGACACGCACACACACAGACACACACAGGCACAGACACACACAGACACCCACAGACACAGAGACATGCACAGACACAGCGACATACACACACACAGACACAAAGACACACACACACAGACACACAGACTCAGACACACACACAGACACCGAGACACACAGAGAGACACACACACACATACACAGAGACATACACACACACAGACACATAGACACACACATACACAGACATACACAGAGACACACAGACTCAGACACACACACACGCACAGACACCGAGACATACACACACACAGATAAAGGGACACACAGCTATACACACAGGTACACAGGCATACAGTTACAGACACACAGACAGACACACAGACACAGACAGACAGACAGATACACAGGCATACAGATACACAGACACAGAGACACACAGACAGACACAGATATACACAGACACATATACACAGACGCACAGACTCAGAGACACACAGACGCGCAGACACACAGATACACAGACACAGAGACACACAGACAGACACAGATATACACAGACACATATACACAGACGCACAGACTCAGAGACACACAGACGCGCAGACACACAGGCATACAGATACATATACACAGAAAAACATATCGACACAAAATAACATACCGACACACGCAGATACCTACAGATACACGCAGACACAGACAGACACACACAGACATATACAAACGCAGACAGACACACAAACACACAGAGACACATACACACACTCACAGAAACAGACAGGAAGAGACACACACAGACATAGATACTCACAGAGATGTACACATACAGCCACACACAGGCACAGATACACACACACAGATAGACACATGCACACACACAAGCACACAGACATATACGGACATAAACACACACACATCCACACTCAATATTCATATGTATCCATTTCCAGACTGTTGATGCACTTCCATTTTCATTGCAAATTACCAAAATCTGCAGCATCTTATTTTTATACATATATATCTGTTTCTCATGCAAAATAACATCTGCTATCATAAATGTTTGTGAAATATATTGCCTCTTACATGTGCCCCTATTGTAAATCATTGTTCTTTAAAGATATTATAATTTTAAATCATCGAAGCAGAAAGTTTTCAAACAACTATATTGTTTCTTAACCCCCGAATGCACCAACTTCACCACATTTGGGAGGAAGCAACACAATTTAAACTACAGTCTCTCTTGGTCTTCACTCTGCCACAGTCTCAGTCCAGTTTAGGAACCAAGAGATACAGCATGGATACAGGCCCTTCGACCCACCATGCTGACCATCGGTCACCTGTTCACACTAGTTCTGTTATCCCACTTTCTCATCCCACACACAGAGGCCAATTAACCTGCAAACCCGCTCGTCTTTGGCATGTGGGGGGAAATCGGAGCTCCCGGAGGAAACCCACGCGGTCATGGGGAGAACGTGCAAACTCCACACTGACAGCACCCAAGGTCGCGCAGTCACAGGGAGAATGTGGAAACTCTGCACAGGCAGCACCCCAGATCAGGTTCGAACCAGGGTGTCTGGTGCTGTGAAGCAGCAGCTCTATCACTGAAATGTCATCAACCTAAGATGTTAGCACACCGTGACATCTGAAATCTCCTTTGTTTAAGAAACCTAACTCCCAATGCCTGTTGCCGTCCAAGCTCTCACCCATATCTCCTCCACCTCCCACACTTCCGCTCTCCGCACATCCCCCTGACAGAACAAGGATATGTGGAGGAGGCTACGTGCAAATTGGAGGAACAGCACCTCATATTTCGCATGAGCACCTTACTACCCAGCGGTATGAATGTTGATATCTCCAACTTCAATTAACTCCTGCGTTTCTTTCCCACCCCACTCTCCGTCACCCCTCCCCCACCCTAGTCATCCTACGAGTTTCATTCTTCACATCCTTGTAACCCTGTCGTTAGCTCATCACCCCCAGCCAACAATGGACCATTATGGATTCCACCCTTCCTGGGGCCATCTGTTGCTGGCCCTGATTTGTTCTGACCTTTTCTATCTTTCAGTCTGAAGAAGGGTTCCGATCCGAAACATCACCTATTCCTTTTCTCCGGAGATGCTGCCCGACCCGCTGTGTTACTCCAGTGTTTTGTGTCTAGCTTCGGTGTAAACCAGCATCTGCAGTTTGTTCTTTCACATTTTGTATATATTATCCTGTATCTGTGGATGGCTTGATTATAATCATGTATCATCTTTCCATTAACTGGATAGCGCGCCACAAAAGCTTTTCACTGTATCTCGGTACACATGACAATAAACTAAACTAAACTACAGAATATAGTTCTCAGTATAGAACAGGGATAGAGCTTTCTCAACACCTCCTCACCTGTACCCACCCTCGTTTACAAGGTCTTGCCCCATCCCTTTCACATTGGCTACTTCCCCTCCATCATTTCAGTCCAGATGATGGGTCTAGACCTGAAATGCTATCTGTCCACTTCCCTCCACAGATGCTGCCTGACCTGCCGAGTTAATCCAGCTAATCTCCTTTTTCATAAGTAAAAGAAGCAGCGTTAGGCCATTTGGCCCATCAAGCCTACTCCACTATTCAATCAAGCCTGCTGAGTTACTCCAGCACTTTGTGTGTTTTCTTTTACCTGGAAATATAAATTCTGTTTCTCTTTCTGACTGAATAGCTCCAACATTATATTTTCGTCTTTGGCAAAAAAATTGTGGTCAAATATGGTAAAACAAATAAACTTCAAGGTCACTATTTAACGATTAGTAAAATAATTAAATGGAACCAATTATGGATGTATTTCAAAATATTTTAATGGCCTTTTTATGAACGATTAGGTGCGAGAGTAGGCCATTCAGCCCTTCGAGCCACCACCGCCAATCAATGTGATCATGGCTGATCATCCACATTCAGTACCCCGTTCTTGCCTTCTCACCATATCCCCTGACTCCGCCTATCTTTAAGAGCTCTATCTAACTCTCTTGAAAGCATCCAGAGAATTGGACTCCACTGCCTTCTGAGGCAGAGAATTCCACAGATTCACAACTCTCTGGGTGAAAAAGTTTTTCCTCATCTCCGTTCGAAATGGCCTACCCCTTATTCTTAAACTCTGGCTCCTGGTTCTGCACTCCCTCAACATCAGGAAAATGTTTCCTGCCTCTAGCGTATCCAATCCCTTAATAATCATATGTTTCAATAAGATTGCCTCTCATCCTAAATTCCAGAATATGAAAGCCCAGCCACTCCATTCTATCAACATATGACAGTCCCGCCATTCCGGGAATTAAGTTCGCTGCACTCCCTCAATAACAAGAATGTCCTGCTTCAAATTTGGAGGCCAAAACTGCACACAATACTCTAGGTGTGGTCCCACTAGGGCCCTGTACAACTGCAGAAGGACCTCTTTGCTCCTATACACAACTCCCTTTGTTATGAAGGCCAACATGCCATTAGCTTTCTTAACTGCCTGCTGTACCTGCATGCTTACTTTCAGTGACTGATGAACAAGGACCCCCCAGATCCCATTGTACTTCCCCTTTTCCCAACTTGCACCATTCAGATAATAATCTGCCTTCCTGTTTTTGCCACCAAAGTGGATAACCTCACATTTAAACTGCATCTGCCATGCATCTGCCCACTTACCCAACCTGTCCAAGTCTCTCTGCATCCTCGTAGCATCTCCTCACAGTTCACACTGCCAACCAGCTTTGTGTCATCTGCAAGTTTGCTAATGTTACTTTGAATCCCTTCATCCAAATCATTGGTGTATATTGTAAATAGCTGCGGTCCCAGCACCGAGCCTTGCGGTACCCCACTAGTCACTGCTTGCCATTCCGAAAAGGGCCCGTTAATTCCTACTCTTTGTTTCCTGTCTGCCAACCAATTTTCTATCCGTCAGTACCCTATCCCCAATACCATGTGCAATACCATATTAACCATATGAACCATCGCACAGAGTGAAGAATGCACTGTAGATGTTTGCATACCTTTCAGAAGAGATTCACTCTCATCCTTGGCACTATACTCTAGAAAAGATTCGTTTGAATTGAAAGATGTAGTTTGTTCTTCAATTGGCAAGACTGGGCTGTGGTGGATGTTCAACCTGATCAATAGAAAAGAGGTTGTTTCAAGACTGGATTACACCGTAAACACATGCAGCAAACCTAAGCCAGATGGATCATGTAATGCCTCCGCAAGGAATTTTAGCTCCTTTGAATAAAATGTATGGAAGTGATCATCTATATTGGAAAAAAGCACACAAAGTACTGGAGTAGCTCAGCAGGTCAGGCAGCATCTTTGGAGAACATGGGACAGGTGACTTTTCATGTCAGGGCCCTTCTTCAGACTCATTCTGGAGGATGTGTAGGAAGAAACTGCAGATGCTGGTTTACACCGAAGATAGACATAAAATGCTGAGGTAACTCAGCGGGTCAGGCAGCATCTCTGGAGAAAAGGAATAGGTGACGTTTCGGGTTGAAACTCTTCTTCAGACTGAGAGTCAGGGGTGAGGGTAACTAGAGGTATGTAAAGGTTCAGAACAAATCAGTGACCAAGGAAAGGTCCATTGTCGGCTGTGGAAGAAAGATAATAATGGGGCATATGGATGCGAACAGTGGAACTGGCAGGACGACCAGGGTGGGGGAGGGGCGGAGAGACAGGGAACGCAGGGGCTACTTGAAATTAGAGAAATTAACATTCTTATCACTGGGCTTAACCAGCCCAAACGGAAGAAACTCGCACGGTCACAGGGAGAACGTACAAACTCCACACAGGCAGCACATGAGGTCAGGATCAAAGCTGTGTCTCTGGTGCTGTGGGGCAGCAGCTCTACTACCTGCGACACTGTGCCACCTTCAGTCGGCTACAACTAATGTTTATCTAAAAATGTCTAGTTTTCTTACCCTGACTATCTTTAAAATTATTCCTACAGTTGACTCCACAGGGTATTTGTGCCAGCCACATGATGAATCACAGAAAGCAACCAGGATGCAAAAGCCTTAAATGGCATTTTAATAGTAAGATTAAACAAGAACTTACCAGTTTGAAGTTTGATCTTTATTTTATGAGGAGTTACAATGAGGGACTATGTGAAGAAGACCCCGTCCAGCCGCACACACGTCAATCTTCAAAGCAGCGGTGTGAAATCACAGATAATAATTACTGAAGTAAGATAGTAAGATACGTGAAGACTAGAACTACCAGTTGACCTTTATGAGGGATAGGAGTGGAGGGCACATAGTCCCTCATTGTAATTCCTCATAATATAAAGATCAAACTTCAAACTGGTAAGTTCTCGTTTAATCTTACTATTTTACTTCGGCGTCACGTGAGTGACTACATGAAGATTTTAAAGCTCTGTGATTTCATGCCGTAGATTCAAATCCAGGCGTCTCACTGCATTGATTGACTCTAAATGAGTAAAGCAATCAACAATGCATAACCATAACATAGATGCAATCAGTTAATGGTTTATTTATCACAACAATAGTAACCCCTTTATCCCAAGGGGAAATTAATACTGAATCCAAAACAGCACCACCAAATACTCCTTATGGTAATACTTGTGAAACATCCATTCACTTGCCCATCCTGCGGCCGCGAGGATATGGTCTATTGGGACGTCCAAATTCTTGGCCGCCGATGTTGATGGCCAATGAGATTTGGTGGAATGAGATTTAAATTTGTCAGTATCAATACCTGCATCAACCAACACTTGCTTCAGCCACCTTGAAATAGTCTGAACTGACACTTTCTTATGCGTTTTTTTATGGCTGATAAAGAATGTTGATTCTGCACCTCTTAAGGTTCTGGTGGCTTCAATGTAACATCGTAAATGTGATACTACACATAGACGTGGATCCATAGGATATGCTGAAAAAAACAACTTACATCCTGTGACTCCAGGTCTACTCTGAGCAAATCATAGACATAGAATGTAATGGCATCTGCTGCTATTTTCATCCTGTCTATTCATAGTTTCTGCAATGTTTGCACTCTCTGTGCTGAAACCAGCGCCATGAGCATGACTACCTTCATGGTAATTTTGGCCAAGGACAGAGCTGCAATAGGAGTCCATTGACGAAGGAGCATTAGCACATCTCTTACATTCCAGATTTCTGTATACCTGGGTCTAGGAGGCTTGGAATTGAAAATTCCCTTCATAAACCTACAGACCAAAGGGTGTGACCCTACAGGATTTTGTTCTGATTCCCTCCATAGATATGCAGAGAGGGCACTCCTTGCAGTATTGATCGCACTATAGCTTAACTGCAAATCAAAATAAAGAGTTAACAGAAACTCTAACACGTCTGAGATGTCTGCAGTGTGATATGTAATATTCTGCCTCAAGCAAAACACCTCCCATTTCCTTATGTAAGAAATGTACTGCTTCTGGGTACTATCCCTCCAGGCTGCCGCAATAACATCCACAGTACGATCTGATAGTCCTCTTCCGAGATATGGCCTCCTTACAATCTGCAAATCAACAAACCAATACGATCATGTAAAGGATGCGAATCACCAGTTACAGGGTGCACAAGCAGGTTTTCCTGTTTAGGAAAATCATAAGGGGCGTTGTGATCATTTTTAACACCAGAGGGTACCATGGTTGTGTAGGCCAGTCTGGTACCACTAATACTCCTGAAGCGGAGTCCTGTTTGATCTTCTGTATACACCGACTAATGAGGCAAAATGGAGGAAATGCATACAGAAACATTCTACCCCAATGCAGCGAGAAAGCATCCACCGCTACTGCCCCAGGATCAGGTTCCCATGACACATATTTAGGTAATTGGTGGTTAAGTCTGGATGCAAACAAGTCAATCTCTGGCATCCCGAACCGTGCAACAATTTTATTAAATTTGTCACGATCCAACATCCATTCTGTATTGTCATTGAATTTACGTGACCTTGTGTCTGCAACTATGTTGAATCTACCTGGTAGTTAGATTGCCGAAAGCCAAATGTTTCTGGTAATACACCAGGTCCAGATCACGTTTGCCAATCTATCACAAGATTCTGACTTGATACCACCCATATGATTAACATACGCTACTGTCGTAGTGTTGTCAATCTGTACCTGAACATGCAAATTTTGCATATTAGAGCAATAAGCTTTAAGTCCATAAAATGTTCCTAAAAGCTCTAGGTAATTGATCCCTTGTTCTTGGAGCAAAGGTATTTCCTCCACATTCCATCTACCTCCACAGCTGGAAATAGTATTAGTAGCGCCCCAACCTAGAGCACTTACATCAGTCTGTAGAATAATGGAAGGTGTTTCAACCAGAATTTCTCTGGAAGCATTTGAGACACTCCTGATCCACCATTGTATTTCAGTAATAGCTGCAACTGGCAATTGCATGGGCCTGTCAAAATGCCCTGAATGTATCCTCAATGCCTGTACCTTTGCTCGCTGTAATTGCTGATAATGCAGTGGTCCAAACTGTACAGCCGAAAATGAAGCAATTAGTTTCCCAAGCAAGCTTGCTACCTGCCTAATTGAGGGTTGGTGCCAAGTAATGAGCTTAATACAACCTTCAATTAACTGTAGCCTTTTATCCTTGGGCAGAGTCACTACCATGGGTTCTGAATTAATAGTGAAACCCAAGTAATCAATTACTGTGCTTGGTAATAGTTTGGACTTAGCTGGATGGATAATAAATCCCAGCCTATCAAAAGTGAGCTTGATTCTTGACACTGATGCTTCTGTTGTAGCCCGAGTGTCTCCCACAATCAGAATATCATCCAAATAGGCCATTACCAAATGGCCCTGAGCTTTTAGTAGTGCTAAGATTGGTTTTAACAATTTGGTAAATACTCAGAGCTGAGGTTAAACCATTAGGCAATGCTTTAAATTGCCATAATTGACTCATCCAGCTAAATTTTAAGCATCTCCGATCATTACCATGCACAGCCACAGAGTAATATGCATCTTGAAGATCTATGCTAGCCATATAGCATTTTCTTGAAATTAGCTGTATAGCATTGGCAAATGTCTCCATTTTAAAATGTTTATACTGTACAAAAGGGGTAAGACTTGTCAGATCTATAATAATTCTACACCCACCATCCTTTTTTGCTCTAGGATAAAATATTTGACACAAATTGGTGGTGTTGGTGAACTGACTTCTCAATTACCCCTTTTTTACACTGTATTTCAAGTTCTGCCTGAATCTCCATATTCTCTTCTTTTGAGAAAATACGTGTCCGGCTTGAAATATGCTGAGTAGGAGGATCCAAATATGGGTAGAATTCAATTTTAAACCCCACAATACTGCACAGTATAAATGCATCAGATGTTATTTTTTGCCATACTTTTAGGGAGAATTGTAATCTTCCTCCAACTTGTAAGTGTGAAACATTTAATATGTCTCTTACAGGACCAGACCCACCTACCTCGGGGTTTGCCGATGGCAATTGTTGTCCCCTGCTCTTAGTGAAAATACTGTAAACTCCACGTGCCCCAGGAGCAGTGCGCCAATAACGCATATATGGGAAGGACCTACTTGTTCCTTCACCAGCCCGTCACCACACGTCGGTAGGGAAACTGCCTTCGAATTGATCTGCCAAGCACCGGTGGTTTCATCATCCCCAAGGTTTTTGCTTCTTCATTCAGGTCTTTTACCCTTTTGGTTAGATTCTCTCCAAAAAGCATATTAGGCAATTGATTATTAGATGGTTTACAGAGCCCCGCAAACATAGGGTGTATGTTAGGTCTTATAGCACATTTACGAATACAGTTTATTTCAAAGTGCACACTACACATGAGTGCTCAGGCATCCAGTTGTGATGCAGACACGTGCTCCTCATCCAAGCCTCTGGCAAAAGCCATAATGCCTGACCCCAGCAATTTCAACACCCGCTGTAATTTCATTTCTTGTGCGCGTACTGCAATGCCCAAATAACCCCATATTACATTATTCACCATGGGACTGCTAACAGTGCGCAATTCTGCGGGGTTTCATATTTTTTGACAGTCTCATCCATGGTCAGTTCCTGGAGCTGATGGGAGAGCAAGTAATTTATTGTCATTGCTAATTCATCTCCCAATGGTTCCCCTGTTAGTCTGGGAATGGCAAATTTTTGTGCCAGACCTAGTATTTTAGGCTCTGTTATTGGGCTCTGGTCCTCATATGATTCGTCATCTGAATCTTGCTGCCCCGTAAAATAGTCCTCCTCATGGTGGGGGCGATCTGGCATCCCTGCTTCAGGTGTTTCTAGCGCTGGCTCTCCCATAGGCCCACGCATAGTAAATCCTTTTTCAGGTGCTCCCCGTGCGGGCTCTCCTGTAGGCCCATGCATAGGCAGCCCTCTTTCAGGTGCTGCTGGCGCTGGCTCTCCTATAGGCCAATGCCAACACTGTCTTCCTTCAGACATTGTTGGCGCTGGCTCTCCTGTAGGCCAACGCATAAAATGCCCTTGGTCAAGCATTGTTGGCGCTGGCTCTCCTGTAGGCCAACGCTGAGCCTGACCTTTCCCAGGCACTCCCTGCGCTGGCTCTCCCGTAGGCCAACGCGGGCTGTATTCCTCCTGGAGTGGTCTTGATAAATCATTTTCCCCATGAGGAATTCTAAATTGGCGACCCGAGTAGACATAATGTCTGCCTGAGGCAGGGGAACCTCCGGGTCTGACTCCTCAGAGTCTACTGGCCGCACGGACTTTTGCCTGGCCTTGCGCCCTAATGGCGCTGCAACGGTTCTTTCTTTAACCGCTTCTGTAGTCGATGGCCTCGCTGCCACCGACTCCTCAAGCGGGCGCCCGCTACTCGCAGACCCGCGGTCTTCTCGAGTTTTACCTGCAGTACGCCTCCTCCCCTTACGCCCTTTCTCCATTCTAACTTGTGTTGTCTTACAACTACAAGTCTCTCCGAAGAAGGCGACTTGAAAGCGAAAGTGAAACCACTTACCTTCAGTCTTTTTAAACTTACCGCTTGGAGGAGCTCAGCTCCTCCTCACACAGTCGCTGCGCTATGCGTCTGACGATATGACGCGTGTGCGGCTGGACGGGGTCTTCTTCCCGTAGTCACTCACGTGACTCCGAAGTAAAATGCACTATTAAAACAAGGTGATTTCTCTGCAAAAATAGTACGCCAGTCATAGCATTAGCCACTGTGGCTTGAAAATCTTTTTTTTAATCATCAGACCACGTCAGTGTTCAAATGACCCTGATGCATTCATCAGAAACCAACAAAGATCTATGCAACATTTGTGAAACAGTAGCAATAAAGAACTATCCACTTCACTAGCATTTCCCTGTTAACTCCATTCCCTTTATTTGGAAGAAGTATCACCCATCCCTGATATTGTGAATTGAATGCCTCACTTAATATTCAAATTCCATGACCACGTGCAGTGGCTGTGTACAGCCCAAGTGCCATCTATAAATTCACTGACAACACCAATGTCGTTTGGTGGAGATGAGTTAGCAAGCAAGAGCTATCACCAACTAGAGAACCGTCCTGACCTCCCGTCTAGCTTTACTGGACTTTATCTTGCACTAAACATTATACTCTTTAACCTGCATCTATACACTGTGTCACGTATAATCTTTCTGCAAACTGGATAACTCGCAACAAACTCAGCAGGTCAAGCAGCATCTCTGGAGAACATGGATAGGTGATGTTTTGAGTTGGGACCCTTGCACTTTGTAGAAGTTCTATCCTGTGTGTATTAACCAGCATCTGCAGTTCTTTGCTTCTACATTTATAATTACCACAGCAACATGAGGAACAAAATGAAAATTCTTTACTCACAGAAGACCATCACGCAAACTAACCTCCATTCTACTGACTCCACTGCACTTCGCTCTGCCTCGGCAAGGCCTCTAGCATAATCAAGGATGAGTCTCACCCTGGTCACTGTCTCTTCTCCCCTTTCCCATCAGGCAAGAAGTACAAAAGTGTGAAAACACACACCTCCAGATTCAGGGACATTTCTTCCCAGCTGTTATCAGGCAACTGAACCGTCTTCTCACCAACTAGAGAGCAACACCTGACCTGCCATCTACCTCATTGGAGACCCTCGGACTATATTTAATCGGACTCTACTGGACTTTATCTTGCACTAAACGTTATCCCCTTTATCCTGTATCTGTATAATGTGGATTGGCTTGATTGTAATCATGTATAGTCTTTTATCCGACTGGACAGCACGCACCAAAAGAGCTTTTCACTGTACCTCGGTGACAGTAATAAACTAAACTATACTAAACTATGAATGCTAATGGAATATCGCAAAAAGGACTTTATTTCTATCTCCAGTTCACTGGTAAAACATATAAAAATACAATGCAATATTATATCATCTCATTACCTTGAAAGACCTTCAAGTTATTTAACAGCAGAGCACAGTGACTTATTGTATAAGGGATGGTTACGCTGGTAACGTATTGTAGAGTTAATCTGAAACACAAGCTCAAATTCCCATTGTACTGTTAGATCCATAATGTACTGCTTCAAACTTTAGACTTTACTTCAGAGATACAGCATGGAAACAGGCCCTTTGGCCCACTGAGTCCAAGCCAACCAGCGATCACCCTGTACATCAGCACCATCCTACACACGGACATTTTGCAATTTTTTACTGAAGCCAATTAACCTACAAACCTGTACATCTTTGGAGAGTGGGAGGAAACCCTAGCACCCGGAGCAAAGCCATGTGGTCAGAGGGAGAACGTACAACCTCCGTACAGCCAGTACAGTCAGGATCGAACCCGGATGGGTCTCTGGCGCTGTAAGGCAGCAACTCTACCGCTGCGCCATCGTGCAGCCCCAAACATGAAGGTGCTGCCAATTGACCCGAAACCTTAACAGAAATTATTGTTATCAACAGATATTTCCGGCATTCCTGCTGAAACAGATACCTCAGGCACATTGCTTTCGGAAATACTTGAACAAAGAAGTCTGAAGACGGGTCCCGACCTGAAAAGTCACTGGATCAAGTTTTCCAGAGATGCCACATGACCCGCTGAGTTACTCCAGAACTTTGTGTGTCTTCTTTACCTGTGTCCTTTTTTTTCTTTTAAAGAGAACCAAGACCCTGGACAGTTTTTACGATCAGGAGTATTTGGGAAGGGAGGAGGAGGTTTCGGGTAGGATCATTAGAACATGATAAGGTGGAAAGATGGGGTAGAAAGAAAGGGCAAAGGAGAGAGAAGCAAAGGATCAGGATGGCATGGCATGCGATGGTGAGAATAGGAGAGAGCACACCAACGCCTCTACATCCTCAGATGGTCAACAAAATATGGCATGTCTCCAATTTCTACAGATGCACCATAGTAATAGTTATTGCACTCAATAACGGACACCATCTCCCACTCCATAGTCCGTTATTGTGAGGGTTTACTACACCACCAGATTCAGGAACAGCTCACTATTATAAGAGTCTTGAATGGACATTTCATGTGCGAGAGACGAACCACTACTTCCAATCTACCTCGTTGTAGCACTTGCACTTTTTTATCTGCACTTTCACTGCAGCTGTGACATTATATTCTGAATTATGCCTATTTTCTATGCTGCACTTGCTGAGTGCCAGAGACCCGGGTTCCATCCTGACCTCAGCTGCTGGCTGTATTTTGCCTGCACATTGATTCTCCCTGCAGCTGTGTGGCTTTGGGTGCTGTCTGTGTGGTGTTTGCACTTTCTCCCGGTAACCACCTGGGTTTCCTCCAGATACCCTGGTTTCTTCCCACATCCCAAAGAAGTGCGGATTTGTAGGTTTATTGGCCTCTGTAAAATTGTCCCTTGTGTGTAGGGAGTGGCTGAGAGTGGGATAACATAGAACTAGTGTGAAGAGGTGATCAATGGTCAGTGTGGACTTGGTGGGCCGAAGGGCCCGATTCCATGCTGTATCTCTAAATTACATTAAACAAGGAATCTCCCAATGTGAGGTGAAGGAAATGCACGATTGGGCTTTGGATATAGAATATAGAGCAGTACAACGCAGTAACAGGCCCTTCAGCCCACAATGCCAGCACCCAATATGATGCCAAATTAAACTAATCTCCTCATCCTGCGGGTGGCTCCATATCCCTCCATTCCCTGCATATCCAAGTGCCTATCTAAAAGTCACTTGAACACCACTATTGATTCTGCCTCCACCACCACCCCTGGCAGCACTTTCCAAGCACCCACCACTCTCTGTGTCAAAAACCTGCACAGTACAAGTTCGTCAAACTTTGCTCCTCGCACCTTGAAGCTATACACAACCGACAACCCCATCCCTCCTCACCAAACCCCACTATCACCACCAACATCAGCACCACCCTTGACAAAGGCAGCTGCAGGCGACAGGACAGGTAACAATTGCAGAGTTGCACTACTTTAACCTTGCCCTTCTCCCACCACTTGCCTTCCCTGGCACAGACACTACAGTCGGATTTTCCCACCCACCCAACTCTGTGCTTTTTCAGAAGAGCATTGCTGGGTTTTTTTTTGTCATTAAGGATGAGATCTATACCATGATTTACAGAAAACTTAAATGGAGATATTTTAAGAGTGTTGTTCTTGTCATACGTCCAAAAACAGAACAATGAAATTCTTACTTACAGCAGCACAACAGATATGTAAACATAGTACTCTGTAAAACACATAATAAACAAAAAAAAGCATTGTGTATATCAGAGGGAATGAAGGAATGACAATATATATATATATGCAATATATATACACACACACTTATGTGTGTGTGTGTGTATACATATGCATGTATACATACAGTATATATGTATGTATGTGTGTATACGTATTGTATGTATGTATATATATATATATATATATATATATATATTTGTGTGTGTGTGTGTGTGTGTGTGTATACACACATATCTATATATAGACATATATATGTCTATACATTTACACACGTATATATACTAAACTTTTGTGTTATGTATTATGGGTTTTACAATATATACAAATTTACAAATCTGTTATATATACATTATTTAACAGACAAACGAAGAAACAATAATATTGCAAAATCAAAATAATGCCCCCAAGTTTATATAGTCCGGAGATAGACACAAAAAGCTGGATTAATTCAGCGGGACAGGCAGCATTTCTGGAAAGAAGGAATGGGTGACGTTTCGGGTCGAGACCCTTCTTCAGTCTGGAGCTTATTTGGAGGTTGGAGTGATTAATAGCCTGATGGCTGTAGGGAAGTAGCTGCTCCTGAACCTGGACATGTTTTCAAGCGTGAAAGAAAAGTCTTCTGAACTGTTGGGCCCGATTAAAATGATCTTGAACCTCGCTTCGTTTCATTGTTGTAACTTACGTAGTTTTCCTCTTTGGACTGCTTGCCTGCTGTTTGGAGCTTCTGTCTGTTAGTTCGTTGCTAAGATGTGTCTGGATTTGTAATTCTTTCGAGGGATTTACAGTGGACTTTATCCCGGATGCCTCTATCCCCTTACTCATTCCCTCTGAAGAAGGAGAGAGGTTTTCCAGCTTAGCTGGTGTGTTGGTGGGCAAACCGGGTCCAACATATGAGCCTTCAGGGAACATTTGAAGATCCTTCAGGTCTTTTAACTGGGCAAGTTCTCTCTGGTGTAATGACCTGGGCGAAGAATCTGACACTGATCTTGACATAGCCATTTCTTGCCAGTTTTCCAAGGTCACGTCTTGCATCTCAGAGTACCCGGCGCCTTCTTTTGATAGCAGATATCCCCGTTTATTGAGGTTTGCGACAAGGACAGGAGGGGGAAAATCCTGTATTTTTTTTTTTTAAATTGTTAATCAATTACAGTACCGGTTTGAATTGACATAGTATTCCGTGACGGTTGACGTGAGAAGTTGATAAAAGTCCGATAAACAGTTAGAATGCAAGTTCTTTTTCTGGAATTCAACCGTAGCAGAAAAGAACGTCGCTCGCCACTGACAGCTTTGAACGTAAATGGGAGAACAATTAATTCAACGCGTTAGTCGTGCTACTGTGTTGCTGAATTGTCATTTCCAAAATGATGTTTCATGTGAAGGCTTCTCGTCCCGTTTCGATAAGACAACAAAAATAAGGGTACAATGCAAGACCACATAAGTCCAGCTAAAGTATAGGTGAGACACTCTTCTTTTTAAGATAGGGAAGAATAAAACTTGTAAAATTCGATAATTTTGTGTTGCCTATTTAGTCCCGTGGTAAAGTATACGCAACACGTATTTTGACCAGTAAAAAGGTTACAGGGAGAACACTTATATTTGACCAGTACACCATAGTAAAACAAAATCAAGAACTAAAATGTCCTGTTTAATACAATTTAATCTAATTTAACCATGATTTAATCTTTCAAGTCTTTTAACAGGGCTTATCCTTTTCAAGTCTTTTAACAGGTCACTCCACAAAGAAGGAGTGGATGTGGAGAGGATGTTTCCACTAGTGGGATAGTCGAGGACCAGAGGGCACGCCCTCAGAATAAAAGGAAGTTCCTTTAGAATGGAGATGAAAAGGAATTTCTTTAGCCAGAGGGTAGTGAATCTGTAGAATTCATTGCTGTAGGCGGAGGTGGTGGCCACCTCATTGGGTATTTTTAAAGCGGAGAATGATAGGTGCTTGATTTGTTAGGGTATCAAAGGTTACAGGGAGAAAACAGGAGAAAAGGAAAAATACATCAGCCATGATCAAATGGTGGAGCAGACTCAATGGTCTGACTGGTCTAATTCTGATCCTATGTCTTATAATCAGTCCCAAAATATGACTGCTGTGGGAGTATTGCACAGTGTTGATGCCCCCCCCCCTGCCCCTCCCCCTTGAATAAATTGAGGCCCTCTTGGTTATTCTCCTATTTAAGGGCGGCAAAGTGGCAGAGTTGCTGCCTTATGACACCAGAGACCCAATTTCAATCCTGATTACGGGTGCTGTCTGTACGTTCTCCCTGTGACTGCATGGGTTTTTTATGGATGCTCCAATTTCCTCCCATCTTCCAAAGACCTGCAGATTTGTAAGTTAATTGGCTTCTGAATATTGTGTAGGATAAAGTATCATCATGATCATCATCAGAGCTACTGTACGGGTGATCACTGATCGGCGCTGACTTTGTGGGACGAACAGCCTGTTCCCATGCTGTATCTCGAAACTAAACCAAACAAATATCAAAGCGCTCACGGAGCTATATCTGAGAAAAGATGGAGAGTTTACTCCAGTGTTCTGATCAATATTTATTTTCTCGTAAGATATCATCAGGTCATTCTCATGTTGATGTTTTCTAGCTTGCTGTTGAATTTCTCGCAATGCTTCTAAATATATTACATCATTAGGAGAGTACTGAAAGATCATGTAATAAATGAACATATTATTTTTTACAAATTTGATAAAATGTTGCATTGTGCTTCAGATTTAATGTTATTAAATTGACATCTGCAAGCAAAAGATATATGAGGCAAATTGACCAAATGTTTAGTCAAAGAATCTCGGAATAGGAGAGAGAAGTTGATAGTTTAGAGATACAGCATGGAAGCAGGCATTTCGACCTACCAAGAAAGATCATGCCAACCATCTATCCATCTGTACACTAACTAGTTCTATGTTATGCTGCTATGTTCTAGACACTACGGGGTATTTACAGAAGCCAATTAACCTCCAAACCTGCACGTCTTTGGAATGTGGGAGGAAACCGGATCACACGGAGAAAACCCATGTTGTCACATGGAGAATGTACAATCTCTGTACAGCCAGCATTCATGATCGAACCTGAGTCTCTGGCACTGTGAGGCAGCAGCTCTACTGAGCATAAATTGGTGATTTCAACTCCCAGAGCCTAGGCAGATGGAACTGCATCCAACTCATCCGGTGTACCTGTCCATGAGGCACTCTGGGAATGTTGGGAGCAATTGAATGGTAATGTTGGGAGCAATTAAAACAGGGAATATGAACAGACCCAGATTTGGAGTACAACGGATATCTCAGAAGAATGTGGGCACGGCAGAAATTGGGCAAATTGGGAGGGGAGAAGCTATAGTAATATTTGAAGACAAGCATTGGAAATGAATGTTTAAATTTGCCAAGTTTGGAACAAATTTTCAATACCAAAGCACTAGAGTGAAATGTGATTGAGATTTGATGCTAGTCAGGCACAAACATCAGAGTTTGACATTCCAGCCTATGTGAGGATTTAAGTTTATGGATAGAATAAATTCAAATGTGCTGGATTTTAATAGAAACACATTGTACTTAACTCTGTTATATTTGATGCGTGAAAAGGGTTCAACGGTTTTGGTGATATTGATATGTAGATACTTCTCTTTCACTCTCTATAAACAACAAAGCAGAAAAAGAGTTATATTTCAAAACAAGCAATGGGAATTAATATTTAATTTGCAAACCCTGGACCAAACTTTAGATAACTAAGCACTTGAATTAAATATGAATGCGATTTGGTACGAATCAGGTTGTTGACAGCAATGTTTGTGCATCCAGTCCAAGTCAGAGATTTAGGTTTATGGACAGATTTAATTCAAATGCGCTAGATTTTTTTATCAGAAACATATGCTACCCTGCTCTGCTATATCTGATGCATGAAAATTATTCAAAATCTTTGGTGATAATTGATGTGTAGATACTGCGGTTATGAACAACAAAGCAGAAAAAACGTTATATTTGAAAACAAGCAATGGGTATTAATTCAGTCTGAAGAAGGATCCTGAGTCGAAACGTCACCCATCCATGTTCTCCAGAGATGCTGCAGCTGAGCTACTCCAGCACTTTGTGTCTTTGAATGGAAATTAATGTTTAAATTTGCCAATCCTGGACCAAATTTTAGATAACTGAGCACTGGAGAGAAATATGTACGAGATTTGCTGATAGGCTATTGACAGCAGAGTTTGTACATCGTCTATGTAAAATAAATTAAGTTCATGGACAGATTTAATGCAAATGTGCTAGATCTTTTCTCAGAAACATATGATACTTAGCTCTATATTTGATGCATGGAAATGGTAAAAAAATTGTCGGTGATGTTGGTTTGTAGATGTTGCACTTTCACTATATATAAAGAACAGAGGAGAAAAAAACAGCGACTTTCGGGTTTAAAATGAGATAATATTACAAAGAAAAATATGCTGGGTCTTTGTCTTGACAAAGTAGTAATGGGGAGGATGGAGGTGGGAGGGGGAGGGGGAGGGGGCGGGTCCGCACTCCCCCTGCTGGCTCTGCGAGACCATTGACGGCGGCCTCAACCCAACTTGCTGGTCGGTGGGCGGAACGATGGAGGAGGAGGAGGGGGGCGTGACACCAACCTGATTGGCGGTGGACGTGTCAGTCAGAGACCGGCTGGCCGTTGAGTGGCTGAGCTCGGCTTGAACCCCTCCCCGCGCCCTTTGGGCCAGCGAGTTAGGTTGACGGGCGGAGCGGCTAAGATGGCGGCGGCGGCGGCGGTGGAGACGGTGGAGACGGTGTCGGGGCGAGCGGTGACGATATGAAGAGAAGGAGTGGATAACCGGCGGGCCGCTTCGTGTCTGCAAATAACGACAATAAAATAATATTACGAAGAAGAAAAAGGAGGAGGAGGAGGAGGATCCCTCGGGGTTTTATTCTCTTCATCCCCCCCCCCCAGCCAAGTTTTTTAAAAATATATATATTTTTTAATTAATTGAAATAAGACAGTTACAAGAAAATATAAATGATGAAATTAAAGCAAAACCAGACTCGGACTTACGATGGGGACGGTTATAAGAAGCGGGCGGCGTGTTTGTGCTTCAAGAACGAGAGCGAGGAGGAGGTAAGGAGCTGCCCGTCTCCCCCCGCACAGGGCCCGCTCTCTGATGCACCTCGAAGAGGGGTAGACACGGAGGAGGGAGTGGAGGGTGACAGAAGGGGGGGGGGGTGAGAGGTGATGGGGTAACAGAAAAGGGGGGATGACAGGAGGGGTAGGAGCGAGAGGAGATGAGGAGATGAGGGGTTTGGGGAGAGGATGGCGAGGATGAGAGGGGGTTTGGAAGGAAGAGGGGGGGTGACAGGGAAGGGAATGACAGTTTCGGGGGAAAAGGGGTGAAGGAGGAGGGCTGATGGGGGAGTGGTGACAGATGGCAGGGGGAGGATGTGAGAGGGGCGACCAGGGCGGGGAAGGGAGTAGATTTGGAATAGAGGGGGAAGGGATTTGCTTGCAAATGCGGGCGGGAGGGGGGCATGTGTGGGCAGATTTGGAATGGGGTTAGATTTGCAGTGGGAAGGGGTAGATTTGGAATGGGGAGCAGGTGCAATGGGAGGGCGAGAAGGGCAAAAAGTGGAGAGGGGGTGGAGCATACTTTCATGAGAGAGAGAGAGTAGACTTCAAATGGTTTGAGGGTGGCAGACCTGATAGGGAAAGAGAGAGAGAGAGAGAGAGAAAGAGAAAGGGGGCAGAGAGAGGGAGGGGGACTGGCCCAGTGGAGAAAGTGGGGGTTGGGGGCAGACTTCCGATGAAGTGGGGTAGGGGGTGTGGGCAGATTTCCAATGGGAAGAGGGGGGTGGGGGCATATTTGCAATTTGTAGTGGAAGAGGGACAGGCGCAATGGTGTAAGGGAAGGGGATGGATACTTCCGATGGCAAGGCTTTGCTTATATTCTTGTAATTCCTTGTTGCCGTGCTTCATTTACCATTTTTCTTTCACTGTTCTGCCACTTCCACTGTGTGGCATGGCGTGGAGAGGTGCCACGTGCACTTTGCTTTGTGCTAAAATTATCAGCATACAGTGCCTTCCATAAATGATGAGTCTTTGTCCCAAACATTATTTATTTGTCTCAGTACTCCACAATTTGAAATTTGTAATAGAAAACTCCCCACATGTGGTCAAAGTGCACATTATCAGATTTTATTAAAGGGTATTTTTATACATTTTGGTTTCACCATGTAGAAATTACAGCTGTGTTTATACATAGTCCCCCCATTTCAGGGCACCATAATGTTTGGGACACATGGTTTCACAGGTGTTTGTAGTTGTTCAGGTGTGTTTAATTGCCTCCTTAATGCAGGTACAGAGAGCTCTCAGCACCTAGTCTTTCCTCCAGTCTTTCCATCACCTTTGGAAACTTTTATTGCTGTTTATCAACATGAGGACCAAAGTTGTGCCAATGAGTCAAAGAAGCCATAATGAGACTGAGAAACAAGACTAATGTTAGAGACATCAGCCAAACCTTAAGCTTACCAAAATTAACTGTTTGGAACATCATTAAGAAGAAAGCGAGCACTGGTAAGCTTACTAATCGCAAAGGGACTGGCAGGCCAAGGAAGACCTCCACAGCTGATTACAGAAGAATTCTCTCGATGATAAAGAAAAATCCTCTAACACCAGTCCGACGGATCAGAAGCACTCTTCAGGAGTCAGATGTGGATTTATCAATGGCCACTGTCTGCAGAAGATTTCATGAACAGAAATAGAGGCAACACTGCAAGATGCAAACCACTAGTTAGCCGCAAAAATAGGATGGCCAGGTTACAGTTTGCCAAGAAGTACTTAAAAGAGCAACCTAGTTCTGGAAAAAGGTCTTGTGGACAGATGAGACGAAGATTAACTTATATCAGAGTGATGGCAAGAGCAAAGTAACAAGGAGAGAAGGAACTGCCCAAGATCCAAAGCATACCACCTCATCTGCGAAACATGGTGGTGGGGGTGTTATGGCCTGGGCATGTTTGGCTGCTGAAGGTACTGGCTCACTTATCTTCATTGATGATACAACTATTGATGGTAGTAGCATAATGAATTCTGAAGTGTATAGACACATCCTATCAGCTCAAGTTCAAACAAATGCCTCAAATCTCATTGACCGGCGGTTCATTCTACAGCAAGACAATGATCCCAAACATACTGCTAAAGCAACAAAGGAGTTTTTCAAATGGTCAATTCTTGAGTGGCCAAATCAATCGCCCAATCTGAACCCAATTGAGCATGCCTTGAATATGCTGAAGAGAAAACTGAAGGGGTCTAGCCCCCAGAACCAGCATAAGCTAAAGATGGCTACAATACAGGCTTGGCAGAGCATCACCAGAGAAGACAGCCAGCAACTGGTGATGTCCATGAATCGCAGACTTCAAGCAGTCATTGCATGCAAAGGATATGCAACAAAGTACTAAACATTACTACTTTCATTTATATGACATTGTTGTGCCCCAAACATTATGGTGCCCTGAAATGGGGGGACTATGTATAAACACTGCAGTAATTTCTACATGGTGAAACCAAAATGTATAAAAACGCCTTTATTAAAATCTGACAATGTGCACTTTAACCACATGTGATTTTTTCTATTACAAATCTCAAATTGTGGAGTACAGAGGCAAATAAATAAATGATGGGTCTTTGTCCCAAACATTATGGAGGGCACTGTGAATGTCACTCACTGGTAGATTTTAATTAATTAAGGTTCAGTTTTCTCCTTCAGAACCTCAGTGAGTCAGAATTGTGGACCGAATTTCATAGGTTTATTTTGTTGAAATTTAACTGTTGGGTTAACTGTCATCATCTGTGCATTTATAATCAGAAATGCTCTTTATTTTCTGATCTTGTTTCAAAATACATTATGCTAAAAACAAAAGAAGGTACAGGATGCGGAAGAACATTTTGGTGGCTTTGTGCTGGAAGTGGGTCATGATAGCAAAGGTTGTTTTTTGGAAATCAGAAATTATCTTTCAGCTGATCGCACCAGGGATAAAAGTGAAGTTATTTCATGTGAAAACGTATTTATGACAATCGTGTCAGTTTTGTAACCAAATCTATGCTATGTATATCTTAAAGGGAAATCAAACCGCTATTTGTAAAGGCAATGGGCGTCTGCACACTTATCAATATATTACTAAAACTTTCTGTTTGTATGTATGCGCGTGAGTGCATGACGATTCAAAACTCCGCCAAAACGGTATACAATAGCGCTACAATTTTTGGCCCACCTTACTCGCCATTGTCCTGGGATGGAAAAGGGTTGTTTCGTTCGGATTGATGTTATATTTTACGTTATTGACATTTAAAACTTTACAAAAGGCACTTTTTAACACTTTTCCACTTGCCCTGCCCGTCAGCCGCATCACCATGACGTCACAATGGGATCCCGAATCTCATTTACATAAAAACTCATGATTTAAAAAAAATAAACATTTTAATCAATTCTTCTGTTTTCATTGACGGCTAACATTGTGTTTAGGTTTTTTAAAGAAAAAACTTGATTTTCATTGAGAATTCCTTTTTTTTAAACACGATTTTCATTGTGGGGGGGTGGGATGGGGGGAGTTTTCATTTTTTTTAAATCACGATGTTCATTGTGGGGGTGGGATATAGGGAAGTGGGGAAGCAGGGGATAGAGGGAGAGGAGGGGGTAGGGGAGAGGGGTTTTGGAGGGAGGGAGGGAGAGACTGAGCGTATCCGCGTGTGCAGATTTAAAAATAACAAAGTCTCCCCGCGCGTGCGCAGTGGGCCCGGTATCCACGAGTGCGGGATTTGAAATGACCGCGGGGCTGAGGCTGGGGCGAGGTCTGGGGGCAGCGGTGTCCAGGCCCGGAGGGAGAGGAGCAGGACTTGGGGCAAGGACTAGGCCGCAGCCTCTGCCTCTCCATCCCCGGCTCCAGGCCTCTCGGCCCGTTCCCGCCCCCCCCCCGATAGCTCCCGCCTCAAGTACAACTTCATCGCCGGTGTCGTGGAGAAAACGGGGCTGGCAGTGTTTTTCATTGAGATCCTGGGGAGGTGTGGAGAGAGATTGAGGGGAGGGAGGGGAAAGTGGGGGAGATGAGGGGGGAGAGTGGGGAAGGAGGGGGGGATAGAGAGGAGGGGGGAATGGGGGAGGTAGGAAGTGGGGGGTGATGAGGAGGGAGAGTGGAAGGGGAGAGGAAGGGGGAGTGGGGGAGGTAGGGAATGGGGATAGAGGGAGAGGAGTGCAGTGGGGGAGGTGAGGAGGGAGAGTGGGGTGTGATGGAGGAGGTGAGGGGTAGGAAGAGGGATGGCGAGGTAATGGAGATGGGGAGGGGGAAGAGAGGAGGGGAGGAAGCAGAGGAAGGCTGGTGGGGAGAGGGAGGATAATGGAGGAGGGGAATAGGGGACTGAAGAGGGAGAGTGAGATGCGTTCACATTGATCTTATATTTTACGTATTGCCATTTTAAACTTTAAAAACGTTAGCCGCGCCTGCGCAGTTGGGGGCTATGGGTGAGTGGTGGAATATTGCATTGGGGGAATGATACCCAACGGGTCTGCACTTGGTCTAGTAAAGGTATAAAGTCTGGATCATCTGATGTATATTCTTGTTAATTCGTTGATATTATTTTTCCTCTGAAATAACTTCACACCTTGACCTGGCATATGAATAAGACTAAGGTATCAGACTGAAGAAGGGTCTCGACCCAAAACGTCACCCATTCCTTCTCTCCAGAGATGCTGCCTGTCCCGCTGAGTTACTCCAGCATTTTGTGTCTACCTTCGATTTAAACAGCATCTGCTAAAATCCATGGACCCTCACCATCTCTCTGACCTGCTCTCCACCACTCTCCCCCTGGACTCAACCCACATCTCACCATATGATCTCACAAACCATCTCAATTCCACCTTGTCTACCTCCCTTAACACTCTGGCTCCCCTCAAAACAAGAACCGTAACTTTTAATAAATCTTCACCCTGGTACACACCTGCACTTCGTAAGCTGAAACAGATTGGTCGCCGACTTGAACGACTCATAAAGAAATCACCTCTCACAGTCCACCATGAAGCTTACAAACTCCACCTCACTGCCTATAAAGATGCCCTCATTGCTGCTAAATCTGCATACCTCTCCTCCATATTCACTGACCCCTGCCTAAACCACAGAACCCTCTTCTCCACAGTGTGCAACCTCCTCAAGCCTCGAGCCAACACTCTTCCTACCTCCACTCCGGATCTCTGCAACTCATTCCTCCACTTTTTTGCTGATAAAATCAGCACCATCTATCAATCCCTATCCCCTGTACCCGACTCCCCAGCATCTACTCCACCACCTACCAAGGCCCCTCCTTTCAACATCTCCGCTGATCTCCATACCCCTCCCCCTCACGGCTTCCTCTCCCAGTTTGACCCGGTCACCCCTACTGAAATCTCCAAACTCATCAGCTCTTCCAAACCCACTACCTGCTCCCTTGACCCTCTCCCCACTCCCCTGCTGAAGTCCTGCCTCCCTGCTCTCTGCCCCTACCTCACTAATCTTTTCAACTCCTCATTGTCCCAAGGAATTGTCCCCTCTGCTTTCAAAACTGCTGCTGTCACACCAATCTTAAAGAAACCTGGTCTTGATCCCTCCTCTCTCATGTCCTATCTCAAACCTCCCCTTTCTTTCAAAAACCCTGGAGCGTATCGCCGCGTCACAACTTCATTCCCACCTCCTCGCGTATAACCTATTTGAACCCCTCCAATCTGGCTTTCGCCCTCTCCATAGCACAGAAACTGCTCTCCTCAAAGTCCTCAATGACCTACTTAACTCTGCTGACACTGGCTCCCTCAATATCCTCATCCTCCTCGACCTGAGTGCAGCCTTCGATACCGTCAACCATAACATCCTGCTCACCAGACTTAGGGACCTTGGCATTGAAGGTTCTGCACTCAGCTGGCTCCGTTCCTACCTTTCCAACCGATCCCACTTCATCTCTCTCCATAACCACACCTCTGCCACAGCCACTGTCACTCAAGGCGTTCCCCAAGGCTCCGTTCTTGGTCCCCTCCTCTTCATCATCTACATCCTCCACCTTGGTCATATACTCCGTCACTTCAACCTGCACTTCCACTGCTATGCTGATGACACCCAGATCTATCTCCGCACCAAGTCCCCCCACCACCCCCATCTCTCCCATATCAACTCCTGCCTATCAGCCATCAAATCTTGGATGCAACTCAACTTCCTTAAATTAAACAGTAGCAAAACAGAATTTCTCCTCATTGGCTCCAAATCAACACTCACTAAAATTAACAACCCCACTCTCACTATTGACGGCACCACTGTCTCCCCATCTCCTCAGGCACGCAACCTTGGCGTGATCTTTGACTCAACCCTCTCCCTTGAGCCTCACATCCGCCATGTTGTCAAAACATCATTTTTTCACCTCCGCAACATTGCCAAAATCAGATCCTCTCTCACACCCCCCGCTGCTGAAAGACTCATCCATGCCTTCATCTCCTCCCGACTGGACTACTGTAACTCTCTTCTCTTTGGAATCAATTCCAGCAGCATCAACCGACTCCAACTGGTCCAGAATGCAGCCGCTCGACTCATTACCCACACCAAATCCTGGCACCACATCACCCCAGTTCTCAAAGAACTTCACTGGCTTCCCATTTCCCACCGGATCACCTACAAAATCCTGGTCCTCACCTACAAAGCCCTCAACAACTTGGCACCCCCTTATCTCATTGACCTCCTCTCCCCCTACCAACCCTCACGGTCCCTCAGATCCACATCAGCTGGTCTCCTCTCCACTCCGAAATCAAACCTCTGCACTTTTGGAGGCAGAGCCTTCTCCAGGGCAGCTCCCAGGCTCTGGAATTCCCTCCCACAACTGGTCCGAAATTCTGAGTCCCTCACCATCTTCCAGTCCCGCCTCAAGACCCATCTCTTCATACCCTTAGTCCCATGTTCCCCTCCCCTTTGCATCTCTGTCTTAGTGCTCTATTTGGTTTTGTTTATTCCTGACTCTCAATGTAAAGCGACTTTGAGTCCTGAAAAGCGCTATATAAATAAAATCTATTATTATTATTATTATTATTATCTGCTGTTCTTTCCCACACATATGAATAAGGCTCTTGGTTATTTCTGATTTATTGTTCAAGATTGTGAACAGTGAGAAAGTTCTTTGTTGTTCCTCCAATGGTGTAGAGAGATGGTTACTCATCTAATGCACAGAATGCTTGTATTGTAGGGGGCTTCATATACTGCAGCCAAGAGTGACTTTGCAGCTAACTGTGCAATATGGCCGGTCCTGATTTGTGATAGGCAAACAATTATGGAGGATAAACCTGAAAGTAAAGCAGAGTGCAGGAAATGTTCCATAGATCAGGGCATCATGTGTAGAGTTAAACTGTCATCCACACTTCAATGACCCTTAAACAGAATGTATATGTGAAGAGGTCATTGATTTGAAATTGTAATTGTTTCTCTTCAGATGTTGTCTGACTTGTTGATCGTTCCCTGGATTTTGTAGATGACGGATATCTGAAATAAAAAGTTTATTTCATATGTCATATGTCATATTGTCAGTCAACCTAATGCATTCAGTGAACAGAATGCATTTGGTACACAACTGCAATATATAACCATGACCTGTGTGTCCTTAATTATATGGTTATTAACCAGATGGTGTGAGTTTGTGTAAGTCAGGAAAAGAACAAGGGTCACCCTGGTTCAGAGAGGTAATAAAGCTAGAAGTGGCACCATAAACTTGAAAATGTGGTGCCAACCTGGTGAAGAACCAACACAAGATGATATTCACACTAAATAGGATGCAACTTGTGGGTTACATCAAAGCCTTATTGATTGATTGATTGATTTTTACTTTATTAATCCCCTTATTCAGGGGAAATTCTGATGTCCTTGCAGCACACTAATAAAAATACAACATAGCATTAAGAAGTTTAACATTAAACATAAAAACATCCCCCCACAATGGTTCCCACTGTGGGGGAAGGCACAAAGTCCAGTCCCCATCCCCATGTCCACCCATAGTCGGGCCTATTGAGGCCTCCACAGTTGCCACTACGGAGGCTCGATGTTCCTGGCCGTTCTCGCCGGGTGATGGTACTCCGGCGTCGGGAGAACCCTCTCAGCTGCTTGGGGTGCCAGGAATGGCTGAAGACCGCAGCTTCCAAGCCAACAGGCTGCTCTGGACGGAGCTGCACATACTGGCGATCTCGGCGATAGATCCCAGGCTCCGCAATGTTAAAGTCAGCGCCGCAGCTGGCCGCTCCACAGACCCGCGATGTTATTATCGGCGGTCCCCGCAGCTCTGCTGTATCTGATTCTGAATGGAGCTGGACAATTAGCTAGGAGGAAGAGAGACATCCCATCCTCAACAATGGCAGGCTCCAGCATGAATGAAGCATTGTCAAACAAGTTCAGCCCGATATGCTTAACAAAAGAAAAGCGAAGGAACCACACATCCCATCTGTAGACTTTCCAGAATTACCTCTGCCTCTTAGCCAAGTTTTTCCAGCACATTTAGAACAGTGACTTTGCTTTACTAGGTAGAAAATTGCCCAGCTAAATCCCGTTCACAAGAAGCAGGGCAAATTGCTCACCAACACAGTCAACTGTGTCATCAGTTACTTATCAGTTAGCACTTGGTACCATAAAGCACTAACTCACAATGAACATGTTCACTAATGTAGACACCAGGAACAGCAGATGCTGGCTTTATAAAAAAAAAAAAAAAAGGACACAATGTGCTGGAGTAACTCAGCGGGTCATGCAGCATCTCTGGGGAATGTGGATAGGTGACATTTCAGGTCAGGACCCTTCAAGGCCTGTCTCACGAGTCTGCGGTCATTGGCGGCGAAACGGGAAGAATCTGCCGCCATAGACCGCGCACTCGTGAGAACGTACAATTCCGGGGCCGTGCGGCGGTGTTCCCAACACCGCACGGTGCTAAAATAAAACCGACAATGTCGAAAACTATATACTCACCGCACAACCTCCACCAGTGATGCACGAGTGCGGCACGGCCGCCCGCACGGGCCGCCGCCAGTGTGGCTCGAGCGCCGTGCGTCAAACCTCCACTGCCACAGCCTCCGCCAGTGAGGCACGTGCCTCCGCCAGTGAGGCACGTGTGCGGCACGGCCGCAGGCACAGCCACCGCTACAGCGCCGCGATCAGGATGGCCGCCGCCACAGCCGCCGCTCGTGAGTCACGTGCGGCGGGCCGACGTCATCGCAGTCGGCCCGCCCTTTTTTTTACTTACTGCAAGCACGTGGGACCCGCCGTGTTTGAATTACTCGGCCCCCGCGCAGCATCCGTGCGGCGCTCCAGTGGATAGGCTCGGCGCTCTCGCCGTTGCCGCGCGGTCCCCGCTACCGGCAACGCCGCGCTTCACCGCCGATGACCGCAAACTGGTAAGACAGAGCCTTTCCTCAGACTTAATTTTTCCAGTCTCAACCTGAAACGTCACTTGTTTATGTTCTCCAGAGGCTGCTTGACCTGAGTTACTCCAGCACTTTGCCAGTTCACCAATGTTTGGAGGTCCACTTGACCTCGTACATAGAGAAACAAGATGAATTCTCCAGGTGCAGTGTGAGTGATTGCCCTTGATAAAGTTTAGCATTGAAGTTGACAGGCATCGGGGAAAACACAACAATGGTTAGAGAAATAAGTTGAACAAAGATGATTGTGATTTATTGTAGTTGTATTATCTTAGCCTCGGGATATCAGTATAATGTCAGTGGATATTAACTGATTGCTTAATGTTAAATTCCATTACGCAGTGTTAAATTCTGTTCCACATCTACCGCATGGTAAAGTAGATGCAAGTTTTCTCGAACAATTAAAACATTCCATAGCTGCAAGCCGCAAGGTATAGACAACATTCAGACATGTTAAGTAGAGGTAAGGCTGTTTCAGGTGAAGATAGTCATTGCCTGGTACAAGGGTCTAACCAGTCAGCCTTGACATTAATTACTATTGTTAAATCTCTTACAATTAACATCCTTGGGGTAATATCATTGACCAGAAACACAACTTGACCTGCCTTGTAAATGCTGTGGCAAAAAATGGAAGCTTGGGCTGGCTCTCCTGTTCCACATGACACACCCTGGTCTCCCAAAGGCTTTTGTCCATTGGCAAAGATCATCAGAAGTAATATTGTCCGCTTGCCCAGATTGGCTAACAAATAGGAAGCAGAGAGTGGGGATAAATGGTTCATACTCGGGATGGCAACCGGTAACTAGCGGGGTTCTGCAAGGGTCGGTGCTGGGACCCCAGTTGTTCACAATTTATATAAATGATTTGGAGGAGGGAACCAAGTGTAATATATCAAAATTTGCGGACGATACAAAAATGGGAGGAAAAGTAGGGGATGAGGAGGATAGGAAGAGTCTGCAAAAGGATATAGATAAGCTAGGTGAGTGGGCAACAACTTGGCAGATGAAATTTAATACTAATAAATGTGAAGTCATTCACTTTGGGGAAAAAAAATGATAGGGAAAGTTATTTTCTAAATGAGGTGGAGCTGCGTTGTAATGCAACGCAAAGGGATCTAGGGGTAGTAGTACATGAATCACTAAAAGTTAGTATGCAGGTGCAGCAAGCAATCGGGAAGGCCAATGGAGTTTTGGCCTTTATTGCTAGGGGGATTGAGTATAAAAACACGGAGGTCTTGCTGCAGCTGTACACAGTATTAGTGAGACCACATTTGGAATACTGTGTACAGTTCTGGGGTCCATACTTAAGAAAGGATGTACTGGCCCTGGAGGCAGTGCAGCGAAGGTTTACAAGATTAATTCCTGCAATGAGGGGATTGACATATGAGGAAAGGTTAAGTAGGCTGGAACTCTACTCTTTGGAGTTTAGAAGAATGAGAGGCGATCTCATTGAAACATATAAGATCGTGAGGGGCCTTGATCGGGTGGATGCACCGAGGATGTTCCCAATGATCGGGGAAACTAGAACTAGGGGACATAGTTGTAGAATAAGAGGGGGCTCTTTTAAAACTGAGATGAGGAAGAACTTCTTCACCCAGAGGGTGGTTAATTTATGGAATTCACTGCCCCAGGGAGCAGTGGAAGCAGAAACATTAAATATATTTAAGTCTAAAATAGATGGTTTTTTAGCTGCCAAGGGGATAAGGGGCTACGGGGAGAGGGCAGGGATATGGACCTAGGTATGGTTAGTATAGTAAGACCTGAGTGATCTCCTGGACAAGTGTCGATCGCCTGGATTGGGGTCGGAGAGGAATTTCCCGGATTTTTTTCCCGAATTGGACCTGGGTTTTTATCCGTTTTTTTGCCTCCCCCAGGAGATCACGCGGTTCTTGGGGTGGAGAGGGGTGATAGCGATATAAAGGGGAGGGTAGTGTCTTGTGTTCTGTGTCTTGTGTCTACTGTTTGTGGGTAAGGGTGTCTGTTTAGTGTTCAGCCATGAGCGAATGGCGGTGCGGGCTCGATGGGCCTGGTGGTCTACTCTCGCACCTACTTTCTATGTTTCTATGTTTCTATGAGTACAGCTTCAACAGCACCAGAGGTTCAGCATCTTCCAGGAAAATGGCCCCTTGTCCACCACTGCAAACAATTTGTGTACCGCAGTGCGTAAGAGACACTGTGGTTACTTGCCTCGGGTGATCACCAGAAAAGGTCAAGGACAGCAGGCACATGGGAGCACCACCACTTGTTGGTTCCCATCTAGGTTGCACACAATTCTAATCTGGAAGTGTATTGTTCCCTCACTGTTGAGCCAAAGTTTTGGAACTCTCTACCAATAGCATTGTGGAGGTACCTTTACCAGAAAGGCTGCAGAGGTTCTAAAAGTTGTCTCTTTGCATGTTCTGTGTGGGAGTTAGAGGTTAGAAGTAAATATCCTCCTTCCCAGCAATATTCGTATCAAGAGAAATGTATATAGACAGTCCCCGGGTTATGTAGGGGTTCCATTCCTGCCAATTCTCTGTAAGCCAATTTCTCTGAAAGTCAGAAACATCTGTTTTCTATCACTCTGTCTTGTACTGCTCGAAGTTTACCAGCTGTAATTCTATCATTTCATCAAATATGTACCCTCACACGACCTATAATTAAGCTTATGGAATTTATATGCAAGTACATAGCACTATAATGAACACTACAAAGCATTTTATTATTACAAAAATGCTTTGACGGTGTGTGGGTTTTTGTATAAAGTCAGTTGCCTATAAGCCAGGGAGCACCTGAGTGTGAAAGTGTGGATTAGAAAGGTTTTTGCAGATGATGCAAAGCATGAAACAAGGCTTGGGGATGTCATGTAATTTGGATAATTGGAGGTTGCTTCGGTTTCACATTGATGAAATGAGAACAGAAAATGCTGAATATGCTCAGCAGCATCTGTGGAATGAGACACCAGTTGAAGGCCCTTCATCAGGACTGAGCAAGGAAACAAGCTTTTGCTGAAACATGAACACTATTTCTCTTCCCACAGCTGCTGTCAGATCTGTGTGTATCCAGTATTTTATCAATTTCACATTTCCAGTATCTGCATATTGGTTAAATGTGTTGAAGATCTGTTCTCACTTACAAATTATTGCATACATTTTATAATTTTAAGCTGAACTTTGTTTTTAATGACAAAGTGAAAATCGCAAACTACTTTGTATTTTTCTATTTCTTATTTTTTGTATCCTGGCATGCTATCCTACGTGTGATATATAGGTTTCAGCTCAACTGGAGTGTGGGGCTATTCCTCTGTTTCTGGTATAATCTGTGAAGAAAAAAACCCTTAAACGGTTGCAATATTGACCAGAATTGACAATTTTTTATGGAGCAGTCATGGAAACCTTTCAAGTGACCCACTTTATTGGAGCTGTCTCCATGATTGCAGTAAAGTTAATATTGAGCAGATATGCTAACACCGAGGCTATAGAGTGTTTTAATGTGTCCTGCAGAAAATATTCTAATCTGGAAGCAGGTTATTGCAATAGTTTCAGCCAGGTTTTGTGTAGAATTTTTGACTTTTGTGCCTACTTTGGAGATTCTAGTGTAAGTAATAAAAATAAATAGTTCGAGCAAGCTTTTCTGCCACCTCATTGCATCCACAAATTTCAATGGACGCAGCATTCAGCAGCTGTGGGAGGGCTGGGAAGGGGAGGGGAAAGAAGGAGAAAGCAGGGACTACCTAAAATTGAAGCCATTTGGTCCATTGAATCCATGACAGCTCCCAGATCGAGTCCCCTCCTTATTTGCCTGTGCCCCAAACATATTCTCACTCACATATGCATCTTTCACAATAAATCGCTTTGTTTCTTTTTGCCATCAAACCACAGTAAGAGGTAGCTCACAGTGGCCAATTAATCTACCAGCATGCCTTTGGGACGTGGGAAGCAACTAGAGCACTTGGAGGAATCCATGTGATCATGGAGAAAATGTGCAAACGTAGCATAGATAGAACCCATGGGCAGGTTGGCATCCAAATGTGTTGAACCATGAGATAGCAGCACTTACCCTTGTGCCATGGTGCAGTGCCAATATGAAATAAAAAAAAAAAAATATTGTTGATTTTGAAGTAATAACAGAAAATGCTATGAACACCCAGTGGGTCAAGCAGTACTTTTGGAGAGAGAAGCAATTAATGTTTCATATAGTTAACATAATGAAAGTTTATGGACCTGAAATGTAAACTCTATAGATGCTGCGTGACCTGCTGAGCATCTCTAACGTGTTGTTATGTGAGGAGAAAATATGTTGAGCTGTAGCTAGGCTCCATGTAACAGGGTGCAGCTTTGTATAAACATAATTGTAGTAAAGTTTAGAGTTAGTTAAACAGGATTTACTTCGGCGAGTTGAAATGTAAACTCTATAGATGCTTCCCGACATGCTGAGCACCTGTAACGTTCATTGTTATTATGCGATGCAATGCATTTTATTGAAATTACGCGCAAAAATCATCGTGCACACGTGTTGGACGTGATTCCAAGCAAGCAAATTGCTTTGTCCTGGAGCTTCGTAAATGCTTTAGGAGCAGTTCTCAATCGGGAAGGTATTTTATTAAGATGTCTGAAACTGTTCTCTGGTCATGTGGAGAATATTCTATCACATTTTTGTTTCCCTTTATAATTGTGTAAAATATTTGGGAGTCATGAGGGAAGTTATTATTAAATATCAAAAGCTAACTTTGATAGCGTAATTCAAGGATGCTATTGCTGTTGACTACGGATGAAGAGTTTTGATGGTTTTGTTAGAGATGGGCATTGTCTGGCACATGCAATACCTAGCTTGAACGTTATCCAGATCTTCTTGCATGTGGACACAAATTGCTTTTTAGTTTTAGTTGCAAATGGAGCAGAACACTGCAATCATTAACCAAAATTGTACTTCTGATCTTACAATGGAATGAAGGTCACTGAAGCAGCTTGATGGGTTGGCCTCAGCCACTGCTGAAAAAACCTCTTCAACTGTGTTCTAGGAAACTCCAACAAACCACATCAAACTTATTTTGTGCTAAGAATTCCTCGCCAGCAGAGTGAACTCCATTAACTTCAATTTTCCGAATCTTCTGGATAGCATGCATTATCAAATCCTTACTAAGTGTCTTTTTCACGTGGATTTCATCTCTTCATAACTTTTGAGTGCGAGTAGACTGTTGAAGGAATAATTGGTTAGATTGGAACATCATGCATCTTGTGGACTGAGCAAAATCAAACAATATTTGATGTTGCCAGGTGTCTGCTAATGTTCGCTGTACTTGAATAGCTTGGTTCATTGACGTTCTTGAATATGTCTTCAATCTTTTAGCTGGTAACATCCATAATCTGTACAGTATCCAGTAGAGTTTTCCATATCTTTACATGCAGTGAATTGCAAAAGAATGACTATCTGAAAATGGAAATTGCTGGAGAGCTATAGATCATCTGTTCAACATTTCTGGATGGTAAACTTGGCTTTAGTGTTCCAGTCATGTATTCTATCATCATTAAATACAAATGTATTATCACAATCACAATAATACTTTATTAGCCAAGTATGTTTTGCAACATACGAGGTATTTCATTTGCCAAGTCAGTCATACAAATAAAAAGCAACGGAACACACAAAATACATTTTAACATTAACATCCACCACAGTAACTCCTCATTCCCAACTGTGATGGAAGGCAAAAAAAAGTTCATATCTCTTCCCTTCTTTGCTCTCGTTGCTTTCGCGGTTGGAGGCCTCCAGCACTCCGTTGATGGGATGATGTTGACTACCATAGCCGGCGGCGTTTGGGCCCTTCACATTGGGGCGATCAGCTCCTGCATTGTGGGGGATGTCAGCTCCCCCGTGCCGGCGATTGGACCCCGGGTGGGAGCTGGTTGAGCCTTTGCGTCGTTGCTGCTCCCGACATCCAGGGTCTCTCCCGAGACTGCGAGCTCTTGATGGTAAATCCGCAGGTCGCGGTTGGAGCGATCCCAGGCAAGGGATCGACTCCAATCTTAAGTCCACGCCCCGCGGTGGGGCTCAAGTCAGTCCTAGGAGGCCTCCAGCTCCATCGATGGTAGGCTGCAGAGCGACCGGCGATGCGACCCGAAAATTAATCGCATCCCCAGCAAGGTAAGAGGCTGAAAAAAAAATTTCCCCCGACCCCCGCCCCCACATAAAACAAAACCGGAGAACATTTACACAAACTTTTAACACCATTTTTTTTTTTGAAAGACGAAAAAACAGACAGACTGTTGGGGCTGCCAATCGTGCGGCACCCCTGGTGGTAATTATTCATGTTATTATTCTTATTTTATTCATGTTAGCCTCTTATTCATGTATTGCTTAATTGTCCATCTAGCAAAACCTGAGCTTCGATGGGACTCTTGATGTGATTGTTTAGCTGTTTATAATATTTTGATAGTTTAGCATGGAAGTAATCATTGTGTAGTTTCACCAAAGCTTGGCTTTATGGTAATGGTAGATTGAGGGATGCATGAGGCCAGATTGTGAGTGAGTACAGTACTGCTTCTGATGATCCATACATAGCACCTTCATGCATGCCCAGTTTTATCTGTCAAATGTGTTCTGAATGAGTTCCAATTATCATTAAAACAGCAGCAAGATATGATTTGAGGATATACAGCGTGTAAATTGTGTGTTTTTATTCATAAACTCTTTGTAGTGGTCCGATGTTATTGAAGATTTCTGGGTCTGCACTTGCCTGATTTTACTGTGTACTGATTCTGGTGGGAGTATCTGATTTGTTTGAGGACACATTGTGATGCAGGGTGCTCAAATGCTTGTGAGCTAAAAACTTGGCCAATATGTGAGACAGTACTTCACTGCTTGGATCTGTTTCCAGATTTTTGGTAAGAGGATTCGCAGAAATGATTGGTTGAATGTCTTGCATCGTGTCCAGTTCTAGTGGTGAGGTTGTTGCTGCATTGTCCATCCCGTTTTTGTGCTTTAATGTTGTTTGATATTAGACGTTACACTTTAGAGACACAACGTGGAAACGGGTCCTTTGGTCCACTGAGTCCACACTGACTAGTGATCACATTCCTGCACTAGCACTGTCCTACACACCAGGGGCAATTTACAGATGCCAATTAACGTACAAACCTGTACGTCATTGAAGTGTTGGAGGAAACGGGAGCACTTACACAAAATGGATTAATAAGTCAGTTACATTTTTAGGACAATGCCGACAGTTCTGTTATAACACGAATGGGATTTAACGCATTAATAAATTGGGGAACACTGTATTTCATCGGCCAAATTGGTTACAAGGCAATTGCAATTGGAAACTAGAGAATCACTTAAAAGGAAATGACGAGCAGAAAACAAGTCTAGGAGCCTTATGTTCCAGGCACCTACCACTATCGGTGTATTTTTTTTTAATTGCCCTTCACATATCGATTCCTGATGATTTTAAACTTTTAATGGGTCTCCCCCAAATTTGTCTTAACACTCTAATCCAGACCAATCTAGTAAACCTCTTCAGCACCCTTCCCAAAGCCTCTACATCCATGTTACATGGCAATCTGGATGACAATGCTAAAGAGTCGAGAGTATTTTAATGTACGTTCCCATGTCTATGTAGTTCGTAGCTTATTTGGTGGTTTTAGTGTTTAATAGCCTTATAGTTGTAAGGAAGAAGCTACTCCTGGACATTACAGTTTTCAGTCCCCTATTCCTTCTTCCTGATGGCAGGTGTGAAATGACCGTGTGGCCTGGGTGGTGTAGTTCTCTGACGATGCTGGTTGCCTTTTTGAGACGGCGATTTCTGTGAATCTCTTTGGTGGGCAGGTCAGTACCCATGATGGACTGGGTAGTGATCACTTTTTTTAATCTTCCACATTCCTGCACGTTCGAGTTGCTGAACCAGGCAGTGATTTTTTTAACTGGGTATGTGTGGGGGGTGGTTGGGGAAACTTTTAAAATCTTTTCCCTGTATGGAGGACCCGACCTTTCTCTGTCGGGTCTCCGTTGTCGTTGGGGCCTAGCACCGTGGAGAGGCCTCCAACTGGAACGACCTGGGGCTCCAGTCGCGGAGTCTGCGGACTACTCACCATCGTGGAGCTGGCCGAGTTTGGAGCGTGGAGAGCTGTGGTGGTGCGCGGCTGCGACCCGACCCCGGAGATTCGGAGGCTCCAGCCGCAGGTCTGGTGGACGGTGACATCGGGAGCTCCTGGTGGGAGACCGCTTTTCGGAGCTCCCGCAACGGCAGCTACTCCCGCCTGAGTTGCGGGGTTGAAGATGACCTGGAGCGCGGCCTTGCATCGCCCAGCGCGGCCTGAATGGCCGCGGGACTTGCTAGCGCCCGCCGGGGGCTTTGACTTTGACATCGGGAGGAGAATGGGGAGTGCAGGGGAGAGACAAGACTTTGCCTTCCATCACAGTGAGGAGGAGATTCACTGTGATGGATGTTTGTGTAAATTGTGTTGTGTCTTGGTTCTTTTCTTGTTATATGACTACAGAAACCAAATTTCGTTTGAACTTCATTTGAGGTCCAAATGATAATAAACGGTATTGTATTGATGTAGCCAGTCAATATGCTCTCTACTATACACCAGTAGAAGTTCAAGAAAATATTTGTTGACAGACCGAATCTCCCCAATCTTCTAAGGAAATCGACGCATTGATGGGCTTTCTTTATGGTGCACCAATGTGTTGGGTTCAGGACAGATCTTCAGAAATATGCACGCCCAGGAATTTGAAGTTTTCGACACCCTCTACCACCGTCCCGATTAAGACAGATTTGTGGATCCTTACCAATTCCAAAAGACGTGGTCTACGTTTCTGGACCTATTACAAGCATGAGGTGCAATAGTAATTTAAAAAATAAAGAAATAAAGAAATGGTATCAGGACCTGGTAATGGGAGGTAAAACAATAAAAACAGACTTGGTTGGTGGTTCCCTTTCTGCGATTGTTCCTACTTTCTTTTTCTTTCTTTTCTAGGATCTACTTTCTTACTTTACTTCCTTCTCTAACTTCTTTTCTAAGGGGCTTTCTTTTCACAACACTCTCTTGCACTTCACGACTCTTGCGCACTTTCTTTACTTTTCTTACTTCTATCTTTCTCTTAAAGCTCAAAAAAATGAAGCGATATAAAAAATGTATTAAGATATAAGTGTTGTGTATTACTGTAATTTACCGTACTTCTAATAAAAATAATTAAAAAAAAAAAAAAAGATTTGTGGATCCTTGACCTTCCTCTTCTGAAGTCTCCAAATTTGGTCTAACCAAAGTTTTACAAAGCTGCAATGTGACTTCCTGACTCATACACTCAGTGTCTTGATCGATGTGAAAGCAAGCATACCATACGTCTAAAGTATCTGCCAAGTTATATAGTGGCAGGCTGAACCCAGCATTATTGAAGATTGTTTTGAATGGTTCTTAATTGTGGCAAGCAAAAATAACTGGTGGCTATTGGGAAGTCTTGGTTCAGATAAATTAATATGACTCAAGAGAAGATTGAATGAACAGTATTTTTAGCCTCGTTATTCAAGTGCACAAATGTGTTAAGACATTATCTGATTTAGCAGAGCTGCAGGACAAGTTGGACTTTTTTTATTTCAAATTGAAAAGTACATGAAAAAATAGTGCCTATAGGGTTGCAGGTAAATTTGCTGTGACCTTCATTATGTAACTTGAAAGGTATGAGAAGTGGCCAGAGCAATAGTACTTTCTGAGATAATTGTATAGTCATGTATATTATACGTTTTATTTAATGTTGCACCAGTGAGATGTATTACAGGAAGCCATGAAGGGAAAGTGTATTCGAGGTGACTATGGGATAGGATTTAAACAAGTTAATAAATAGAGCAAAATAAAAGCAGTTAAGAAAATAATTATTTTGAGTGGTTGATTAGTTTAATTGGCACTGATGCCTCAATTCCGAGAAAGGGAAGACGAAAAGGAGGGAGGAAGGAAATGGGAGACAACAAATGAGGTACGAAGGTAAGCTAGCCAAGAATTTAAAGGAGGATAGTAAAAGCTTCTTTAGGTATGTGACGAGGAAAACATTAGTTAAGACCAAAGTTGGACCCGTGAAGACCGAAAAAGGTGAATTTATTATGGGGAACAAGGAAATGGCAGGTGAGTTGAACAGGTACATTGGATCCGTCTTCACTAAGGGCACAAACAATCTTCCTGATATAGTAATGACCAGAGGATCTGGGGTGACGGAGGAACTGAAGGAAATCCACATTAGGCAGGAAATGGTGTTGGGTAAATTGATGGGATTGCAGGCTGATAAATCCCCAGGGCCTGATGGTCTGCATCCCAGGGTACTTAAGGAAGTGGCTCTAGAAATCGTGGATGCATTGGTGATAATTTTCCAATGTTCTATAGACTCAGGATCAGTTCCCGTGAATTGGAGGGTAGCTAATGTTATCCCACTTTTTAAGAAAGGCGGGAGAGAGAAAACAGGGAATTATAGACCAGTTAGCCTGACATCGGTGGTGGGGAAGATGCTGGAGTCAATTATAAAAGATGAAATAGCCGCACATTTGGATAGCAGTAACAGGATCGGTCCGAGTCAGCATGGATTTACGATGGGGAAATCATGCTTGACTAATCTACTGGAATTTTTTGAGGATGTAACTAGGAAAATGGACAAGGGAGAGCCAGTGGATGTAGTGTACCTGGACTTTCAGAAAGCATTTGATAAGGTCCCACATAGGAGATTAGTGGGCAAAATTAGGGCACATGGTATTGGGGGTAGAGTGCTGACATGGATAGAGAAGTGGTTGGCAGACAGCAAACAAAGAGTAGGGATTAACGGGTCCCTTTCAGAATGGTAGGCAGTGACTAGTGGGATACCGCAAGGCTCGGTGCTGGGACCGCAGCTATTTACAATATACATCAATGATTTGGATGAAGGGATTCAAAGTAACATTAGCAAATTTGCAGATGACACAAAGGTGGGTGGCAGTGTGAACTGTGAGGAGGATGCTATGAGAGTGTAGGGTGGCTTGGACAGTTTGGGGGAGTGGGCAGATGCATGGTAGATGAAGTTTAATGTGGATAAATGTGAGGTTATCCACTTTGGTATCAAAAACAGGAAGGCAGATTACTATCTAAATGGCATCAAGTTGGGAAAAGGGGATCTGAGGGTCTATGTTCATCAGTCTATGAAAGTAAGCATGCAGGTACAGCAGGCAGTGAAGAAAGCGAATGGCATGTTGGCCTTTATAACAAGAGGAGTCGAGTATAGGAGCAAAGAGGTCCTTCTGCAGTTGTACAGGGCCCTAGTGAGACCACACCTGGAGTATTATGTGCAGTTTTGGTCCCCTAATTTGAGGAAGGACATTCTTGCTATTGAGGGAGTGCAGCGTAGGTTTACAAGGTTAATTCCCTGAGAGAATGGAGCGGCTGGGCTTGTACACTCTGGAGTTTAGAAGGATGAGAGGGGATCTGATTGAAACATGTAAGATTGTTAAGGGTTTGGACATGCTGGAGGCAGGAAACATGTTCCCGGTGTTGGGGGAGTCCAGAACCAGGGGCCACAGTTTAAGAATAAGGGGTAAGCCATTTAGAACGGAGACGAGAAAACACTTTTTCTCACAGAGTTGTGAGTCTGGAATTCTCTGCCTCAGAAGGGCGGTGGAGGCCGGTTCTCTGGATACTTTCAAGAGAGAGCTAGATAGGGCTATTAAAGATGGCGGAGTCAGGTGATATGGGGAGAAGGCAGGAACGGGGTACTGATTGGGGATGATCAGCCATGATCACATTGAATGGCGGTGCTGGCTCGAAGGGCCGAATGGCCTACTCCTGCACCTATTGTCTATAACATTAAGTGAGCGTGAGAGATGGGAGACAAGTTTTGCTTGGCGCAAGTGGACAAAGCAAACTGAGGGTTGTTCTGCCCTTTAGGGTTGGACTTTGTTAATTCAGTGACCCTGACTGTCACTACACACTCATCTGATCCACAAATCCCTTGATTTCTTTGATGTTAAAAACATCTTTCTCTTAGCCATTGTGTATATTGCTGCCCAAGCATTGAAATCCTTTATTCATCATATTGTACTCTGCTGCTCTAGTTCAAGACTCTCAAGTGCTGCGGTAAGACTCTTTAGTCCTGTGATATCTTCCAGGCTCTGGATATCCTCTCTAACAAGGACTCAAATAATCTATCAAAAGGACTCAAATAATCTGTCAAAAGTATGGATTACAAGTAGGGAGGAAGATGTGAAGAGGCTCTAGGTCGGATATGGGCAACTAGAGTGAGTGAGAGAACATGGTAGATGTAACATAACGTGGAAATACGTAACGTCATCCACTTTGGTGCACGTGTGGAAAATCTGAGTTTTTGTTAAACAATATTAGGTACTATTGATGTTCAAAAGGACCCAAGTGTGTCTTTGCACAAGTCACTGAAGACCAAATGTAGTCAGAAGGGCAAATGATAGTGTTTATTATGACAGGAAGCAGCACCGGGCCACATGATCATCCAAGCAAGAGGAAGGACTACTTAGTTCAATTGTATAGTTCCTGGAATATTGTGTAGGGGTTTGGTCTCCTTGCCTAAAGGCTCTGTCTTACCTGTTTGCGGTCATCGGCGGTGAAGCGCGGCGTCACCAGTAGCGGGGACCCTATCCACCGGAGCGGCGCACGGATGCTGCGCGGGGGCCGAGTTAATTCAAACACGGCGGGTCCCACGTGCTTGCGGTAAGTTAAAAACAGGGCGGGCCGACTGCGATGACGTCGGCCCACCGCACGTGACTCACGAGAGGCGGCTGTGGCAGCGGCCATCCTGATCGCAGCGCTGTAGCGGTGGCTGTGCCTGCGGCCGTGCAGCACACGTGCCTCACTGGCGAAGGCTGTGGCAGTGGAGGTTTGACGCACGGCGCTCGAGCCACACTGGCGGCGGCCCGTGCGGGCGGCCGTGCCGCACTCGTGCATCACTGGTGGAGGTTGTGCGGTGAGTATATAGTTTTCGACGTTGTCGGTTTTATTTTAGCACCGTGCGGAGTTGGGAACACCGCCGCACGGCCCCGGAATTGTACGTTCTCACGAGTGCGCGGTCTATGGCGGCAGATTCTTCCCGTTTCGCCGCCAATGACCGCAGACTCGTGAGACAGGCCTTTAAGAAAGCATATGTGTATTTTTACAATACTGGAGAGATTTTGAGGAATGAGATTATTATTCAGGTTTTTACACCATTACACTGCTCTTAACAAAAATCTACCCATCATGTGAAACCTTACAAATAACAGACATAAATTAGATAACTTCAAGACAGAAAGTCAAAAACTTTTTTCATAACAGACAAATTTTCATCGTTTTACCACCATTTTGGACACCATAAATGTGACATAATAAACTCTGCTAAATTTAGTAATGAATATTTATTTCATAAATAAACTTCATATGGCCCCTCATAAATATACATTTTGATAATGATCTAGGGAAATATCTTCATCAATACCAGGAGAAAAATACAGTAACATGTCTGGTATTCCGCCTAGCAAAGATGCCGTAACGGTCGTTGTGCTTAGTGTCCATTGTCACAACGACCGTTATCGGGGTCGGTACCTCCGTAAATTAAACCACGGAGGCTCCAAACCTCGATTGCTTTTCAAAAATCCAATGAGGTATCCTATGGTAGTAGCGTTTTTTGGGCGAGTGAATTATGTTTTCTTTTCCAATTTAATATATCAAAAACATTGTGTCAAAAACGCAACGATCGTTTACGATATACCGACTTTTTAAAATCAATTTTAAAAAAAATGTTGGACATGAATTGGTAGCAATGTTACAAAATTTTGAGATTTTTTTAATCAAGTCTGCAATTTATCCCATCAGATAAAGCATAAAAAGAAGTTTAATTTGACACCTAATTCACTTTCATATCTTCAGTATTAAAAAAGTTATGGCCATTTTCATACTCGGAAATTAGCATCTTGTTCCCTATTGCTTTTCCATTGACTTAACACAAAAGCTGTGATCGAGTACAGTCAAAAGCCCATAACTTTCTTAAAAATCAAGAGCTGAATGAAATTTTCAGTTATTATAGATTGAAGCATTCTGAAACACATATAAAACATCTTACTTGGATGACCTGAAATTAAAGCATATAATTAGTTAATTACCTAATTGTAGTTAATTGCAAAATTGACCGTTGTGACGGAAATAGTAATAAACACCCAGACTGCCTTGAAAATTCAAAAATGTGATATTCTCAAGATCAGAACTTTAATATTATTGTATTAAATGCTGTAAATCAGTAACAGATAGGTAAATAAATTACAATTTCTACCAATAGACCAAGTCTTTAAGGAGAAGATCAGTTGCTAGCTGATAGCTAGCATTGGCATATCATAATCAGTAGCATCATCATACTCCTCAGATTGTAACCAATAAGCAACTCTGTACACCTTGTTTTTCCTCAACTTCTCAATTTTGGCATTGTAAACTACAAGTTTTTGCTCTTCAAACCACACATGACATGCCTTTCTGCCCACTACTTTCCCATTAAGAATGTCCTGTAGATTCCATTTCTTAAGAAAAGGATATATTTTTTAAATAACCTAAGTATCCAAATAACAAACTAATCCCATTCACACAAGAATTCACAATATAACATGATTTTAAAATCTCACTGTCATGAATTTATATGCCAGATGGAAGGGATTTAATGTTTAATTCCCATAAATTAATCTAGAAACATCCACTCAATATAATTAAAATTATTATTTTTTTGCACAATACATGGGACTAAAACTGATATTTAGTATAAAAAATATTGACTATGGGTAGACAATAACACAAAATATAGACGATTTAGATGCTCTTATGACATGATTGTCCAAAAAAAAGGAGCATTTAAATCATCTTGCGAGTGGGTTTTTCTGGAACGCGATCGAGATTGCATTTGCGGTGAATTTGAACCCCATATCGGCAGGAAAAACACTGCCGGTTCGTATGGGGCCCAAATCACATTTTCGCATCGTAAAATTTGATTTAAGCCATCCCAAGAAGCAAGTTTATATGTAAAATAAACGACTTACATTTTGTTTTGTCCCATTCATGCGATCCGTCACATTGTAGGCGGTGAGGGCGTTAAAAGACGCTTTTTATTTTAATGTAATTATTAAATTGTCTCGCGACTAAATAAATAAATCGGGAACGGAAGTCCGATAGATTGTTCTTCAGCAGCTGGCAGCCCGAGGAAGTCCGCCTCCGATAAGCAGGAGAAAACGGCATTTTTATCCCGCCCCCCCCCCCCTCAAAGGCGCCAAAGTCGCGCACATGGCCAGTGGCAGAACTGCAGCGCCGCTAAAGGTAAGTTTTGTAACATCGCTAGAATTGGTCATCAAAATTAAGAAACTGAGCCAATCTTCAATTTGGCAACACACTGTCTCTTGTTTACCTTTCGTACTGACCAAGTCGCTAACTTCATTTCTTCGTGTCAATTTCGGGAAGCTCCACAATGACCGTTACGGAGACATTTTACTTTCTTAAAAATCAGCCCAAATCAAACCTTCTGACGAATCATCGGCCATCGATATAGCTCAAATCCATAAGGTAATGCACCGTTTAGATCACATTGGTGAAAATGTTTGGTTTTAGCTGATAATGTAACGTTCGTTTTCTGGGACACCAAACCTTTGAGTGTCCACCGCAACGTACGTTTGTGTATGATGTGTAACGCGCATTGCGGTGTCCACTCGGATGGATGCAGTATTCTACTACATGATCAGGTGAATGAAGTGGAAATGGTGTTTGCAATTTTATTGTTCCATGTGGTATTCATAAACATAGAAAGGAATAAGAAATACGTGCACTTACTGTGCCAACCAGGTCACTGGTGGACACCATGTGACAACCGTTACACAAAGTGTATTTGCATATTCTGATGCCATTTTCGGAAACTTGCCATCAATATACTCTCTTTTCTTATTTTTTAAGTCATGAACCCAATAAAGTGTTTGTCAACTTTTTTTTGAAGGAATTTGAAATTTGGACCCATTTGTCACATTATTGTGTGCAGTATTGTAAAAAGACATATACTTTAAATTGACCATTGTAGCAACGGTGTATTGAACTAGTTTCAGGGATGGTGAATTTTCTGTTTCAAGAGAGAGTTTGGCATGTGTTCTATTGTGTTTAGAAAAACTAGAAGAAATCTTGTTGAAAGTTGCAGGATTTATAAAGGGTGAAGGGAGAATATTTCCTTTGAGTGTTTAAGAATAAGTGGTAGGCCAGTAGAAACAAGAAATTGCAGATGCTGAATTACAAAAAAGACACAAAGTGCTGGGGTAACTCAGCGGATCAGGCAGCATGTCTGGAGAACATGGATTGACAGACCATTTATTCTCAATCTGTGTCTCAGTCCTTGTTTCATGTCAACCCTCCTTCAAACCCTGGTGGGCCATTTTGAATTGTGAATGATGAACCATTGGATTTATCCACCCTGGACAGCTGTGGAAGCTCTATCATCATTTTAATTAAGAGAAATATTTGATAACTTTGTGGATGTCAAAGGATATTGGGATAGTGTTAGAAAATGGCACTGAAACCCTTTGCATGGATGGCAGCTTGGAATGCTGATCTTTTGTAAAAGTCATCTTCTTGATGAGATCACCTCTAATGCTGAATTTTCAAGAATATTGTCCCTACCTGCTTAATACTCCTTCAGTTCAGCGAACCGTACTTGATTAGTACGGGTGTTAAGTAGAGAAGGCATGGAAATGAGGTTGAGATGGAAAGGTAGATCAGCCATGATTGAATGACAGAGTAGACTTGATGGGCCGAAAGGCCTAATTCTGCTCCTGTGTCTTATGAACCTTTGAGGCAGGAATACCTCTCCTTCAGGAGGTGCACACTGCACGTTGTACGCAAGGGCACCTTGGACAGCAACTTTAATATTCTTGTATTTAACTACCACCTGCCTACCCCCACAAATTACCTTTGCATTTGGGTATGAATAGCAATGTTACAAAATTTTGAGATTTTAAAAATCAAGTCTGTAATTTATCCCATCAGATAAAGCATAAAAAGAAGTTTAATTTGACACCTAATTCACTTTCATATCTTCAGTATTAAAAAAGTTATGGCCATTTTCATACTTGGAAATTAGCATCTTGTACCCTATTGCTTTTCCATTGACTTAACACAAAAGCTGTGATCGAGGACAGTCAAAAGCCCATAACTTTCTTAAAAATTAAGAGAACTGAAATAAATTTTCAGTTATTATAGATTGAAGCATTCTGAAACAAATATGAAACAATCTTACTTAGATGACATGAAATTAAAAGGCCTGTCTCACGGATTTGCGGTCATTGGCGGTGAAACAGGAAGTTTCTACCGCTCGTGGACCGCCAGAGACCGCGGGTTCGGTCCAACGCACACAGCCGGGGGACCAACACCGCACGGTGCTCACAAAAAACTAACAATGTCTAAAAATCTGTTCCTACCGCACAGATTGCGGCACGGGCACCGCCACAGCCGCCGCCAGTGCGGCACGAGCGCCGTCATGGCAACTTTCGCCGCCACAGCCGCCGCAAGTGAGGCATGTGTGCGGCACGGGCACCACCACAGCTTCCGCCACAGCGCCGCGATCAGCACTACCGCCACCACAGCCCCGCGATCCGAAATGACGTCATCGCGTAGCGCGTCGCGTTGCGCGATGACGTCATCACCCGACGCCGCAAGCTCGTGGAACCGGCCGTACGGAGATCACTCAGCCCCCGCGCAGCATCCGTGTGGCGCTCTCGCGGTTGCCGTGCGGTCCCCTCTTCCGGCGACGCCGCGCTTCACCGCCAATGACCGCAACACCGTGAGACAGAGCCTTTAAGCATATAATTAGTTAGTTACCTAATTGTAGCTAATTACAAAATTCAATTACTAGATCTAAACATCTATCAATTTATTAAGAATAGATTAACATTTTTAAATAGCCTAAGTGTCCAAATAACATTCACACAAGAATTCACGATATAACATAATTTTTTTATCTCATTGTCATGGATTTACAGGCCAAATGGAAGGAATTTAATGTTTAATACCTGTAAATTAATGGGCATTTAAATCATCTTGCGAGTGGGGTTTTCTGGAACGCGATCATTTGGAACGTTGATTTGCGGTGAATTTAACTCCTTCTCGGCATGAAAAATTCTGCCGTTCGGGGAAAAGAATCACCGTTTCGCATTAAAAAATGTGAATTAAAGGCTTCCTTAAGAAGCAGTTTTATACAAAAAAATAAACTTTCGTTTACCTGTCCCGTGCGTGAAATCCGTCCCCGTTGTCGGCGTTGACGGCTTTCGAAGCTGATTTTAAAATAAATCCAGCGCTGACATTGTCGGGCGAATAAAAAATACACAAAACGCCCGTCGGAATGATTTTTCAGCAAAAGTTTGCACTCTAACGAAATATTAACCAGGACAAGGTAGGAGAAACCCGTGTTTTAACCCCGCCCCCCCCTCAAAGACGCCTAAATCGCGCACACGGCCAGTGGCAGAATTGCAGCGCCGCTGAAGGTAAGTATTGTAACATACCTAGTATGAACAGAGCTAATAGCCTCGCCATTATTTTGATAGGAAATTATGAATGACTACGTGATTTATATGGTTTCTTTCACATCGAGCATGGATCGCTGTTTTAAAATTAATCAGAACACGGCAACAATCTCCTGAAAGACATATGCAAGTTTAGGTCTTTTTCAGACACTTGTCTATTTGTTCATGACATTACCGCTATCAAGTGATGCACATGAAATATGAGCTTAAAGTCTTTGTTTAATGAACAGAATGTGAGTTGCTCCCTTTCTACCGTCGTTGATAATGCTCTTAATGGTCTGAGGTAGTGGTCTCGACGTGAAACGTCACCTATTCCTTTTCTCCAGGGATGCTGTCTGACCCACTCAGTTACTCTAGCACATCTTCAAGTCAAGTCAAGTTTATTTGTCACATACACATACGAGATGTGCAGTGAAATGAAAAGTGGCAATGCTCGCGGACTTTGTGCAAAAAAACCCAAACAAACAAACAAACTACAAACAGAATGGAAGAATAGAATCACATATTCTTTTCCATATTAAATATTGTGGGTGGAAGGAAAAAGGGGGAAAAAACAGCAATTTTTAAAAAACAGTAGAGTGGTACAGTAAAGTTAGTCCCTGGTGAGATAGGAGTTTACAGTCCTAATGGCCTCTAGGAAGAAACTCCTTCTCAACCTCTCTGTTCTTACAGCATGGCAACGGAGGCGTTTGCCTGACCGTAGCAGCTGGAACAGTCCGTTGCAGGGGTGGAAGGGGTCTCCAGGGCTCTTGCTTAACTTTTTTTCTCTGTTGCCAGCCGGGCAACCTTTGCAGCTGTTTAGGTTGCCAAATGACAGTTTAGGTGGTCATTTAAGATGGCTTGTATGACGCGTGCGATAATGTGCTCGGACGAAGTGCATAGTTACCAGTCGGAATTATACTCAATGAAGCATTCACATATTATTTCTGCTTTAAAATAAAGTCACAAACTAAACATATTTACCAATCAAGACATGATATATCCCACAATGACATGCAGCAAAATTATAAGACAGTATCTTAACTCTTTTTACACATTGCAATTAATGCAATTTCTATTAGTTCTTTCCACTTCCAAACAAAAATGTGGTTGGATTATTCAGCGTACGATCAACCTGCGTCAATAAATCCTGGACCATGGTAACATATATGCGTACGTATAGTTGTGAATGTTGCTCATTAAATAACTACAGTACTGATACTCCATATTAAGAGCATTGATTTGTCGTTAAAATGAATTCTGTAATAACGTGTCAATGGTAGCAGTGACAATCGAACACTGCGGTTTTAATGTTTCACGTGTTCACAATTTAATTAATCCATCTTTATGGATTAAAACAAATAATAACATTGGGAATTAAAACACATTTGATTGCATTCCGTTATCAAGCATAGTCAATGTTCGCTCTGAAGACATTTCCAGCACAATAGGGTCAGGGAGGGGGGGGTGTGTGAATCAGTTTGGGGTGGATAGATGGCGGGGGTGGGGGGGGGGGTTAGAAGGCAGTCGGTGCAGAATGGATGGATTGAGGAAGGTGAATTACTACGTGTTGGTTGGAGTAGGTAAAATTGTGAGGGGAGAGCACGGGGGATGTCAGTGGTGTTGAATGGGGGGGTTCAGTACCGGATGGATGGGGGTAGACAAAAGTGCTGGAGAAACTCGGTGGGTGAGGCAGCATCTATGGAGCGAAGGAAATAGGCAACGTTTCGGGTCGAGACCCTTCTTCAGACTGTTCCCCCCATTCTTCTTGAATGGGAGGATCAGTACAGGATGGATGGGGGGGGGGGAGATCAGTGCAGGATGAATGGGGAGGGGGGTCAGTACAGTGTGGATCGGAGGGTCTGTGCAGGATGAATGGGGGATCACTACAGGATGAATGAGGGGAAGGGGGGGAAGGTGCAGGGTAAATGGAGGGTGGGTCAGTGCGGGATGAATGCGTGGATTAGTACAGGATGGATGGGAAAGGGGTAAGTACAGGGTGAATTGGGGAACCAGTGTAGAATGGATGGGGGGGGGGGGTGGCAGGAGAATCAATGCAAGGTGGATAGGGTGATCAGCGCAGGCTGAATAGATGGGGGGGGGTAGATGGGGAGGGGAGCACAGGGGATGTCAGTGAGGACTGAATAGACGCGGGAATGGGGATCAGTGCGGGATGGAGTGGAGGGGTACCAGGATAAGGGGGGGGGGGCGTACAAGAGAAAGAGAGGGGAGGGGGGGAGAAAGGAAGGTCAGCGCTCCTCGGACAACATCGCCCCGCTGCCTTGGCCGTTGGGAACTCCTCGCCACCGCCTCCCTCCTCTGCCAGCCAACAGCAAGGTGCGGGGCCGGGCGGTGCAGTTCAGAGATCCTATAGCTATAAGATCTTTGGTGCAGCTGCTTCAGACGAGTCGGAGCGAATGACGGGCTTCGCACAGCGGCAGCAGCAGCTGCGACAGCGGCTCCATCTCCTCCTCCCGCCCGCCCTGATAAGGGCCTCTGCTTGCAAACCCGCTGACGGTGATAACCGCTTTCGAAACAAACCCTCCCTTCCGCACGCCGAGGCCTCCCCCGGCCTCCCCCTCCCTCCCTCCTCCCAGCCTCGGCGTGCTGGAGGGAGGGTTTGTTTCGAAAGCAGTTATCACCGTTAGCGGGTTTGCAAGCAGAGGCCCTTATCAGGGCGGGCGGGAGGAGGAGATGGAGCCGCTGTGGCAGCCGCTGCTGCCGTTGTTTGGGGCCCGTCATTCGCTCCGACCCTTCGTCACCCCGCACCTAGTATCTTTGCCCCGCAATCAAAGATACTAGAGGAATACAGCCGCCGCCGCCGACACGAAACGTCACGTTCCTTTTCTCCAGAGATGCTGCCTGACCCGCGGAGTTACTCCAGTTTTTTGTGTCTATCTTTGGTACAAACCAGTATCTGGTTGCCAAGCCGGGCAAAATGACTCGGTGTTTAGGTTGCCCGGCGGCGCTTTGAGTGGTCAATGGCACGCGGGCAACCGCTAATTTCGAGCCCTGGTCTCCCATGATCTTATTGGCTCTGGAGTTACACCTCCTGATGTATAGTTCCTGCAGAGGGGCGAGTGTAGTTTCCATTGTGCGTTCGGCCGAACGCACTACTCTCTGCAGAGCCTTCTTGTCCTGGGCAGAGCAATTCCCAAACCAGATTGTAATATTTCCAGACAAGATGCTTTCCACAGCCGCTGAGTAAAAGCACTGGAGGAGCTTCGGAGACACTCTGAATTTCCTCAATTGCCTGAGGTGGTAAAGGCACTGCCTTGCCTTACTCACGAGTGCTGCAGCGTGTGATGTCCATGTCATATAGTCAGAGATGTGGACTCCCAGGTATTTAAAACAGCTCGCCCTATCCACAGTATCCCCATTTATCCTCAATGGTGTGTACGTCCTCGGATGATGTGCCCTCCTAAAGTCCACGATCAGCTCCTTAGTTTTTTTGATGTTCAAGAATCTTTGGTTTAAACCAGCATCTGCTGTTCCTTCCTACACATGTTCTTGACTTTGTTTGTTGTACATTCCTTCACCAGATAGGAGTCTCCTTTAATTTCTATCTTGCAGCCTTAACATTCCCACTGAGTTACTCCAGCATTTTGTGTCTACCTTAACATTCAACAGGTCATCCTCGGCAAGTTTAGACAACTCCAATGGCATAGCAACACCAGACGTCCTTTGATCTTCTACGTTCCAACTATCCAGACCCAAAAACCTTTGTCAGTTGAAGTTCTCTTGCACTTGTGCTTTCAATTTAGTATTCAGTAACCATTTGCCGTAATATGGACTTCACATTAGGGAGACAAAAGGCAGATTGTGTTACTTCTCTGGAACACCCCCATTAGGTCACAAGCATGTGTCTGAGCTTCTTATTATATTTTAACGTCGAGCACTTTAATTTTTCTGTTTCAGTCCCAGTTCAACTTCCTTTGGTCTCCAACACGAGTTCAAGGAGTGGCACTGCATCTTCCAACTCAACATGTTACAGTCTACAGGTCTCCCATATTGAATTCAGCAGTTTTAGATAATGAGTCTTTTTTATTCCAGATTCTCACCATTCTTTCCGAATTCCTTTGACAATTACAGTTATTTGTTTTGCATTTTTTCTCACCTCACAGCATTACCTCTTCTGTCATTTTGTCTCTTTTCCTTTCCACCCAATCACAAAGCTAGATTCAGATTAGTTTATTATCATACATACTAGGATGCTATGTAATTCCTGTTCACATGAAGCTCACATTATCACTATATGTACAGTAATGATAAATACAACAATAAATAAAGCAAAATGCAAAACAGTGTTGCAAGAGTGTAATGCAGATCTGAATCGTGTAAGAAAATATTAAAGGACAATCACAGATTAACTGAATGAGGTGAAGAATAAGATTACACGGCATTGCCACTGGGAGGACAGTGTGAAAGAGGTGATTGGTTCAGGAGTTGGATAGTAGTGGGGAAGAAGCTGTTCTTGCATCTGGTCATCCAGGATTTCAATCTCCTCATCTTCTCCCAGAGGGTAGAAGAGAGGGAATGGCCGGGGTGGCAGGATTCCTTGACACAACATCCAGCCTTCCTGGTGCAACATGGAGATGGACTGTATGGAAGGAAGTGACAAGCCTGTGATGGACTGCGCTGTGTTCAAGTGCAGAGCAGTTACTTTATCAGATTACGATGCAGCCATCGGAAAACGTTCTATAGCGCATCTATAGAAGTTCAAGATTGTGGACATGGCAAAACTTCTTGAGACATGCAAGGAAGTAAATATGTTGATATACTTTCTTGATCAGTGTGAAGGGACCAGGTTTGGTTGCTGGTGATATGGATTCCTAGGAACTTGAAGATGTCTACCATCTCTACAGCAGCTCTGTTGATGAGGACAGGCTTGTGTTCACCCATTTGCTTCTCTTGGTCAGCAACCAACTAGTCTGTCTTACTGGAATTAAGGGTTAGGTTGTTGTCACGACACTAGGTTCTCAATTTATACATAGTCATAGAGTGATACAGTGTGGAAACGGGCCCTTTGGCCCAATTTGCCCACACTGGCCAACATGTCCCAGCTACACAAGTCCCACCTGCCAGCATTTGGTCCATATCCCTCCAAACCTGTCCTGTACTTTCTTTCCTGTAATTCATTTTTTTATAGATCTGACCAACAACAGTGTCATCAGCAAATTTAAAGAGAGTGGACATTGGACTTGGCCATGGGTTCACAGAGAGTATAGAAGATATAGCACAAAACAGGGTCCCTGGCTGGAGGAAATATTATAATCAATTCTGACCTTTTGTTCTCTATTCGCCTTTTGCCACTTCTACGCTTTTGAAAATTGTTCTAATGCAAAATAACTATTTCTTTCTTTACAGTTGCTATCTGATTTGCACTTCAACATTTACTGTTTTTTGTGGGTGTGAATTGGGATCCAATAGCAGATTTCCTTTTTGTTCAAATTTACAGACGGAATTTTAGAAACACTGAAATAATTGAATGAATTAGTTCCTAAATTTTCATAGCAATACTTAAGATAAAAGCGACACTTTATTAAAAAGAATTGCTATTTTGGTACAAGCCTTTATCTTGATGTAGATTTATTTTCAGTTATTTTCTGCCCCCCAATTTCCTACCACTTTGTTTCTCGATGCAGTGTGGCTGCAAGAACAGGCCAGAGGTGAGTAATTCTCTGGCGAGTAACACGCTTCCGAGTTCTCAAAGCCTGTCACTATCCACAGGCTCCAGTCAGAAGTCGTTGGAGCACTCTCCACTTGCCTGGCGGTGTGCTGCTTCAACAGCACTCAAGAAGCTCGGCACCATACACAACATAGCAACCTTCTTAATAGTCATCTCATCCCCAACCACTCGCTCCGCCACAGTATCAGCAATTTGTACTATCTACAGGATGCATTGTACTAACATAGCACGATCCCTTAAACAGTACCTTCTAAACCCACAACCTCGAGCAGCTAGAAGGATGAAGGTGGCAAAGCATGATAACACCATCACCTGGATGTTGCTCTCTCAGCCAAACACCATCCTGAATTGGAAATGCGTCACTTTGCTTCATCGTTGCTGGGTCAAAATCCTGGAACTTTCTCCCTAACACTATTGTGGATCCGACACATACCTCAAGGACTGTAGTGGTTCAAGAAGGCAGTGTACCCACCATGTTCTGAAAGGCAATTAGGGATGTGCACTTAAATGCTGGAACAGCCTGTGTAGTGACAGCCTTGAATTAGTTTTAAAAATATAGACCATTATTTATGATCTTTCAATGAAATATTTAAAAAAAAATTGTGTTGGGATAATATTTAATGGGTGTTTTGACCTTTTATCATATTTTGCATGTCTTCAATCTCGGGGCATTTTGAATAAATTATGTTTTTATTATAGGTACAGGGGTAGGCCATTCGGCCCTTCGAGGCAGCACTGCCATTCAATGTGATTATGGCTGATCATCCACAATCAGTACCCCGTTCCTGCCTTCTCCCCATATCCCCTGACTCCGCTATCTTTAAGATTCCTATCTAGCTCTTTCTTGAAAGTATCCAGAGAACCGGCCTCCACCGCCCTCTGAGGCAGAGAATTCCACAGACTCACAACTCTCTGTATAAAAAAGTGTTTCCTCATCTCCATTATAAATGGCTTACCCCTTATTCTTAAACTGTGGCCCCTGGTTGAACTTCCTCAGTGGGAAAATTAAAATAAATTTTGCAGCATTACCGCTTCAAGCTAGACTTAAGATCATGTGAGGTTACTCGTGATGCCGAACAGAATCTGAAGATTACTCTTCTTGCAGTGTGGTGAATGTCATTTCTGCTTTTAGCATACCGTTAGTTGTAAGTCAGTATGACTTATTAAGTGGAGGCATTTAACCTCTGATATTTAAGGTACTGGTGAATACATGTCCTTACAATTCAGAATATCTTGCTGATCTGAACATCTGCTTGTAGCATAAATTCATTTGGCACTCCCATAGGAATGTCATGTTTACCTACAATTTGAATCAACTAAGTAATTTTTTTTCTTGAATGATTCCGCTTCCAGGCTTTCTTCAACTGTAAGATTGATGAGAAGCTTTTAATCTATTCACATGATGTGGGCATCTCTGGATGGTTAGGTGGTTATTGCCCTTTCTCCACATAGTTTGTTGTGCTATTACAAATGCAGTTAAATACAGGTTGATGTGTTTTGGAGTTGTGTGTAGATGTAGCCAAGACCAGATAGGGAAGTCACTTTCTTTTCCAAAAAGGCATTGGTGAACCAGAATAATTTTTACAACAGTCTGGGTCACCATCACTGATACTAGCACATTTTGGCCACCATTACTGATACTAGGTTTGTATTTCAGATCTAAATAACCAAATTTACATTATCCAGTAACTTAGCAGGATTTCAATTAGCTGTGCAAATTGGGTTATACAGTATTTTTTTTTAAAGCACAAAGGCTTATATGGAGCAGTCACTGCCAATCAACAGGTAGTTTACACTTGCCTGTTGTGTCATTTTCACACTTGTATTCAAGACACTGATAATTAATGTAATGTGTGGTTAGCTTTGCTTTTAAGTATTTTAATAAAATACAAGCGCTCTCTTTCGCACAGTGATTCAGAGGGTAGAGCTGCTGCCTAACAGTGCCAGAAACCTGGGTTTGATCTTGACACCAGATGCTGTCTGTGGAGTTTGCATGTTCTCCCTGTGACCGCATGGGTTTCATCCAGGTGCTCCTGTTTCCTCCTACATGCCCTAGCGTGTAGGGAGTGGATGTGAAAGTGGGATAACATAGAAGTAATGTGAGCAGGTGATCGCTGGTCGGTATAAAGTCGGTGGGCTGAAGGGCCCGTTTCCATGTTGTATCTCTAAACTAAACTTCATAAAGTATCATTGAACTTGCATATTATGTTACTCATCAAGACAACGGAGCAGTCACTACCTTGTGGTACCCAAGTTTCACTGAATCCTGGATTCAAGATTCTGCCTTCCTGCATATTAGTGCTAGCTTCTCATGTTAATCCAGGTTTCAGTAAGGAGATGGATCCTGTTTCCAGGGCCTATTCCACTCCTATTCCTCCTTTTCTCCATGAGTAAGATGATACCACATTGAGAGTTCACTCCAGTTGCATCGCATTTCATCCTTTTTGGTTGGTATGGTATCACTACCATTTTAATTGTGGAGCATCTTAGTTATTGGCACTGAGCCAATAGAAATGCATAGAAATCTGTAATTTATTGCTTCTCACAGTTCATACAAGAACTTCTTTCCTTTGGTCATCAGTGCTGTTACTAATTTGTTATTCCTGATTTTTAGACAGACTGGTTGGTGCCTTGAGTCCACTGCTAGGCGTAATGGTGGCGGCAGACACGATAGTGGCATTTAAGAAGTTTTTGGATAGGGATATGGATCAAATGCAGGCAGAGGAGATTAGTTTAACTTGGCATCATGTATGGCAAGTGTTCCTGTGCTGCACTGATCTGTGCTCTGTATCTTATAGAGTAACGATAGTAATGCCTCATAGTTTAAAACATTTGCTAGATTTATGACATCATCATGGTGTTGCTTAAAAAAGATCAGCAATGGAGTTGTATTTCACTGCAGGAGGCCATTCAACTAATTTGTTACTTTGTTCCTTTGAAGATCCAAGCTTCTGCACTTGACCTGCAAATTCCTCCTTTGAGTTATTATTTTGAGAGAAATGTTTGTTCTTTAAAGTTACTGTGTCTGCATCCACAATACAGATAGTCATTAATATTTTTAACATTCTCTTCTTTCTCTTGTTTATTAGCAGCAATCAGCCATTTACTACTTTCTACTCAAGTAATAATTCTCCATCTTAACTAGTGTTTATTGCAAATTGTTTTACTGTTCAGTTCTGCAATGCTTAATAGTGCCTCATTAGACTCCTTCATCTGAGAACAGATAAAGAGCAATACGCAAACAATATTTGCAAATTGGTTATGAAGAAAAAGGAACAATGGGCTCAGATAAACTGTTCAAATACATAATTTATCCAGAAGAAATCAATATTTATCTACAGACTGATGTCCAATCAGAAGAGAATACCCTTTTGATCAATGCATAGAACTTGACAATTTAAAAAACAACAAGTAAGGCAATCCTGACTCATGGTTACACAGTTATTGGTTACAGTGTTTGAAGAACAAAGCATTAAAAATTGTTTTCTACAGGTTAAATTGAAAACAGCAAGTGATAAATATAACATTTTAAAAAGACTCCAGATAGTTCCTTTCATGACCTTGCAAAGCCACAAAATGGTTTACAGCCAAAGTAGTACTTTTTGAAATGTTGTTTGGCTTGTAATGTAGGAAACTGATAGTTAATTTATTCTCAGCACGTTTCCACAATCTACAGTGTTGATAGTGAGCCCATCTGATTTAAGTGAGGCTATTAATTGGAGTCAATAGCTGTGATTAATGCAAGGTTATTGCATATGTTGTTTTTTTTAAGTGTTGATTGCATGTTTGTAGCAAAATCACATTCTTAAAAAAAGTAGGCCCTCCTGTTTCTATTCAGCAAGCAGCCTGGGCACACCTGAAGAAATCTGTCGGTAAAACATTTGTTTTAAAGTCCAGCGATGTGGTCTAGAATTCCATCATGCTAAAGTCTAATTTCTTTAATTTGCAAAAAAAAACTGGACAGAGTAGAGGGAGGGGAAGGGCGAAGGCAGAGACCTACAGATAGTGATGGTCTAAGCTCTTCGAATTTGCTTTCGATCGGCAACCAGGACTTTTGATTTCCTTGTGTTAAAGAAGGAACTGCAGATGCTGGAAAATCGAAGGTACACAAAAATGCTGGAGAAACTCAGCGGGTGCAGCAGCATCTATGGAGCGAAGGAAATAGGTAACGTTTCGGGCCGAAACCCTTCTTCTCCCCACCCCCTATCAGTCTGAAGAAGGGTTTCGGCCCGAAACGTTACCTATTTCCTTCGCTCCATAGATGCTGCTGCACCCGCTGAGTTTCTCCCGCATTTTTGTGTACCTTTTGATTTCCTTGACTGAAACATGGGTTAGTTTGATGCACTGCTCAGGACTGTGGTCAGTTAAGATAATTTCCCTAGGAATGGAACTAGTTCTTTGTTCCTACAACTCTGCCTGTATCGAGTTGCAATCTAATTCAAGATTTTGCAAAAACAACCCTAAAATTGACTCTGGAATGGAAACGGATACTCTGAGCAAAGAGACCCAAAGCTAGACCTGCCGGCCCATGTTATTGGTTTATTATTGTCACGTATGCTGAGATGCAGTGGAAAAACATGAGCTATCCAGTCAGATCATGCTATACATGAGTACAATTAAGTCGTACACAAGTACAACAGGTAGAGCAATGGGAAAATGTCAGCGTTCAGAATGCAATATTACAGGTGTTGCAATTACAGAGAGCAAGTCCAAGGTTCGCAGCAGTAGGTAGGGAGATCTTGTGATTGTTCATAAGAACGGTCAGTAGTCACAATAGCAATGGGAAATAAGTTCTTCCATCTGGTGATATGTGCTTTCAAGCATTTGTGTCTTCTGCTCAAAAAGGAAGGTGAGGAAGTAAAGGTCAGTTAGTTAAATATCTATTTTTGGCAAGATGTTGAAGTCAATCGGAGAGGACAACTAATGATTTAGGAAAGTTGAATAAACTCAAAAATAGTCAACATGGGGTTTATAGAAAATTAAACAATGTTTGCTCAGTTCCTTCAGGGATGTGACGAAGAGAGTTGATAGGGTGACCTGTATTTGGGATGTATTTCGTTTTCTATAAGGTGCCAAATAAAAGGCAGGTACATAAATTGAGAACCCAAGATATTGGAGGAAGTGTTAACATGCATTGAAAACTGTCACCTAGAAATCAGAGTTGGAATACATTTCAAGCTGATGGATGGGTGTTATGTGTGGAGGATCTGAGGGATCAGTTGTTTACTCTGTACATGAATGATCTGGGGAAAGGAATAAAATGTAGGGTTTCCAAGCTTGTTGTTGATGCCAAAATACCTGGAAGGGCATGTGGTGATGAGGATATGGATTCTATACCGGGGGATAAAGATTGCATGATTTGGCAAAAACCTGGCAAATGGAAATGTACTTAGGTCAGAGGAATCAAAAGGTGGGTTATTATCTAATGGAGAACAACTGCAAATGTGTGGAATTCAGAGGGATCCAGGTGTTCTGGTGCAGGAATCACAAAGTTAGCAGGCAGGTCCAAGAAAGGCAAACAACATGTTGACCTTCATTGTGAAGGAGTTGGAGTTTAGAAATAGGGAGATGTTGTTACAGTAGTATATGGTGTTGGTTAGGCTACACCTGAAATATTGTGCACAGTTTTGTTCCCCTTACCAAAAAAGGAGGATGTAACATTGGAGACAGTCCAAAGGATATTCGTCAGTGTAATTCCTTGAGTCGGGGAGTTGTCCTATCAAGAAAGGCTGGACTGATTGCATCCGCATTCTTTGGAGTTTGCAAGAATTGAGGTGTGACCTTTTTCAAATGTATAAAATCCTGAAAGGTCTTGACAGGGTAGATATTAAGATGTTTCCGTGCGTGGGAGAGTCAAGGGCAAGATAACATGGCTACAAAAGGCATTTATTTGAAACGGAGATGCATAGAAATTTATTTTGAGGATAGTGAATCTCTGGAATTCTCTGCCCCCCAGATGCGGAGGATATCAGATATATTTAAGGTGAAGGAGGATAAGAGAGAAACTGCTTTTCCCAAAGAGGTGTAAGAATTTGAAACTTCATATTGCAAGTATCTATTTAGGTAGTTGAAGCAATTTGGATAGACATGAAAAGCAGGAGCATCTCTGCAGAGACGGAATGTGTGATGTTTTGGTTCGAGACCCTTCTTCAGACTGGTTTGGGACAAGGGAAACGAGAGATATAGACGGTGATGTGGAGAGATAAAGAACAATGAATGAAAGATATGCAAAAAAGTAATGATGATAAAGGAAACAGGCCGTTGTTAGATTTTTGTAAGGTGAAAACGAGAAGCTAGTGCGACTTGGGTGGGGGAGGGATAAAGAGAGGGAATGTCGGGGCTACCTAAAGTGAGAGAAATCAATTTCATACCACTGGGCTGTAAGCTGCCCAAGCAAAATATGAGATGCTGTTCCTCCAATTTGCGTTTAGCCTCACTCTGACAATGGAGGAGACCTAGGACAGAAAGGTCTGTGCAGGAATGGGAAGGAGAATTAAAGTGTCCGGCAACCGGGAGGTCAGGTAGGCTCAGGCGGGCTGAGCGAAAGTGTTCCGCGAAATGATCGCCCAGTTTGCGTTTGGTCTGGCCGATGTATAAGAGTCCACAACTTGAAAAATGGATACAATAGATGCGGTTGGAGGAGGTGCAAGTGAACCTCATACACATAAGCAATTTGGATAGATATGTTTAAAGGTTAGTTAGATTAGTGCAATGAATTGAGGTGAAGTATCATTGGTATTGAATGAAGAGGATAGGAAAAAGAAGGTAGACAAAAATGCTGGAGAAACTCAGCGGGTGAGATAGCATCTATGGAACGAAGGAAATAGGCAAAGTTTCGGGCCAAAACCCTTCTTCAGACTAAAAAAGGTCAGTTGAGCCTGAAATAAACGTGAATGACTCTGGCCGAAGCAATTCCTTTCCACCAAAACCTACTGGCATTTACCCACATAAGTGGCAGCGAGTTCAGGTTTACTTGGCTTGTTTGGTACACATTTTCTATATTTCCATTCTTATGCTGAGGAATCATTCTGCAGAGCAGCACGGCACTCTTAAGCCCATTCATTTGAATGTATTGCAAGTGGCTGTGGGAAAAATGGTTAGAATAAATTGATTATTTTTGTGTTCTAATAAAGAGTTGTGATTTAAGTTTTGATCAAGGGATACCCAGCACTCAAGTCTGAAAGCTTTGGCAGACAGCAAAGTAGTGACGTACCTTTAGGATTTTTTTTCTACCATCTTGTGGTTGCGGCTTGTTTGGGCTTACCTCTGCCGAGAATAGGCCGGTGATTTTGCATTGACGAATCATTATAAAGTAGGTTTTGTGCATCACAGAACTACCAGTGGCAAGGAACCGCAGATTCTCCAAAGACTTGTACTTAAAACATCAACAAGTAGTTTTCCTAGTATTTTATTACATGGTGTTTTGTGTTTCCTGACAATGTTGTATATTTAGTTTATCCACCAGTTTCAATAAAATCAATATGTAATTAGCTCCTTTCATAAATAACATTTGGAAAAACATATACAGATATGCTGCTGACGCTTGCCAAAAACATGGTCTTACAAAGTCATGGCAACATCGAAGTTTCTCCAATAATAATTTATAGGTTCCCCAGTGTATTTGTAGGATCTTCTCAAAAATGTTCATTAAGCTATTCAATATTTTGGTGCTTGTGCATTTATCTTATTTGTTGTGAATGCAAACCATAACCATTGGCAGCTTGTTCTAATAAGAGATGATGAAATAGTCTGATAATTTAGCAGGACCCAAACCTATACTGTGAGCTTTTCAATAAAATTCAATGTTTTATGCTCGTTGATTTTTTTTCCAAAACGGGCACTCTTATTTAAAGACTTTTCTTGCAGCCTGACATAGGAACTTATTTTATTTTCTAGTTTAACAATTCCAGATACAATCACCTCAGTGACTGTTGTTCAATTTTATTATTTAGCGTTCTGGTTTCTTGGCTGAAGCAACCAACATTTCATCCGAGTACAATGCAGTTTTGTTTGAATATTGTATTTCGTTCGTAGAGAAGAAACTCCCCAGTATCTGAATGCATAGTGGTTTTATTTTCATTCTTTCTTGCGCAGCAGGTAGACAAAAGTATGCCTGTTATTTAAATTGTATTGGTGTTAACTGTGGTAGCTGAGGTAACCAGCTGAGTTAATTTCTGGGCTTCTCCCCACTCTCTCCATTTCACACCTTACCACATGCAATTCCACTGTGTACCGAGGCCGAAGTTGCCTTTTGTTTTAACATGAAGGCCATTGTCTTTTATTTCCCCCAAGAACAATTCAAAACAAATCTATCTACTTCAGTTTCTCTCTTACAATCTGCTGGTGCCAGGTGCTTCTAGAGTCCCCCTAGTCCTTACATTCCACCCAGCAGCCGTCGCATACAACACATAATCCTCCCACATTTCCGCCACCTCCAACGGAATCGTACCACATTTTTCCATCTCCACTCCTTTCCGCCTTCCGCAGAGACCATTCCCTCCGCAACTCCCTGGTTAACTCATCCCTTCCCACCAAACCACCCCCTCCCTAGATACCTTACCCTGCAACCGCAGAAGATGCAACACCTGTCGCTATACCTCCTCCCTCGACTCTGTCCAGGGACCCCAACAGTTCTTTCAGGTTAGGCAGAGGTTCACTTGCACCTCCTCCAACCTCATCTTGATCAACGGATACAGTAGATGTGGATTCTTATACAAACGCAGACTGAACAATTGTTTTGCGGAACACCTTTCTTTGCTCATCCCTCCTGAACCCACCTGGTCTCCCGATTGCCAGACACTTTAATTCTTCATCCCATTCCTACACAGACCTTTCTGTCCTAGGTCTCCTCCATTGTCAGAGTGAGGCTAAACGCAAATTGGAGGAACAGCATCTCATATTTCGCTTGGGCAGTTTACAGCTGAGTAGTATGAATATTGATTTCTCTCACTTCTGGTAGCCCCGGCATTCACTCTCTCTCTATCACTCCCCCACCCAAGTCACACTAGCTTCTCATTTTCACCCTATAAACAGCTAACAATGACCTGTTTCCTTTCTCATTGTTACTTTTTTGCATATCTTTCATTCATTGTTCTTTATCTCTCCCCATCACCGTCTATATCTCTCGTTTCCCTTATCCCAAACCAATCTGAAGAAGGGTCTCGATCCGAAACGTCACCCATTCCATCTCTCCAGAGATGCTGCCTGTCCTGCTGAGTTACTCCAGCTTTTTGTGTTTATCTTCAGCTGCTTCTAATGTTGGGGTACTTGTGCAAGTCTGCTGTTCACTCTATGTGCACAGAAATTATTCTAAACGATTTCTTCACTTCATCTTAAAATCCAAACATAGAGGCCCAGGGATGAGGCTATGGGTGGGTGTTTGAGCATGTGTAACCGTGTTCACTCTAGCAGAACATGCTTTCTAGTTATTTTGGACCTCTTGTGATTCAACCAAGATATAGTTCTGTGAAGACCATGTGGAAGCTGGTGTGCGATACCAACCCTATATTAAACAAATAAGTTCAGATACATCTTCCATTCCTCAACTGAAAAGGAAGCAAATCATACTTAACTCTGAGAGACTGCTTCAGAAGTGTTGTAGATATTTTGTAAAATGGAAGTGATTGACTACTCACGTTTGATAAGGTCATCTAATGAGTATATGTGGTATGTTTTTTTTCTGTCTGTGAATTAAATTGTCATTTCAGTCTCTAAACTAGCCAAATAAGGCTTTCATCCATTGAACAGAAGAAAATCTAGTTCAATACTAACCTAAACTTTATAACTGCATTTATTATGACCTTTTATTCAAAAAAATCGGTGCTTTTTTGTGGCAATCTTAGTTTAGTTTTGAGATACAGCATGAAAACGGGCCCTTAGGCCCACCAGTCCACACTGACCTTCGATCAGCCGTCACCACTAGTTTCTGTGTTATCCTGTTGCCTAAAGATTGGGGGCAATTTTACAGAAGCCAATTATCCTACAAACCTGCACGATATTGGGATGTGGAAGAAAACCGGATCACCTGGAGGAAACCCACAGGGAGAATGTCTAAGCTCCACGCAGACAGCACCCGAGGTCAGGATTGTACCCAAGTTTCTGGCCACTGAGCTCTGCCCACTGAGCCACTGTGTGCACGATGAGGGTGTTTGTATCTGGTGCTGTAAGGCAGCCGCTATCCCGAAAGCTCTGCTGTGTTGCTGCTTCAGTTTCTTCTTTCAGTTAGCAGTTGCTGTGTATATATTTATAGTTATGATACTACATATTTATATTGATATTCTGGAGCTGTTTTAAAAAGTGTTGGATGTTTATTAGAGTTAGATTATTTAAATGTGGCAAGATACCGAGGGTTATAGAGCATCTTTTCCTGACCTTGGAGCATCCAAATAATTTTGCATCCAATTAATACTAAAAATGCAACAGCCAGTTTGCGCCTGTGTGATATACAAAAGATCTTTTAATGATCTGGCCAGGAATATGTTTTCTACTCTTTGGGGCAATGGGATCTATTGCATTTTCTGAGGAGTCTGAAAGATGGAATTCATGGTTAAGTTGCATTCCTGCTTCCTACTCTATCTTAGGTAGACACAAAATGCTGGAGTAACTCAGCAGGACAGGCAGCATCTCTTGAGCGAAGGAATGGGTGACATTTCGGGTCGAGGCCCTTCTTCAGACTGATGTCGGGAGTGGGCGGGAGAGAGATAAAATGTAGTCGGAGACAGTAAGACTGGTGGAATAACTGGGGAGGAGGATGGAGAGAGAGGGAAAGCGAGGGCTATTTGACATTAGAGAAGTCAATGTTTATACCGCTGGGGTATAAGCTACCCAATCAAATTATGAGGTGCTGTTCCTCCAATTTGCGCTGGGCCTCACTCTGACAATGGAGGAGGCCCAGTACAGAAAGGTCAGATTGGGAATGGGAGGCGGAGTTAAAGTGCTGAGCAACCGGGAGATCCGGTAGGTTAAGGCGGACTGAGTGAAGGTGTTCAGCGAAACGATCGGCGAGCCTGTGCTTGGTCTCGCCGATGTACAGGAATTGACACCTGGAACAGCGGATACAGTAGATGAGGTTGGAGGAGGTGCAATTGAACCTCTGCCTCACCTGGAAAGACTTCAGGGTTCTTGGATGTAGTCGAGGGGGAGGTAAAGCGATAGGTGTTGCATCTCCTGCGGTTGCAGGGGAATGTACCTGGGGAGGGGGTGGTTTGGGTGGGAAGGGCTGAGTTGACCAGGGAGTTGCAGAGGGAACGGACTCTGCGGAAAGTAGAAAGGGGTGGAGATGGGAAGATGTGGCCAGTAGTGGGATCCTGTTGGAGGTGGCGAAAATGTTGGAGGATTATATGCTGAATGCGACAGCTGATGGGGTGGAAGGTTTGGACAAGGGGGACTCTGTCCTTGTTACGAATGGGGGGAGGGGTAGCAAGAGCGAAGCTGCGGGATATGGAGGAGCCCCCAGTGAGAGCCTCATCTGCAATGGAAGAGGGAACCCCCGTTTCCTAAAGAATGAGAACATCTCCGATGACGTGCTCTATCCTGCTGGACAGTTGTCCTGAAGTTGCACATGGAAATCAAGCCCATAAATTTATTAAGAAGGAATCTTTAAGAAGGGTCTGAAATGTTGCCTGTCCACGTTCTCCAGAGATGCCATCTGACCGTATGCTATTTAGACCCCTTGAGTTAATCCTAGTGCTTTGTGTTCTATGCAACATTCCAGCATCTGCAGTTTCATGTGTCGCCATAATTTTTTTTTACTCTGACAAATGTGCCACCACTGATCTGTTCTGTAGTCATGCCTACTATGTTCTGTTGTGCTGAAGCAAAGCAAGAATTTCTTTGTCCTATCAGGGACACATGACAATAAACTCCCTTGAATCTTGAATCTATTTGTACAATGATAAAAAAAATATACAAAAGAGGATTTTAAGCTTGTTATGTACAAAAATTAATTGGATTACAATAAAAGACACTTAATTTTCCTAACGTTACATGCCCAGAACCAATATTCTTTACTCTGGACACAACATTTATTTCCTATTAGAAAATAGTAATTTACAATGGCACCATTCTTGCAATCTTGAAGCTTATTTCACAATTTCATGTCCCAGGAAGCATTGTTGACATTGTAGGGAAATGGAAAGGTTCTGAGACTTTCTTGTTTTACTGATATGTTTAAAATGAACTCCCCTGATGACTAACATCTCTTTGAAAGCTCTTCCTGCTGAGAGCTGATCAATCATATCTAGTCCTCGTAAAAAAAATTGACAGTATGATTTATTGATGCCTCATTTTATATTTCTGTTAAAGATGTATCAGTATGTGCCGATTTTGTTCAGCTTGAACATAACTTTAGAAGGTTTTTCATCATATGCCAGGTGTCAGAGTTCAATATTGAAACACAGATGGGCCAGGGTGATGAATAACGTCCACATGAGCTATGTTGTCTTTGCACAGTAACATTCCATGAATGTAGTCAATGTATTGGACTTTGAGAAAGCCAGTATTGTGAACTGAGAGAAAAGTGGTTTAAATATTGTGTCCTTGAGTATGGTATGTGGAGCTGTGAACAGAAAAGAATGAGGAAATTTCACTGAAGACAAAATGTAATTTGAGTCGCACACAAAACATCACCTATCTTTTTTTCTCAAGAGATGCTGCCTGACCAGCTGAGTTACTCCAGCATTTGTGTGTATATGTGGTATAAACCAGCATCTGCAGTTATTTGTTTCTACAATGCAATTTGAGTGCCTATTTAAATTGTATGGGTTTATACCAAAACGGTTTTCGTAAAAGTCGGTTGTTCTGAGAGAAAGTTGTACTTTCAGACAAGTGAAATTGAAGAACACTCTGAAGAACTGTGGATGAGTTTAGTGCTGGGAAATGGTAATATATGAAAGTAGATTTGTTATAAAAAATATTCAGGACTTGCATTTCCTCACAGAAGCCCCCCCCCCCCACACACACACAACACACACACATACCACTTCAAACAGTTAATCTTGCAATTCTGCATAATTTCACTGCCACATTGTTGAATGTCAAATTGCTTGGCAATTTTCTTTTCTGTGTTTCACCATTCTCTTGTTGAAGGTGCAGTGTACGTACGGTGTCTTATTAATAAACCATGTGTAATTTTAATGCTGGTTGTGCCTTTGAATTTCTGGTTCCCAGAGTGCAGATCTAACAGTTAGTGGCAAAGCCCAAAATAAATCTGCCTGACATGCTAAATGTAATCATGTGAAAGATGCAGTTAACATAAATCCGATATTCCCTACTGCTGGCTTTAGCAAATCCATTAGCTTTACATTTTGGCTGCAGTGGACGAGTGCATGAGACTGGCATTGTTGGTCTTGATTACAGGTTGTAATAGTTTGCTTATGGTTTGACACTCTGTTTAGTGCAGTACTGGAGATGAATCTAACATATTGTTGCTTATTAAGTCCTGATGTCGGAAAGACCCAATACATTATTTAGATATATTCATTTGGTTTACATTAGGAGATTCCGTTTTCTGTCTAAGGGTCCAAATTTAGGAAATAGTGATTTAGAAGTACTGAATCTGCTTGGGTAACTTTATATCAAAGAAAAGGTGGTTGTAGTTTCATTAATGACTGGATGACTCCAAATGAAGACTGTCAATTAATCATAGTTAATTAATGAGAAAATAATTACGTAATATAGCAATTAATACGTTAATGTAAGGGCAGATTCATTTGAAGTGTCTTTAATGTGGTATCCGGATGTTTTAATAAAAAAAATAAGACACTGGAGTCTTTGAGCTAATTGCTGACCCCTACTCTTGAAGCTTGTACTTACAGTGCCCTAAATAATGTTTGGGACAAAGACCCATCATTTATTTATTTGCCTCTGTACTCCACAATTTGAGATTTGTAATAGAAAATATCACATGTGGTTAAAGTGCACAGTGTCAGATTTTAATAAAGGCCATTTTTATACATTTTGGTTTCACCATGTAGAAATTACAGCAGCGTTAAAACATAGTCCCCCCCATTTCAGGGCACCAAATTGTTTGGGACACAGCAATGCATGGGAATGAAAGTAGTCGTGTTTAGTATTTTGTTGCATATCCTTTGCATGTAACGACTGCTTCAAGTCTGCGATTCATGGATATCACCAGCTGCTGGGTGTCTTCTCTGATGATGCTCTGCCAGGCCTGTATTATAGCAATCTTTAGCTTATGCTTGTTTTGGGGGTTGGTCCCCTTCAGCTTTCTCTTCAGCATATAAATGGCATGCTCAATTAGGTTCAGATCAGGTGATTGACTAGCTTTGAAAAACTCCTTTGTTGCTTTAACAGTATGTTTGGAATCATTGTCTTGCTGTAGAATGAACCGTTGGCCAATGAGTTTTGAGGCATTTGTTTGAACTTGAGCAGATAGGATGTGTCTATTACACTTCAGAATTCATTATGCTACTACCATCAGCAGTTGTATCATCAATGAAGATAAGTGAGCCAGTACCTTCAGCAGCTAAACATGTCCAGGCCATAACACTCCCACCACCGTGTTTCACAGATGAGGTGGTATGCTTTGGATCTTGGGCAGTTCCTTCTCTCCTCCATATTTTGCTCTTGCCATCACTCTGATATAAGTTCATTTTCAACTCATCTGTCCACAAGACCTTTTTCCAGAACTGTGGTTGCTCTTTTAAGTACTTCTTGGCAAACTGTAACCCGGCCATCCTATTTTTGCAGCTAACCAATGGTTTGCATCTTGCTGTGTAGCCTCTGTATTTCTGTTCATGAAGTCTTCTGCGGACAGTGGTCATTGACAAATCCACACCTGACTCCTGAAGAGTGTTTCTGTCGGACACGTGTTTGCGGATTTTTCTTTAATGTAGGGAGAATTCTTCTGTCATCAGCTGTGGAGGTCTTCCTTGCCCTTGGCGATTAGTAAGCTCACCGGTGCTCTCTTTCTTCTTAATGATGTTCCAAACAGTTGATTTTGGTAAGCCTAAGGTTTGGCTGATGTCTCTAACAGTTTTATTCTTGTTTCTCAGTCTCATAATGGCTTCTTTGACTTTCATTGGCACAACTTTGGTTCTCGTGTTGATAAACAGCAATAAAAGTTTCCAAAGGTGATGGAAAGTCTAGGTGCTGAGAGCTCTCTTATATCTGCATTATGGAGGGCAATGTGGTTCTCTTGGTGAAAACTGCCATGCTGATCTTGCCTTACGAATTGTTCCCAGTGTGGTGGGTAGAGGGATGACAGGAAAAGAATAAGCTTGGCACACCAAAACTACAAGGATAAAGATGTTGGTAGATAGTTAAACCAATCCGTGCCTCAATCATCTTTCAAAATATTTGTCAGGAGCAAACAAAAAGTATTGAAAATGTATGAAGCCATTAAACTAAATCACTAAAATTGTTTATAAAAATTTGAATAACATTTAATCAACAATTTAAAAAGTGGAATTACTGGTATTATGTTCAACACAATTAAAATGGAAATATCTCACAAACATGATTAAATTTTCATAACCCAATAGATCTACCAATGAAACACAATTATTTCAAGAAGTCATTTAGTGAAAACTCCTCGATACAAGTGAAGTTGTGAGTTGTTTTTTCAGAAGACATAATGTTGAAAACTATTTTAGCAAGGCGGTAGGTCAGATATTACAGGAGTGCCATGCAACCCCTCCCGCCACCAAACAGATAAAGGCTTTCTGTATATGTTTTCTATATGTCAGTATTATGTGGCTTGATCTCAACCACAAGAAGAATATATACAGTAAATGGCAGGGCTTGTTGTAGGAGTGTCGATGTATGCAGAGATTTTGCGATGCAAGTCCACTAATCCCAGAAGGTGGATCATGTGGTAAAGAAGGTTAACGGCATATTTGCCTTCATCGTATTGGTACATCATTTTGCAGTTGTGTAGAACTTTGCTGAGGCTACATTTGGAGTATTATTTGTTTCAATTGTCACATTATAGGAAGGAAATGGAGGCTTTGGAGTGGATGCATAAGAAATTCACCTGGATGTTGCCTAGTTTGGCTATGAGGAGAGGTTGAACTTGGATTATTTTCTCTGAAGCTTTGGAGACTGCGGGGCAACCTGAAAAAATTGAGAGGCATGGATAGGGTGGGTTGTCTGCCTTTTTCCCAGGGTGGAAATGGGAAATACTAGAGGGCATTGGTTTGATGTGTGGGAGGAGAAGTTTAAAGGAGATGTGCAAGTATTTTCTACACAGTGGTAAGTGCCTGGAACGCACTGCCAGGAAAGGTGGTGGATTCAGAAATGATAGCAACATTTAAGAGGCATTTAGACAAGTGAACAAGAAGGGGATAGGGGGATCTGGGTCACGTGCGGCAATTAGTTTAATGTAGCAATGTTACAACATTTTGAGATTTAAAAAATAAAGTCTGTAATTTATCCCATCAGATAAAGCATAAAAAGATCTTTAATTTGACACCTAATTCACTTTCATATCTTCAGTATTAAAAATGTTATGGCCATTTTCATACTCGGAAATTAGCATCTTGTTCCCTATTGCTTTTCCATTGACTTAACACAAAAGCTGTGATCGAGGACAGTCAAAAGCCCATAACTTTCTTAAAAATTGAGAGAACTGAAAGAAATTTTCAGTTATTATAGATTGAAGCATTCTGAAACAAATATGAAACAATCTTACTTAGATGACATGAAATTAAAGCATATAATTAGTTAGTTACCTAATTGTAGCTAATTACAAAATTCATTTACTAGATCTAAACATCTATCAATTTCTTAAGAATAGATTAACATTTTTAAATAGCCTAAGTGTCCAAATAACATTCACACAAGAATTCACAATATAACATAATTTTAAAATCTCATTGTCATGGATTTGTCAAGGCCAAATGGAAGAAATTTAATGTTTAATACCTGTAACTTAATGGGCATTTAAATCATCTTGCGAATGGAACGCGATCTTTTGGAACGTTGATTTGCGGTGAATTTAACCCAGTATCGGCATGAAAAATTCTGCCGTTAGTTCGGGGAATAGAATCATCGTTTCGCATAAGAAAATGTGAATTAAAGGCCTCTTAAGAAGCACTTTTATACAAAAAAATAAACTGCTTTCGTTTACCTGTCCCCTGCGTGAAATCCGTCCCCGTTGTCGGCGTTGACGGCTTTCGAAGCTGATTTTAAAATGACTCCAGCGCTAACATTGTCGATCGAATAAAAATAAAAAATACACAAAACGCCCATAGGATCGATTCTTCAGCAAAAGGTTGCACTCCAACGAAATATAATTCAGGACAAGGTAGGAGAAACCTGCGTTTTAACCCCGCCCCCCACCCCTCAAAGGCGCCAAAATCGCGCACACGGCCAGTGGCAGAATTGCAGCGCCGCTGAAGGTAAGTATTGTAACATACCTATTTAATGGGATTACTTTAATTTGACATTGTTATTGGTGCACGCGTAATGGGGCAGTATTATTGTAATCCACAATGATAATGATGGAGCCTCAATGCGAGACGAAACCTTATGCCTCAAAATCCTACAGCAGGCTTTGATAAAGTGAAAAGCTATGATCAAGGCATGGTTTTGGCATCTGTAATCAGTTGCAATCGTTTTTTGGGAGTCTCTGATATTCCGGCCTTGTACAGAAACAGCAAGGTAGTCTTGTCTTACTTTCCCTATCCCTGCCTTGCCCTACAGGTGGAGCCTAACAGTACAGGGCTCTTGCAAACTGACAGGTCCAGATGGCTGAAACTGTCGAGGCTAAGTCTTTAGCTTTAACATTTGACAGCTAATGTTTCACTAGCTGAACATCGCCTCTTGCAATAGCCAGGTAGTTTCTGGACCAATAGAATGCAGGTTAAAAAGATTTGAAAGGTAACTTTTTGAAGCAATGGGAAAATGGTTTGGAAAAGAAACGGAAAAGCAGGACAAAGTGTTTTACTAGCAAAACCAAATTTAGCAATTAATGATTGTATTATTATTCAATGGTGTATGTTGGACAGTTTTACTTTCAGCAATATTGCTCAAGTTGGCAGTTCTCATTTCGAACTTAAGTTTTAATTTTATTAGTGAGTTATATTGTATAATTACTTCTTGTAATTGTGGTATTACCACAAGTAAAGTTTCCAAAGAAAAATGTATCTGTTGCAGCACCCTTGTTTAAATAAGACTATCAGCTTTCCTGTGAGGTTATGGTTATTACATAAAAACAAAATGTTAGAAATATTCAACAGGTCAGGAATATCAGTGGAGAGAGAAACAATTAATCTCACTTCATCAGAATACTAAATCTGCTCTGAATTACCTAAAATGTTAACATATTTCACTTCTCTACTGTGTTAGCTGATGTGCTGAGTGTTCACAGTATTTTGCTTTTATTATGATTTCTAACATCTGTAAGTTTTCTTTTTCCATCATAAATTTATGATATATGCTGGAACTCTAAAGTTTAACCAAAGTTACACATCTAAATATTCTCAAAATGAGTTTAGTTATTGCCAGCATCCAACCATACACTCTGTACTCCTTCAATCTCCTCATTCTTAACAATTTTAACACCTGATGCTGATTTGTAACAAGATACAATTTAATCTGTGCTGTCATTAATATTCTGCCCTTGCGTCCAGCTGTGAATCTGTGCAATGATTATCACTGATGTCCAGTGCATTTACAGTTAAACCCACACCTCATGCATGAATCTTTTCAATTTGAGATCCTTTTTCATTTCCAAGAAAGATTCTGATCTGCTCTTACGCATTCTTTTCTTTTGGGTCAGAAGCCAGCTAGATTGTCCTAATCATGCACTGGATATAATCTGGCAGGTCAGTGTAAATGTTTGAATCTGATTTACGTTAGTCAACGATATGAGCTGCAAATTAGAATCTCATAGTGCCGGTGCATATGACAATTAAACGCTCTTGACTCTCTCAACTCAATGCACTGCACGCTCACTGTTGATGGGTTTATATATTATTTCAAACAAATTGGTAGCTCACTCTGGGAAATAAACCAAATAGACTAATTAATATAGGGATACTCAATATTGAAGGGCATAAGATTCCCCTTGTTGCCATTTCTTTTCCACTTAAAACACATTTTGGCATATTATCTGCAATTGGTGGCACTGTTCAAGTCCTATTATCTTTTGGAAATTATTCATATATGTAAACTGAAGAACCATATTCTTAATAGTAAAATATATTTTAAGCTGCAACTGGAACAGGATTGGATATTTAAATGTTAATGCACTATTAAATATAGTTCACTTTAGATAATTTTTAACTACAATCACAGGAAATTCTAAACTGGAATGGACTCTTTTAAAGTAGTAATTCCAAGTCAGACGTGGGTGCATTCGTCATAAACTATTTAAAAGTAACTTTCTACTTAATGATGGCAAGGTCATATCCAGAAGCACTTCCCACATGCAGGTCATTCCCACAATTAAATTGGAGGGTGCTATCAAAATTATAGCGAGGATAGCAAAAGTGGTAGAAGGATAAGGGCCATACCAGTTAAGCTGCTTTTGGGGAAAATAGTCACAAAGTTGTGGAGTAACTCAGCGGATCAGGCAGAATCTCCGGAGAAAATGGATAGGTCCTGTTTCAGGTGCGGGTGGGGGAAGAACTGGAGGTGAGAAAAGATTAGAACAAGTCGGGGCCAGCAACAGATGACCTCGGGCAGGGTGGTTCCCTGGTAGGCCAATTGTTGGCTGGGCTATTTAAATGCAATGATTGGTATAAAATCTGCAGTGTTTAAATTGTAGGTGTGATTAACTTTAAAAAAAAAAGTGAAGTCTCATTCATTTCAGTTGCAGGCTCTCCTCAGTAATATGAATAACAACTTGTGTATAGTTCGTATGTCTGAGTAAATGTTTGGGAGAGTGATCTGGACTCGCCAAATCTAAAGGCAGCGTGGATTTGTTGGCTTGTGGCATCATCTGCTGTGTGGGAGCGCAGTATAAAGCAGCCATGTTATGCACACTTCCCTGGGGCACAATCCTGCCCTCACCTGGGGAGGACCTGCATTGAAGAATTTTAAAGGTCATTTTTTAAAATGTTCTTGTGTCTTATGGTGAAAGTTGTTTGGGAAATGAATCAATGTGCTCAGCTTCCAGTGCCTGACAGCTATAATGTTTGTGCATGCAAGTTCTTTACGTTTTAAATAATGTAACCCCTTGGAAATGGCGAGATAGTTGATACAGGGCTCTCACTTAACTTTTTTTCCCTGTTGCCAGCCGGGCAACTTAGGCAGCTTTTTAGGTTGCCAAATGACAGTTTAGGTGGTCAATTTAAGGCGGCTTGCATGACGCGTGCGATAATGTGCTCGAACGAAGTGCGTAGTTACCAGTCAGAATTATGCTCAATGAAGCATTCACATATTATTTCTGCTTCAAATAATGTCACAAACTAAACATATTCACCAATCAAGACATGATATATACCACAATGACATGCAGCAAAGTTACAATACAGTATCTCAACTCTTTTTACTCATTGCAATTTCTATTATTTCTTTCCACTTCCCAACAAAAATGTGGTTGGATTATTTAGCGTATGATCAACCAGTGTCAATAAATCCTGGACCATGGTAACATATATGCTTAACCATGCACACGACAGATTGATGCAAGCATGTTTTCTGTGAAGGACCGAAAAGTATCATGACATGGCCATAACATGGGTCGTTATTGCTATTGGTACAGAAACACTCTCGCTTCCCACATAATTTATCAACAACAAAATATACAGGTTGCAAGGAAATTTGTAAAGGCATTTTATGATAATAGCTGTTAAAACCGACTATACCCATCTGACAGGTTAAACACTACACCAACTGACAAGAGATTACCAAAGGACATAACTGCAGCAAATGTTCTTTTGATAATATGTTTAAAGGTGTCAAAACGCCACATTACCGGACATTCAGATTAAATGTATGTGTTGTGAACAGCAATGAAGATACCCAGTTTGTATGCACCAGATTTTTTTAAATTATTGATAAACGCTGTTTCCATCATTCCCACTTCAGAATTAACGTTAAAATTTCAACCGAAATATCTCCGGACCAAATTTGTGATGTATCTGACTGACTGTAGAAGTAAAACCTGGATAAATCCAACGTATAGTTGTGAATGTTGCTCATTAAATAACAGTACTGATACTCCATATTAAGAGCATTGACTTGCCGTTAAAATTAATTCTGTAATAACGTGTCAACGGTAGCAGTGACAATCGAACACTGCGGTGTTAATGTTTCACGTGTTCACAATTTAATTAATCCATCTTTATGGACTAAAACAAATAATAACATTGGGAATTAAAACACATTTGATTGCATTCCGTTATCAAACATAGTCAATTTTCGCTCTGAAGACATTTCCAGCACAGTAGGGTTGGGGGGGGGGGGCTGGGGGGCTGTGAATCAGTGCGGGATGGATAGATGGCGGGGAGGGGGATAGATGGGGAGGGGAGCACAGGAGATGTCAGTGAGGACTGAATAGAGGCGGGAATGGGGATCAGTGGAGAGGAGGGGTCCCAGGATAAGGGGGGCGTACAAGAGAGAGCAAGAGAGAGAGAGAGAGCGGGAGGTGGGGAGGAAGGAAGGTCAGCGCTCATCGGACATGGACGGTATCATTGCCCCGCTGCCTTGGCCGTCCCTGTCCACCGCCAAGTGCCACCGCCTCCCCTCCGCCAGCCAACAGAAGGTGCGGGGCCGAGCGGTGCAGCTGCTTCAGACGGCGGAAGGAGGCCTCGCCCTCCCTTCCTCCCTCCTCCCGGCCTCAGCTTGCGGGAGGGTTTGTTTTGAAAGCGGTTATCGCCGTTAGCGGAGTGGCAAGCCAATAGGATCTTTGGCCGCTGCTGTGCGGGGCCCGTGATTCGCTCCGACCCTCCGTCACCCCACACCCCGTATCTTCGCTCCGCACTACGTCGTCGCTGCCGACACGAAACGTCACGTTCCTTTTCTCCAGAGATGCTGCCTGACCCACTGAGTTACTCCAGTTTTTCGTGTCTATCATCGTTATAAACCAGTATCTGCAGTGCCAAGCCGGGCAAAATCACTCGGCATTTAGGTTGCCCGGCGTCACTTTGGGTGGTCATTGGCACCCGGGCAACCGCTAATTTCGAGCCCTGTGATATGCTGTTGGTGTCAAATTTTCCATTAGCATTCTCCCCCAGCTTTATCCCAGTGACAGTTTCATGTTGATGGTATGTTAATAAATTAATTTCCTGCTTGTCGTGAATTTGGTATTTACAAAAAAAATCTAAACCTGTAAATTGTGTAGCAGAAATTAGTTTCTGCTTTTGAAGGTAATTTCAAAATGTGGCTTAAATAGTTCTAGGATTTAATCAGGGTGGTATGTGACTTGAAGGAGAACTTGCAGGATGATCAAAGGTAGAATCTTTGCCCGGGTACACTACAGTAGAGCCTGGAGAACGTGAAATGGCTGTCTTTCATTTCTATGGTTAATTCAATGAACTTCAAACTTTTCTGTATTTATTTATATTGTGTATGGCAGTTTAGAATATGAATAGATTAAATTGTAATGAAGGGATATTTTTTAAGATTTGTGTGAAATTATGAAGTGGGGATTAGATTGTTTTCAAACTAAAAATTGATTGGAGTTTTTTTCAATAGGCACATCTAAAATTCATGACTGCCACTTTACAAAAAAATGAAGAAAACACAATCAAGCATGCATTCAAAATGATGGACCTAGCTCTGTTGGGTGCAGTAGGCTAAGTGGGTTCTGTTTCTTCTACAGTAATTGTATAATCATTATTTCCATATACAATAAATTCACACAGACAGCCTTGCTTTGCTTACAGGTAATAAATATTGCATTCTTGATATGGATACTAGCTAAATTGCCCTACAGAAGTGAAAATGAACCCCTGTGGTGTTGTAATTATATCCTGGTTATTAAGGAAAATGTATATTAAATAATTTCACATCCATTTTTTTGTAGGGATCTGTGTAGGTTCTAAAATTTTCAAAATTAATTGTTAGATAATTCATTAACTACTTTAGGTAAAATAAAAGTGGTATTTGAGATTTTCAGATGATTTTTTGGGGGGGTTTTCATTTTTTAATGTTTTTTTAAAATCCGTTGGATCTTTATGCAGAGCATATCAAATGCATTTCAAATGAAATTGAAGATGATGGAAGAAAACAACAGTAGCCTTTTTCCTAAGTTAAATACTCTTTTATCCTAGGTTCTCTTGGTCAGCAGCAGTCGTCACCCAGACAAGTGGATTGTGCCGGGCGGTGGCATGGAACCTGATGAGGAACCGAGTGTGGCAGCTGTCCGAGAAGTCTGTGAAGAAGTATGTACAGAACAATCATTTGCTCTGTGTTTTCACAGTAATATTTGAACTAAGTTTTAATGAATTGTTGTCTGACCTGCTGTCTGAATACACTGTGTCAGCCAGTTTCTTCCTTCTGTCTATCACTTAAATTGAAATAGTTTTATCTAATTTTAGATGAAAGTATATAAAAATTCCATTCTTCATACTTTTGGCTTTTAGTACCACAATAGTTAGTTCCAACCAACGGACCTTTAATTCTTACTTTGCAACTATATTTCCCAGATTGTGTAATCCTCGGTATTTGGTGAATTGAGAATAAAAATCCTCTCAAATGATTTTATGTTGCAGTTTCCCACATAGAACATAACCCATCCAGGGATGTTCTCCAGGAAAGCTGCCTGACCTGCTGAGTTACCCAGCATTTTGTACCATTTTTATAAACCAGCATCTGCAGTTCCTTGTTGTTGTAGCTTCCTCGCTCATATTTTCAGCGTTTACTTCCAGTTGTTCTGTTGTCATTTTGATGTTTAAAGGCTTAAGTTTTTTTCTCTATTGTTGCATTTTTCATGGTGTCATTATTATCCTAAGCAGACAATTGTCACAGCATCAATATGCAAATGCTAACTTGACAGGCATAGCTGAACAAGGTAATCAATTCCTGCATTGTGTCCATGGGTACTAATATGCCAGTTAAACATTTTTGTTGCTGATGTAGTCTGTGGACATGAGGTGCCGATAAATAAATGGAGCTCGACACAACACAAACATTCGATTCTTCTACACTTTTCATTCCCTGACAGAGAATAAGGCCTAATATCTGTAAATGTGATATTAGCTGCCAAATATTGGACTTTTTGGTAAGTCTAAAATGTATCTCGATGAGATACTCGGTAGGATTTAATAAAAATCACTAGTACTGAACTATTTAGTGACACATAGAGCTAGCAATAACTGCTATGGTGTTTACCATTTCTTGCCTGTTACAATTTTTACTCTGAGACTTTCCAGTACTCAATGTCCATACATTTGAAATGCTATTATTAATAATAATAATAATAATAATAAACTTTATTTCGGACTCAAGGTCCAGACAAGGGGCAACATTACAAAAAAATGCATTGCATATTAAAAAATATCAAAGTACATATAAAATCTTAGTATTGTATAGTGTCTGAGAAAACACAGTGACATTCCATGGTGTGCAGTGCACATTTGGACATCAATAGCATTAATGCCTTTGGTGCCTGACCAACCTGCATAGTTGTGTTCCTAAGAAACCTTGTAAAACATTATACTTTATATTCACTTTATAAAACAACTGTGTCAATAGGGGAGGTACACAAAAATGCAGGAGAAACTCAGCGGGTGCAGCAGCATTTATGGAGCGAAGGAAATAGGCAACGTTTCAGGCCGAAACCCTTGTGTCAATAGGGGAAACTGGTGGTTAGGGCTAAAGTGTTTCAGACATTATAACAGTTATTTTTCCTCCAGGGATTTCACTTTTTTTTAAAATAGCTATGTTTATTTTTGTAACTGAAAGCTAATATTCCTAAAGACTGTATAACAAGATATCATTGCATGAATATCAATAGAAGCGATGACCTGTCATTTCATTGGCCTCCCAGGGTGAAACTAGCAGCTGTGTTTTTAAGAAACTATGGTGTCTGATTACAGTAGAGACGTTACATGTAACAAGGTTTTTCTTCCAAGCCAATTTTCTTTCCAAGACGGCTTTTTACAGTTTGTAAATCTCCAAAGTAAGTGTTTCTCAAGTTCGCAATTAAAATCACATTGCCATTTTGACCTGAGTAGTGTTCCCAAATTCATCAATTGTGTTATACCCAATTTGAGCTATGGAAACGCACATTATAGTTGTAATACTTGCACTAGTGCGAAGCTGATCTTCACAAAATGTTTTGAAATAACTTAAGCGAGACTGCAGCACTTAGAATCTGATTTATCTCAGTGTGCTACCTCTTGGGCCCTCCAGTTCTTCCCCGTTTGATTCTTCCCCCCCCCCCCCCGCATACAGCAACACATTATCCTCCCTCTGATCCACCTCTTGTTTTCCACCATTCATTTGGTGACCCAGCAAGTAGAGGAACAGCATTTAGTGTTTTGTCTGTGCTCACTTCATTGTGGCACTCTGACCCATGTAATTATTACTAAAGAACTTCTGCCCATGGTAACTTTTAATATTGAAGGAGTTGGAGGACCTAATTTTGGAAGTGGATAATTAATAAATAGAAATGTTGTACAATGGAGGCAAATTAACAGAAATACGATTTTTGTTTTCCTTGGCATTTCTGAAAATATTTAGGCCACCTTTTATGTGAAATACTTCCTGATGTATTGTAGTTTTGGTTGTCAGTGGAAAGAGAACCACAACAATAGGTTCAATAGGTTAACAATGCTGCCAAACAACTCTGGAATATAAACTAGTTTGGGCCAGTGTGGATTATGTAGGGCTTGGTTGTCAGTGCATGGCTCACTGCAGTGGAAGAATGTTGCTCGCAGCCTTGGACATTCTGAATCATTAAACTTTGCACTCATAGTTTTTTTTCTCTCAGTTATTTAACCCTTTTCACCAGCACAAACAATTTTTGGCCAGATATTGATGCTACAGACCCACCACCTGTACCATCTCCAAAATTTGCCTGGATGCAAAGTGACTAAAGTGGCTCAAAGCACTATAGGTTTGGTACAAGGTGGCATGAGTAGCAGCAGCAGCATACGAGAGAATTCTACTTCAAAATGTTCCTCAATGCCTTCAACAGCTTGCAAGACTCTAACTGAAGGTTATTCTGGTTGTCACGGATTTTTGTAATGTTTTTGGATGTCTATGAAATTTGGAAAAACTTGTGAACTCCTAAAAAATGAAATCACTGCATTTCTTTGACGATTTAACCTGGCATTGGTCCTGATAGCAGTGGTGAAAGTCATAGTCTTAGAGATACAGCACAGAAACTGGCCTCTTGCCCACCGAGTCCGTGCTGCACATTGATTGAATGATACAGCATCAAATTGGACCCTTCAGCCGACTGAGTCCATACCTACTATCGATGGCCCTTTCACATTACTTTTATGTTATCCCACTTTTGCATCCCCTGCATACTAGGCAATTTAGAGGCCAATTATCTGAAAAAACTACAAGTCTTTGGTATGTGGGAGGAAACCAAAAGACCTGGAGGAAACCCATGTGGTCAAAGAGAGAACATGCAAACTGTACACTGAGAGCAGGACCGAGGTCAGGATCGAACCTGGATCTCTCTGAGAGACAGCAGCTCTATCAGCATGTGTTGCATGTCAAGTATTCCACCATTCCTTACTCTCCCCAGGTTCTCATCACTCACCTTCCCCCCCCCCCCCCCCCCCCAAGATTCTATCACTCATCTATACATTTTGGGCCAATCTACAGTGGCCAATTAATCTCCCCCAAGAAAATAATAATTTGGGCATGGATTATACAATACAATGACACATCTCTGCCAAGTATGTTTTGCAACATACGAAGAATTTCATTTGCCAAGTCAGTCATACAAATAAAAAGCAACAGAACACACAAAATACATTTAAACATAAACATCCACCACAGTGACTCCTCCGCATTCCTCACTGTGATGGAAGGTGAGAAAAAGTTCAATCTCTTCCCTTCTTTGTTCTCCTGCGGGTGGGGTCGTCGAGCCTTCCGTTGACGGGACAATCTTGCCTCCCGTAGCTGGTGGCGTTTGGGCCCTCCGCATCTGGGTGATCAGCTCCTGCATCAGGGGGGATGTCAGCTCCCCCGCACTGGCGATCGGACCCCGGGTCGGGGCTGGTCGAATATCTGCGTCGTTGGAGCTCCTGACAGCAAGCTCTGATGTAAAGTCCGCAGGCTGCGGTTGGAGCGAACCCAGGCAAGGGATCGGCTCCGATGTTAAGTTCACGCCCCAGGTGGGACTCAAAGTCAGTCCGAGGAGGCCTCTAGTGACCGGAGATACAATCCGGAAAACAATCACATCTCTGGCAAGGTAAAACCCCTGTCCCACGGTACGAGTTCATTCCAAGAGTTCTCCCGAGTTTGCCCTGATTCGAACTCGGAGATTTATGGTAATGGCCACTCGTCGGTACTCGGGGCTCTTGTGGACATTTTTCATCATGTTGAAAAATCTTCACGAGTTTTCCCGTGCTAACCTGCCGTTAGCGAGTCTTCCCAAGTACCTGCCGTTAGCGCTAAGAGACGTCCTCGAGCTCCGACTTACCCGCTACGTTCATTCTCCGTGCTTACCACGAGTTTTGTTTTTTTTTAAACTCGGGAGAGCTCTTGGAAGGAACTCGCACAGTGGGACAGGGCTATTAGAGACTGAAAAAAAAGTTCCCACCTCCCCCCACATAAAACAAGCCAGAGAACATTTACACAAACGTTTTAAACGCACTAAAAGTAACAAAAAAAGATTAAAAAAACAAACTGCCAATCGTGCGCCGCCCCTTATTGGAAGGGAAACATAGAATAGATTATAATATAGATTGTAATGGGGTGGCTTAAAGGGATAGAAAAGCTAGGAGAGTGGGAGGGATCTTGGTTGATTACATGATGTGGGCAATGCAATGTCAACCACTCCAGGGCTTAGAACAAAATCAGTTTTCTAAACTAATAATCGATTGGGTGGTATTGGTGTCCAAAGAAACGTGAGAATAGTTGCAGCAAGTGATTAGAAATGGAAGTGACATATTAGTCCTTCTTATAAGACGATTGGATACTGGGAGCAGATGTCTCATTGGAATTGCAGAGCATAGCTTTCACTCCTCACAGCAGTGAATCTCGGGCTCAATTGTTGATTTTGTTCTAAAGAGGTTAATAGTTTACTGGGGATAATGCAAGAATATGGAGCTGATCGTTCATGATCTTGATGCCTGCTGGCACAGACTTGGAATCGGCTAGCTTACTGCTACTTGTATTATTTATGTTCCCATGATATGTTATGAAATGTAGCTGCACATGATCCTTCAGTATGTTCACAACTTCCATGATAAATTTTGTAGACATGGAAGTTCCGAACTTTAAACGGGTAGATTCAAATCTCACAAAAAAAATAGCAAGTTAATTTTTTTTCTCGTAGTAATTTATTTTATTGATCTTCGTGATCTATAAGATTTTTTACGTAATGTGAACATATAAATCCAAGAGAGTAATGACTTTTAGTTAAAAAACCTATGTATAAACTGACTTATTGCAAAGGGATTGTTGAGCTTGTCTATCCTGTGTTTTGATTTTTTAATTTTCACATTTAAGCAGTACTTTTGAGTTCTACCTCTAAATAATAGTGCTTTTGCTCAAAAGGCATAATTAAAGATCTAAACAGTTGCTGATTTAACAGTACTGTAATTTTGAATTAAAATGTACAGATGTGAGCATAAAAAGATTTAAAAACATAACCTTAAACTTTTTAAATGTTTATTTATGGAGACTTGATCAAGTGTTTGCCACAGAGCCAGCAGTATACACTTGCTAAAGATAGATGTCTTATTAGCAGCTGATGCCATCATCTCAGAAAAGGAACAGTACAACACAGGAACCGGCCCTCTGTCCTGCGATGTTTGTGCCAACCACAGTGTCAAACTAAACTAGCCTCTTCTGAATGCACGTGATGTATATCACTACATTTCCTGCACCATTCTGAATACATCTTGAATGCCTCTATTGCATCTGATTTCTAGCCACCCTTGGCAGCACGTTCCACTCTGTTTTAAAAAAAAAAAACATGCATCTCTTAAACCTTTCCCCTCTCTTCTAAAATCTATGCCCTCAAGTATTTGACATTTTTACCCTGGAGAAAAAATTCTATCTACCTTTTATATGTTTCTGTCAGGTCTTGCCTCAGCCTGTGACACTTGAAACAAAACCATAGACGTTTCCCCAACTTTTTAATCCTATTGGCAATATTACCGATTGGCAAGATTATATCTGCAACCTCTCTTCCTTTTTAGAGATGAGCCGTTGGTTGAAAACTTGATCTCACCGATTCACTGTTTCCAAACAGGCATGGACTAGAAATTCATTATTACTTGCTTTTCATGAACTGGAGACAACCACGGCACTTAAAAGCCAATGAAGTACTTTAAGTGTAGGGACTGTTGAAACATAGCAAATATGGCATCAAATGTGCACTTGATAAGCTCCCGCAGACAGTGGTGCGATGATGATCTATGTTAATGATGTTAATTGATGCATATGTATTAACCATGCTCCCGATTGTTTAGATGACACCTTGGTTGAATGTTTCTTGGGGAAGATGACATGCCCACCAAAGAATACTGTGTTAACTCTTCTTAGTTATTCATGATAGTATCACACTCATCCAACAATGTCTCCAATGCCGTTTAAAAAAAAATAATGGGACCAAAATGCGCATGATACTGCAGGTGTGCCCACGTTGGACAATTGTATCAATACCTTTTTTAAAGCTCCAGCATCCTAGCAACTAAGGCTATTATGTCATTTGCCTTATTTACTTGTTGTACCTGCATCAGCCTTTTTATTTTGCACAAAACAGTACATAGATCACTCTGTACTCAACTTGTTGGTAGTCTCTCTATTTAGATAATTTGCCTTTTAGATTTCTTCTACCAAAATGCGTGACTGACGCACATGTACATGCAAACTCACATTCTCTTGCCTGGATTAAACTTGTTTACCAAATTTTTGACTTACTCGAGCTGTCTAGAGTCCAAAAACCCTCATCACAACAGTCCCTCCCACCTAATTTTATATCGTCAGCAAACTTGAATACCTTGCGCTCTGGCTCCTCCTTTGTTATTAACATAGTTAATAAATAAGTTTGAGCCAAAGACTCCTTAGTCTGAAAAGACCCACTTTATCTGACTGTGGTAACCAGTCTTTAGCCCAACCCAACACTGAGAGCTCTTTTGCATTAGCCTTGTATGTAACATATTATTTAATGTCTTGTACAATGTTGCATTATCATTTCTAAAAGGTCCCCTCCTTTGACTTCGCTGGTTTATATCTGGAAAGTATTTATCAAACGTGGTTAAACCCCTGTCTCACAGTGCGAGCTGACCCACGAGGTACCCTGAGCTTAAAACAAATTTAAGTCGTGGTAATCACGTACGATTAACGTAGCGGGAACGTCGGAACTCGTGGACGCAACTTAGCGACTCTTGGCGCTAACGGCAGGTACCCGTGACACTTGTTAACTCTTGGAAAAATTCAAACATGTTTAAACTTTTCCACGAGTAAAATGTATTCTTGAGGTTAAAATTTGAAACATTTAAACACGTTGTAAGAACGTAGTGGCCCGTGCGTTTACCTTTGACTCGTGAGTCTACCGTGGGAACTCTTTAACTCAGCGGGCAGGCAGCATCTCTGGAGATAAGGAATGGGTGGTGGGATGACATTTCCAAATTGGGGGGGGGGGGGTTGGGTAGAGGGTGGAGGGAGAGGAGGGGGAGACAGATGGGGGTGTCTTCCTTCACTGGCGGCGGGTGCCTGTCACTGAAACAGGCAGGTGAGATTTAACATCCACCTTGTGTGTGTGTGTCTCTCTCTCTCCCTCCCTCTCACACAGGCCGAGAGACTGCCTCTGTGAGTGTACGTCTCTTTCTCCCCCTCACACACACAGTAAGAACGATGTATTCTGCTTAGTCTCTCTTCCCTCCCACACACACAGATAGACCGAGGTCCTGTGCGCTCTTTCTCTCTCCCCCACAGTCACACCGAAGTACACCACACTGCCTCTGTGCCTCTCTCTCTCTCTCTCTCTCTCTCTCTCTCTCTCTCCCCCTCCTTCATACAGTCAGATGTTCACACTGTCTGTCTCTCTCTATCCCCCCCCTACACACACACACACACACACACACACACACACACACACACACACACACACACACACACACAGACTGAGGTACACACTGCCCGTTGTGTGTGTGTGTCTGCCTCTGTCTCTCTCTCCCACACACACAGTTAAAGGTACTCCACGCTGCCTGTGTGTTTGTCTCTCTCTCTCTCTCTCTCTCTCTCTCTCTCTGTCCCACACCCACACACAGTCAGTCAGAGGAACTCCACATTGTGTGTGTGTGCCTCTGTCTCTCCCTATCACAGTCAGAGTGAGGTACTCCCACCGCAGTCTCTCCGCAGGCTCTCCCCGGGCAGGGCGCATCTGCCTCAGGCTGCCCAGGCAATCAGACACGACTCCGGTGGCTGGCTCCATGCACAGCTCCTGCCGGCCGGCTGGGAGCGGCGACGGAGGACAGGGGGAAGTTGGCCACCAGCGGGGCAGTCTCGGCACTCCATGCAGTCCGAGTCTCGCTGGATCCTCGTAATCCTCTGCCTCTGCCTCTGTCAAATGGGTGAGTTTAACCTGACCCCCCCCCCCCCAACCTCCCTCCACCTCAACTCACGCCTGGGCACCAAAGCAGCTCAGGAGGCGAACCCTGAGCTCCGTCTCCCAACAATCTGATGTGCGCATCTGTGCACATTCAAAGATTTCATCTCCAGTCTCCCCACAGTGTGTAGACCTGGCAGTAAATTCAATTAAAATATAGCAAACCTCCGCCTGCTGGTCTTCTAACTACGTGATGTGTGTTTCAAACAAATCATCAGTATAACTGCTCTGGCACTGGACGGTGCGCATTTTCCCTTTGTAGGTCACATCAATAGATGCAGCCTTCAAAGCCGCAGGATGGAGATGTTGCTTATTAAAACAGACATTCATTGAAGGTTGGCTCAAGAGTAACTCGGGAAAGGAACTTGTTAACTCGGGAGACGAACTTGGAACATCGCAGAAATGACAGTTAACGGCAAACTTGAGTGATACCCGTGGGAACTCGGTTAAACTCTTGATCATACACTTGGAATCTCATGCACAACCACGAGTCTTTCGCTCGGGGTACCTCGTGGGTCAACTCGCACCGTGAGACAGGGCTTTTAGTCTTTCATAAAACCGTGTTGACTCAATATAATTACATTAGGCTTTTCTCGGTGACTAGTCATTTGTATCTTGATTATATTTCTGTTTTCCACATTTCATCCCCCTCCTTGAATGAGGACATCACATTCATAGTTTTTCATCAATTAATATTCTCCTGGAAATTAGTACTTTTCTTGAAAAAGTTGAATAAATCGCTTTTCTATCTCTGCAGCCACTTCCTTTAAACCACTTTGGTGCAAGCTGTCAAAAGCAAGCCTGATGACCTATTTGCCTTGAAGCCCAGTTGTTTTTCCACTGCTTTGTCCCTTATATCAGGGATTGTTAGGTTCTACGTTCCAATTTGAAATTAACATCCATAGAAGCTCTTGCATTTTACCATGGAATTATTTGCCAGCTTTGCTCTCATTTTCTCCCTCATTAACTTTTTAGTCCTTCGCTGCTGGTTTTTATAAAATCCTTGGAAATCTGGTCTATCACTAACTTTTGCCATAGTTTTTGAATAGTTATGTAAATGCTGCTTGCTATGTAGTTTAATAATAATTTTGAAATGGAAAATAGTGTTCTGCTATTTGTCACATTCGGATTTTAAAGCAAAAGAATTGTTAACTGCTACACGTAAAATACACCCTCATTTTTATTTTGCCTTGAATGGCAATGCAAACATTACAATTCATATCACAGCTCAAAGTATTTCAATTTGTGTTCCTAATGCAAAATACTGTAGGCAATTTGCACCAAATTCCATTAACAGCATTGATGTAAATGACGAGGTAATTTGTTTCTGATTTCAGTGATTAAGAAACGTTGGCCAAGGTAACAGGAATGTTGCTTGCTTTTTGCAAAGTGTCATTGATTGATATTACATTGAGGAATATAATGTTAGACTGGAAAAAATGGCTCCTTTAACAATATTCCATCATAATTAATCAACATGGGTATTAAATCCACAGATCTGAATCTAAGGCAAATACTTCAACAATAATTGCAATTCATTTTGTTATTGAAACTCACTTCCACTGAGAAGTCCTGATTTAATGTAACGGTATCAATTGTTGATAAGGTTCACTACTTAATAAACAAACAACTCACAATATGGTTAGGTAGACCAATTCAAACTTTACTGATCATCGGCCGATGGAAGTGGCGAGGATACCAGCCAAGTAAGCAACACAGACACTTGACTTTCCTCGTGTCACCACTTCAATGAACAAAGAATTACATGGTATTTTATACCGTGTTTTTGTCACTTAAGCACATTCCAAAGATGTTAGTCATGGTCAGAGATAGTCAATACACATTACCACAGGATGCATCTGAGTTTGTCTCTTGTCAAGCAGCAGTCTCATATCAAGGACATCCTGTCAGTTGGTACTTTCAAGACAAGACATTTCAAAAGCATCGGTCATTGTCTCAATATACCTCACTGAGACAAGTCTGGGCTTCTCCCTCTCATCAATTGGTAGATGCATTTCATAGGCAACGGTCATTGTCTCAATACACAGCAACCTGGGGCAAGCCTGGGCCTGTCTCTCTTATCGATCTACTGGAGAAGGCCTGCTTGAAACGAAATATAAGCTATACCCAAGTCCAGGTTTCCATTGATATATTTAAAAGCATTTAACCTTTTCTTTGTGGTGTTCAAACTTTTTAAATGTCGATAGGTTCAATAATATATTTCATATAAAATAATATTGAATAATAAACTAGTTCAGAAATGTATCCTCAAAAATCTATATCTTTATACTTATAAAACTCTGATCTTGGATGTGTATTTATTTGTGTGATGTCCGTGTGCGTTCTTCTCCCGCACCCCCACCGTGTTCTCTCGGGAGAGGGGTTATGGAGGGAGGGTGACAGTGTAGGGGAAAGGAGAGGGAGGGATTGGAGGAGGGGAGGAGGAGAGGGGAAAGAAGAGGGAGGGTGAAGAGGAGTGGGAGTGCTGGGGGATGAAGGGGAATGGAGGAGGATAGGGGTAGGAAGAGGGATGGCGAGGCGCAGTTGATGGAGGGTTGCCATGACTCGCGCCACAACGGGGATCTCTGGTGTCACAACGGGAACCCCTCAGCCGCGCCTGCGCAGTTGGGGGCTATGGGTCAGTGGTGGAATATTGCCTTGGGGACGGGCCCAACGGGTCCGCACCTGGTCTAGTATTTTATTACATTTCACTGTCACATCCTCGTTTCCTTGTTATTAGTGCCATCTTTTAAGTCATCAATACTGATCTTAGCTATTCCTTTGTCATTCTCATTTGAAACACTCCCATTCCAAAACTTTGCGTTTAATTTTGCTGATAGCAAAATCTTCTGTGAGAGTAGAATCTTGTCATTTAATTAAAGGAAATGTTAGAGCCTTTGAACAAAATGTTTTATTCTCTCAATAGAAGGTACTTAAAGCATGTCATTAATAGTAGAATATCCAAATACAAAACAGGATTAAAAAATGATCAAAAGTGAGAGAAATCCATTAGAGGAACTAATGGGATTAAAGACAGATGAGTCCTCTGGGTCTGATGGTATTAAAGGAAGCGGCTGTAGAAATAATGGCGGCACTGGCCATAATCTTCCAAAATTACAATGAAGTGCCAGTGGATTGGAAAACACAAATGTAATATCCCTCAGTAAAAGAGAGGAAATGGAAGCACGGAATAATAAACCATTAAACCTGTAATATTCAATTGAGAAAATGCTGGAATCCATTGCTTGGCAGTATTCCAAAAACCGTGCCATCAAACTGAATTCATATTGTTTATTGAAATGGAAATTGTGTTTTCTGGTGTTTTGCAGGCATGTAACAATCAGGGTTAATAGAGGAATACCAATGTACTTGGTACTTTATATTTGCAGAAGGCTACAGTAAAGGTGGATAAAGTGAGAGTTTACGACATTTGAAATGGCATTGGTGTGGATTGAAGCTAGGCTAAGTGTAAACAAAATGAAGAAACAAGATTTCTGGGTTGGCAAGCTGTAACTAGTGGTGTGCCACACTGAGTCCGTACAATGGACAATTTATATTCAAGGGCCTGAGTGTATTGTAGTCAAGTTCGCTGACAATGCAAATACATGATGAGACGGGTGTAAAGGTATTTCCCTCATTGCAGAATCTAGAACAACAAGGCATAGTTTAAGAATAAGATTCTTATTCTTTTAACATTTTGATGACACTTTTAACATTTTGATGACAGGAAATTTCTCTGAATCATGAACCTTGAGAAATATTTTTCCAAGGGTGATGTGGAAGCCAAATGATTGAATATCCTGGCCATTAAGCCCATTCCTACTTTTGCCTGTGTAAGGAAAACCCTAAAAATGGATGTGTTCCCCATAGGAAACACTTGCAAGTTTGAATCGGATATCAGGCACCTTACATTTTCACGGGTCTCCTGTAAGCCAATATCTAATTCTAATCTGATATGTGAACTTGTATGGTCGTGGTAAATGTTAGGAATTCTAGCTGATGTCATCTTGTAATTTCTGCAAGGGGAAAATACTACCCCCCACTTCCTGCTGCAAACTGTTCCAAGAATAAAATGTTGATTTGACATTTTAACCCAGGTTTTTAACTATATCTACCCGAATAACATAACTCTGCATTGCAAGGGTCAAAAGAATATTGAGACAACCTTTTTTTATTTATGCTAGTTTAGTGTTCTGTAATGCTAGAGTCAGTTATTAAAGATGGGATAGCAGCACATTTGGAAAGTGGTGAAATCATTGGACAACGTCAGCATGGATTTACGAAAGGTAAATCGTGTCTGACGAATCTTATAGAATTTTTCGAGGATGTAACTAGTAGAGTGGATAGGGGAGAACCAGTGGATGTGTTGTATCTGGACTTTCAGAAGGCTTTCGACAAGGTACCACATAAGAGATTAGGATACAAACTTAAATCACACGGTATTGGGGGTTCAGTATTGATGTGGATAGAGAACTGGCTGGCAAACAGGAAGCAAAGAGTAGGAGTAAACGGGTCCTTTTCACAATGGCAGGCAGTGACTAGTGGGGTACCGCAAGGCTCAGTGCTGGGACCCCAGCTATTTACAATTTATATTAATGATCTGGACGAGGGAATTGAAAGCAACATCTCCAAGTTTGCGGATGACACTAAGCTGGGGGGCAGTGTTAGCTGTGAGGAGGATGCTAGGAGACTGCAAGGTGACTTGGATAGGCTGGGTGAGTGGGCAAATGTTTGGCAGATGCAGTATAATGTGGATAAATGTGAGGTTATCCACTTTGGTGGCAAAAACGGGAAGGCAGACTATTATCTAAATGGTGGCCGATTAGGAAATGGGGAGGTGCAGCGAGACCTGGGTGTCATGGTACACCAGTCATTGAAAGTAGGCATGCAGGTGCAGCAGGCAGTGAAGAAAGCGAATGGTATGTTGGCCTTCATAGCAAGAGGATTTGAGTATAGGAGCAGGGAGGTTCTACTGCAGTTGTACAGGGTCTTGGTGAGACCACACCTGGAGTATTGCGTACAGTTTTGGTCTCCAAATCTGAGGAAGGACATTATAGCCATAGAGGGAGTGCAGAGAAGGTTCACCAGACTGATTCCTGGGATGTCAGGACTTTCATATGAAGAAAGACTGGATAGACTTGGCTTATACTCGCTAGAATTTAGGAGATTGAGAGGGGATCTTATAGAAACGTACAAAATTCTTATGGGGTTGGACAGGCTAGATGCAGGAAGATTGTTCCCGATGTTGGGGAAGTCCAGGACAAGGGGTCACAGCTTAAGGATAAGGGGGAAATCCTTTAAGACCGAGATGAGGAAAAACTTTTTCACACAGAGAGTGGTGAGTCTCTGGAACTCTCTGCCACAGAGGGTAGTTGAGGCCAGTTCATTGGCTATATTTAAGAGGGAGTTAGATGTGGCCCTTGTGGCTAAAGGGATCAGGGGGTATGGAGAGAAGGCAGGTACGGGATACTGAGTTGGATGATCAGCCATGATCATATTGAATGGCGGTGCAGGCTCGAAGGGCCGAATGGCCTACTCCTGCACCTATTTTCTATGTATCTATGTATCTATGTAATGCAGCAAGTGGTATGAGAAGGGACTTCTTACCCCCCCAGAGAACTTAAATAAAATAGTATCAAATGACTCCCCTTCTCAGTATCATCTGGCTTCTATTTGTGGACTCTGTTACTTTCATTTCAATCTGTTGGACAATTGAGAATTTATTTTTGTGGTGCTAAAATTGTGCCTCATGGCAAGTTCTCAACTTAACATATATAATATACAAAATATTTACAAATTATTGACAATTTAGAGATGCGTGAGACTGCAAATTTCTTAACAAGAATCTTTAACATATCGACTGACGCTGTGTAGGATCCAGGCCCTTTCTTCAGACTGATGGAGTAAAGAGAAGGATCCCCAGCCAAAATGTTATCTGTCCATTCCCTTCACAGATGCTGCCTGGCCCACAGTTCCTCCCATACTTTGTTTATTGATAGCTTGAGTCAAAGTGCCTTAATACTGAGGTCCTCAGCACGAATGAAGTAATGTTGAAAGTGGTACAAAAGTTCTGCCAAATTAAAGCAAATTTTCTCTCTCATGCTGTTTTACTAGGTTACTTTGGCACTCCTAAACAAATCAGTGAATCGCTGCTGAAGTTCCATTGTTTATTTTGTGCCCAAGACTATAATTTGTGCATAACTTGGGAGAAAATTAAGTCTGCATCACAGTATTTACCTGACAAAAGACAGGTTAAAATTAATGTCTAAGGAAAAATTAATGCAGTGGGAAAATTAGCTTGAATGTGGTAGTCTGGTTTATCATACTTTGCTAAATGTGTCCATATTTAAAATAGGGAGTTGCCTATTTCAGCCAGAAAGGGATAACCATTGTTTTACCATCCATTTTATTTGCCTGTTACAGCCTCTCAAGTGCTTCCTTTATTTTTGATAGAAAGAGTTTATTTAGTGGGGCACAGAAAAGTAGCGACAGCACTGCTGCAGATACCCGGTTTCGATGCTGACTATGGGTGTTATCTATACTGAGTTTGTACGTTCTCCCTGTGACCACGTGGGTTTCCTCCCACACTACAAAGATGTGCAGTTTTGTAGGTTAATTGGCTTCGGTAAAATTATAAGTTGTTCACCAGTGTGTAGGATAGTGTTAGTGTACCGCATGATCGCTGGTCGGCATGGACTCAAAGGGCCTGTTTCCGTCCTGTATCTCTAGAGTCTAAAGTTGTCCTTATTTAAATAAAATATAATTTTATATTCTTGTAAATTGTATTTTCTACTTTGTGGTGAATGAGGTACCAAGAATTCTCCTGATTCTCAAGGATCTTAGATCTACATGGGGGTTCCTACTCACCAAGATGAAGAAACTGTAGGAAAGGTAGCTGCAAATTGTGTCTTTGGCTCTGTGAAATATGCCCATTGCATAAACTAGATGTGTTCATTTTAATCTGAAAGCAAAATAAGCTGGTGGAAGATGATTTTTGTATAGCATTATGAACTAGAGTGCAGTCTAAAAGGGCATTGTCAGTCAATTCCTTACAAAAGGGACTGGAGATTAACTGAGATTCATAAACCGATCTGGAAAGACCACGGCAGTGACACTGATTTTCATTTGTGTTGTTGATTTTTACAATTTAAACATATAAAATTCTTTCTTTAGCAATATTGCTTTTTCTTTGCAATGGAATGAACTCCTTTTATATTGGTAAAACTAATAACTCCCCATGTATTCCCATTATTTTCTTGCATGCTGTCTAGAATGCTGGATTTAAAATTTTATGGTAATAGATTTTTGGCTGCAGCATGGATATCTCAAAGTAACATAGTTGTTGCAATGTTTTCAATACTTTAAAGCAATTGCATGCATTTCCCTACAAATTTATCAGAAATATCTACATATAAACAATCACTGTCAAAATTCTCATGAGCACTTTGTTACACATGTAAATTTATTTTAATGGACCTAATGTGATATCTTGATAAACTAGTTACATTTTAACTCTTCTGTATTCATTTAACCTCCAATTTGGAGAGAAAAAATGTTGTAAAAGTAAAATATTGTGGGGACTAATGGACTATAATGCCCCTGTTCCACTTAGGAAACCTGAACGGAAACCTCTGGAGACCTTGGACCCCACCCAAGGTTTCCGTGAGGTTCCCGGAGGTTTTGGTCAATCTCCCTAATGGTCGAAAGTGGTTTCCGCGTAGTCGAGGCTTCTTCTATGTTCCTGCGATTATTTCAACAAAACCAAAACCGGCCTCAACTAAAAATAAGTTGCCGTTTGGTCGAAGCCAGTGGAGTTGGGTTGCTATTTACTTACAGGCAGTCGAAGGCAATCTCCTTCGCTGACCGGCCATTCTGATTGGCTCATTGGAGTTTTCAGCAAAGATCCTGTAGGATCTTTGGTTTTCAGGACCTAGAAGATCCACCGGAAGGTAAAATGCCCGCTAACTTTATTTAACTTCTTAAAACTGTCTCCACTCCTTCTGTCCCCCCTTCTCTTCCCTTCTCCGTCCTTCTCCGTCCATCTCCGTCCATCTCTCTCCCTTGGGACAGGGGCATAAGGATGGTAGTGCTAATGTTACTGGAATCTATCCAGAAGCAGGAGTTTGAAGCCCATGGTAGCAGCTGGAGAAATTAAGTTCAAGTTTAGTTTAGAGATACAGTGCGGAAACAGGCCCTGCGGCCCACCGAGTTTCCGCCGACCAGCAATCCCCACACATTAGCACTATCCTACACACTAGGAACAATTTACAATTTTACCAAGCCATTTACCTACAAACCTGTACGTCTTTGGAGTGTGGGAGGAAACCCGGGGAAAACACACACAGGGAGACCGTACATACATACAGCACCCCTAGTCAGGATCAATTCCAGGTCTCTGGCGCTGTAAGGCCAGCAACTCCACCGCTGCGCCACCGTGCCGTTCAGTGATTTAATAAATCTAGAATGCAGGATAAATTAGCCCCAGTAATGGTGATCATGGAACTGTTGGATTGTTGTAGAAACCTTATTCAGTAATATCTGTCAGAGAAAGATAAGGTGGCACTGTTGCACAGTGGTAGATTTGTTGCCTTAGTGCCAGAAATCCAGGTTTGAATATGACTAACGGGTGCTGTCTGTGCGGAGTTTGCACGTTCTCCTCATGACCGCATGGTTTGTCCCCTGGTCCTCCGGTTTCCTCTCTCATTCCAAAGACGTACAGGTTTGTTGGTTAATTGGCTTTAGAAAAAATTGTAAATTGTCTCTAGTATGTGTAGGATAGTGCTAATGTGTGCGGATTGCTGGTCGGCGCAGACTCAGTGGGTCGTAGGGCCTGTTTCCATGCTGTCTCTCTAAACTAAACTAAAAAAGAATGCTTCCTTCTACGATTTGGCCTATGTGTTACTTCAAACCCGCGCAAATGTTGGCTCTTAATTGCAACCTTAACTCCGTGGCAGTCAGGCGAGACAGTAAGCGATAGTGCTTGTGAAATGAGACCATTGCATATGCTTGTGTGATTGTCATTCCATAGAAAATCAGCCCTCAACATGTGCTGTCATATTATGATCAGCAGTGGATTTTCTGCCACTCACAAAGAACCCGGTCTACACAAATCCTCAGCTGACTCAGTGGTGTGGGTTTCTGCTTTCCTGACATTGATTGCAAACCATTGCCAATTTGAAGGGATCTCTGGTGTATTGTGGATGCTATCATGTTGGCTGATCAGCCAATTATGTTGATGCATTCTGAGACACAATAAGCCAAAAAGAAAAGAGGCATTAACTCAACTTTTTAAACGTTCTTTGGTGGGAAGAGATTTGTGCCTACATATGAATTATGATAGAAGCTAAACCACTTTAAACTTTTAAAAATAATTTCACAGTTCCTGTCATTGGAAATTCCAGGCTTGTTCTGCCTTGCTAGTCATCTTTCTGTTACTTGGTGACTGCAATTCTGAACTGGACATATGTTCAAACTCTGGGGGGGGGGGGGAGCGGGGGAATTTGAAACCAGGGGATTTGGTGGATGCCTTTCACACCGGTGCTACTTTTTTTCATTGCCTGCAAAATACATTTAGCAAATACTCTTTGGGAACAATTTAGCCTGCGTGGAAAACTGGCAGGGGAATTTCTTCAGACTATCTGTTGCAACACTTCTTGCCTCACTTTTTATTGACACTGATATGTACTTTCTCATTCATTTACAGTGTGTGAATGGTGTTAATTGTTTTCAACTTTAAGCAGGGGAAACATCGAGTAGATGTTCAAGTGGGAAGATCCAGTCACCTAGGGGAGTAAAGGTTATGTCCAGTAGGGAGAACGGGTGGGTAAATGCACGCAATTGTCATTTTGTATGGAAAGGGAAGTTGAGAGGAAGTCATATTGCTGGATTTGGAGTTATTTATAGATCAGACTGGATTAGAATAGCAGAATTCATACCCTGAACTGTGTTGATGAACGGTGTTTTTACAACAATGCAGCAATTTTATGGTTTACTGTTAGTGAGACCACCTTATTTTTGGTTTCATATCTATTGTCACTTTACTTTGTATCATCCCCTCCCTCCCCCCCCACACCCCACCAGAATCCTTTGAACAAGTGCTCTGAATCTGTGATCCAGATAGCTTCTCATGTGATTTAACAGCCAGTGCACCATTTGATCCACAGCTAGGTGCTCTAATTTTTCAAGATCTCAAAGCTGGAAGCACTTGTGCGAAGAAGGGTCTCGACCCGAAAACGTCACCACTCCTTCTCTTCAGATATGCTGCCTATTCGCTGAGTTACTCCAGCATTTTGTGTACATTCCTACACAGCACTTGCACTGTTATCTCTTTCTGTCCCAACATTCAGATTTTTTTAACTCAAGCGACGTGTCACATAGTGACCTATCTTAGCTCCTGCCCCAGAGCCTTGAGGGCTTGCAAAATGAGTTCTGGTGTTCGTTCCTCTGTGCTTTTTGGATGACATGAAATAACAGCCGGTCTGTTGCAATTCAAAATTCAGATTTTGCATGCCACCCAGAGTATGTAATTGGTTATTGCAGCAAAATATTTTCCTTATTCCTTCAAACAACAAGAACGTGGCATCTGCAAATTAAAATTTGCTTGTGCAAAGTGATGGAAAAATTTGGAATACCTGCGTGCATTTTATCTCGTGTTTATATTGCTTGGTCATTTCTGAAGTTCAAACGTAAGTTTATGGCAAGACTCTTGACATCATTGATGTGCAGAGGCAAAACAAAGAAGGCATATGGTACGCTCGCCTTCATTGGTCGGGAATTGAGTATAAGAGTCAGGAAGTCACGATGCAGCTGTAGAAGACTTTGGTCAGGCTATATTTGTAGTATTGTGCACAGTTCTGATTGCCCCATTACAAGGAAGGATGTGGAGGCTTTGGCGAGGGTGCAGAAGAAGTTTACAAGAATGCTGCTTGGGTTACGGGGTATTATCTACAAGGAGAGGTTGGACAAACTTGGATTGTTGGGAACCTGACAGAAGTGTACAAAATTATAAGCATAGATAGGGTAGTCAGTTGTTAGAACCTTTTTCCACAGGTGGAAACATAAAAAACTAGAAGCATAGGTTTTAAGATGAGAGGGGCAATGTTTAAAGGAGATCTGCAGGGCAAGTTTTTTTTACTTGTCGCTTTACCTCCCCCCTCGTCTCCATTCAAGGACCCAAGCAGTCGTTCCAGGTGCGACAGAGGTTCACCTGCATCTCCTCCAACCTCATCTATTGCATCCGCTGCTCTAGATGTCATCTGATCTACATCGGTGAGACCAAGCGTAGGCTTGGCGATCGTTTCGCCGAACACCTCCGCTCGGTCCGCATTAACCAACCTGACCTCCCGGTGGCTCAGCACTTCAACTCCCCCTCCCATTCCGTATCCGACCTCTCTGTCCTGGGCCTCCTCCATGGCCAGAGTGAGCACCACTGGAAATGGGAGGAACAGCACCTTGGGGAGTCTGTATCCTGGTGGCATGAACATTGAATTCTCACAATTCTGTTAGCCCTTGCTGTCTCCTCCCCTTCCCAGCTCGCCCTCGGCCCTCGGGCTCCTCATCCTTTTTCCTTTCTTCTCCCCGCCCCCTCCCACCCCCCATCAATCTGAAGAAGGGTTTCGGCCCGAAACGTTGCCAATTTCCTTCGCTCCATAGATGCTGCTGCACCTGCTGAGTTTCTCCAGCATTTTCGTGTACCTACGTTTTTTTACCTAGTGGGTGGTGGATGCCAGGACTTGCTGCCAGGGGTGGTTGTTGAAGGTAGATACAATAGTGGCATTTAAGAATTTTTTAGATAGGCACGGATATGCATTGGAGAGATATAGATCGGTTTATCTTGGCATTGACAAAATGCCGGAGTAACTCTGGGTCAGTTAGCATCTCTGGAGAAGATGGACGGACCGGTTACGTTTCAGGTTAGAACCCTTCTTCAGACTTATCTTGGCATCGTGTTCGGCAGACATTGTAGACCAAAGGACATGTTTCTGTGCTGTACTGTTCTACGTTCTATGAAATATTTCAGTATTTTTAGTTTTATGCCTTGTCATCCTCCACACACATCAGTAAGTAGTAAACATACTCCCAGAGAAATCGAAGGGAGACAAAAATACTAGAGAAACTCAGCGGGTGAGGTAGCATCTATGGAGCGAAGGAATAGGCGACATTTCGGGTCGAGACCGTCTGAACAAGGGTCGAGACCTGAAACGTTGCCTATTCCTTCGCTCCATAGATGCTGCCTCACCCACTGAGATTCTCCAGCATTTTTGTCTACCTTCGATTTTTCCAGCATCTGCAGTTCTTTCTTAAACACCGACAGAAATCAAGATGACTGCACCGAGTCGGGAAATAGCTAGGACCCGGATATTTCTTAAACCAATGTATTTATATGCATTTATTTGCTTTTTTAGGTAGTTGAAATGTAACATTGACAATTGCCAAATGAAGTAAATAATGTACTTTGAAATATGGAAACCAAAAGCAGTCATGGGAAAAATCTGCATTTTAAGTTGGGTCAGTAAACTGAAGTCCATTGAAATCAGGAATGTTAATCTCAATTCTGCAGATGGGTAATTTCCTCCTCTTGTCCCAGTAAAACAACTTCAAGTCGTCTGAAATATTTTTCAAGACCAAGCCATATTATTATTACTGTGTGATCATCTACGTCTTGGTTCGTAAAACAAGCAGAATGAAAAGTTCTGATTTTACATGAATGGACAGCTCGCACTTGAATCTGTATTAGTAGATATGCCAGGTTTGGTCTCACCAAGACCCTGTGCTGTTGCAGTAAAACTTCCTTAGTCCTGTATGTACCAGACCAAATGTAGTTAACATTTGCCTTTCTAATTGCTTGCTGTTCACCACTGGTGTAGGGAAGAACGAAAGTGGAGGACTTTTTTGTGACAATAGAGAATGTGAAAACAGCGGTGTTGGAGCTTTTTCGATGGTGGTTTTATTAAAGGATAGTGGTGACCTTGTTGATGCAAGTTAAAATGGTCTTACACACTACTTCAGTGATTGTCAGCTGAATTATTGCCATCAGGTGCTTTGCAGTTAATTGTAAACCAGAAAATGGAATTAGTCATGCTGCTCAGTTTTGTTTCTCTTAGGAACAGAATGTAGATAGATAATTCAAACCCGAGTTTCGCCATCAAGGATTATGTGCAGACCTTTTCCATTTTGCCTATCTTTTCAGTAGGTAGCATAGTCTTATGGATGAAGATTCAGAGTATAAATGGATATTTTATGCTTCTGACTCTTCTCCTGTTGGTGGTTATTCATTTTAATCAGCACTTGGTTTCTAAAAGTGATATATCCTTGGCCTTTCTGCGTCATCTTCATTCATTGGAGAGCTGTGTAATGGATGTCACAGGTGTTTTCCATGCATTGAGTGACTGTTCTTGTACTACCATGAAATAAATGGAAGTCGTTTCTGTAAAGGTGTGCAAGCTAATAGAGGAGCAGGACCCTACATTGGAAATACTACCATTTGTAAACAATGCACTTTTCACTCAATATATAGTCTGCATGTTTAATACTGTCTTTTGAAAAGATTACCATTACTTTGTGACTTCATTAAAATTCTTTCCATTCTGTGGAAAGAGCAGTACCTGTTCTTGTCTGAGTAGCATGTAGCACAAGACACAAGTCCATCTTTAGAGATACAGCGTGAAAGCAGGCCCATTGTCCCACAGAGTCCGCGCCGACCACTAACAGCCAGACATAAAAACAGTTTTTATCCACGAGTAGTTGCCCTACTCAACAGCCAAAAATCTGTAGCCTCCCTTTGATCTGGTATTTTGTTGGTTCACATGCTTGATCAATGGTGTTTTATCATTAATGTTTTATTATTAATGTTTAGTGTTTTCTGAGTCATTCGTAACTGTCACTATGTCATGTTGTTACTTGTGGGCGGAGCACCAAGGCAAATTCCTTGCATGTGAATAAACTTACTTACTTACTTAACACTATCCTACACACCGGGACGATTTACAATTTTACCAAAGCCAATGAACCTACAAACTGGTACGTCTTTGGAATGGGGGAGGAAACTGGAGCACCCGGAGAAAACCCACGGTGTCCCGCACCATCTATGAAATAAAGATTGAGAAAACCAGTCTTTTGGCTTAAAGTCCTTGCAGGGATGAAAAGTGGAAACAACTTTTTAGATATGTATTCATTGATGCTAGGTTAAAATGCATCCTCTGCAGTACCTTTGCATATAAACACCTATAAACTAAACTCTTCATCCTCACCAATTTTCCTGATATGTAAATGGAAGAAGCCATCAAGGATAATGACGAAGAGTTCTGGGCACAGCAGTAAATTATAGATCACCCATTTTTTAACCAGGTTAGATTTCAGAAATTATAAAATGAATTCATCATATGGTCAAAGTACATAATTGGATTAATTGTGCTGAAAATATAACAAAGAAATTGCTCACTCCCCAACTATATTTCATGGTGAGGCACAAACAAATTTATATAATTAAGTGGTCATCTAAATAAAGCGCCCTCTACTAATAATCCACGTATTAGAAAAATTAGCATTTCTAAAGTCTACTTTTCTTCCTATCATTCTGTTTCCCTTATCCTATTTCCCTAGCTCTACCCAGCTGCTGAAATATTTGATACATGATTAGTTTCAATAAAAATGCACATTGTGAGGCAGCAAGAAGCTTTGTATAAAAGTTTCATGTCATGCATAACTTGTATTTTTGCCATCCTTGTACTTTAGATTTGCTTTTAGTTTTTAACCTCTCAATTTTTGTCACGCTTGGTATATATGGGGGTTTTTTCCCCAGTGTTCCAAAGTTGTCTGTCTGGTAGTTACATCAGCTTTTATATTTGTACATTCTTTTGAATATGTAAATTGGACAAAATACCTGAGATGTTTTTAATGAGAACTTGATCAAGTGGAGCATCTACCTGAATCGTTGCCTATAAATGAAATGATCATTGTCCTTTATCGATAACGATAGTGTACATCTAATTCTAAATATCTGAATACTAAAATTATGTAGTTCTGACATCATGTGGCACAGAGCCCTTTGTAAGTTTTCAAAAGAATTGTAGATCATGGAGTTTGAACTCCTTTTCTATTGAGTAAGTGAACATGAATTTTAAAATGCAAACTTTGTTTATTTTGCAGGCTGGAGTCAAAGGGACGTTAGGAAGATTAGTAGGAATATTTGAGGTAGGTTCTTATTTTATAGTGAAGTATTGATGTTTGCATACTAACAGGCAGACGGTTGCTAAAAAACATTTTGTTTGTGTTCTATTCTATTTGTAATTTTGATGTCAATGACAGTAGTTCATGGGGCATTTGATCAGTAAGCTTTGAAAAGTGAACAAATATAAGACAAGTTGTGTCGGATTGGCCAAATGCCAGATAATTTGTTTGCTGCAGCATTAAGATCAGCCACATCATAATTGAATAATGTGATGATAAGCAATGATGGGAAAGTGACTGATCATATCCAGTTTTAACTTGGCTTGTTACGTATGCAGTTTGAAAATGCCACAAGTCTCTTGATGTTTAAAAGACTGCAATTCACGGTGGAATCCTATGGAAGGAGACTCTGTGGATTTAAATGTTGAGGATATTATTTTTAACAGGGGTTAGCACATAGCAACTTAATACCAGACTGTTGTGCCTTTGATTTTAACCTTGAATAATGCTGCCGCGAAAGGATTGTGGGAAAAGTGAGTGGTAGTAGAGTTTCAGGTTGTTTACCGACACTTAACCACTCAAGAGAGATCCAGGAATTTCATTAGCTCTTTAGAGTGCTTGCTAAAAAGGACTGAGCCTAACAAGCAAAAATAAATGTTTCAGGTGTTACATAAGAGTTCCATCTGCTCACATGTCTGTGGATCGGGTTATACTAATCTTCACAGCATTGAATTAGAATCATAGAAAAACATTTTACACTCATCTTCTCTCCTTACCTTAAGTCTTTTGGTTTCTTTTCATCTATGGCCTTGTCTAATCTGCCAAATCAGCCATCTCTCGCGGGTATCCATCTATCGTTTGCAAGGCCTTATCCCACCTCGAGCTTTCTCCCCAATAATACAATTAGTATGAAGAAGAGTCCCAATCTGAGACATAACCAATCCATGATTTCCAGAGATGCTGCCGGACCTGTTGAATTTCTCCAGCATTTTGTGTTTATTTTTGTAAACCAGCATCTGCAGTTCCTTGTGTCTAGAAAAAAACCCACATCACATCTTAAAATTTACCCCATAAATTTCACTGGCTTTTATGAAAAGCAGTTCGGTTTGACCCATCACTCCATCCTTTGCCCTGCAAATATGTATTCAATTCTGTTTTGAAGGCATTTGTTCAAGCAGAGTCCACCGCTCTATCAAAACCATTCATGCTTTTAAACATCTGTCAATTCTATACGCATTCTTCTATGGTCTAAGGAAAATATAGTCAGCTTCCCAGTCTACAAGTAACACAAATTGGTCAATGCTGAGACAGTTTAAGTAACTGTATCCTCTAAGATCTTCCTGTTGCTCATAAAAGACCAGAGCCCAGTATTGATCACAATGCCCTTGCCTGATTACTTTCTTTGTTAAGTCGTGTCTGTATAAATGACAGAATTACAAACACAATGTTTTTAACTGATCTATACTTGTTGAGATCTATATTGTGCTATCACCCAATGCTGAGGATACATATAGAAAGCAGACAAGTACATGCTGCCAAAATGATGAGTTGTCCTTGGGAGCAGCTGCCACATCTGCTCCTAATCCAGCATTGTTTTTTTTTGCAGATCAAATGACTCTCAGTGGCTGGGCATTTTGAATTTAGTTTTGGCAGTATAAACGTGATTTATTCACATGCATGTGCGATACAGATGCATAAATTAAATTACTAAATGATCCATGAGCATTTAATTCAGAATAAAGTTCAGCAATATTTTGATAATATGAAGAGAATATGAACCAGTCATTCTCGACTTTACATCCCAACCCAAGTTATAGGAGCAGAATTATGCCGTTCAGCCCATCAAGTCTGCTCGTTCAATCATGGCGGATCTATCTTTTTCTCTCAACCCCATTCTCCTGCCTTCTCCCCTTAACCCCTGACGTCCTTACTAATCAAGAATCTGTCAATCTCTGCTTTAAAAATATCCATTGACTTGGCCTCCACAGCCATCTGGCAATGAATTCCACAGATTCACCACCCTCTGAGATGCAAGGAAGAAAAATGTAGAATTTTCTACATTGTTAGCTTGGAGAAGGTGACAACAAAGCAGACAGAGATACATTGTAATCAGAGGGACAGTCAGACTGGTCGGATAAACTGGGAAGGGGGAGGGATGGCAAGAGAGAAAGCAAAGGTTACTTGAAGTTAGAGTAGTCGAAATTCATAAGTGGAGTTTATAGGGATATGAAAGAATGCAAGATTAATATAGATGAATGATTGGTGGTTACAACAAATGCCACGGTGCCATGCTGCATGTGTCTTGGTACAATACAGTAATTAGCAAGAAAAGAAATGAATATAAATACTGCAATCTGCAGCAAAAAAAACAGAGCCATAGAAGAAATCAGTGGATCATGCAGCCTCTGTGGAGGTAAAAAGGTGTAAGTTGACATTTTGGGTTAAGACCCTACATAAGAATGTAGAGGGAAGAGGAAATAATGCCAGTGGGTAGCAGTGCGAGAGAGGGATGGAACACAGGTGGTGGATGGAAGCAGGTTAAAGTGAGGTGGGGGGGGGGGGGGGGGGAATGTTGGTTAAATGCAACAAGACAACAAGATGGAGCAGAGATTTACTTGTATCTCTCCCAACCGGGTTTACTGCTCTCAGTGTTCACTCGGGAACAAGGGTGGAGCAAGGGTTACTGAGGGGACTCCGCTCTTGCTCCCCCTTCCCCTAGTCGCAACAGAGACCGAGTCCAACCAAGTCCTTGCCTTCCACCCCATCAGCCGTCGCATACAACACAATCCTCTGAAATTTCCGCCACCTCCAACGGGATCCCACCACTAGCCACATTTTCCCATCTCCACCCCTTCCCGCCTTCAGCAGACACCGTTCCCTCCGCAATTCCTTGGTTAACTCATCCCTTCCCGCCCAAATCACCCCCTCCCCAGGTACCTTCCTGTGCAACTGCAGAAGATGCAACACCTGTCGCTATATCTCTTCCCTCAACTCTGTCCAGGGACCCCGATAGTCCTTTCAGGTTAGGCAGAGGTTCACTTGCACCACCTCCAAAATCATCTATTGTATCCGTTGTTCAAGATGTGGACTCTTATGGGCCTGTCCCATTTATGCGATTTTTCATAGTCGTAGCAGGTCGCCGAAAAACCGGCAACGTTAGGCGATTTTTTTTTTAGGCGACTGCCGGCGAATACGACAATGGAATTCACCGAAGTCAGCACCTTTGTCACCTGGGGACAACCTACGACATCCTAGCGACAACCTATGTTAACCTGGTGACAACCTACGACAGCACCTACGTCGAGCTATGCTCATTGTCGTCAAACCCACGTCGCCAATGTCGCCAAAAAATTTTCATCGTGTAAAACCAATGGCGTCCAGAAATTCACTACGACTCTTTGGGCGACTGAGGAGACCATAAAGGCAACACCCCGGCGACCATGTGGTGACCGCCTAGTCGCCTGTAGTCGCCTAAAAAATCGCCTAAGTGGGACAGGCCCATTATACATCGGCGAGACCAAACGTAGACTGGGTGATCGTTTCACAGAACACCTTCGCTCAGCTCGCCTGAACCTACCTGTTCTCCCGGTTGCTGGACACTATAATTCTCCTTCCCATTCCTACACAGACCTTTCTGTCCTAGGTCACCTCCATTGTCAGTGAGGCCAAACGCAATTTGGAGTAATAACATCTCGTATTTCGCTTGGGCAGCTTGCAGCCCAGTGGTATGATATTAAATTCTCTCACTTCAGGTAGCCCCAGCATTCCCTCTCTCTATCCCTCCCTCACCCAAATCGCACTAGTTTCTCATTTTCACCCACAAATAGATAACAATGGCCTGTTTGCTTTATCAATATGCTGTTTGCATATCTTTCACATTATTCTTTATCTTTCCACATCACCGTCTATATCTCTCATTTCCTTTATCCCTAACCAGTCTGAAGAAGGGTCTTGACCAAATCATCACCCATTCCTTCCCTCCAGAAATGCTTCCTATCCCGCTGAGTTACTCCTGCTTTTTTGCGTGTACAAATTACATTTGGGGATGATCAACTGGCCAAAGATAGGATATCTCAGAGTTCTAGGGCTGGCATGGAATATGATAATAGTTTATGTTTATTGATGTTACAAATATCAAGGTACAGAGAAAAGCTTTGTTTGCCTGTTGATATGTTATTGGAACAATTAGGCCATTCAGTTCATCAATTCTACTCTGCCATTCATTCATGGCTTATCTATCTTCCCCTCTCAGCCCCATTCTCCTGCCTTCTCCCCATAACCCCTGACGCCTGTACTAATCAAGAATCTGTCAATCTCCGCCTTAAAAATATCCATGACTTGGCCTCCACTGCCGAATGTGGCAATTAATTCCATAGATTCTTTGCATGTTATCCATTCAGGTCGATCTCGAGTACAATAGGTAGGGCAATGGGGAAGGTACAGAGTGCAAAATATAGTTCTCAGCATTGGAGCGCATCTGTTCCATCGACAAAATCCAATGGGCGCAAAGGGGTAGATGTGAATCAGACAGTATCCTAACTTATGGGATAGGGCTGGGGACTATTTCAAAATGAGGTTACGAATGATAAAATGGTGGCTGTTGAAAATGCAGCCAAAGTGGGGTCAACTCACAGAAGAACAATTGCTAAATGGGGCTTCAGGTGTGTTCGATTAAAGGAAGCAGCGGGTGGGATGACCTAACGTTACGGGCAAGCAGAATGAGGAAGACTGACTAAGAGTTCATTGGATGACTAGCTGAAGCAGAGATGGAGTTAAGCAAGATTATGGAATTGGAAATAGAAAGCTACAGTGATAGCACTTCAGATGTGGCCTCCGTGGTCTCCACATGTTCTACCACAGCCTGCTTGACTTGTATATGAGTTAATTGCATTTGTTTCTTTGCCAACCGGTTACTATTTTACAATTATTTTTGTCTAATATTTTAGCTATAATGTACAAATTTTAATTGCATTTATTATATTGGACTATGATATTGTGGAAACACCTTTATGAAAGGAATGTAAAGAAATTGCAGGCAACTCGACAACCACCATCCTGATGTAATGATGATTTATTTTCCTGTTTTTTTCCCCTCACATTTGTGTAACTGGTGCTTGATCATTTACCTCTGTATTTTTCTTTAAAATACAAAGTGCTATTTTCACCAAACAAACCAAAATCCTAGATTGTGCATTAGCAAATTACATTGCAGCTACGATCGCAATCGGAAAATTGAACTTTTTGATTAGAGAAATGTAAAATTTCTTTTTATAAACAAATGTTTTAAAAATTGCAAGCTGGAACTCCTTCCTCAAAGTGAAAAACCTGTGCAATCACAGCTAATATTCCATAATATTTTGCAGCCAATATCCATTACTTTTGAATAATTTTATTTTTCAGAATCAAGACAGAAAGCATAGAACATATGTGTATGTTCTGGTAATAACAGAGGTGTTAGAAGATTGGGAGGATTCAGTAAATATTGGTAAGATGAAGCTCTCAACTCTCCACCATATTTTAAGTGGAGATTTAAAATGTTTTGTTAATTTTATGATTCATGTACATTATCATTGAGAGGTCAGTCATGCATGATCTGCCCGTTATGTATAATTGACCCATGTTTTCCACATCAGTTCAACATAATTCAAACCATAAGTGAAAAGATTGTGAATGAATAGTTTCGGTTTGGTTCTACATTAATACAAATTGACACAATGCAGCTGGAATAGCCTTGTGTAATGTTATATGGTTGAACTGGACTTCTCAGCACAAGATTGGCAAGCTACTTCCAGCATCAGGAGAAAATTCCTCTTGACAGATCTTCTAAGAAAACTTTATTTACTCTGCTGATATCAATCTGTGAGTGTCTGTGTTCTCCTTCCTCAGCCATCTCCTCCTCTGCCAATGAGAGTGTCTGTTCTCCTTCCTCAGCCATCTCCTCCTCTGCCAATGCCAATTTGAGTTTGTTTTTGTATTGTTTACAAGCTGAGCCCCATATTCCCAAATTGAAAAATATAGCAAAGTTATCGGAAGACTTTTAATCTGCTGTGGCAAGCTTTTTAAGTATTCGCTGTAGATAAAATCTGTACATGTGTCTATGGTCAGATATGAATACAACAGCTGAACAATTGGACATTTGTCCATTTGTGCCTAAATAGGTAATGGTGTCAAGTTTATTGTCATACAGGTCCACCACCGATTTTTCCAGAACTGGTGGTCCGATGCTTTCTTTAATCGACCCCCCCCTCCCGCCCTTCCTTCTCTCCCAGAAATAAACCAGAAAATATGGTGTCTCGGCCGGGTGAGGTGGCTGATCTCGACCTCATCGGGACTTCGCGCCGATTGGCGGGTTGAATGGCCAGAGCCGGCAGATCTGTTCCCATGGCTGATTTTCTCGCCCTTGAACTAGGGGATGCTGGAAAATCAGCAGTGGACCTGTACACATGCAGAGAGGTACAGGTACAATGGAAAATCTTACAGAAACACCACAAATACATAAACTCAGACATTACAAAAATTATATTGTACAGAAATTATAAATTCTGCAAGAAAATGAAAAGAAAAAAAGTTTGGCGCAAAGAAAGACTCACGTGCAAAACACAATTCGAGACCAAGTCCACGGTCGTGCAAGTTGCAAATCAGTTCAAGATTATGATAGTTGCGGGAAAGTTGCTGATCCTGAAGATGGTGGTGTGGGACCTCAGGCTGCTGTACCTCCTGTCTGATGGTAGCAATGAGATGTGAGCACGGCCTGAATGGTGGGGATCCTTAATTATAAATGCATAAACTGTAACTTTTCTAAAAACTTTATCCCTCTACTGTCTTTGCAGTAAAAATTCTAAATTGTGTATATACTTAATATTTCTCCTTTTGTTTAGGGAGAAAAAGGGAATGGTTTAAAATAGATGATGCCATTAAAGTTCTTCAGTGTCATAAACCTGTACAGGCCTCATACTTTGAAACCTTCAAACAAGGCTATTTGGCAAATAATGGAACTCCTGTTGTTGCAACGTTATCTGAAGATAAGGCCTCAACATATGCTGTTGCCAATCAAAGTTCAGTATCCAGTATTAGATGACTGAGAAGAGCTTCACAGTAATTGACTCATCTACATCAAGTCCCAAAGGCATGGACTTGAAAGGTGTTCAGTGAAAGAATGTTTGATCTGGTTTGATTGCTACTATACATTGTATATGTATAAATAAATTTTGCATGAAGACCTGTGCAATGTTGATAACAATACTTTATATTGTGATGTATAATATAGTGCTGAAGATCAAAGCCATAACTAGTAAGGTTTTTTTGTTAGATATTGTATATTTTTGATAGAATTGTGAAATTAAGGTACCAGTGTTGCATCCAATTGTCTCCCTGGTATTTTCCTTTGGAATTCTTAATTGTAAGGTGGCTTGGATTTCAACCTAGGGATATTTGGATGCCAATTCTAGTTCTCTGCAACTTTTTGTATACAGCTTTTGTAAATTTTTGGCTGGCTTATCACATGCACCACTGCTGTTTACGGGGGAAAAAAGGCAAAGAAACAGTTGATCACTGACTTGTAATACTTTGTGGAATAACCTACAAGACACGCATAATACCTTTGTTAACTTGTACACAAGTTGTTGAATAAGGCCTTTAAAACATTTTTACTTATGTACGACTACTTCAAGCCATGCATATTGGGTCTTGTCATCTGTGGAGCATTGAATTATATTCAATTTTGCAGAATACATTTGTATCTGTGACTCTTTCTCCTGATCTGTGCTGTTCTCATTGTTCTACACTGGAGTTAAAGGATGCTCTTTGCAGGTAATTCAAGATATAAACAGACTTGAGAATTTGGTGTTTTGAATTTTTTTATTGTTTTTGTTATTCTTGCAATTTAAAAATGGCACTGTATACTGCTTAAGCACTTAAACCGATTAACTTTGTCTCTAAGTTCCTACTCTTGACAAATGCAGAACAAATTGCTCTCCATTTCTCTTTTTATAAGATAAGCAAGGTAATTTTTTTTTCTCTGAGAAATGTAGCCCTGTTTCTTTCGAAATAAGTGCTCTATATTGATCACTTTAAAATTTGATTTATTTTAGGTTTTATATTTAAGTCATGAATATAGAAACCCAGAATTTCTTAAAGATTATCATAGAATATTATCCTGGTGTACAGTGCGGTGACTTAAAAACTGTTTGTATCTTGCAGACACATACGAGAAAGGTACATTACTGGAGAAAATATCCACTTGTCAATTTTGGATGGGCTGCTTTCTTTTAAGAAAGACTCGTGGGTCAAAGTTAGGCTTGACCTACCATCTGCCCCAGATTCAGAGCGGTGTAAATATGCCTTCATTACTTTTTTGCATACTTTCCCAATCACATTCTTTTAACATATTGAAAGAAGATTTGAAAGTTTAAAACCTTTTTACACAGGGTGACAAAGTAACCTAATCCTCAGTCAATGGTGAGGATTTAAACAAAGTGGAGTAGCATGCATGAATGAGTTTTCACAGAAACATCGCCCTATTCTCTAGTGTTCTTTAAAAGTGACAGGTGTCATCAACTGCTTTATTCTGCTTAAGTACAACCTGAAAATGTGAGAAATTAAGTTTCAGTCAAAGTAAAATTGAGTAGTGAATTATACTTCTGACGAGCAAATATAAAAATCTTGTTAATATGTAAAAAAAAAAAGTGAAGAAACCAATGGAATCAGTTGATTATGACCACTTAATGTTTTCAGCTTTTACCTGCAATTAATGCACTGTACATAAATGTGTCATTTTTGGTGCTTTCCTGTAAAGCCTTAGATGGAAGGGATAAGTGCTGGCTTTTACAATAGCCTGTATTTGTAAGAACATAGGGCATGTTATCCTGTCCTTCATATTTTAATGCAACCTTTATACTTCACCCGGAGAGAGTGTCACTGGAAATGTCTTGTTGTTTTACCTGATTTGAGTGTGATGATACACATGTGAGGCAAGAGATTGAAGATTGTAATAAACCTGTGCCAACGAATAAAACTCACCAGTATTTCAGAAAGGCAATTGTTGACTGGATTTTTTTCTAAAATTTAATGTGCGTTATTGCTTTATATTATTATTGCTTTATATTAACCATGATTTTATATTGAGGATCTGATGTCCTACACAAAGCTGCTTATGTAAGTAAGGCTCAAGGAGCTTATTTTAAAGAAGCATAATAACGTTAGTTGGTATTAAATTCCACACTTGATAATATATCAGGCTCTAAATTATGAAATATTATATTATACCGCTCACGACAGATGACAATTTTGATCGTCCTTTTCAGACTATTTTAAGTGGGGTTGGCGGAGGAATCAAGAAAACAGAGATGGGGCACAAAGTTGGGACGAATGGAATATTTCCATGCTGTTTAGCTCGATGACTCTATCATATTCCAGGTTATACAATGTTCCAAAACTGACTGAAAGAGAAAGGAGGTGGGGTAGTGTTAATCAAGAAAGGTATCAGGGCGGTGGTGTTACACAGAGGTAATGGTGAGTAACAAAATTGGAGACACAAGCAACTGCAAACGTTTAAATGGTGTCACAATGATGCAGCTGATTGAGCAGTTGCCTCACTGCGCCAGAGAGCAATCTTGACCTCTGGTGCCTCCATGTGGAGTTTGCATGTTTTCCCTCCGATCGTGGAGTAACTCAGCGGGACAGGCAGCATCTCTAGAGAGAAGGAATGGGTGACGTTTCGGGTTGAGAGCCTTCTTCAGAAGTGATAGGTGGATTTAGGAGATGGAAACACAAGAAACTGTAGATGCTGGAATCTTGTACGGGACACAATTTAGTTAGATGCACAGAATCTGGGCTATGGGGAGAAGGCAGGCGCGGGTTATTGATTGGACGATCAGCCATGATCACAATGAATGGCGGTGCTGGCTCGAAGGGCCAAATGGCGTCCTCCACCTATTTTCTATCTTTCTATGTGAGTGTTTTCCTTCGGGTGCTGTGGTGTCCTCCCACATTCCCACTACCCTTGAGTATAGTGTAAGGGTCAAACAGACCATGTCATCAAAAGTGGAGTTGTCAACTTACTTAGCAGCACAGCATAATGAATTCTTCAAAAACAAGTAGATGTTTTTGAATATGTTCCCAAACAATTCTGGTTATTGTTTTTATCGGCGGTCTATAAGAAAAACACACTCATGGTGAAATCCAACTTTATTCCATTAAGTACACAGGAACATACCAACAACCAGCTGCTTGCGTCTGGCTTTACTGACTAGTGTGCCCGAGCGAGAGAGAGTCTTTGTGTAGAACCGTAATACCATGTAAAGGGGGGCATGCACATATGTGTGGTGAAGGTTATAAATGGCATGAATTAATAAGGGTTAATCTACATCCTTCCTCTTAAAGAAGTAAAGCATATACAGTGGCTTGCAAAAGTTTTCATACCCCTTGAACTTTTCCACATTTTGTCACGTTACACCCACAAACGTAAATGTATTTTATTGGGATTTCATGTGATAGACCAACACAAAGTGGTGCATTATTGTGAAGTGGAAGGAAAATGATACATGGTTTTCAAATTTTTTTACAAATAAAAAACTGAAAAGTGTGGCGTGCAAAAGTATTCAGCCCCCCCTGAGTCAATACTTTGTAGAACCACCTTTTGCTGCAATTACAGCTGCAAGTCTTTTGGGGTATGTCTCTACCAGCTTTGCACATCTAGAGACTGAAATTTCTGCCCATTCTTCTTTGCAAAATAGCTCAAGCTCAGTCAGATTGGATGGAGAGCGTCTGTGAACAGCAATTTTCAAGTCTTGCCAGAGATTTTCAATTGGATTTAGGTCTGGACTTTGACTGGGCCATTCTAACACATGAATATGCTTTGATCTAAACCATTCCATTGTAGCTCTGGCTGTATGTTTAGGGTCGTTGTCCTGCTGGAAGGTGAACCTCCGCCCCAGTCTCAAGTCTTTTGCAGACTCTAACAGGTTTTCTTCCAAGATTGCCCTGTATTTGGCTCCATCCATCTTCCCATCAACTCTGACCAGCTTCCCTGTCCCTGCTGAAGAAAAGCATCCCCACAACATGATGCTGCCACCACCATGTTTCACAGTGGGGATGGTGTGTTCAGGGTGATGTGCAGTGTTAGTTTTCCGCCACACATAGCGTTTTGCATTTAGGCCAAAAACTTCAATTTTGGTCTCATCTGACCAGAGCACCTTCCTCCACATGTTTGCTGTGTCCCCCATATGGCTTGTGGCAAACTGCAAACGGGACTTCTTATGGCTTTTTTTCAACAATGGCTTTCTTCTTGCCACTCTTCCATAAAGGCCCGATTTGTGGAGTGCACGACTAATAGTTGTCCTGTGGACAGATTCTCCCACCTGAGCTGTGGATCTCTGCAGCTCCTCCAGAGTTACCATGGGCCTCTTGGCTGCTTCTCTGATCAATGCTCTCCTTGTCAGTTTAGGTGGACGGCCACGTCTTGGTAGGTTTGCAGTTGTGCCATACTCTTTCCATTTTCGGATGATGGATTGAACAGTGCTACGTGAGATGGTCAAAGCTTGGGATATTTTTTTATAACCTAACCCTGCTTTAAACTTCTCCACAACTTTATCCCTGACCTGTCTGGTGTGTTCCTTGGGCTTCATGATGCTGTTTGTTCACTAATGTTCTCTAACAAACCTCTGAGGCCTTCACAGAACAGCTGTATTTTTACTGAGATTAGATTACACACAAGTTGACTCTATTTACTAATTAGGTGACTTCTGAAGGCAATTGGTTGTACTGGATTTTATTTAGGGGTATCAGAGTAAAGGGGGCTGAATACTTTTGCACGCCACACTTTTCAGTTTTTTATTTGTAAAAAAATTTGAAAACCATGTATCATTTTCCTTGCACTTCACAATTATGCACCACTTTGTGTTGGTCTATCACATAAAATCCCAATAAAATACATTTACGTTTGTGGTTGTAACGTAACAAAATGTGGAAAAGTTCAAGGGGTATGAATACTTTTGCCACTGTATAGTGGTTAGTGGAGCAAATATAAAACACTAGTATAAGGTGCAGCATTTATTATTTTTACTGCATATGAGAGCACATAAAACTAAACAGGTCATGCACAGTTCAGGTATAGCCAGTAAATTTTCCAATTAGCGGGTTTGGCTTGCAGACATGACCTGCACGTGTACGATAATAACCTCCAGCAGACACCTCATCCTTCGCTGGGGAAGCAAGTCCCTTATCAGGTGAACGCAGAGGAGAAGACACCGGTGGTGATTGGGGCACCGGGGAAGGCAGGGATGGCACCGGCAGAGGAATCGCAGGAGCAGCATTCGTAGAGCGTGAGGGAAGGACATGGAGGTGCTGGTCCAGGTAAGGACGTGGAGGTGCTGGTTCATTAACCGGAAGGAGGTGTTGGCGGGTTCGCTGATAAATGCTGTTGTCAATACTGACCAAGTACAAGCGTGGTTCCGCGGTGGACCCCAGAATGACTCCGAGGCAGTCGTAACCTCGGAGTGACCGCAAACGGACAACCTGTCCCTTGTTGAGCGGTTGAAGCGTATTATCGTAGTATTTATCGTAGTATTTTCTTTGTATGTCGCTGCGACGTTGGAGCTGGGATTGGATCACTGACGTCACACTAATTTGTGGTTCTAGTGGTTGCTTGGCCATAGGCAGAGTGGAGCGGGTTCGCCGTGACATGAGCCGTACGGCTGAAGATCCCAGGAGAGGGTCGCGGACAGTGTTCCGAAGGTTGAGTAAGTCGAGATAAACAGAGCCAGCCCTGTGTGAGCGTTCCATTAGTCCTTTGGCACTTTTTACCGCGCGCTCAGCCAGGCCATTGGACTGCGGGTACTCGGGGCTACTGATAAGGTGGTGAAAGTCCCAGTTTTTCGTGTAATTCCTGAAGAGCTGACTGGAGAACTGAGGTCCATTGTCTGAGAGTAGCTTTAAGGGGGCTCCGTGGACAGAGAAGTGGCGAGTTAGTTTCTCAATGACTATGGCTGAGGTCGGGCTACTAAGCAGGTCGATTTTAAACCATCCTGAGTAGGAATCAACTAAAACCAGGTATTGTTGGCTGTGCCGCTCGAAGATGTCGGCTGCCACTGTGGACCAGGGTAAGTCCGGCGTGGGGTGCGATAGAAGTGGTTGTTTCTGTTGGTGTGGGATCAAGCTATTGCAGATCGGGTTGGCAGCAACCTTCTCTAGAATGTAGTTAGCCATGTCTGGCCAGAACAGCATACCTTTTGCATGTTGAAGGGTTATTTCTGCAGCGGGATGGCCCGCATGGACAATGTTGGAGTACTTGCTGTGAAGGGACGTCGGGATGACCGTCTTGTGTCCTTTCATTATCACGCCGTCCTGAATGACCAGTTCATCACAGACAGGGAAAAATGGGCAGACAACTTGTGGCAGGTGGTGCTGTTTGTCTGGCCAGCCGCGGCGGATGACAGTGGCCAACGATTGTAGTGTTTCATCTGCAGCGGTTTGTAACACTAGGATGTCTAAACCGGCAGATGGGAGGCAGGAGACCATCATAACCATGTACCCCTCATGCTCATCTCCCCGTTGGATTGCAACCTTGTCGTGGTCGGGGAGCTTGTGTGTCTCAGTGACCCCTAGAGCTATGCCAGCAGGAGATTCGTCTCCTGTTAGGGTCTCCCATGCTGGACAGGTCGAAGGGTAGAGGCGAGACGAAGAGCGACCCACTGGTCCTCCAAGTTGGAGGTTGAGCACAGGGCTAACAACCCTGTCTCGTAAAACAAATATGTTACGGAAACAAAAACTGAAGGAATCAACACTACTGGACATGACCTGGGGTAGTGTCCAGAAGCTAGCCGAGAACAGACAGGAGTGGAGGACCTTCGTTGTTGCCCTACATGCCAGGAGGCATAATAGGCAGAAGGGAAAGGGACCTCGTGCTCATCATCAGACAGGTGTTTTTCGCAGGTTGGGCGAGGTGCCTGTGAGGGTGTCAGCTTAGTGCATGTCCTTACCACGTTTGTAGGTCTGATGTCATATCTCTGTAGTTCCATCATCATGCGTTGTAAGCGCGCTGGTGCCGTGTGGATCGGCTTACTGAGGATACTGATCAGGGGCTGGTGATCGGTTTGGACCGTGATCGGGTTGCCAAAGATAAAGTCCTTGAATTTCTTGCGAGTAGCTCCTTTTCGATTTGAGCGTAGCGCTGTTTGTTTGTTTTGTCAATTCAATTCAACTTTATTGTCATTGCACAGATACAAGTATGGGTACAACGAAATGCAGTTTAGCGTCTGTTCGTAGTAATAGTGCAATATAGAAATAAAAATACAGAATAAGAATAATATACAGAATAAAATACAGAATAAGCAAACAATGTGGACGGAGAGACTGGAGAAATCTATCGGCGGGACTCCGAGTTCAGCAATGTGATAGTGTTGTTGAAGAAGCGGTTCCTCATCCTACTTGTACGAGACCTGAGGCTTCTGTACCGCCTCCCTGATGGGAGGAGGGCAAACAGTCCATGGTTAGGGTGGGAGGGGTCCTTGATGATCTTCCCGGCCCGTCTCAGACATCGTTTTCGGTGGAGGGCATCCATTGCAGGGAGCGGGGCACCGATGTACTGAGCGGTTTTCACCACCCGTTGTAGTGCCTTCCTGTCAGCTACCGTGCAACTGCTGTACCATGCCGTGATGCAGGTGGTCAGGATGCTTTCGATGGTACAGCGGTAAACGTTGGTCAGGATCTGGGGGGGACAGGTGAGCTTTCTTGAGCCTCCTCAGGAAGTAAAGGCACTGCTGCGCCTTTTTGATCAGTTTGGAGGTATTGAGGGACCAGGACAAATCCTCCGAGATGTGTACCCCGAGGAATTTGTAGTTGGAGACGCGCTCCACCTCAGTCCCGTTTATATGGATGGGGGTATGTCTGCCCCCTCTGTTCTTCCTGAAGTCAACAATAATTTCCTTCGTCTTCTTGGAGTTGAGGACGAGGTTATTGTTGGCACACCAGGCTGCCAGGTGCTGGATCTCCTCCCTGTAGGCTGACTCGTCGTTGTCACTGATCAGTACTACCACCGTGGTGTCATCGGCAAATTTAATGATGGCGTTGGAGCCATTCTTAGGGATGCAGTCATGGGTGAAGAGGGAGTAGAGCAGAGGGCTGAGCACACAGCCCTGTGGCACGCCGGTGTTCAGTGTTATAGTGGAGGAGGTGAGGTTGTTGATCCTAACAGACTGTGGTCTGTTGGTGAGGAAACCCAGTGTCCAATTGCAGAGGGAGGTGGAGATGCCAAGTCCGCTGAGTTTGGTGATCAAGCTAGCTGGGATGACAGTGTTAAAGGCGGAGTTGAAATCAATGAACAGCAACCTGATGTAGGTGTTATTGCTGTCCAGGTGGGTCAGGGCAGAGTGTAGGGCCGCCGATATGGCGTCCTCTGTACACCTGTTGGTCCGGTAGGCAAACTGATGGGGGTCCAGTGTGGGGGGGAGGCTGGCTTTGAGGTGAGCCAGGATCAGCCGCTCAAAGCACTTTGCAATGACAGGGGTGAGTGCCACTGGGCGGAAGTCGTTGAGACTCCCTGTAGCTGATTGTTTGGGCTCTGGCACAATGGTTGATGTCTTGAGGCAAGTGGGGACGACACCCTGGGCCACTGACAGATTGAAAATGTCAGTGAAGACCAGGGATAGTTGTCCAGCACATGCCCTGAGCACCCGCCCGGGGATGCCATCGGGGCCGGCAGCTTTGTGCTCATTCACCTTGCTCAGTGCATCTTGTACAGCAGAGGTGGAGAGACTGAGGGGTTGTTCGTTCGGGGGTGGAGCAACTTTGATGGCTGGAGTTTTGTTGTCCCGGTCAAAGCGAGCATAGAAGTGGTTTAGCTCGTCAGGAAGGGAGGTGTTATCTGGGGGGGGGGGGGTGTAAACTTTATGGTAATCGGCAATGGATTTTATTCCTTGCCACATGCGCCTAGGGTCGGAGTTGTTTTGGAAATGCTCCTCGATCCGCCGTTTCTGATTGAGTTTAGCAGTCCTAATTCCCTTTTTCAGATTGGCCCTGGATGAGCTGTATCCCTCAGCGTTGCCAGATCTGAAAGCGGCATCACGAGCCTTCAGCAGGAGTCTGACCTCCCTGCTCATCCACGGCTTCTGGTTAGGGAAGGTCTTTATCTCTTTGTGGGTAGTGACGTTGTCAGTGCAGAATTTTATACAGTCCAAAACGGTTGAGGTGTATGAGTTGATGTCCACTTGGGAGTTAAAGGTGGCCTGGGTGGCAAACAGACTCCAGTCTGTTTGCTGAAACTGTTCCTGTAAACCAGAGACAGCCCCCTCAGGCCAAACCTTCACTGTTCAGTGTCGGTCATGGTACGGGAGGCATAGGCAACTGGTCTGGAGCCCTTTCCGTTGTCTTGTAGGCAAGCATCGCCCAGTCCATACTGGGAGGCATCACAGGTGAGGGTGACGGGTAATTTGGCATCAAAGTATGCGAGGGTTGGAGCACAAGACATTAGTTATTTGAGGGTTTCAAATGCCCTCTGCTGGTGTTGGTGCCAGGACCAATGCGTATCCTTGTGGGTCAGTTGTCGCAGTGGGGCTGATAGCTCGCTGAAGTTTGGGATGGATTTTCCACGGTAGTTTACCATGCCTAAGAATCGTAGAGCAGTCACGTCCGTAGGTGCTGGCATTTCGTTGATGGCAAAGGTTTTAGATGGGTCTGGCTTAAGTCTGTTGTTGGTGAACATGTGGCCCACATAAGTCACTTCGTCGACCCAAAACCTGCACTTGAGAGGGTTGAGTTTGAGATTTACGTCCCTGGCACGATCCAGGACCTGTTTCAGGTTTGAGTCATGTTCTTGTGCATTGCGCCTGGTGACCTGGACGTCGTCCACGATTATGTAACATGGGTAGCTATCAAAGAGTTATTCCATTGTACGCTGGAAAACCTCACTTGCTGAATTGATGCCAAATGGCATTCGTAAAAATCGGTAGCGTCCGAAGGGCAACGCGAATGTGGTTAACATGGAGGATGCATGGTCTAGTGGCATTTGCCAAAATTAGTTTTTTGCATCTAGGACAGAAAAGACTGTGGCTTTATCCAGGTTGGCAGCGACATCTTCCACCATCCGCATCGGGTGGTGTGGCCATTTGATGGCAGTATTTAAATCTTTAGGGTTGATGCAGATCCTTATTTCGTCTTTGTTCTTCTTGACTGCTGCAACCATGGTGGAGACCCAGGAGGAGGGGTCGTTGACAGGGGCTATTACACCCAGTGATTCCATTCTCTCTAATTCAGCTTTGACGCGGTCCTTCATTGCGTGCGAGATTTTGTGAGGAGAACACATGACAGGTATAACTTCCTTGCCGGTTACAATGCTGTATTCTGTGGGAAGCTTGCCCAGCTGATTGTCAAAAAGGTCTTTGTATTGTTCGAGTAGTTGTTGGGTAGGACTTTGAGAGGTCGACAGCTGACACAGTTTTGCCGAAGAAAACTAGGTTCATATTACGGCATGCATCATTGCCCAGAAGGAGGGGCACTTCCCCTTTTACGATAAAAAAATTCCAAGTTGTAAACTTGAGACGCCAGATGGCATTGTAGTGTAACCGTACCAACTGGTTGCAATTCCCGCCCACCAAATGGATGTAACTTTGAGTTTGTTTTCAGAACAGTTTCGTTGTTGTGAATTCTTTGGAAATCTGCCAGCGAGATGACATTACATCTCGCCCCCGTATCTATCTTAGCAGCAACCTTGGTGTTGTTGATATTGAGCGTTGTCATGGGATCACTGTCTGTAGCCACAGAATCGGGAATACAAGAATGTATGTTTTGGCTGACTTCTTACTGCGTTCAGTTCGCAGTCTCTTTTGGAGGCGTGGGTTCTAATCCCACTTCTGACACCATGTTTATCGGCAGCACATAAGAAAAACACACTCATGGTGAAATCCAACTTTATTCCATTAAGTACACAGGAACATTCCAACAGCCAGCTGCTCGCGTCTGGCTTTACTGACTAGAGTGCCCGAGTGAGAGAGAGTCTTTGTGTAGTACCGTAATACCATGTTAAGGGTGGCATGCACATATGTGTGGTGAAGGTTATAAATGGCATGAATTAATAAGGATTAATGTACAGTTATGTCTGGGTTTGCTGAGCAAAACACTGCGGCAGACCACGTACGCCTCCTACCGCAAGTAGTGCGACAACGATGTGCACAACAGGCTAAGTGTGGCACGGCCTGATTGGACCGGCTATTGGTTGGCTCACTGGAGGGGGTATGGCACAGTCTGAATGGATGAGAAATGCAATAAAAGACCGTGTCAGGTGCCCTCCCAGAGGAGAGAGAACCCCGGCCTTGGACCGTGTCACAGGGTGCCAGGTGATCGACAACAGGTCACCACCCGGGTGCGTGCCTTGCTGTGTACTCGGGGTTTGCAAGTGCGTATGCAGATAGCTGAGTCTATGCGCCTTGTTTGCTAGTGTAATAAAATACCTTGCTATACAAACTCTATTGTCTGAATCCGGTGATTTATCGAACACAACACTGAGACGTGTGGGGTTGAAGAATAATTGGCCTCAGTAAATTGCATCTAGTGTGAAAGTGGACGAGAAAGTGGAACAACATAGAACTATTGTGAACGGGTGATCGATGGTTGGCGTGGACTCAGGGGGCTGAAGGGTCTGTTTCCATGCTGTATCTCTAAACTAAACTCAGCGAGTCATGCGGCATCCCAAGAGGGCATGGAAAGGTTACCTTTTGGGTCGCCACACTTCTTCAGAATAACAGAATTGGTTTGGGGTCAATCATCCATAGCAAGGGAAGTATGGCACCATTGTAAGTAATCTTTCCCCCCCCCCAAAACATGACCCACCAATAGTGCAGAACATAAATGGAAAAATATCTGGTGCATCTGCAATTGAAGGTTACTTAATTACCATGGGAGATTTTAACCGATTTTTTGATTGGATGAACTGAGGTATCAAAGAAGAATTATTTGTGCTGTGTGTCAGGGATTCCTTCGAAGAACAGTATGTAATGTTTCCTAATGGGGAAAAGGCTATTTTAGATTTGGTCGTGAGTAATGAGAAAGCAATAATAAGAGATCGTGTACATCTCTTGGGAGATAGAGACCACAGTTTGAGAAACTTCCAGATCCAGTTTAAGGTTGAACAAGAGCATTTCAAAATGACAGCCTTCTCATCTTAAATAAGGGCAATAATAATATAAGATAGAGTTGTCTCAGGGGGACTGAGAAAATAGGTTAAGAGACATGTCCGTAAATGAACTGTGGCAGAGATTCAAACTACTGCTGCATAATATACAGTAGACATTTATCCCAGTTTGAAAGAGATTCCACAAGACATGCACAGCCTGGTTAACAAAGGTTATGGACATGCAAGAGGAAGAATCTCATCAGGTAGAACATTGATTTTGAATGAAAACTTGCTTGTGACATCAAAGTAAGCAGTCAGCATTTATATGGATTTATATAGGATTTATTTACATAAGCTATGATGGGCATGTCACCACTAGAATTAAGCCATTCAGTTCATCTACTCTGCCATTCAAACATGACTGATCTATCTTCCCCTCTCAACCCCTTTCTCCTGCCTTATCCCCAGAACCCAATTCACCCCTACTAGTCACGAATCTATCAATCTCCATCTTAAAAATATCCACTGACAACCACCACAGCCTTGTGTGGCAATGAATTCCACAGATTCACCACCGTCTGACTAAAGAAATTCCTCCTCCTCATCTCCTCTCTAAAAGTACGTTAGAGACTGTCCAACTGGTGGAAACATCTCCACATTCACTCGACCCAGGTCTTTCACTATTCGGTATGTTTCAATGAGGTCCATCCCTCATTCATCTAAACTCTGGCGAGTGAGTACAGGCCCAGTGCAATCAAAAGTGAGATAAAGGTTTTCTGAGTTTCATCAAGAGCAAGAGTTTGAATCCTAGACTGCCGGAGTGAAGATTAGAGCTAGCTCTCCAAATCCTAGCAGTTGTCCAGTAAAGACTAGTCCCTTGCATGGATTGGGACAACAAAGTCCTCAAAAGTATGGGCCACAGCAACACAGCCAAATTTCTGAACTTAAAGCTTGGAAGCATGTACAAGATTCTTGATAACGAAAACATTGTAGTGAAGTTTGTTCCTCGATTCACAAAGGAAGGTCTGTACGTATGCAGGATGAACTCTGACTTTTCCCAAAACTAACACGTTATTTCATAAATATATGCACAAAAACCATGTAATAACAAGTAGCAGCAAATGTTGTTCCAACAAATACATTTCTTGTTATGTAGTATAAATCCCTCTTTAATTACATAAAAAATATGATTTATGACTAGCCAACATTCTTCTAGACTTTCCCCAAGCCTCTTCTCTTAACATTCCCTGACAATAAAGGGAGTTACTGCTATGGAAGAAGACAATAACAATGGTTTAATGTTGCTTTTATTGTTGCATGTGCAAAGTATAAACACACAGTGCAATTCCTTTCTTAGAAACAGTCCTGTAAAGTATCGCCATACCTAAGCACATCCCCAATTATCAGATTTGGTCATGTTTTGGTGCTATTTTCGAAGACCAGTCCACGCTCTAGGTATTATGAGCGGTTCCCTTTCCAGGCAAGCCCCAAGCTGCTGCGGGGCCTCCAGCCGTGGCCTTCCCTTGATCATGTGGTTGACCTGCAAACTGACATCCCTCTCCTTGCCTATATGCCACCTTTGTGCCCATTGCCATTATACCATTGTCACATTCCCCTACTATAAAGATGGTTACTGCTATGGAAGGAGAGTTCGTGTCAGGCCTCACAGATAGACATTGCTCTACATTAGTCGTAAAGTTGATTTACAACCATTTAGCTTTATATTTGGTTTTGTATCAAGAACATTTTCATTTTGTGGGAAGAAATAATTGTGTGTACACACACACACACACACACACACACACACACACACACATATATATATATATATATATATATATATATATATATATATATATATATATATATATGTACTAGACCAAGTGCAGACCCGTTGGGTCTGCTCCCCCAACGCAAGATTCCACCACTCACCCATTCCCCCAACGCAAGCAGTTCCCCCAATGCAATATTGCACCATTCACGCATAGCTCCCAACTGCGCAGGCGCGGCTCATTTCTCCTCATCCCACAGCACTCCCTCCTCCTCCTCCTCTTCACCCTCCCTCTTCAATCCCTAGAGAGGGAGGGGGGTTGAGAGGGGGTAGAGAGGGAGGGGGGGTAGAGAGGGAGAGGGAGGGGTGTGGAGGGGGAGGGGGAGGGGGTAGAGAGGGACGGGGGGTAGAGAGGGAGAGGGAGGGGTGTGGAGGGGGAGGGGGAGGGGGTAGAGAGGGAGGGGGGTAGAGAGGGAGAGTGGCAGAGAGGGAGGGGGTAGAGAGAGGGAGGGGGGTAGAGGGTGAGGGAGGGAGTAGAGTGGGGGAAGGGAGGGTAGAGAGGGTGAGGGAGGGAGAGTGTGGGAGTGAGGGTAGATAGGGAGGGGGCATCTCCATCCTCCACACCCCCACCCCATTTCCCTCCAGCACCTCACTCCCCACCCCATCTCCCTCCTCCTCATTTCCCTCATCCTCCTCTCCTCACTCCCATTCCCTGCCCCAGGACCTACCCAGGTCGTAAAGCAGTGGCAGAGCTTGGAACTCGGCCTGGTTCTCGTACTCGGCCCGGCCCTGGCTGTAGACTCCAGCCGTCAGCTCGGCAACCGCCTGGGCTCCAGTGCAGGCTCTGACTTCATCTCTGGGCTCGTCCCTGACCCCGGACCCAGGCTCGTCCTTGGTTCCAGCAGCGGCTTCTTTCTCGGCCCCGGTCACGGCCCCATCCCAAGCCCCATTCTTGGCCCTCACTCCAGCTCCAGTACCACCCTCCCCATTGGGCATCGGCAGCCGCCATCACTCCTCCTGGTCCCAGCACACTGATGCAATTATAAAGAAAGCACATCAGCGCCTCTACTTCCTGAGAAGATTACGGAGAGTCGGTTTGTCAAAGAGGACTCTCTTGAACTTCTACAGGTGCACAGTAGAGAGCATGCTGACTGGTTGCATCGTGGCTTGGTTCGGCAACTTGAGCGTCCAGGAGCGGAAAAGAATGCAGAAAGTTGTGACCACTGCCCAGTCCATCATCGGCTCTGACCTCCCCACCATCGAAGGGATCTATCGCAGTCGCTGCCTCAAAAAGGCGGCAAGCATCATCAAGGATCCACACCATCCTGGCCACACACTCATCTCTCCGCTGCCATCAGGTAGAAGGTACAGGAGCCTGAAATCTGGTACATCCAGGTTCATGAACAGCTTCTTCCCCACAGCCATCAGGCTATTAAACTCGCCATCAAACAAACTCTGAACTATAACAGCCTATTGCACTTTATCTGTTTATTTATGTTTTTTTATATGGTCTATGCTATGTAGACACACTGAACTGTTCTGTATTTATGCTTACTATATTCTGTTGTGCTGCAGCAAGCAAGAATTTCATTGTCCTATCTGGGACACATGACAATAAACTCTCTTAACTTGACGTGACTCGCTTAGAGAGAAGTTAGTTTTTATAACAGGTTGCTACCTCTTATGCCAAAGATGATCTACTTTCCTTTCCACCTAACTAACATCTTAATGTTAATGTGTGAGCAAGCATAACTTAAAAATAGTCTTTCAGAGGCAAGGAACAACATAAGAAAGTGCGGAACCAGGATCGTTAGATTTGAATCTACAGAACAAAAGGCGCAGGATTTGAAGGAAACACGTGTGTGGTGGATATGGAGCAGGGTGCAGATGGAGAAGGTAAAGAGGTAGGTATAAGACAAGAGGTATAGGTCACCAGCATAATCAAGCTCCAGTCTCACCCCGGTCACTCCCTCGTCTCGTCTCTCTCATCAGGTAAGAGGTACAGAAGGGATAGTTTCTGTTATCAGGCATCTGAACCATCCTATCACCAAGTAGAGAGCGGTCCTGAGCTATCTTTAATGAGAATTTATCTTGCACTAAATGTTATTCCCTTGATCAAGTATCTGTACACTGTGGATGGCTCGATTGTAATCATGTCTAGTCATTCCACTGATTGGTCAGCACACAACAAAACCTTTTCACTGTACTTCAGTATGCGTGACAATAAACTAAACTGAACTGAACTATTATTTACTGCAGGGGAGGTGGTAGAAGCAGATAGTCTTCTTCTTCTTGCGTATGGCATGCACAGCCTAAAGTTGTAGGACAACTTGTTCTATTTGATCTTATTTGAGTGTGCACGCCAGGTTGATTGCATTTGTTGAAACAGGGCGGGCCACGTGAAGGTTGCAATCTCCCACCCCAAGATATGATAGTAATGTTTAAGAAATATTAAGACAGAACATATAGTCAGTAAAATATAATGAATATTAGTCATTTCTGTCCTATCAAACCTAACACTGACAGTGGTAGCAAATTGTTAATTCTTGTTTCTTGATTGTGTGATCTGTGCTCTTTTAATGCTGTATTATTGAGAAACAAAGAACTGCGTATGCTGGTCAATATACAAAAGGACACAAAATGCTGGAGTAACTCAGCAGGTCAACCAACATCTCTGGAGAACACGGATAGGTGACGTTTCGGGTCGGGACCCTTCTTCAGTGCTACAGAGTTGAGCACTAAGAGGAATAGTTATTGATTTTTTTCTGATTATTATATATTATCTGTGTTTATTGAAATAATGAGCCCATTAAGCTGCTGCAAGTGGGAATTGCATTGTTCCATCGTCGGTACGTATGATAATTAAACACTTTTGACTTGACTGGATAGCATGCAACAAAAAGCTTTCCACTGTGCCTCGGTACACATGACAACAATAAACAAAACTAAAATGGGAGCAGTTGAGGATAAAATGATGGCGATGTAGGACTGAGATGAGACGAAATTCTTTGTTCAGATGGTGTAAATCTTTGCAAGATGTCCCGAAACGTCACCTATCCAGGTTCTCCAGCAATGCTGCCTGACCTGCTGAGTTACTCCAAAACTTTGTGTTATTTTCTGTATTATTGCGTTAGCCGTGAAGTTAGAAAAAGTTCTAACACTTTAAGTTAAAGGGTGCAGAGAAGATTTACAAGGAGGTTGCCAGGACTCGTGGGCCTGAGCTATAGGGAGATTGAAACATAGAAATAAGGAAAAATAGGTGCAGGAGTAGGCCATTCGGTCCTTCGAGCCAGCACCACCATTCAATATGATCATGGCTGATCATCTAAAATCAGTACTCCGTTCTTGCTTTTTCCCCATATCCCTTGATTCCTTTAGCCCTAAGAGCTAAATTTAACTCTCCCTGAACAGGCTGGGGCTTTATTTCTTGGAGCATAGGAGGATGCGGGGTGATCTTTTATAGGTGTATAAAATTATGAGAGGAACATAGAAACATAGAAACATAGAAAATAGGTGTAGGAGTAGGCCATTCGGCCATTCGAGCCTGCACCGCCATTCAATATGATCATGGCTGATCATCCAACTCAGTATCCCTTGCCTGCCTTCTCTCCATACCCCCTGATCCCTTTAGCCACAAGGGCCACATCTAACTCCCTCTTAAATATAGCCAATGAACTGGCCTCAACTACCTTCTGTGGCAGAGAATTCCAGAGATTCACCACTCTCTGTGTGAACAATGTTTTTCTCATCTCGGTCCTAAAAGACTCCCCCTATCCTTAAACTGTGACCCCTTGTTCAGGACTTCCCCAACATCGGGAACAATCTTCCTGCATCTAGCCTGTCCAACCCCTTAAGAATTTGTAAGTTTCTATAAAATCCCCCTCAATCTTCTAAATTCTAGCGAGTACAAGCCAAGTCTATCCAGTCTTTCTTCATATGAAAGTCCTGACATCCCAGGAATCAGTCTGGTGAACCTTCTCTGCACTCCCTCTATGGCAAGAATGTCTTTCCTCAGATTAGGAGACCAAAACTGTACGCAATACTCCAGGTGTGGTCTCACCAAGACCCTGTACAACTGCAGTAGAACCTCCCTGCTCCTATACTCAAATCCTTTTGCTATGAATGCTAACATACCATTCGCTTTCTTCACTGCCTGCTGCACCTGCATGCCAACTTTCAATGCCTGGTGTACCATGACATCCAGATAGACGCACATTTAGATAGACGAACAGACCAGATAGACGCAGAGAGTCTCTTGTCCAGAGTAGGGAAACGAGAATCAGAGGACATAGGTTTACGGTGAGGGTGAATAGATTTAATAGAAACCTGAGGGGTAACATTTTCACACAAAGGCTGGTGGGTGTACGTAACGAACTGCCGGAGGAGGTAGTTGAGGCAGGTACGATTGCAACGTCCTCTTCGGATCGTTTACCTTGTCGTGGTGAAGAGGCTTGCGTGACCCCATGATTCTGAGAGCGATGCCGTCGGAAGCACCAGCTTCTGGTAGGGCCACCCATGGCTGTAAGGTCGAGGATGAGGGTCCAGACTAAGAATGATCCAACCTACAAGACTTCAACGATGGACCAGGCGGAGGAAGTTATCTTGAACTCAACGGCTGTGAAGGCGGATGAAGGCTGCAACAGCTCCAATTGTCTTGGTTTTGGAATTAGTTGATTGATTTGTATAGGACTGTGTGCTTCTTGGAGTGCTACATTAAGTACACGTTAAACAAACACACACACAGGTGTCTTCGTTCTGTGGGCTGTAAAGCCAGGATTGGACTCATAAGCCACCTGAGAGTCCATAAAAACAACAGAATGTAGACCATCCTCGACCTCGAGGATAGCCACGATTTCAACGTTCAAGAAATATTTAGACAGGTTGATGGATAGGATAGGTTTGGAGGGATATGGGCCAAATGCAGTCAGGTGGACCAGTGCAGGTGGGCAAGTTGAACTGAAGGCCTGTTTCCATGCTGTATGACTAATTCAATGACTTATATCTAATTAAATTAGTTGATTGGTAATATAAATACCTGCCTTTAGAGGTATTGGATATTTATTTAAACATACGTTTGGCTTCGCTGCCACACACAATGATTGGGCGCTAAGTATTTTAGGAGGAGCCGTACACATGAAACACATCATAGAACTGTTTAGCCTTTGTGATACTTCGTGATACCACGGGGGGACGCTGTAGTCTTAGAGTGGAGTGGTGAAAATGGAGAACACCTTCGTGTTTTTCCACCTTAATAAGGAAAATAATAAATTAAAGTTTCCAATGTCTAACAGGGTTACAAATGAATAACTCTGTTGAAAATTGTTGTTGGACAAAACTGAATCAAGCCTTGTTTACCAGCTGGAGGCGTTGACCTGAGAATGTATTTGTGCTTCAGAAAAAAAAACTGGTGCAGACTCAAAAGGCTCACTGGCTTTTATGCGATAATGTTGGAAGAATGTTGGGAGGCGTTTAGTTATATGATACTTTGGGGAAAAAATGTAATAGTGGGCAAAACCGATACATTTGCCTTTTGCAAATGATGAGTTACCCAAGCACTTGGTGTCTTTTTTTGTAAACTAGTTTCTGCAGTTCCTTGTTTCTACCAAAGATATCTTTGGTTTCTACTATTCGCTTTTGCAGTCTGAAGGGTCCAGACCCCATTCGTCGCCTGTCCGTGTCCTCCAGAGAGATGCTGCCTGACCCGCTGAGTTACTCCAGAACTTTGTGTTCTATGTAAGATTCCAGCATTTAGTTTGTGCCTACATTTGTTTTGCCGTAGATTTGAAGAACCCTCAACATTTGGCGTTGGAAGTAAAATAATCTTGTGCGTTTAGTTATTTGCAACATTCAATTATATCACATCCGTCTCAAACTCGAAGCACTAATTAAGTGGTTGCAATCCGATTTGAGAATGTGTACTATTATTATTCACAGTAGCCACAATATGTCTGATTCACTCGCTCTTTATCCGACAGTGTCCGTTAAGGCCGAACACTTAACGCGTTGTTCACCCGGTCCTATTATGGCCTTTAAAAATGGTTTTAGCTGTGATTGTACCCGTCTTGATCCACGTTGATTCGTTTTGTTTTTGCTGGCTCTATCTCTATCACGCAAGCTTAGCTGAAGAAGGGGCCCGAACCGAAACGTCGCCTGTTCATTCCCTCCACAGATGCTGCCTGACCCGCTGAGCTTGTTCGTGATTCCAGTTTCTGTAGTTTATTCTGACTATATTTCCATCCTGACTATGTCTTTCTCATCCATTGTTTAAAATTCCCGATCCTGTTTTTTTCTGCATTGATCAAGGTTATCTTTTCAGATCTGACACTGTCAATTGCAGTCTCCTTCAGTCGCCGCGCTTTTAAATTGATATCATGGACAAAATATAAATCCGAATTATGCTTCCTGCAATGAAAACAAATATTGCTCGTCTCCACACCGGCTCACAGTCTCGTGTACAACGACTGCGTTGTACTTCATGAATTCAATATCAAAACAACAGTGGGTTTCTCCCGTGAAATCAAACAATATATCTTGTATTGGAAATGTAAGAATACAAAATAAAATCCAACCACTTTGAGATTAAAAAAAGTCTTATGAATCCATCATATTGTGGCTACCGTGATTAATAGTTCATTTTCTCGTCAAGTTTGTAGACACTTAATTGAATCTTCGTGCTCTAAACATGGATGTGACATAATTAGACGCTACAAATAAATACCTGTACAAGATTAGCCGGTGGAGGAATACACACTTATTCCTGTTCTCCAGAGATGCTGCCTGCCCTGACCCACTGAGTTACTTCACCACTTTGTGTTCCGCGCAAGATTGCAGCACCTGCAGTTTCTTGTATCTACCTAATACAAATATTAAATGTGGAGGCAGGAACTGTAGATGCTGGTTTAAATCGAAGATAGACACAAAATGCTGGAGTAACTTAGCGGGACCGGGAACATCTCTGGAGATAAGGAATGGGTGACGTTTCGTGTCGAGACCCTTCTTCAGACTAAAAGCAAATGTACCGCTTTCGCCTAAAATTGCATATTTTCTGAGCGGCGTATGTGAGATCGCCTTTTAACATTATCGCGGAGAAGTCGCTAGGCCTTTCGAGTCTTCCGTGGCATAAACTATGTATAGTACTTTCAATGGCTCCGGCTCTTTCTCCCGTTTTTAACAATGCGTTTTTCTTCTAGTATTTGCTTTACTTTCACTATTGTCAATATAAGCACCTCGTCTGCCTTATAATTGACCAATTTGTTCGCCGACGCCCTGTAGTAAATGCAAGCGTATTTGAGGAAATTGGTCAACGTAGTTTATAAATTAAAAAAAAGATATCCCCCCCCCCAAAAAATAAAATACTGTAATGGAATAATTGCTGTTGGCTCTGAATGTCTAATCACATTATGTTTTAACCATTCAAGAAACAAGCGAATCAATCAGGAATGTAAAAAAATACAAAGTGCTGGAGTAAAACTCAGTGGGTCGGGCAGCATCTCTGTAGAACATGGATAAGTGACATATAAAAAATATATGAAGAAGGATCTCAGCCCGAAACGTCACCCATATCTTCTCTCAGAGATCCCGCCAGTCCCGCTGAGTTACACCAGCACTTTGTGTCTTTTTTTGTAAACCAGCACCTGCAGTTCCTCGTTTCTAAACCGGGAATATAATTTCCTCAAAACACTTGTTTGCTTTTCTCACACTAACGCATTCAGACGTTGCAGTAATTCACTCCCTGTGGGCTTAGCTTGAATTATTTTGCCATCACATTTTCTTTCTTCAAAAAATAAACGTTATTTTTATATACAAAACGGGTATATATGCACAAAACAAAAATGTGGAATCAAGAACCAGAGAACATAGGTTTAAGGTGAGAGGGAATTTTTTTATAGGGACCTGAGGGCAACAGAGGGTGGTGGGTGTATGAAACGAGCTGCCAAAGACCTCATCTGAGGCAACATTTAAAATACATTTGGAGAGATGCATGGATAGGAAAGGTTTAGAGGGATACGGGCCAAACGCGGGCTGGTGTAGGCATGGACAAAGGGCCTGTTTCCTTGCTGTATGACTCTATGTCCATAATTATATGCAAAAACTATTCATACACTCTCAGTGACAGTGCATCCAATACACACTTATTTTTAAACTGAATACCCTTGCAATCACATTGTTCCATCAGAGCAACCCCCTCGGCTTTGCGCGGCGTAACTCTGCCCCGGGGCTTTGTGCGGCGTAACACTGCCCTTTGTGCAGCGTAACTCTGCCCTTTGTGCAGCGTAACTCTGCCCTTTCTGCAGCGTAACTCTGCCCTTTGTGCGGCGTAACTCTGCCCTTTGTGCAGCGTAACTCTGCCCTTTGTGCGGCGTAACTCTGCCCTTTGTGCAGCGTAACTCTGCCCTTTGTGCGGCGTAACTCTGCCCTTTGTGCAGCGTAACTCTGCCCTTTGTGCGGCGTAACTCTGCCCTTTGTGCAGCGTAACTCTGCCCTTTGTGCGGGCGTAACTCTGCCCTTTGTGCAGCGTAACTCTGCCCCGGGGCTTTGTGCGGCGTAACACTGCCCTTTGTGCGGCGTAACTCTGCCCTTTGTGCGGCGTAACTCTGCCCTTTGTGCAGCGTAACTCTGCCCTTTGTGCGGCGTAACTCTGCCCTTTGTGCGGCGTAACTCTGCCCTTTGTGCGGCGTAACTCTGCCCTTTGTGCGGCGTAACTCTGCCCTTTGTGCGGCGTAAGTCTGCCCCTGTCCCCATGACCTCGCCCGAGCCCGCGTGTGGGCGGCGCCGCGTGACGCAACAATTGCAAGGCGGGGCTGAGCTCGCCGCTGATTGGCCGGCGGAGCAAATGACAACAAGAGCAGGTGACGCGGAATTCTTGGAAAGTTCCTGGAAAGCTGCATCCCGGAGACAGCGCGCGCTGCATCAGCGTTGCATGCACTAACCCCGGGACCTGCTGCATCAGCGTTGCATGCACTAACCCCGGGACCTGCTGCATCAGCGTTGCATGCACTAACCCCGGGACCTGCTGCATCAGCGTTGCATGCACTAACCCCGGGACCTGCAGCATCAGCGCTGCATGCAATAACCCGGGCGTTGCATGCAATAACCCCGGGACCTGCAGCATCAGGCGCTGCATGCACTAACCCCATGCCCAGCATCACGCACAGCATGCAGTAACTGCGGACCCTGCAGCCTGGAAATGTCAAGGGGTTCAATCAACCAGAACCGGATTATGCAGCAACCTCGGCCCCTGCAGCCTGGAATATCAGACGGTCCATGCTGGCTCACAGCAACCCGGTCTCTTCTGGTCGGGCTCTGTACAGCTCCCTGCTGGTAGATCAGCCTGGAACACCGGCCGGTTCGTTGTTGGTAACCCCGGCCTTTCCAACCCCGGTCTCTACTCCTCCAGCTCGCACAGACAGGCGACCAAATCTTTGCTGGCGACCTTGGCCTCTGTACAGTCAGGGCTTCCTGCGGGGAGATTGAGGCGCCTGGCTAATGTTTGTATCTGTACCTAGCTGCTGCTTAAAACGAAAACAAACACACAAAGCCAGCCTCATCTTTCCAGCTTCCTCGTTTACATTACATTTATCAGCCTTGCTCTCTCTCTCTCTCACCCACTCTAACAATTAGTTTGTGAAGCAATCTTTCTCAAAACAGAAAGTGTCGGGGAGGGGGAGGGGGTTGAACTGGAAACAGTTGGCGGTCATAGGCATGTCAGATTTTTAACGCGTTCGGTGATGTTTGGAGACTGAAAGGGGAGAGAGAGGGAATGAAGGTACGAGGGTGGGAGAGAGGGAAAGGAGGAGGGAGAGAGGGGAGAAAAGAAACCTGAGTTCTGGTGTAATCTCCCACTGCCTGTTTGGGTCGCCGCGGACAGATTGCTATCTTCACGTGACATTTTTTTTGTTGCTTTAAATTCCTCTTGTTCGGGGGAGGAGGGAGGATTAGCAGCAACAACAGGGGGGGAGGGGGGGCACAGCCCTGGCCTTTCCCCCCTAGCCCGAGCAGAAAGTACGCCTTGTGGGGTGGGAAGTCGAAACTGAAAATGATTTAGAAAGAGCCGGTGGGTGAAGTTTAGTGTGTGGACGCGCATCACTAGAGATGTGGATATATTCATGAAGGCGGGGCGGGGGAAATGAACCAGAGCTCTAGTTGAAAGGGTTAACTCTTTCCAAGAATCAGAAACGAACAAAAGGCTGTCCATTTTCGTTCTCTCTCTCTCTCTTTCTCACACTCTCTGTCGCCCGTGGTGCTTCGGCTGTGCCTGTCAGTGGGGGGAAAGAGTTGAATTGGGCCGAATGTATTAAATTAGCGGCTGGCTGTTAATAGTGGAGTTACACGGGGGGGGGGAGCCAGCTTGTTCCTGGTATCGGAGCGTTGCTCGCAAACCATTGAATAACGTCAAAACGGCCCGCTTAACCAGAGGTGCGTGCGTTTGATACACGGAAATGTGTTTCTTTAATCTCCATCAAGCGACTTTGGAGGGAAAAAACCCCGTAAATGACTTGTTTATTAATTAACTGGAACGAATATACCCGGAGTGTCATTTCGACTGGCCAGGCAGCACAAAAAGTGAATATCAATGCATACGTTCACGCCTTTGTTTAATTGCAAAGCTTCGCATCGGAGCCATTGATTTTTACTGGAAAGCATTTTCTTTCCTGATCTCGATTGCATAAATTTAGGTTCCGCCTGTCTACTGTTTATGATGGTGTTTAAAAAATGAATCTGAATTCCTCCCGAGATATTGGACAACATTTGTGTTACTTTCGAGCAATTTTTTTGACGAATTAAGACCCAGCGGTTCTTTAGTGTTCTGAAGCAGCGCCTTGCATTAGAAGTTAAATTATATCAATAGTTCTTCCAGCTTTACCATTGTCCACCATGCTTCTTGCCTAGATCCGAGGGCGGCGGAAAATAACAAGCTCCCTTCTGGCCCGCGTTAATCTTGTGATCGGTGTGGGATTAGCGGTCATTTGAATTCATCACCCCCCTATGATTTGTCAAGAGAAGGCAGCAAGGCTGCTGTGCGCCAGCAATTGTACCCAAGACCCGCTTGGCCTCCGGGAAGGACAGACAGACTTGTTCCGTATCTCCTGCACCATGAGTCATTTGGAACTTACAGGTACATTTGTCACGAACGTATAGACTTTTAAATGCGAAGAGACGCGGTGGTTTTTATGAATGCGATTTCTTAAAATGTCCGGGAATGTTGTATCCCCTTTGTTCCAATATTGCTTCGTTGCCTTTGTTGCATTTTAATCAAATGGAGTAAGTTCTCCGATTCGTCCGCTTTGATCTGTCCTTTTCACACCTGACCCGTCCATATCTCTAGATTCCCTCTCCCCGACTCTCAATCTGAAGAGGGGTCTCGATCCATTCCTCTCCAGAGATGCTGCATGTCCCGCTGAGTTAATCCAGTATTTTGTGTCTATCTCCATTCCCTTAGATATCCAGCATTTGTTTTGTAACTATATTTTATCTCATATATATGCTAACACAACGTTGAGTATAATTGTTATCCCACCCCTCCTATATGAGAACTGATGACCAGAATAGAATTGACGCTAAATTCTTAAAACTACTAATTTTTTGTTTCGTTATCCTTGTAACTTCTACGTGTATTATCCGCGTGTTGAATGTGCTGTGTTTAAAACAGTCATTCGCAGATAATGGGGTCTAAAATATTTCGGACACGAACATTTGGAAAACTTCAAATGCACCCTTATTTTATTATTGCTGTGTTACAAATATTCCCTTGTGTTAGAACGAAATTGCTAATTGGAAAATGGGGTTTGTTTTATTTTTCTTCCCCACCACCCCCATTCCCAGAAATTAACATTAACTCTGAATTAAACAAATTTATAATTGATTTTCACCTGTAATTATTCAGACTCCAATCATTGGGCTTTTGGATGCCACATTTTTTTTAAGGATATGTAAAAAAAGATGTCTTTATTAAGTTTTAGTATATTTTAATTGCCCCAACATCATTAAATAAACAAGTAGGTTTGTAGGGTGAAAGGTTTGATGTGTTATGTAAATTGCAAAGTACAAAACATGATGTGCTGTTTTCTCTAGCAAATAGTTTAATTTTATAAATAAGTGAATGGGATTCTGCACACACTGTGTAAATGTAAAGTGTAAAGGCTTGAGAGGGGCCAATGGATACTGAGGCAAGTTGGAAGTTAAGGAAACAGTGTGCATATTTTTGAGTATTTTTTTATTATACTGACTATTTTACACTTTGGTAAACTACATCCCAACATAAATATTGTTGATTTTTTTGGTTGTTATCTGAATGATGAAACAATTGTGGTTAAATTAGCAAAGTTTAATAAGGAGAGTAGTGGAAAAACAACTTTTCTGAAAAGCTGATGGTTTGTGTTCCAGTTTTCCTGCCTCTATGCCCTGTGGCATACTGTTGCTTTGTATTTATAAAATTTTATTTATACAAATAGGAAATGCAGAAATCTTTCGGAGAAACGCATTGTGATCAATTCCGAAATTTTCTGCTCCCTTTTTTTGTGAAGCCACAAATGTCAAACAAATGATTTAATTTAGTTACTTCAAATACTAATTTATATTTGTGCAGTTCCACGCTTGATTCCAGCGACTCCAGTTCCTTGTGCCTCCGATTATTTATCACATGGAACTTCAGCGTCAGACAGAGTTGGGACCAAACACCCTGATTGTGAAAACGTTGAAGAAAAAAATCTGAATGGAAAGTGACAGGGGAAATTATTTATAAAATAATATATATGAAGAGCGAAAATTTAAGACAAGTAGGTTTGGAAGAGGGAAACTCATTTGAAACCATGTTAGCAACCAGAGCAGGAGATTGCAGGAGCTCTGGAAGATGTCTCCTGAAACTCCATATATGTTGGAGAAGTGCCCAGGGACTCAATGAGGAAGATACAAATCCTTTCTTTCCCGGTAAAAGGTAGCAGAAATGCCTAGAAACCTGTTAGCCAGGAGAGTGATGTTCCATTTAGGATAAAGTTTTGCAAAACATTATTACTGAAACGTTTGTGGGCAGAAGTAAAAAAAATTCACAGTGGGGAGTAAGTGAATGGATGTATCTTCCTTGCCTGAGTGTGGCAGGAGATTACAGTGAGGACAGGGTAGTGGATGCTGTGAGCATTTTATTCAGGCATTTGATACAACGTCCATTGAAAGCATGTTACTGAAAATAGAACAAGACTCGGTGAACATAATGTACAAATAATGCCTCACCTCCGAATTAAAGTAAAGGTGCTAAGGGCATGTAGAAAGGAGGAACTGTAGATGCTGGTTTACCAAAGGAAAAGACAAAGTGCTGGAGTAACTCAGCAGACCAGGCAGAATGTAGAAACAAAGAACAAAGAATGTAGAAACAAAGATGCTGGTTTATACTAAAGATAGGCACAAAGTGCTGGAGTAATTCAGCAGGTCAGGCAGCATCTCGGTGGGGGGGGTGACGATTTGGGTCGGAGCTCTTCAGACTGAAATTAGTGGTTTGGTGGGAGGGAAGAGGTGAAGAGGGAGGCGACAAAAGACTAGGGTCAGCCGCAAATGACCTCTGGCAGGGCATTGCCTGGTAGGTCCATAGTTGGCTAGGGAAGGAGAAACAATGCGGAGAACTGTGGAACTGGTAAAATGACTAGGGAGGGAGGGGGGAGAGGAGGGGAGTATGAAATGAAGCTACTTAAAGGAGAACACAGGTCGGCAACGTTTTGGGTTGGGACTCCCTTTCAGATATGAGCATTACCATTTGACTGGGGACTGTTCCAATGGAACACATGTTATATATTTGTTGATATCTTTTTTTCTCAATGCCTTCAGTAGTTAAACGTTGAAATCACCAGCACGATGCTTGTGATGCAAAGCTAATGAACTGTATTATTGAAACTTGCAGTAAATGACATTCAATGCATAACTCAGTGGGGCTGGCAGCATCTCTGGAGAACGTAGATAGGTGACGTTTCGGGTTGAGACCCTTCTTGCAGCACTGGAGGCCATTCAGCCTATCTTGCCAGTTGGCATTTTGGAAAAAGTAGCCGCGATTAGTTTTGCATCCATGTATTTTGGCTGTAACTTCGTATTACACTGTCTGTTGTGCAGTCCCAGTGACGTGTGGCAGAACTTCATAGGATAAGCCAGGAAACGCATTTGAAGGGTCTCGACCCGAAATGTCACCTATTCCCTTTCACCAGAGATGCTGTCTAACCCGCTGAGTTACCCTAGCTTTTTATGTCTATCTTCGAACACATTTGGAAATCGGGCAGAGATGTGACAGAGGTTAATAGTAGCATAAAATTCAGCCAGTTACTCAAATAATAATAATGACCCAGAATATGGGTGGCGCAGCAGGTAGAACTGCTGCCTTGCAGCTCCTGAGACCTGAGTTTGATCTTGACATTGGGTGCTGTCTGTGTTTGCATGTTCTCACTGTGACGGCGTGCTCCAGTTTCCTCCCACATCCCAAAGACGTGCATGTTTGTAGATTAATTGGCCTGTATAAATTGACCCTAGTGTGCAGGGAGTGGATGAGAAAGTGGGATAACATTCAATTAGTATGTGAATAGGGGATCAATACTCGGTGGGCCGAAAGGCCTGTTTCCATGTTCTTTATCATTCAATCAATTTCTTGGAGTGGAGCTTGCTGTATTTGTTCAGTCAGTAGGGCCTGGGATTCTATAGGGCTTTACCCTAATAAGTGACATTGCACGGCAGAAATTGAAAGAACAATTTTATGTCGCCAACAAAATAGCTTCCCAGCTGGTTAAACCCCTAATTCACAGATTGTCAGCGCTGCTAAGTAATTTGCAAGCCTCTGTCGGTCACAGTAGTGCTATTACAATATAAAAGGGGCGCACAGTGGTGCAGTGGTAGAGCTGCCGCTTTACAGCGCCAGAGACGTGGGTTCGATCCTGACTCCGGCGCTGTCTGTACGGAGTTTGTACGTTCCCACTGTGACCTCTTGTGATCTCTGAACTCTGTGATCCGAGTGCTCCAGTTTCCTCACACACTGCAAAGACGAACACATTTGTATGTTGGTTTGCTTTTGTAAATTGTAAATTGCCCCTAGGGTGCAGGATAGTGCTAGTGTGTGAGGGATCGCTGGTTGGAGTGGACTTGGTGGACCAAATGGCCTGTTTCAACCCTCAGCGTTCCTGAGAAAACAACCCAAGTCTGTCCAACCTTTCCCTGTAACTTACATCCTCTAATCGAGGCATCATTCTGGTAAACCTCCTCTTTCCATCTCTTGCACCCTTTCCAAAGCCTCCCCATTCTTCCTGTAATGGGGCGACCAGAACTGCAAATGATATAAACTTCATAATCCTTCAAACTGATTGGTGAAAGATATGAATACTTGTTCCTCCCTCCCACCCCACCACATCAGTGGCTCCAGAAGTACAAGTTCCTTGATTGATTGATTGATTGATTGAAAGATACAGCATGGAAGCAGGCTCTGCGGCCTACTGAGTCCACGCTGGCCATCGATCACCCGTTCACACTAGTTCTATGTTATCTTCTTTACTTTAGAGATAAAGCACTGAAACAAACCCTTCAGCCCACCAAGTCCGCGCTGACCCGTGATTATCCCCACACACTAGCACTATCCACACACTAGGGACAATTTACAATTTTACTGAAGCCGGTTAAAACTGCACGTCTTTGGAGTGTGGGAGGAAACCAGAGCATCCGGAGAAAACCCACACGGTCACGGGGAGAGTGTACAAACTCCAGTAGCTCTACTGCTGTGCCATCCAAGACGTGGTATACAACCAAAACCTTTAGCCCAGGATGGTATTGTCAAAGATTAGAGGGTATAGCTTTAAGGTGAGAGGGGCAAAGTTTAAAAGAGATGTGCAGGAATTTTTTTTTTTTACCCGGAGAGCGGTGAGTGCTGGGAACATGTGGATGAGGGTGGTGATGGCTTCATGTTCAGCACGGACAGTGTGGGCCGAAGGGCCTGTTCCTCTGCTGTGCTGTACTGTTCTGTGTCCTATTATTCCATGCTTTAAAAAAAAATATCTCCATCAGTTTTAATAATTGTTAAATAAATTTAAACATCAGGAGCATTTTAAAACTGGAATTGTCCTGTGACTTTTGCAAATGTATTTTACCTTGGTTTAAGTGCAGGCAGATGAGAGTTGGTCTTGGCACCATGTTGGACACAGACATTGTGGGCCAAAGGGCCTGTTACTGTGCTGTGCTGTTCTATGTTCTTACAAAAAACATTGAGACATATATAGGCTTGCAATTTTAATATCACCACCAACAATTCAAACTTAAAAATTAGATACTCTTTAAATGTAATAGCTAATTTTCAGTGCCAGGTAGATTAATAACCAGTGATTAAGATTTATCAAAGAGATGGATACAAAATGCCGGAGTAACTCAGCAGGTCAGGCAACATCTCTGGAGATAAGGAATGGGTGACGTTTTGGGTCGGAACCCTACTTCAGACTTGGATTTGTCACATGTTTGAAGGATACTTAGATGCAAGCAGACTTGATTTATCTTTCTGTGAGTGTTTAGTTTGTGTCCGCTGTGCAAATCCAGTGACTTCAGGTCATAAACGTACCTCCGTCGTGCACTGGAGGAAGCTGTACCCAAGTAACAGCGATGTTCATTATCTGGTCGTGGCAATGAAAACGGTGCTTAAATCTGAGGAAAATGTTAAAGCATTTTGGACTCGACACAAGTGCAGTCTGTGAAGGGACTTTTGGTCCTGGTGGCATATCTAAGATGAAAGTTGCTTTAAACCTACACGTCCCTGTGCTTTCTAATACATGCCTGTGTGTTGAGTAATAGTTGCCTGCTGATTGGTTAAAATCTCCATATTACTGTACCATGTGATCAGTCGGGTTGCTAGAAAGTAAATTAGTTACACTGTGGTCTTTAGCATTTCTAGGAAATTTAATGCTCCAAAATATTTAATGCAAGTGGAGAGAAGGACGAACAAAAATGCCCAATTTAATCCGTGTTGTTTTAAAATAGAACTGGAAAATGTGTGAAATTCTTGGATAACCCAGTTAATCGATATAACTTTCCACTGCTAAAATCCCAGGTCTGTTTGTAACGTCCTGATTTTTTTTTTTGTAAGTACTTTCCCTTTTCGTCAAGGCTGCTTCTAGGAAAAGCAGTCCAAAGTCCACAAAGGATCAGTTACACCAAAGGGATTGATACAGTTCTCTTACACACAGTGGCAACAAAAAAAACCTCTCTGGCAAGGCCGATTCAAAGAACTGTGATGGTTGTGTAAGCACCTCCGAATGCAACGTTTATTTACTGAACAATGATGGTGAACTTAGTGTGTGTAATAGTTAGGGCCACACCGTCTTTAATGGTTGAATTTGTCACCAGTGATATCGCTATTTCTGCCTGGCCTATTCTTTCCTGGACAGTATAATTCAGTACCCTTTTCATACCTCTGGTTTTCCTCTCCCCCCTCTCTCATTCTGAAGAAGGGTCTCGCCCTGAAAGGCCCCTGTTCCTATGCTCCAGAGACGCTGCCCGACGCTGAGTTACTCCAAGATTTTGTGTCTATTTTCAATTTTATTCTTTGTCGGCTATAACACGTTATTATTAACATTTAAATAGGGGGAGGAATTATATGGGTTGGGTTTAGGCATGGGTGTGGTAGAATGAACAAAGACTTGATAGTCCAGTGAAAAAAAATTGAAGCTTGCATTTTAAAAACAAAACATTGTGAAGTTAATTTTAGAAATATGGAAAAGTGAGATGAGCAACTTTGGGAAGTATGGACTTCGGATAAACGTTGGAATAGTTTAGTTTGGAGACACAGCATGGAAACAGGCCCTTCAGCCCACCAGGTCCACACTGACTACCGATCACCCGTTCACACTTGTTCGGTGTTATCCCTCTTTCACATCTGCTCCCTACTCATTGGGGGCAATTTAAAGAGGCCAACTCACCTACAAACTCACATGTCTTTGGGATATGGAAGGAAACCAAAGGAAACACAGGTGGTCACAGGGAGAACATGCAAATTCCACACAGGCAGTGGCAGATGTCAGAATATAACCTGGGTCTCTGGCGCTGTGAGGCAGCAGCTCTACCAAATGTGCCATTGTGTTGCCCAATATAAATAATACAGTATTTAGGAAGGAACCGCAGATGCTGGTTTAAATCGAAGATAGACACAAAATGCTGGAGTAACTCAGCAGGACAGGCAGCCTTTCTGGAGGGAAGGAATGGGTGATGTTTCGAGTCGAGACCCTTTTTCAGACTGATCTGAAGAAGGGTCTCGACCAGAAATGTCACCCATTCCTTCTCTCCAGAGATACTGCCTGTTCCGCTGAGTTACTCCAGCATTTTGTGTCTATCTTAGAAGTGATATTTATGTCTTAATTATTTCAAAGGCAATTAATCAATAGAGGTCCCACTGGCCTTAAATGATCATCTGCATTGTTTTACAAAATTGCACTTTTTAAAAATAACATGCCTAGTTTTAAGTGCTATATTGTTAGGTATTTTTCCAGTGTAGAAGTTGTGGTTTGGTCACGACAGCCCGCCTGCTATTTTCTTCCCCAAAAACCAAGGGCAAGAGGCCTCTCGCCTGGCTGACTGTCAGGCTGTGATTTACTCTAAGTTTAAGATGTTAATGAAAAATACACCCACTTGCAACACATTGGTATATTCCAAATGCTGTGAAGTTGGCTTGTTTTGGCAGTTTAGTGTAATGGCTTTACAAGGAACTGCAGATATTGGCTTACACAAGGTCTCAATGTTACATCTTGCACTAAATGTTGTACCATTTACCATTTACCTGTGCACTCTGGACGGCTTTGATTGTATTCATAAGTCATAGGATCAAAATTAGGCCATTCGGCCCATTGAGTCTACTCGGCCGTTCAATCGTGGCTGATCTATCTTTCCCTCTCTACCCCATTCTCCTGCCTTCTTCCCGTAATCCTTGACATCCTGACTAACCAAGAACCTGTCAATCTTCGTATTGTATTTATTTACAGTCTTTGACTGGATAGCAGGCAAACAAAAGTTTTTTACTGTACCTCGGTAAATGTGGGTAATAAACTAAACTAAGTGCTGGAGAAACTCAGTGGGTCAGGCAGCAGCTCTAGAAAACATGGATAGGTCATGTTTCAGGTTGGAATATCTTCTTCTTATCGAGTCCACACATGAGATTAGAAGTTGTTCAGCCAGAGCTGAACACACTTCTCGGCATCTGCATACAATGGTGTCTGTCTTGTCGCTTCTTGTGCGTGGTGGTGGAAACAGGGCCGTGATGTGAATGCTCTATCCTTGGCCCCAGGTTGGGATATGATACGATCATATGGAGATTTAGCCTGCCAGGTTTGTCCTGCAGACTTTAGAGATACAGCACGGAAACAGGCCCTTCGGCCCACCAAGTCTGCACTGGCGAGCGATCACCCCGTACACTAACACTATCCTACAAACACTGGGGACATTTTTACTGAAACCAATTAACCAGAAAACCCATGCGGTCACAGGGAGAATGTGCAAACTCCGTACAGACCACACCCGTAGTCAGGATTGAACCCGGGTTTCTGGCGTTGTAAGGCAGCAACTCTACTGCTGTGCCATGGATAGCAAAGGTGTGGAGGAATATGGGTCAAGTGTGGGCAAACGAGCACCAGGAATGAGTTGGGCTGAAGGGCCTGTTTGCTTGCTGTATGGCTCTATCACTCCAAATGCTCTTGGTAATCTAATCAATGCTTTAATCATCTGCCATTGTATGCCTCCATGTTGTATTTTGATTTATATTTCTTGTAGAACACCTTGGGATGTTTCTCACCTTTAAAGCCAGTACATGAATAAAAGTCGTGTTGTTAATTGCATTTATTTAGTCCCCGTGCAGTTTCAGTTCTTGACACTCGTCCAAATTAGTCTATTTCATGGTTAGACTCTCTTCAATATGTGATTGAACATCTTCCACTGGCCCAAGGGAAATTTCGGGCCAGCCCCGCTGAGTTACTCCAGCACTTTGTGTCATTTTTCTTAGTGAAATGTCATGTGTGCACAACGCAATCCACTGCATGAATGTCACCTCGTTCACAATTATTCCACAATAATATTATGGATTGGCCCACCTATTTTCTTTGAAATGGAGGCATATTTGTTTGAATATTATTGGCAAATGGATTGCTGTTACCAGGAATAGTTTGGGTTTAGTTTTATGGTTGTCACGTGTACGGGGGTACAGTGAGAGGCTTTCTTTGCATGATATCCAAACAGATCAGATCATACCACGCACAAAAATGCAATCGTCAAACTGGTTCAATAGGCCCAATAGATCAAAGGGGAAGATACAGAGTGCAGAATATAGTTCTCAGAATTGTTGTGCATCAGTTCCATGGACTAATCCAATGTCCGTAATAAGATAGAGGTGAATCGGGCAGTACCCTAGCTCATGGAAGGAATGTTCAGATGGCTGTACAGGTAGGCACATTGGCACAGCGGTAGAGTTGCTGCTTTACAGCGCCTGAGCCCAGGGTTCGATCCTGATTATGGGTGCTGTCTGTACGGAGTTTGTACGTTCTCCCTGTGACCGCATGGGTTTTCTGTGGGTGTTCCTGTTACCTCCCAAGCTCCAAACACTTTGGAGATTAATTGGCTTTGATAAAAAATTGCACTTTGCCCATAATTATGCTAGTATATGGGGTGATGGTCTGCGTGGACTCGGTGGGCCAAAGGGCCTGTTTCCAGACTGTATTTCTAAAGTCTAAAATAAAGTCTAAAGCCTGATAACAGAGGGAAGAAGCTGTTCCTGGGACTGGTGGTGCACACTTTAAGTAATGGTTCTGGATAATTTAACGTGCGCTTAATTGTAACACTGTTTTTGATTTCCATGTGAATTAAGTTCAGTGGTTTTTGTAGGACAGTTTTTGAACAAACATAACTCTGCAAAAAAAAACGAATCTTCATGCAATTTCCCCCATCCCCTAAAATAAATTAAAATCAAAACAAAAAGGGAGCACGGTCCTGCTGCTGGTAGAGCTGCTGCCTCAAAGAGCCAGAGACCTGGGTTCGATCCTGACCTCAGGTGGTGCCTGTGTGGAGTTTGCACGGTCTCGCTGTGACCACGTGGGTTTCCTCCGGGTGGGCTTCCTTCTGCATCCTAATGACTTGTGGGTTTTGAAGGTTAACCATCCTCTAAAATTGCCCCTAATGCGTAGGAAGTGGATGTGAAAGTGGGATAACATAGAACTAGTGTGAACGGGTGATCGACGGTCAGCATGGGCGGTGGGCCGAAAGGCCTGTTTCCACGCTGTATCTCCAAACTAAGTTGAAGGTTTAGTTTAGTTTATTGTCATGTGTACCAAGGTACAGTGAAATACTTTTTGTTGTGTGCTAACCAGTCAGTGGAAAGACTATAAATGATTACAATCGAGCCATCCACAGTGTATGGATACATGGTGTAGGGAATAACATTTAGTACAAGGTAATGTTTGATTAAAAATGGTCTGAGGGTCTCCAATAAGGTGGATGGTAGATTAGGACTGCTTTCTAATTAGTGATAGGATGGTTCAATTGCCTGATAACAGCTGGGAAGAAACTGCTCTGAATCTAGAGGTAGACACAAAATGTTGGAGTAACTCAGCGGGACATGCAGCATCTGATTGGAGTGTAGGAATGGGTGACGTTTTGGGTCGAGACCCTTCTCTGGGGTACTTTTTTCACTCTTCTGTACCTCTTGCCTGATGGGAGATGGGAGAAGAGGAAGCGACCAGGGTGAGACTAGTTGTTTAAGAAGGAACTGTAGATGCTGGAAAATCGAAGGTAGACAAAAATGCTGGAGAAACTCAGCAGGTGAGGCAGCATCTATGGAGCGAAGGAAATAGGCGACGTTTCGGGTCGAGACCCTTCTTCAGACTGATGTGGGGATGGGGGGGGGGGGGTCGGGAGGAAGAAAAGAAGAGGCGGAGACAATGGGCTGTAGGAGAGCAGGGAAGGGATGGGGAAAGAAGGAAAAAGCAGGGACTACCTGAAATTGGAGAAGTCAATGTTCATACCGCTGGGATGTAAACTACCCAAGCGAAATATGAGGTGCTGCTCACTCTGGCCATGGAGGAGGCCCAGGATAGAAAGTTCGGATTCGGAATGGGAGGGGGAGTTGAAGTGCTGAGCCACCGGGAGATCAAGTTGGTTATTGCGAACTGAGCGGAGGTGTTGAGCAAATCAATCGCCAAGCCTACGCTTGGTCTCACCGATGTAGAGCAGTTGACACCTAGAGCAGCGGATGCAATAGATGAGGTTGGAGGAGGTGCAGGTGAACCTCTGCTGCACCTGGAAAGACTGCTTGGGTCTTTGAATGGAGTCAAGGGGGGAGGTAAAGCGACAAGTGTAGCATTTCCTGCGGTTGCAAGGGAGAGTGCCAGGAGAGGGGGTGGTTTCGGTGGGAAGGGACGAATTGACCAGTGAGTTATGGAGGGAGCGGCATCGGCGGAAAGCCGAAAGGTGTGGCCAGTGGTGGGATCCCGTTGGAGATGGCGAAAATGTCGATGAGACTAGTCGTTGATTATGTTGGTGACCTTGCTGAGACAGTGTGAAGTGCAGATGGGAATCAATGGATACTAAATACAAAAGTATGTTTTTGATTTTTGAACTGCTGTAAGAAAGCACTTTGATTTTTTAATATAATAAGAGCGGAAATAATTTTGTGTAATATTAATGCTGTGTGTTTTGTTCCAAAGATTGGTGATATCTAAGATCCATCATTAACATTGATCCTGAGCACCAAATAGATCAATACATTCATAAATGAATAGTTATTTCATAATAGGTTTATGATCTTATACCTGCTTACCTGTAGGTAAAAGTACAAATTATCAATATCAAAACGTTAACCATGGACAAATTTCAATCCAAGTCATGTTCCGCAAATGACTAATTCAACAAATGCACTAGATTAGAAACAAAGAACTGCAGATGCTGGTTTATACCAAAGATAGACTTGAAACGTCACCTATCCAGAGATGCTGCCTGATCCTGTGAATTATTCTGCTGTTTTGTGTCATTTTGTAAAATGAAACAGGGGGGATCTTATAATAATAATAATAATAATGGATTTTATTTACGGGCGCCTTATACCGAGGTCTCAAGGACACCATACAGAGATTTATAGAAAACATATAATCAGAATTTAAAAAAAATAGGTTATAAAGACCAATACATAAATCAGGGACAGAATTCCTTCCAAAAACACAAAAAAAAAAATCAAAAAAAAATCAGAAGCACAATTTGAGGAGAGAGCAGCGGCAATTTAACGCCAGCGTCCACTCTCCCCTCCGACCGCCATCTTGAACACAGACTAACAAATACAATTACAAACAATTACATACAAAAATCATCCCCCCACAATGATTTCCATTGTGGGGGAAGGCACAATGTCCAGTCCCCAGCCCCAGTTCACCCAAAAAAAGTCAGGCCAAATGAAGCCCCCGCTATTGCCTCTACGAAGGCCCGATGATCCTGGCCGTTCTCGCCGGGTGATGTAGCCCCGGCGTCGGGAGAGTCCTCCAGCAGCTGGGCCACCTGGAACGGCCGCATCCCTCACCGGAGGCCGTAACTACGGCTGGAACGGCCGATTTCCCGCAGGCGTCCGCAGCACCTGAAGCCGACAAGGCCGCGCCGACTTGGAGCTCAAGGCTCCCGGTGTTGGAGTCGGCTCCGCCGCCCGCGAATGGTCGCTCCAGTCCCGGAGGTGTTGAGCTCGGCGGTCCAGCTCACCGGAGCTCCAGCGCGTCGGTCCAGCGCGGCGACCCAGGCAAGGCATCGCCCGCTCCGCTGCACAGAAACATATAGAAACATATTAAATTATAAAAGGACTGGAAAAGCTAGATGCAGGAAAAATGTTCCCATGTTGGGCGAGTCCAGAACCAGGGGCCACAGTCTTAGAATAAAGGGGTCATTGAGGTGAGAAAAAACTTTTTCACCCAGAGAGTTGTGAATTTATGGAATTCCCTGCCACAGAGGGCAGTGGAGGCCAAGTCACTGGATGGATTTAAGAGAGAGTTGGATAGAGCTCTAGGGGCTAGTGGAGTCAAGGGATATGGGGAGAAGGCAGGCATGGGTTATTGATAGGGGACGATCAGCCATGATCACAATGAATGGCGGTACTGGCTCGAAGGGCCGAATGGCCTCCTCCTGCATCTATTTATTATGTTTCTATGTCTTTTTGAAAGATGGTACTCTTTATTTCAATGTAATAAAACAATAACTGGAGATGCTGGTTTTTACCAAAGATGGACACTGAGTGCTGGAGTAACTCAAAGGGTCAGGCAGCATCTCTAGAGAAAAAGGATGGGTGATGTTTTGGGTCGAGACACTTCTTTAGACAAATAACACTGCTTGGCTAAGATCTATATATCAGACCAGGGAGTTTCTAGGGTTGAACTGACATCTGCTGAAATTTGAGTTGACGTACTATATTTGGTTTGGATGACATTTGCTTGGGGAAGGAAGAATTAACCACTTGTCTGTGTAAAATGTGCGAATTCATTGTGATTTTGTTGTGGAGATTTTTATTTGGTTGCTTTTCAAAGATAGTTTGTTCTAATAACTTGGCATCCAGTTTGTCGCTGTTGAAATAGACACAAAGTGCTGAAGTAACCCAGTGGGTCAGGCAGCATTTCTGGAGAAAAAGGATGGGTGACGTTTCAGGTCTAACTTTGTTATAAACCAGCATCTACAGTTCTTTGTTTCTATACAAGTTGAATTAGTCAATTGGGGAACTTGACTTGAATTTAAATTTGTCCATGGTTAACATTTTGATATTGAGAATTTGTACTTCTACCAACAGGTAAAAGATCATAAACCTATTGTGAAATCAACAGCTGATTTATGTATTTAATGGTCTATCCATGTTCTCCAGAGATGCTGCCTGACCCACTGAGTTACTCCAGCATTTTGTGTATATCTTTGGTATAATCCAGCATCCGCAATTCTTTTTTTCGACATCTCGTCTTTGTTGGGCTCGGATGGATAATGTTGGTGTTTCCTGCAGTGAGGTTGGAGTATGGGCAAACAAAAACTCTCTTATGGCAGATGTGTTGCCCCATTTGGTGGGGATCGGCAAGACTCATCGAAAAAGAGTCCGGACCCGAAAGGTCACCCATCCTTTTTCTCCAGGGATGGTGCCTGACCCGCTCAGTTACTCCAGAACTTTATGTCTGTCTTCGGTATATATCAACATCTGCCGTTCCTTTCTACACATTGTTTCCATGGGCTTAGGACTGTAATGTAAAGGTGGGCATTGAGCACACTAAGTATTGCAAATGCTCAAGAAATTCAGAGGCCACATTGCAAATGCTCTAGTTGCAATCATTTATCCAGCTTGTGTCTCTGAAGCTCACAACTAATGTTACACAACTTCCCATTTCCTGCACGGAATCCATGGAGATTACACATGGTTGCCATTTATTAATGGATGTGTTTGTGTTTTGTTTTATTTACATAAACAGCTGCAAGAACTTCATGCAGCTGCAACAATGTGTGAATGGAGTAATTGTCAGGCTAAACCTTGACATTTTAGCCTGATATCATTCTTGTTGTGTTGCAGTCATTGCATGTTTTTAGCCTCGTATGACTTGAATGTGGATTGTGAAGAAGCAAGTTCTTCGGTAGAAGAAAGCGAGTACTTGAATAACTTGGCAGGTCATAGTCATACAACATGAAAACAGGCCCTTTGGCCCAACTTGCCCATATTGACCAACATGCCTCATCTACACCAGTCCTACCTGCCTGTATTTGGCCCATATCTCTCTAAACCTGTCCTATCCATGTACTTGTCCAAAAATACCTACCATCCTTTTGTAAAAACAAAAGTTGCTCCTTGGGTTCCTGTGAAATCTTACCCCCCCGCCCCCACTCCTCACCTTGAACTCACCTGAACTTTGTTTAGTTTATTGTCGAGGTACAGTGAAAAGATCCATGTCTTCTGCTGCTTGATTTCCAGGCAGCATCTCATCAGAACATGGATAGGCAATATTTCGAGTTGGGACCCTTCAGTCTGAAGAAGGATCCCGACCTGAAATGTGACCTATTATCCATGTTCTCCTGAGATGCTGCCTGATTCACGAACCTACTCCAGCACTCTGTCTTCTTTTGTAAACCACCAACTGCAGTTCTTCATTTCAATCGGTTCTTGTTTTGATTTCTGGGTATCACTAATCAAATGCTCCCAATATTTCCAGCTTCCCTTAATAATATAACTGCCTGTGTTTTCACAGTGAGATTGGTAGCAGAGTCGTATAGCACAGAAACAGGCCCTTCAGCCCACCTTGTCCATGCTGACCAAGATGCCCCATCTACACGGGTCCCATTTGCCCACGTTTGGCGCATATCCCTCTAAATCTTTCCTATCCGTGTACATGTCCAAGTGTCTTTCAAATGCTGTTACAGTACCTGCCTCAAATGCCTCCTCTGGCAGCTCCTTCCATATACCCACCTTCCTCCAGTTGTATTTTAATATGAAGCACTTTCACTTCTTCATACCCTCTTTTTTTTTTTTCCCCTCTTGCTCCCCATAAACTGTCAGATAACCTGGCGATAAACAGTTGCAGAATAAAACCCAAATAAATCTGGTTGAGGAAAATCTACAATGTTAATTGGTTTTGGTAAAATTTGTAAATTATCCCCGGTGTGCGTAGGATAGTGCTAGTGTGCAGGGTGATCGCTGCTCGGCACGGCTTGTGGGCTGAAGGGCCTGTTTCCACGCTGTGTATCTGAAGAATAAAGTTTAAAATAAAAGTGGGATTAGTGCACAATTTGTGTATATGAGTGCATGATGTTCAGCACCGACTTTGTGGGCCGAAGGGCCTGTTTCCATGTTTCATGTCTCTGAATCCCCAACTCTGAAGAAGACGCATGTGATTTGTTTGTTTAATCGAATGAGGGATTGAGTAAAGGAACAAAGAGTAATTGAGTCTGTGCAGAAAGTGCCGAGTGTAGATTCCTTCCAGCAGAGAGTTATGAAACACAGACTGTTTTTGCTCTTCGCATTCATGTCCTTCGGAGGGTTACAATATCTGTCGGGAAAGTGAGGAATCATTTTAACCAGACTACAGGCTTCCTCCCACACTACAGGTTTGTAGGATCGTAGGCTTCTGTAAAATTGTAAATTGTCCCTAATGTGTGTAGGTAAGTGCTAGTGTAGGGGGATAGCTGGTCAGCGCGGATTCGGTGGGTCGAAGGGCCCGTTTCCGCTCTGGAAACGTCTGGAAAGTCTAAAGTTTAAAAACCTTCAACTTTGGTGAAAACTTTCACTAAAGTTTCAATCTATTTTCTGAAACTGGAATAAATGTTTCAGAAAAATTCCTAAATAAAAGGAGCTGATGGGCTTTAGGAGAATTATTTTTGTGGTCATTTCAGTCAACTGGTTATTTTGTATCAGCGACATTTTTTTTGTTAATGAGAAAGTTTAAAAATTGGTAAATGAACAAGAGACTGCATATTTGAATTGTTTCCTGTATTCTGGCATAATGTTACCAATAAAAGGGCGGCACGGGGGCGCAGCGGTAGAGTTGCTGCCTTGCAGCGCCAGAGACCCGGGTTTGATCCTGATTACAAGTGCTGTCTGTACGGAGTTTGCACATTCTCCCTGTGACCACGTGGACCATGTCTTTGGAGTGTGGGAGGAAACTGGAGCACCCAGAGAAAACCCATTCAGGTTACGGGAAGAACGTACAAACTGTACAGACATCACCCGTAGTGAGGATTGAACATGGGTCTCTGGGGCTGTAAGGCAGCAACTCTACCGCTGCGCCACCATGCTACCCAAAAGTGTGTAGGATAGAACTAATGTATGGGGTGATCGATCGCTGGACGGCGTGGACTCAGTGTGCCGAAGGGCCTGTTTCCACGCTGTATCTTTAAACAAAACTAAAAGCTGTTGACTGGCTCTGTTTCTTCTTCATCTCTCCATTCAGGCTGGTACTGGGGAGCTCTCACTTCCATTGAAGCGCGCCAGATCCTGAATCAGACCACCGAAGGCACGTTTCTGGTGAGGGACAGCTCTAACCCGCAATATCTCCTCACACTTTCTGTCAAAACAAGCTCGGGACCTGCCCATCTCCGCATCGAGTACAACGAGGGAAAGTTTGGCTTTGATTCGGTGGTGTTGGCAAAACCAAAGCTGAAGAACTTTGACGATGTGGTCGATCTGGTCCAGCACTATGTCTCGGTGTCCAAGGGCGCTCACAACGCACATGACCAGTCCATCGCACCAGTGACTAAAGATACAGTCATCCATCTGAAGTTGACCAAACCTCTATACGTCGCGACGCCTTCACTTCAACACCTTTGTCGGATTATAATCAACAAAAGTACCAAGACAATCCAAGAACTTCCTCTACCCACCAGATTGAAGGAATATTTATTAGAATACCCATTCCACTTATAAGCAAGTCAACCGATAGTAAATCATTCCAAACAGGTGGATGGGTGAGCGAATGAATTAAGTGGCTGAGAGATTCGTACACTGAGATGATCAACTGTTTTATGTGAGGAAGAAGCAGCATGACACACCATGCGATCGATGGATACAAACTAACCAACTTTTTTATATTTGGATCCAATTCATCAAAATACTTTTTTTTGTTGTTTCTTGTTTAAATATAATTGTTTTTGTTTTATGAGGTTTCTGGCACGTATTTTATTTTTCATTCTGTATTTCTGTTGCAGCTTTTCATGGTGCACTATATACTGCTTGTACCTTGAACTCCTGGGATGTGTTACATAAGGAATATTTCTTGTGCCTCACTTGGGAAGGGATGGGAGGAGGTGACGTTCTGTGCCGGGTCAGGAGGATGGATTGAAGGGAGGGTTAACACTAAATATGAGTAGGCTCTCAAATGCTTTGTTTTCGCTCGATTGCCAAAATGAGTTGCTGGAATAAGTGGGACTGTTGGCCTTGATGGCGAGACTCGTTGTAGAACTGCTAGTGATCCCAGGAGTCTTATAAACTCCAATACGGGTTAAACTCTGGACATTCACCCTTGATGCAAGTTGGTAGTGTCTTTCTAGTTGAGAAGCAAACTAAGCTCTTCCAGGAAGATGGTTCATGATCCATTCTAGGGCGGTGTGGGAGTTGGGAGAAGAAATCGGCATTTGTTTTTGCTTCCTATTGTGAGTTGAGCTAACTTGTACCAGTAGCATACCTGACACTAACAGAAGCTTGAGACAAAGGGTAACGATGCAAGCCAAGCGGCAACATGAAACCTCAAACCTTAGATAATAGGATAAAACTTTACAGATTATCTGTGTTAATACGTATAAGACCTTCTTTAAACAATGAACCAAAAGGGCGGCACAGTAGCGCAGCTGGTAGAGCTGGTGCCTCGCCATGTCAGAGGCCCAGGTTCGATCCTGACCTTGGGTGCTGTCTGCGTGGAGTTTGGGCGTTCCCATTGCAACCGTGGATGTTTCCTCTGGGTGCTCCGGTTTCCTCCTGCATCCCAAAGACATGCGGGTTTTTAGAATGATTGGTCCCTTGTGTGTAGGGAGTGGATGGGAAAGTGGGATAACACTGAACTGGTCGGCGTGGACTCAGTGGACCGAAGGGCCTGTTTCCATGCTGCATCTTTAAAATTAGAACTTAAAAGAATTGAGCGTTAATGGTAATTGTTTTTTTAAATATGTAGGGAACAAAGAAACGTGATGTCCAGATAATATTGAATGATGAGGAATGCAATGGAGCCGGCACTGGTTTCTCTGAATGAAGAAAGCAGCTACTTCTTTGCATTGCTGACTCCTAATAATCTTTGGAACAAGGAAAGGCCACTGAGGCTGTGAAACTTGTTGTGAGCTATGAATGTGTGCTATAGATAGCCACTGTATTCCGTGACCCACTTTAGGATTTATAGGGCGACACAGTGGCGCAGCTGGTAGAACCGCTGCCTCACAGCACCAGAGACCCGGGTTCAATCCTGACCTCTGCTTCGATCCTGTTTGCATATGGTTTGCACGTTCTCCTTGTGACTGCGTGGGCTTTCCTCTGGGTGCTCTCATTTTCTCTCGCATCCCAAAGACGTGTAAGGTTTGCAGGTTAATTGGCCTCTGAAAATTGCCCCCTTGATTGCCCCCTTGTGTGTAGGGAGTGGATATAAAGTGGGATAACATAGAAATAGTGTGAACAGGTGAACAATGGCCGGTGTGGATTTAGTGGGCCGAAATCTTCCTAGTGGAATCTAGCAATTAAATATATTGTGTGTCTGGACTGTATGTACTGGATTTTACAGGTGGCTGAGAGCTATTGAGGTGAGGTGCTTTAAGATGAGATGGGAAAGATTTACCTTATTTCCCGGCAATGAAGACGCTATTTTTTACCTTAAAATAAGGCCCGAAAATTTGCCTGCATCTTGGAGGCCGAAGGTTAGATTGTTAGCCAAGAAAGATACTTGGCTATTCCTCTGTACAGCAGCTGTAAAAGGACAGCACTGCTGGTGGGGGGGGGGGGGGAAAGAGTTCTTTCCACAGCGTGTGAGGAGTCTGGCCCGGGTCAGCACGGCTGGGCAGCCAGGGGTAAAGTTGCTTGGAAGCCAGGAGCATTGAGAAGGAGGGGGTTGGGATCATGCCAGCAACTCACTCAGTAGCTCGGGTGGCTGCGAGCGGCCGCCGGGACCGTACAACAGAACTGCAGCCAGACCCGGGACACGCAGGCGACCTGGGAACTGCAGCCAGTCCCAGGGACGCGAGGGATCTGGGAACTGCAGCCAGTCCCAGGGACGCGAGGGATCTGGGAACTGCAGCCAGTCCCAGGGACGCGAGGGATCTGGGAACTGCAGCCAGTCCCAGGGACGCGAGGGATCTGGGAACTGCAGCCAGTCCCAGGGACGCGAGGGATCTGGGAACTGCAGCCAGTCCCAGGGACGCGAGGGATCTGGGAACTGCAGCCAGTCCCAGGGACGCGAGGGATCTGGGAACTGCAGTCAGTCCCAGGGCACGCAGGTGATCTGGAAACTGCAGAAAACTCTTGATCGTGTCTACACGACTAAACAAAACTCTTGATCCTGTCCCGCCGGCCTTTTTTCAAAATTTAGCAACTCAAAATGGGGGTGCGTCTTTGATGCAGGTGCGTTTTCATTGCCGGGAAATACGGTAATAGGAACTTGCGGGGCAACTTTTTCCACACAGAGGATGGTGGGTATATGGAACGAGCTGTTAGAGGAGCCTGTTTCCATGCTGTATCTCCCAACCAGACCAACTGGTCCTTAATATCACTGACTTGTTCAAAGTTTAAGCTTCCATAAACACACTATACCTACCTCAGATAGGTTTTGCAATAGGATATTTTCAATCGATACCATACTTTGACTTATCCCAAATAATGATTCTGTATGGAGAGATTTGCTTTTGAGAATGAAATACAGGAAATCTGTTTTATGTATTGAACAGTGAGATCATACTGGTTCCAAAATGGTGCCACTTAACTGGGCAGGAACACTGGCCTAATTTCACTGGGCATTTACACTTATTAATCCAACAGTGACGTCTCAGAAGTAAAATGGCCCCAAAACAATCCCCAATTGGTTTTCAATTGGCAACCTAAAAGTCATGATGCGATTCAAGTTCCAAAACGTCCCTGATGTTCAAACATGTTTAACAATGATCAAAACTGATGGAAATATTAACAAAGCATGGAGTTAATAGAACAGAGATCAGTACAGTACAGTGCATCACAGGAGCAGGCCCTTCTGCCCACAATGTCTGTGCTGAACATGATGCCAAGATCAACTCTTATCTGCCTGCACATGATCCATATCCCTCCATTCCCTGCAAATCCATGTGCCTATCCAAAAGTCTCTTAAACCCCACAAACATATCTTGCATTTTATTGTATAATGAAAATTCTGCTTGAGATAAATAAAAAAATAAAAATGGAATCACTACAGATATCAGTTGGGAACTCATTAGTTAAATCCAAGACCCAATTGCTTTTAGTTTGGATTCCAGGCTTGTTGCTCAGGTGTCCAAAGCTAAAAGGGGATTTTTAAAGATATTTGTTTCTGTTTAATTTTTTTTTAGTTATCTCAAGCAGTTATGATGCTCATTATACCATGAAATATGAGATACATTAGTGGCATTTGAGAGACTTTTGGAAAGGCACGTGTGAATAGAGGGATATGGATCATGTGTCGGCTGATATAATGACTTTCTAGTGGAATCTAGCAATCAAAGATATTGTCAGATGTTTGTCTTTGAATGCTGGACTTGTGTGTCTGGAGTGCATGTACTGGACTTTCCAGATATCCAAATGGCTGAGTGCTATTGAGGTGAGGTGCTTTAAGATGAGATGGGAAAGATTTAATAGGAACTTGTGGGACAACATTTTCCACACACAGGGTGGTAGGTATATGGAATGAGCTTTTGGAGGAGGTAGTTGAGGCAAGTACTATAAAAACATTTAAAATATATTTGTAGTAACAAGGAAATACAGATGCTGGTTTACACAATAGGACATAAAGTTCTGGAGTAACTCAGCAGGTCAGGCACCATCTCTGGAGTAACATGAATGGGACTCTTCTTCAGACCGACTGGCATAGCTAGTTGACATAGCTAGCTGGAGCTTCAATTGTTTGGTACGAGTCCTGATAAATGCTTCCTGCAACTCTTCCTGACCCCACCCCCACTTCAATAATTTGGCCACAAGTAGAGATAGATGTTGAGATTCAGTGGGTCGATTCAGTGCTTGTTTCTGCACTGTATCTCTAAACTAAACTAAAATGGTTCATAAAACACCCTAAATCTAACGGTTGCTCTAATAGCAATTGTCCATCAATAGCAATTGTCCAGATTTTGGTGCTTGTGGCTCCAACAAATACCCTTGATGTCTAGCGTTGAGCTTGGACGTGTGTGGAAATAAATTGTCTTTTGGAAACTTCCTGGGTTTCATTGGCAAGACACGGCATGTTACCTGTAACCTGGTGGTATGGTTGAACTAAAATGAGCCCCACCAAAACTGTGGAGAAACTGTTAACAGACCACAAAGTCGCACACCGGATTTGGTATCTGCCAAGTTGGTTCTTTTTAAAAATGTTTCCTAATGCCTCTGACAGTGTCATAAATGTAAAAATATCCCAGAAGAAAAACATAATTAAATAGCCATTTACTTTTCTCCCCTTTTACTCCATAGCCACGTAATCTTCATTTGATGAATGGGACAGTGAACGTATACCAGAACTAATCTGGACCAGACTCCCCATTTTAACTGCTGGATAATTTCAGCAACTTGTTGCTCCATTGCTGAACCCTGTGGCAAATCACGGTGATAGATACACTGGCAGGAAGTGTCAACAAATCCCAGCAAAATCTGGACCCATATAAAGGTCAAGATGGTTCACGATGGCCAATTATTGTTGGGGTGCAGAACATCATATGACAACACGTTTCCAATCACTAATTCACAATGGCTGCAAATTGGAAGTGCTCCGTTTTCTTTCACCCTACTCTGTGGTTGTTTCTGGAGTTAATTATAATATCTAGTGTTTAAAGCTAACTCTGATCTTTTGTTAACTTTGAAGACGGCACGGTGGCGCAGCAGTAGAGTTGCTGCCTTATAGCCCCAGAGAACCAGGTTTGATCCTGTCTGCGGGTGCTGTCTGTACGGAGTTTGTACGTACTCCCCGTGACCGTGTTGATTTTTCCCAGGTCCTCCGGTTTCCTACCACATTCCAAAGACTTGTGGGTTTGTAGGTTAATTGGCTTGGTAAAATTTTTAATTATCCCCTCTTGTGTAGGATAGTGCTAGGAAGTGGGAATCGCTGGTCGGCGCGGACACGGTGGGCCGAAGGGCCTGTTTCCACGCTGTATCTCTAAACTAAACGTGAAATAAAAATAAAAACACAGACCGGTACTTCATTCTTGGATTTAAAGAATTTATGATGTGTGATTCCAATAACAACTCAAATATATTACTAAACTTTCAAAGAAAATGTTGCCAGATACCCAACTTCTTGTTCATGTTTCTTCCACTGGGGCTATTTTGTTTTTCTAAGCAAGAACACACTGTACAAGAGGCATTTTGCCTTTCATTCCGGGTTGAGGTTATTACAAGCATTCACATACAGAGCAAATGGCTGAAATAATTATACGAATTGTGCAGTATTGGAACGGCAACCTGTGTTTTTTTTTCTTCTATTGAATCCAACATATTTGCCATAGACCACAAACTTATTTTTTTTTATATTTGATTTTTTTTCAAAATTAAAGTGAGCATTTGTCTTTGAGGGCCAGAATTTGGTGGAAAATGTTCCATGTTTATGCTAGGATTTGACACCATTCTTGGCCAAATGGTTTATTTTTAACAATTGGAAGTGATGATCCTTAAATTAAAAAAAAAAAATCCTGTGAATAATATAGGGAAAATTAGATACTTTAAAAAATGAACAGCCCAAGTATGGATATTTTGCAGACACGGGTAGGAGAACTAGAAAATAGTGCAACCAAATGTTTTATTATTTTACATGGTGACCGATTTAGCTGAGCAAAAGTTCATTTTGAAACTTTTCCCCAGCTGTACCTGACAATGTTGGTACGAGCCATTGCTGAATATTTTTAGTCTGAATTATATGAAATGTTGTATTCATTCTGCATTTCATCCACGTTGGATTTGATTTCTGAAAATAGATTGCTTGGTCTAATTCTGTAGAGCGCGATGCATGTTTGGCCTTCACCACCTTTATGGAATTAAAATGTTTGGCTGATTAGAATGGGAACTATGAGTATTTAGTGCAGCAACTAATCCCACCCAAGTTGGATCACTGTACACATTGGAAATTGTGCTCCAGTTTCAATGGTATTTTGTGTTTGGAAACCACAAATGAAGCTAATATTTACCCTCTCTGCAAAAAATAACAAAAAAACTCAAAAACTCATCAAGTAGAATTTGCATTATTTGACTGCGAACAGGTAGAAAGAAATAACATCTTAAATTAAATAATCTAAATTTTTATTAAAAACGGAATTGTTGATTAATACTATTTTTAAATTGAAAAGGGATGATCATAACGTTTGGGCGCAGTGGTAGAGATGTTGCCTTGCAGTGCCAGAGACCCGGGTTTGATCTTGACTTCGGGTGCTGTTTGTACGTTCTCCCTGTGATCGTGTAGGTTTTCTCTGGGTGCTCTGGTTTCCTCCCATGCTCTAAAGACGCACAGGTTTGTAGGTTAATTGGCTTTGGTAAAGATGATAAGATGAGGGTTTGAACATTTATTCTGTAATTATGAAAATGATGGATAATTAATGTAAAATTAATGTAATGGCTCCTTAAGAAAGCTGATTTATTTAGTTTTTCATCCTCTACCTTTGCTACAGATCATCTTAAAGTATTGATGTTTTCTTTAATTGGAACAGTGTTTCGGGAACCTTGCAGTCTTGAATGACAATGATGTGCTCAATTACTGCCAACCATGCATGGGTTCAGTTAGTGGGGGGTTTTCTCCCTACATGGTGTCTTAACAAAGACATCCTTTCCGTGTTCTCTTTGAGTTGATAATTAATTCCTTCTTTGAGATCCCTGCTGAAAATCACCAACAATACCACAATGAAGCCAACTTTTCCTAACCAGTATTAATAAGGTAATTAGTGACATGAGCAGAATGGCTGATCTCTCTCTTCCCCCTAACCCTATTCTCCTGCCTTCTTCCCATAACCCGTGGCACCCGTGCTAACAAGAATTTATCTATCTCTGCCTTAAAAATATCCATTGACTTGGCCTCCACAGCCTATGGTGGCAAAGAATTCCACAGGTTCACCACCCTCTGACTAAATCTAAATGACTTGAACAAAAAGAATATATTTTGTTCTCTCCCATTTTGTTTTTTTTATAATCACCAGCTTGCCTTCTGAGTCTGGTCCACCAGTAACTTGATCCGTGTGCCTAAATCCCATTTTAATTTCAATAAATTAAATTTGCCAAGTGTGAGGTAACAACGCAGAGTATTTCATTTTGGTACAACCACAATGGAAGCAAAAGTGTGTGTCTGATAAGTGAAATTCTGAATGATGACTTCAGAATTCCAACCTAGCTAAGATTATAAAAAGACCAAAGTAGAATTTGGATACCAATGCAAATGCCCCAAAGTCTAGTAACTCAGCGGATCAAGCAGCATCTATGGAGAAAAGGAATAGGCAACCTTTTGGGTCTAGACCCTTCATTGAGACTCTACCTGAAATATCACCCATTCCTTGTCTCCAGAGATGCTGTCTTACCCGCTGAGTTACTCCAGCATTTTGTGTCTATCTTTGGTGTAAACCAACATCTGCAGTCCCTTCTTCAACTCAATGTTTAGTTCCTGCCAGAAAGGTTAATAGTTAATCGTTCTAGACCAATTGTGCAGGTGCAGAATTTAGAAAGCGTTCAGTTTTACATTTTGCTACTGTTTTTTACTTTTAGTGCCAATGGTCACTATTTCCCAAAATAGGAAGCGTTCAGATGCATTGCTGTAGAGAGAAACATGTCTAGAGTATTAATGCCTACGTTTTATTTGTTGCGCTTTTACAGTTATTATTTTACAAGGAACATGGAAAAGTAAAATAGGACCAGGATAGGTGGCCCTTCAAGGTTGTTCCACTGTTCAATACAATCACGACAGATCTGATCTTGGGCTCAGCTCGTTCGCTGCCTGTTTCCCATAACTCTTCTCATTATTATGCCACAAATGGGCGGCACAGTGGCACGGCGGTTGAGTTGCTGCTCTACAGCGCTAGAGGCCCGGGTTCGATCCTGTCCACGGGAGCAGTCTGTACGGAGTTTGTACGCTCTGCCTGTGCACGCATGGGATTGCTCCGGGTGCTCTGGTTTCCACCCACACTCCAAAGACGTGCAGATTTGTAGGTTAATTGCCTTCTGTAATTTGTCACTAGAGTGTAGGATAGAACTAGTGTACAGGGTGATTGTTGGTCGGCATAGACTTGGTGGGCTGAAAGTCCTGTTTCTACGCTGTATCTCTAAACTAAATGTGTCTGTCTCGGCCTCAAACATTGATTGATTTCAGCTCTTTAGGCTAGACAATTACATTGTTTCCATTCATCTCCATCTTAATTGGACTACCCAGTGTCAAACTTCCTGAGAGGAAAGTCATGAGGAATTCCCAGTGTTATAACTTAACCCTTTTGTTTAATCATGAAACTGAGGGGGGGAGACAGATTTCATAGGAACCTGAAGGGCAAAGTTTTCACTCAGAGGGTGGTGTGTATATGGAGAGGAGGTAGTTGAGGCAGGTGCAATAACCGCATTTAAAAGACACATGGACAGGTACATGGAAATGAAAGGTTTAAAGGGATATGGGCCAAATGCGGGCAATGGGTCAAGCAGGAAGGGCCATCATGATCAGCATGGACAAGATGGGCTGAAGGGCCTGTTACCGACTGTAGGTCGCTCCCTCGGTGAGAAAAGGATTGTGTGGTGTTGTTCCGTTTGTTTGCAATTTTTCTATTACTTGGACAGAGATTCGGCCCACTAACGAGGTCTCTATAATTTGTGATGTGGTTGATATTATTTGTGTAGGGATTTTGAATTCACCTTTGAGTTCTGTACGAGAAATCTCTTGTGCTTATCACGTTTTATGTCAAGAGTTCACCTGTGTGTAAAACAGGAATTGACCACCTTTTTGATGCCGTGCATCTATCAATCACACATCATGTGAACAAGTTGTCAGGGTGGTCGTAATGTCTGGAGCTACTTTTTATTATTTTTAAGAAGTAAAAAGCAGCAAATATTTTGGAAATGAGACCTGCATAGACAAGATTAATAATAGTAAAAGATTGACTGAGTTTCCTAATTGTGCATTCATTCAAAATATGTAATTATTTAGTACCATTTTGTATTCCTGACTTGTTTTAAAATTGAACTGATATTAATAATCAAGAAAATAACAGGAGCTAAGTAATGCAAATAGATTTGCTACAACTATCCACAAAGTCCACCTTGCTTCCATTTTACTGACTTCCAGTCTTGTGAACTGTGGGATTTTTCTGAGCTGAATTTATCCTGTACAAATCTTTTGACCAGTTGTCTTGAATACTGGAGGTCTTGTTCATGTGAACAGATCTGTTTTCTCAGGAGGAGTCTAAGCACTCCAGAGCACTCTACTATCTCAGTGTGACTACCAGCAGCCTTTATATCAACTGCTGGGAAATAGCCAAGTTATGAAAATGGTGCACACGCAAAAGTAAGTCTTTTGTGTTTAATATCTTAACAACTTTGTGGTGCTGAACCATTTTTGGTTATTAACATGTAACTCCCTCCTGGTTCCTGACATATTATTGTACCTGCAAAACTATCATTCAATCGACAATGGACACTATTCAACTATTAATATTCTTTTCCTGACATATATCTAAACTGCCTTTAAAAATGTCTTTCGAATGTTTTTTTCCAAGATCACTGTTGAACGTTATGGCTTAATATGGCTGTTTAGTTTAGAGATACAGCACGGGAACAGCCACCGGGCCCTTCAGCCACCGGGTTCATGCCGACCAGTGATCCCCGCACATTAATACTATCCTACACCCACTGGGGCCAATTTTTACATTTACCAAGCCAATTAACCTACAAACCTGTACGTCTTTGGAGTGTGGAAGGAAACCGAATATCTCGCAGAAAACTCACGGGGAGAATGTACGAAATCCGTACAGACAGCACCCGTAATCGAAATCGAACCCGCGTCTCCGGCGCTGCATTCGCTGTAAGGCAGCAACTCTACTGCTGCGCCACCGTGACTGCCCTTTATTTAAAGAGACCGTGTAAATGGTTTGAATTACTCAACTTTGGGCAGCACAGTGGTGCAGCTGGTAAAGCTGCTGTCTCACAGCCAAGAGGCCCCGATTCGATCCTGACCTCTGGTGCTGTCTGTGTGGAGTTTACACGTTCTCCCTGCGACTTTGTGTGTTTTCTCCGGGTGCTCCAGGTTCCTCCCACATCCTAAAAAAACGTGCGGGTTTGTAGGTTCATTGAACTCTGTAAATTGCCCTTTAGGATGCAAAAGTGGGATAACATGGAACTAGTGTGAGCGGGGGATCGATGGTTGGCGTGGACCGAGGGGCCTGTTTCCATGCTGTACCTTTCAATTGATTCTGAAGAGGAAGAATTAAGTCTATTTATTCCCACGATAGATGTCGTTTATTAACCATATAATTCAATTCAATCTTTGTAAAGCAGTTTTTAATAAACAATCGATAGAGGGATTATTAAACTGCTTTACGAAAGGGTGTTCCTTTTAAATTCCTGGAGTTGGGAATTACTTCAATAGTATTTTTATCCCTGCTCTCCAGTTAGCATTGGTGCAGCCATTTCTGAGAAATGGGAATATAGATTATGTTTATATGCAAATGTTTTTTGGACTCCCCACTTTATTAGCAGCATGTCTGATAAAAGCACAAAGTAAAATATAACGGATTCTGTTTACAGTAAGATACAGGAATGCATCTAGTTCTTTATTTTATATTTTTATATTGTTCCTGAAAAAACGATTATGTTGAAAAATGTGGACATAGTGACTGACGGCGTAATATCCCTGGTTTATGCTTTACAATTGGTCTTATTTACATTGAGAACTGTTTTTTTTTTTAAATCACACAGTAGCTGAGTATTTGGTGAGCGGCGGAGTGTCAGCTAGTGTCAACAGATCTATAATGTATTGTTGGGAAAACTAATCTGGTCTCTCAGTCAAAATCTGCGTTGGACAAAGATTATCACCAGTTAATGGTGCATTTACGTATTGTCTTTGCGGAAATGCAAAAAAGGAGTGAACTTTTGAGATATATTCAAAATCTAGCTGACACATAATTGGTTTGGGTTGTGCAACGAGAATGTGTAAAATATTTTAAAATAGTCATATATGGCAGGCTGCACTTTATAAATCTTCATGGATAATAGATTGTGATAAATAGACTTTCTTTACAACGTTTTGCTGAACTCTATGATAATTTTTGAAGTCTTCAGTCCAGTATTAATATCCCAATTTACCAACAACCAAAAACTGGACTGTTTGAAACCTCATGCTTTTAGATGAAAGAAAACTAAATATTAAATGTGTATTAATAGTGTTTGAGACTAACACCGTTACTGTGTTAATGTTGATAGATCCTGTATGCAAACCTGTATAAAAATAAGCTTCTTGGCTAGTTGACTAGAAAGTTAATTCTGGTTGGCCTGTATGTATTGATATCTGTATTATATTTAATTGACAGTCCTGTTTGTTACATTGCTGGAACAGCCGGCACTGTAAATTTTATTCACTGATGTTTACACCATGTCTTTGGAATTTGTGAGACTTGTTTTCATTCACACTCGAATAAAATACTGCTGAATCTTTTCATTCTCTGTGTGTGTTGTGTGTCTGATTAAATAAAATGGTTGCTGGGTTCAGTGATGTGGATAGCTCCTTTTATTGTTAATCTGAGGAAGGATGTGCTGGCATTGGAGAGGGTCCAGAGGAGGTTTACGAGAATAATCCCGGGGATAATTGGGTTAACGTATGATGAGCGTTTGACGGCACTGGGCCTGTGTTGGCTGGAGTTTAAAGGATGAGGGGGACCTCATTGAAATTTACTGATCAGTGAAAGGCCTGGATAGAGTGGATTTTCCACTAGTGGGCGAGTCCAGAACCAGAGGGCACAGCCTCAGGAAAATAGGATGTACTTTTAGAAAGGAGGAATTTCTTCAGCCAGAGGGTGATGAATCTGTAGAATTCATTGCCACAGACGGCAGTGGAGGCCAAGTCATTGGGTATTTTTAAAAGCAGTGATTGACAGATTCATGATTAATAAGGTGTCAAAGATTATGGTGAGAAGGCAGGAGAATCGTGTTGAGAGGGAAAGATATATCAGCCGTGATTGAATGGCGGAGTAGACTTGATGGGCTGGACGTCTTAATTCATCTCCTATAACTTTTGGACACTCCTTTTTGGTTCGTTTTCAGAATATTTGGCATCAATTTGTGGGTAATTACTTGGACGAGATCAAACAAGTGATCACACCAAGAAAATGAAGCAAACCAAAAAGCTGAAGATCAAAATTAAATTGTCTCCATCTGACAGATCTTAGCAGAAAATGAACTGACAAATCTGAAGGACAAGGGCCATTGCAATAGATTCAGATTCAGATTCAGATTCAACTTTATTGTCATTGTGCAGTGTACAGTACAGAGACAACGAAATGCAGTTAGCATCTCCCTAGAAGAGCGACATAAATATGAGCAGTAAATAAATAATCTAATAAATCCTGGTGGGAGGAGTGTCAGGGGGGTGGGGGGTGATTGGCAGTCACCGAGGTACAGTGTTGAGTAGTGTAACCGCCGCAGGGAAGAAGCTGTTCCTGGACCTGCTGGTCCGGCAACGGAGAGACCTGTAGCGCCTCCCGGATGGTAGGAGGGTAAACAGTCTGTGGTTGGGGTGAGAGCAGTCCTTGGCGATGCTGAGCGCCCTTCGCAGACAACGCTTGCTTTGGACAGACTCAATGATGGGGAGTGAGGAACCAGTGATGCGTTGGGCAATTTTCACCACGCTCTGCAGTGCTTTCCGGTCGGAGACAGAGCAGTTGCCATACCATACTGTCATACAGTTGGTAAGGATGCTCTCGATTGTGCAGCGGTAGAAGTTCACCAGAATCTGAGGAGACAGATGGACCTTCTTTAGTCTCCTCAGGAAGAAGAGACGCTGGTGAGCCTTCTTGACCAGAGTTGAGGTATTGTGGGTCCAAGAGAGGTCATCGGGGATGTTGACCCCCAGGAACCTGAAGCTGGAAACACGTTACACCTCCGTCCCGTTAATGTGGATGGGGGTGTGCGTGCCGCCCCTAGACTTCCTGAAGTCTACAATGAGCTCCTTGGTCTTCTTGGAGTTAAGGGCCAGGTTGTTGTCAGCGCACCATGCTGCTAGGAGCTGGACCTCCTCCCTATAGGCCGACTCATCGTTGTTGCTGATGAGGCCAATCACCATTGTATCATCTGCATACTTGATGATGGTGTTAGTACCATGTACAGGTGTGCAGTCGTAGGTGAAGAGGGAGTAGAGGAGGGGGCTCAGCACACAGCCCTGTGGAACGCTGGTTTTCAGGGTGAGGGTTGAAGAGGTGCGCTTGTCTAACCTAACAGACTGGGGTCTGTTGGTTAGAAAGTCCAGTATCCAGTTGCAGAGGGAGGGGTCGATGCCCAGGTCACCGAGTTTGGTGATCAGTTTAGAGGGTATGATGGTGTTGAATGCTGAGCTGTAATCGATGAACAGCATTCTTACGTAGGTGTCTCTGTTGTCGAGGTGCGAGAGGGCGGAGTGAAGTGCCGTTGAGATGGCATCCTCCGTACTCCTGTTCTTGCGGTAGGCAAACTGATAGGGATCCAATGTGGGGGGTAGGCAGCCAATAGATACAGGCAAGACATGATGTCTAGGTTTAGTTTAGAGATACAGCATGGAAACAGGCTGGACCCACCAAGTCCACACCGACCACCGATCATCCGTTCACACTAGTTCTATGTTAACCCACTTTCTCATTTACTCCCTTCACACTAGGGGCGATTTACCGAAATAAATTAACCTACAAACTCGCACAACTTTGGGATGTGGGTGGAAACTGGAGCACCCGGAGGAAACCCACGTGGTCACAGGGAGAACGTGCAAACTCCACACACAGACAGCACCCGAGGTCAGGATTGAACCCGGGTCTCTGGCGCTGTGAGGCAGCGACACTGCCAGCTATGCCGCCCCAAGAGACAGGGCACTTAGAGCTCGGCGTGGGGCATTTCTCATTCTGTAGACATGCTGTCCTTCACCGGTTTTATAAATAAACTTTCAAATGACTTGGTCAAGCCAAATAATTATTCAAGCCCCATTCAGATTGTATGAGAATAACCTGAAATGATCAGCTCCTAAAATGTATGCATGTTGAATATGGGACAAGAACCAGACATGGGTTCTGCCTTATGGCATGCTTATTTATCATGCCTCTTAATATCACCTTCATTTCATGTAACCACCTGGAATTCACCACATTTATATGTATAAATTCATGGGGGGGGGGGGGGGGGGGACAGATAGGGTGAAAGCACAGTGTCTTTTACCATGAGTAGTGGAATCAAGAACCAGAGGACATAGGTTTGAGGTGAGAGGAGAAAGATTCAATTGGCACCTGAGGGGCAACTTTTTCCACCCAGGTGGGCATATGGAACGAGTTGCTAGAGAGAGCAGAATTACACCATTTGGCCCATCGGGTCTACTCCGCCATTCAATCATGGCTGATCTGTCTTTCCCTCTCAACCCCATTCTCCTGCCTTCTCCCCATAACCCCTGGACTAATCAATGTAGTAGCAACGTAGATGCTATAACAAGGGTTACAAGGCATTTGGACAAGGTACATGGATAGAAAAGGTTTGTAGGTTATTGGGCCAAATGCAAACAGGTGTAGATGGTTGGCATAAGCAAATTGGAACAAAGGCCCTGTTTCCATGCCGTATGACTCCATGACTATGAGTTACTTGAAGTAGAGTCTGAAGAAGGGTTTCGGCCCGAAACGTTGTCTATTTCCTTCGCTCCATAGATGCTGCTGCACCCGCTGAGTTTCTCCAGCATTTTTGTGTACCTATGAGTTACTTATTAGGTTCTTGCCCATCAGTCTGCGCCAGAACTTTTACAAAACATAACGTCGTAGCCAAGGACATTATGTTTTACCTAATGTTTTACATGAGTTCAAGGTATACATGAGCTGCCAAATCAAATGAGATTTTTCAAGAAAGCACATTTTTCCAAGTATTGTTAGATTTATTTGCCGAATTATTCTGTTTAGCTGGTATTCCTTTAGAACCACCGGGCGGCGCAGCGGTAGAGTTGCTGCCTTCCAGCGCCATAGACCCAGGTTTGATCCTGTCTACGTGTGCTGTGTGTACGGAGTTTGTACATTCCCCCCCGTGACCGCCCGGGTTTTCTCTGGGTGTTCCGGATTCCTCCCACACTCCAAAGTCGTGCAGGTTTGTAGGTTAATTGGCTCGATAAACATTGTAAATTGTCCCTAGTGTGTAGGATAGTGCTAGTGGACAGGTGTCATTGGTCAGCATGGACTAGGTGGACCAAAGGGCCTGTTTCCATTCTGTATCTCTAAACACTAAACTCGAAACCAGTCCCAGCTCTAGATTGCCATTCCATGTTTCTGCGCATATTTAATCATTAAAAGAGTAAAATTATAATTTTGTGATGATTTCCAGTAAGCGACTCCACTGAGTGGACAATTAGACACAGCCTGACTTTTGACCTAGGTTGCTTTCAAGAATGAATTGCCCAGGAGCATTGGAGGGTCATCTTTGATGCAAGATGACTGCGATGACCTCTTCTTGTCTCAAACTTTGGCTTTGATTATCTGTGATCTCCATTGTAACTTCTTCTGTATGTGGTGCCAACCAGTCTATTGTCTCATTGAATCTACATAGAGCAAGACTTTATTTAACAAGTTGAAAATCTTGAAAATCACCTGAAATGTGTACATGTGACAAGCCTCTATTCTCAACCGATAGCCCCAGTGAATGGTCACTGTTGTAAAGTAGGGGTGTTATGTGAATTCTTCACCCATTAAGTGTATAGTAAGCTAATGCACACAGGAGTGTGAAACGCACACCGGATTCAGGGACAGTGTCTTCCAAGCTGTTATCACGCAACTGAGCCATCCTATCAACAACTAAGCAGTCCTGAGCTACTATCTACCTTAATGGAGACCTTTGAATAATCTTTCTGAACACAGGCAAGTAGGGAGAGGGGGGGTTGGGGTGGTGGGGGGAGGAACAGCGTATAATCAGGAGGCCCTTCAGGCTACAGGTTCCGCACCGACCAACAATCGACCATACACTAGTTCTATCCAACACAGTAGGGACAATTTACAGAAGCCAATTAATCTACAAACCTGCACGTCTTTGGAATATGGGAAGAAAGCAGAACACCCCGGGAAAACCCACGCAGTCACAGGGAGAACGTACAAAATCTGTACAGACAGCACCTGCAGTCAGGATCAAACTCGGGTCTCTGGCGCTGTGAGGCAGCAACTCCACCACTGCACCACTGTGCCCTTTTTGATAGACAGGCAGTTGGACAAAGGCCAGATATGAACACACACAAGGATTGAGAGAAAAGGATTAGAGAGTTGCAAATTGTGAAGCTAGAGAAATGGCAAGGTGTGAATTGTTTATGAATGTAGGGGGAGGGAAGAAGGAAGATAGGTGCAAAGGTAGTCAGGGCTCGGGGGGGGGTGGGGGAAAGAAAAGAGGGTAGGGGGTGGTCTTAAAGTCTGTTTGTGGCTTTAGTGAGCAAATATTCAATGGTTAAATGGTTCTTTATTGCCACATATGCACAATACAGTGAATGTCTTTTGTACAGCCAGAAATACACACAAAAAAAAGACACAAAAACAGAAAACACAAACAGTCCAAAGTGCAAAGCCCATGTGTTGGAAGTCCTGATGTGCCCCCCGATCCAGGTAAGCATAGGTAAGCCTGACCCTACATCCCTCTCTTCAGCCGACCACCTCTGTGTCCCAGGGGGTGCCTCCTGCAGCCGCCCTTGAAGATGCTGGAGACAATACCCCGTACCTCCCCTGCCGGCCCACTCCTCGCCTCCGTCGCTGCCAGCGGCTCCCTCCTCCTCCAGTCTCCGGCCTTCGGGGCTCCTTGTTCCCTCACACATGGCCCCTGCGCCTTCCTTCCCGGCAGCCAGTTGGTCTCTGCTGTCGCCGGCTGACGGGCCCGTCCTCGTCTCTCGTTCACGATGGTCCTGGTCCACCCTTGTCCGGCCCGCCCTCGTACCTGCCAGTGCTTGTCCGCCCTTGTCCGGCCCACCCTCGTACCTGCCAGTGCTTGTCTGCCCATGTTCAGCCCACCCTCGTACTTGCTGATCCTTGTCCGCCGGGCTCATCCTCGTTCACAGCGTCCGCTGGCCGGGTCCGGCACTGATCGGCTGCGCACCGGCGGCCTAGTCCACACCAACACGGCTACGCAGCGCTCACCGGGAGCTCCTCTTCTGTGGGATGGGAAGGAAAGAGAGGTGGAGTATTGCTTGGTTGCTCTGATGTGCCTACTGTTCCTATCTGTTCTTTACTCTCTCCTCTGGCTTAGAGACAGTCCCCAAGTTGCGAAAGGGTTCCATTCCTCAGAGCAGTTTATGACCCAGAGTTGGCTCTGAACAGAGACGGCGTGTGGGGGAGGATCACAGAAACAGCTGTGTCAGGAGAGCGAGCGGGCGTGGGAAGAGAGGCCACCAGCCAGCCCCACTCACTCACCAAGTCTGCCAGCGCTCCCTGTTCTACTTGGGTTGTCCCTGCACAAGATTTAAGAATTAGAGGCCGCGCGTTGGCCCAACAGCATTGTTACCTTACAGCGTCAGGTTCGATCCTGACTACAGGTGCTGTCTGTGTGGAGTTTGCACGTTCTTCCTGAGACCACTTGGGTGTTCTCTGGGTGCTCCGGTTTCCTCCCACGTTCCGAAGATGTGCAGGTTTGTGGGTTAATTGGCTTTTCTATATTGTCCCTCATTTGTAGGATAGAGTTAATGTACATGTGATTGCTGGTCGGCCAAAGGGTCTGTGTCCACGCTGTATCTCTCAACTAAAGTAAACTAAATGTGTGCATATCATGGATGTGAAACTGTATAAATATCTATAAACAAAAATATGCCCCGGTTACCTCCCACATTCCAAAGATGTGCAGGTTGGTATTTGTAAATTCTCCCTAGTGTGTATGATAGAACTAGTGTATGGATGATCGCTGGTCAATGTGGACTCAGTGGGCCGAAAGGCCTGTTTACACGCTGTATCTCTAAACTAAATTAAAATAAGTCACGTCCTGAAATGTGCCCTTATCCATTCCTTCTGCAGATGCTGCCTGACCTGCTGAGTTCCTCCAGCACTTTGTGTTTTGCTCAAGATTCCAGCATTACATTTCATTGTGTCACCAAGTCATTATGTTTCCTTTGTATGTACTTACAGTGCCAGAGACCAGGGTTCAATGCTGACCTCAGGTGCCGTCTGTGCAGAGTTTGTACGTTCTCCCTGTGATTGGATGGGTTTCCTCAGGGTGCTCCTGTTTCCTCCAATGTCCCAAAGACGTGCAGGTTTATAGGTTAAATCGGCCTCTGTAGAATTGCTCCTAGTGTGTAGGGAGTGGATGAGAAAGTGGGTTAACATAGAACTAGTGCGAACAAAGTTGGTTTACATAGAACTAGTGCGAACGGGTGATCGATGGTCGGCATGGATTCGATGGGCCAAAGGGCCTGTTTCCATGCTGTATCTTTCAATCGATGATGATAAGGTTGCTGCCTCCTTGGGGCAATACATCCATCTTCTCGAATTATGATGACTTCCAAAAATAGCTCAAAGCCCAGTGGCCACTGCCGTAGCACAATCTAGTGGCCTCAGGAAGGCATCCTGGAATTCCCTCTTTCTTTGGTTGTTTTTCCATGAAAGACCATTGCAAATCTTTCTGTTTGCAGCCATGTTTCTGAATCACCTGAAGATATTTTTGCCCACAAATTCAAGCGCTCAGTTCCCTTTTTCTTTGCAAGTGAGATTGAATTGAAGTGCAAAAACAGATTGCTAAACATAGGTAATCGCTCGTGCTTAGGGTGAACGGTACATTCATGACTTCACATTGTTAGCTTTTGTGTATGTATCCAAACACGAAGGTCGATAGAAAGAATGCATCTGTCAGAGAGTGAGTGCGGCAAAGTTCTGTATGACTGGTTTCAGGGATACGGAGTAATTGGATAGATTTGAACAATGTTCTCAGTAGTTTATAAGAATGTGAAGTGATCTCATCAAAATATACAACATTCTCACAAGTCATAGAACATGGAACATGGAACATAGAACGTGGAACATAGAACACAGAACATAGAATACGGAACATGGGACACAGAACATAGAACGCAGAACAAAGAATATAGAACAGACCATGGAACATGGAACATAGAACATAGAACATATAACATAGAACAGTACAGCACAGGAACAGGCCCTTCAGCCCACAATGTCTGTGCTGAACATGATGCCAAGATCAACTCTTATCTGCCTGCACATAAGCCAAATCCCTCCATTCTCTGCATAGCCATGCGCCTATCCAAAAGTCTCATATCCACTAATGCATCAGGACTTGGTAGAGCTGAATGGTAGGGCAGGTGTGAAGGGCTAGAAGCCTATTCCTGCTCCTATTTCTGAAGTCCTTTATTGTACTGGCAGCTGCACTGATAACAGGTATCATCTGCGATGAAATCAATATTCAGCGGCCTCGGTAAAGTCCTAGGGAAGCTGTCGGCAAGGTGAGTAGAAAGCACCATGTTCTGCAGGATCAGTACCAAAGGAGATCGCAATGTATAGACCAGGAATACATTGGAATCTTTGAACCAATCCACATTACTGTGGAGACCAGGTTGATGTTAAGGCATACAAACCCAGGAAAAGGAAGAAATCAAGAGGAACAGCCCACTGCAAGGTAATCTTTAGCCAAAATCCTAAGCTTCACTTCCATTGAAAATCGACATGTGAACAATATTTCTGCCACAGTTCTGGAGCCAAAGCAGCTCCGAGGAATTTCCTGACTTATTTTTTATAAATGTTTAGTTCCAGAACTTATTTCCCAGACAGCTGAAGACATCACTGCCAATAGTAAGGGGAAGAGTATGAGAGAAATTGAAGGAATGCGAGGATTGTTATGCTGGTTATGGAGATAAGGAAGCACAAAGCCATAAAGGGATTTGACACCAAACAGAATAACAAGCTGGTTATAGCCTAAGGACATTTGGCCCATTGAGCCCATGCTGGTTCTATAGAAAAGCAATCTAGCTTTTTGTGGCACAGTGGCGCAGCAGTAGTGTTGCTGCCTTACACCGCCAGAGACCCGGGTTCGATCCTGACTACGGGTGCTGACTGTATGGAGTCAGTACTACCCCAGTACAGTACAGACGGTACTGCCTCAGAATTAAAGGATGTTCCTGAGGAGGAATGTCTTTAGTCAGAGGATAGTGAATCTGTGGAATTCTTTGCCTCAGAAATGGAGTCCAAGTCAATGGATATTTTTAAGGCAGAGATAGATAGATTCTTGATTAGTACGGGTGTCAGGGGTTATTGGGAGAAGGCAGGAGAATGGTGTTAGGAGGGAGAGATAGATCAGCCATGGTTGAATGGCAGAGTAGACATGATGGGCCGAATGGTCTAATTCTGCTCCTATCACTTATGACCTTATGAGTTTGTATGTTCTCCCTGTGACCGTGTGGGTTTTCACCTAATGCTTCGATTTCCTCCCACACTCCAAAGACGTACAGGTTTGTCGGTTAATTGGCTACAGTAAAATGCTGTTCCAAGCAGGTGGGATGTTGCTAGTGTAAGAGGTGATTGCTGGTCGGCACGGACTCGGTGGGCTGTAGGTCTTGTTTCCGTGCTATATCTCCAAAGTAAAGTCTAAAGCGAGTCCCCTTCCCCAACTTCATCAGTCTGAAGACGTTCCTGAGATGTTAAAAGCCCAGCGCATATTTAGTGATACCTAACTGGCAACGTTTAAAGGAGATGGGACATGTTGGTAGGTGTGGGCAAGTTGGGCCAAAGGGCATGTTTCCACACTGTATGACTCTATGACTCCAACACTAAAAACTCCTTTGCTGGTTCCACACTTCCCTCTCTCTGCAAAGACAAGCTTGTCTTTTTTTCTCTCACGTTTCAATGTTTTTCACAAAAGTTTCTCAAAATGCTATTTCTTTCAGCTGTTTCTTTCTCTACAGATGCTGCCTGTAGTGAGTATACATTAGTTTAGTTTAGAGATACAGTGCGGAAACAGGCCCTTTGGCCCACCGAGTCTGCGCTGACCTCCCCGTGCACTAGCACAATCCTACACACTGGGGACAATATACAATCTTTACTGAAGCCAATGAACCTACAAACCTGAACCTCTTGGGAGTGTGGGAGGAAACCGGAGCACCCGGGGAAAACACATGCAGTCACAGGGGGAACGTGCAAATTTCACGCAGACAACATCCAAGGACAGGATCGAACTCGGGTCTCTGGCATTGTGAGGCAGCAGCTTTACCAGCTGTGTCACTGTGCTGCGATGTGCTTGATATTATTTCTAGCCTTCAGGTTTAGTAGAGAATTAGAGTCATGAAGAACCATATCTAAACACATCCCATGATTGAATATAAAACATTCAGTTGTTGACAAATCAAAATAACGTTGTTGAAACAATTCATATTTTCCACCCCCACCAGTCTCATACGCAGACTTTATTTGTTTGTTTAATAATTTCTCAGAGCACAAAAATATCTTGTATCCAACACAAACTATTGAAATATAGATGCAAGGAACTGCAGATGCTGGCATCTTGCGTAGAGCACAAAGTGTTGGAGGATCTGAGCAGGTCGGGCAGCATCTCTGTAGGAAATGGATAGGTGACATTTTGGGTCGGGACCCTTCATCAGACAGATTGTGGGAGTGAGGAGAAAACTGGATGAGAGGTGGGTGGGTTAAAGCCTGGCATGTGATAGGTGGATACAGGTGAGTGGGTGTAGATTGGAAGATCAGTGGACAACTGCTAGAGATGAAGAGACAAAAGGATGTTAGATGGTCAGGAAGTGGCGGCGCCTAACGGCAGCGGCTCGACTGCAGTCCGTCTGTCTTTTTTAAAAATTTTGTCTAGTTAAATATAGTTGTTTGTGGTTTTTGTACTGTTTTTAATTGTGTATATGTGGGGGGCGGGGGGGGGGGGGAGGGGGAAACTTTAAAAATCTCTTCCCTGCACGGGAGACCCGACCTTTTCCCTGTCGGGTCTCCGTTGTCGTTGGGGCCTAGCTCCGTGGAGCGGCCTCCGACCGGGACGACCTGGGGGCTCCAGTCGCGGAGCCTGTGGAGCTGCGGACTTACCATCGTGGGGCTGGCCGGACTCGGAGCGTGAGGAGCGGTGGTGGCTCGCTGCTGCGGCCCGACTCCGGAGCTCCAGCTGCAGCTGCAGAACCGTGGACTGTGACAGCGGGAGCTCGCGGGTCCGGGTGAGAGACCGCTTTCCGGAGCTCCCGCAACGCAACTTCTCCCGCCCCTGTCGCGGGGTTGGAACGACCCGAAGCGGGGCCGTAAATCGCCCGGCGCGGCTTAATGGCCGCGGGACATTCCAGCGCCCGCCGGGGGCTCCAACTTGGTGACTTTTGGGCCCGGAGCGAGGCCGTACACTGCCCGGCGTGGCCTCAACGGCCGTGGGACTTAACATTACCCGCCTGGGGCTTCAACATCAGGAGAAAAATGGTGCAGGGGAGAGAAAGGACTTTCACTGTGATGGATGTTTTTCTGTAGATTGAATTGTTTGTGTGTCGTGTAGGAATTGTTTTGTTTGTATGGCTGTAGAAATGGAATTTCATTTGAGCCTCTTTGAGGTTCAAATGACAATAAAATCAAATCAATCAATCAATCAATAAGGAAAATAAAAATGTGAAATGTAAAGCCTGAGAGGGGTATAGGTGTAAGGGGACAGGGCGGTGTGGTTTAGGGAAGGGAGAAGGATAGTGGAAGGAATGGGTTTGCACAAGTGTGTGGTTGGCACAGGGAAGAGAGGGGGGAAAAGGTAGGGATTACCTAAATGTGTAGAATTCAATGTTCATACCATTAGGTTGTGAGCTAACCAAGCGGAATATATGGTGCTGTTAACTACAGTTTGCATGTGGCCAGACTCTGGCAATGGACGAAATGGGAAAGGGAGTTAAAATGGTTAGTGGTATCCAGTAGGCCTTGGCAGACCAAGCACATGATCGGCAAAACAGTCGCCTGTACTCTCGCCTTGCCCATGTAAAGGAGGACATATCGAGAGCACCAGATGCAGTCGATAAGGTTAGAGGAGGATAGACACAATATGCTGGAGAGAAGGAATGGGTGACGTTTCAGGTCGAGACCCTTCTTCAGACCGATGTCAGGGGAGTGGGCGGTACATAGATAAGGAAGTGTATAGATAAGGAAGTGTAAGGTGTGAAAGGGCAAAGGGAATGGAGATCAAGGAAAATGTAGAATGGATCATTGTTAGTTGGGAGAAGGCAACAACAAAGCAAACAGAGATAAAATGTAGTCAGAGACAGTAAGACTGGTCGGAGAACTGGTAAGGGGGAGGGGATGGAGAGTGAGGGAAAGCAAGCGTTACTTGAAGTTAGAGAAGGCAATGTTCATACCGCTGGGATGTAAGCTGCCCAAGCGGAATATGAGGTGCTGTTCCTCCAATTTGCGCTGGGCCTCACTCTGATAGTGGAGGAGGCCCAGGTCAGTGTGGGAATGGGTGGGGGAGGTAAAGTGATGAGCTGAGAGGAGGTAAAGTGATGAGCTTCCACCTGTACCTCTGTCGCACCTTCCTCAATATTAAGAAAGGTCTCACCAAAGCCATATGCAATAACAGTCAGTGTCTTTACTCTTGTGCTCAAACTCTCTTGCAATAAAGGCCAACATAGCATTTGTCTTCCCATTTCTTTTCATGTTAAATTCCAATGATGTATGTATCAAGAAACCCAGGACTTTCTTCACACCAACATATTTCAGTCTTTTACCATTAAAAGGATACTTTGCTCTTCTAATTTTTTTTTCTACCAAGATAGGATAGCATAGGTTTGGAGGGATATGTGTCAAGCACAGGCAAGGCAAATGGGACTAGTGTAGATGGGGCATGTTGGCCAGTCCAAGGGCAAGTTGGGCTGAAGGGCCTGTTTTCATGCTGTATCTCTATGACTCTATGAACAAACTCACATTTTTCCACATTCCAACACATCTGTTTGGTATTTCAGCATTGGACAAAATAACCTCTCTATCTCTGTCCAACTGAGTGGTTGTAAAACACTCAATGACATCTTCCATGGCTGCACTCATGTGAAAGCAATGCATTTATTCATCAACCCTTCACCAGTAAGGCAAAGGAGTTAGTTACTGACTTCAGGAAACAAGGTGGTGTACAGGCCCCAGTCAGCATCAATGGTGTCGAAATGGAGGTGGTTGAGAGCTGCAGGTTCCTGGTGTAAACATTACCAACAATCTGAATTGGACCAACTACATTGAAGTTCTGGCCAAGAAAGCACACCAACGCTTCTACTTCCTCAGAAGACTAAGTAAGTTTGGCATGTCTCCAATAACTAGAGGGCGGCACGCTGGCCCAGCAGTAGAGTTGCCGCCTTACAGCGCCAGAGACCTGGGTTCGATCCTGACTATGGGTGCTGTCTATACCCTACCACTACGCACCCAAAAAAAATGTTGGTTCATTTGACAATTAATCACTTAAATTAAACGCTCTTAAATTGATGGAGCAGAAGGAATTCCTACCTAAATATTTGTATTTGGCTTTATTTTAGGCTGGATTTACTGCTCATTCACAGTTTTTAAAAGGTCTAACCATTCTATTCCATTTTAATATTTTAAATATGGATTAGAGATTTGAAGTGCTTTAATTAAAGTTACTTTAAATATGTAAATAACATTTTTAATAACTTCACAAATCATAGGAGCAGAATTAGGCCATTCAATCTTGGCTGATCTATTTTTACCTCTCAACCCCATTCTCCAGCCTCTCTCCATAATCTCTGACACCCGTACTAATCAAGAGTCTGTCAATGTCTGCTTTAACAGCACCCAATAACTTGGCTTCCACCGCCGCCTGTGGCAATGAATTCCACAGATTCACCACCGTCTGATTAAAGAAATTCTACCTCAATTCCTTTCTAAAGGTTCGTCCTTTTATTCTGAGGCTATGGACTCTGGTCCCAGACTCTCCCACTAGTGGAGACATCTTCTCTGCATCCACTCTATCCAGGCCTTTCACTATTTGTAATGATACGCCACACTTTCACCTCTAAACAGTTTGGCCAGATTTTAAAAACTTTTAAGATTACAAAGATTATTGAAAAAATTAAATTTGTTAATTACAGTAAATCAGACCCTTGATCAGCTTAAGCAGTTTATAGGAATCGCCTTAAGCAGCAAGGAATAATATGCATACCAGCACCTTTTTGTCTACAAAAAAAATCGCTGAGTATAAATGAGTTGTAAATACACCTAATAAATGCATTGTACTATTGTAAAGAGGTCCAAGATTGAAATGCGGCGTTGAAAATTCAATTCACTCTTTGCGATTTTTATAAGGTTATATTTAACCAGTAACATTAATCCTTGTTACTTTCTATGTAACCATAAATACTTCCTAGAAAATGTAGCGTAAGCATATCGTTTTCTTCCAACTTCTATAAATGCTTTGCTGTGTTTCTTTTGGCCAGAAGTTGTTAAACTGTTTTGGATGGGAACTGATTTGACCCCAAACCAAAAGCATTGGAAAATATTTGCTCAACACTTGAAATAGTTACGTGCCACTTGGAAAGAAAGACCTAGTTAGCAAAGAATGGAAATTTTTAATCTTCAAAGGATTTGAGATGGTGGGAAATCACATTACTGTTATAAATTGATTCATTGCTCTGTTTTTAAACTCATCAAAACCAGATATTTGGCTTTTTATGGTTCATAATTGAAATTTCGAGCCCAACGCACGTTTTTCAGCAGGAATTTCTTTTACAGTATGAATTTAAGAGTCAGGAAGAGCGAGTTAAGTCAAGAGTGTTTAATTGTCAAATGAACTGACTATTTATTTGCCGACTCAGTGGCACAGTGGTAGAACTGCTGCCTCACCGTAGCAGTGACCTGGGTTCGATCCTGACTAGGAATGCTGCCTGTGCAGAGTTTGTACCTTCTCTGGGTTTCCTCCGGGTGCTCCGGTTTCCTCCCACATTCCAAAGATGTGCAGGTTTGTAGGTTAATTGGCTTCTGTAAAAAAACAAATTGCCCCTAGAGTGTAGGATGAGAAAGTGGGATAACACAAAACTAGTGTGCGGGTGATCAAGGATCAGCGCGGACTCGGTGGGTCGAAGAGCCTGTTTCCACGCTGCATCTCTAAACTAAACTAAATTAGAATAATGAAATATATAAGGTTCCTTAAACTCATTAAATAAATAAACTAAACAATTAAATTCTTGTGGCAGCAGAACAGGCATAAAAGCATAACACAGTATAATGTATATATTAAAAAAAGCAATAAATGAATAACCCCAATACTAGTGCAATAAGAAAAGCATGAAGTTGCTCGCTGCAACACAAAAGAGTCTACAGTTCAGCGGATAGTGTTGTGTAATGTTCCAGTGCCTGATGGTTGTTGGGAAGAAGCTATTCTTGAACCTGGAGGTCATGTTTTTCTGCCTCCTGTACCACCTTTCCAATGGTAGGAGTAAAATGAGAGCATGGCCAGGATGGTGTGGTTTAAAATATAGGGTATATTTTTCCATTTTTTCTTGTACTCTCTTTTTCTCAAAATGAAGGTTTTCACAGTTGAGTCGTTGTGAAAATGATTTGCCTGGAGTTTGTCAGGTGACGATAGATTCGCAACTTTTTGGCAGGAAACTTATCTTATTCTGAAATATTTCCCAGCCTATCAAGCAACTGAGGTCTCTTCAAACAAACTGGTGGAGGAATCTTCACATGCAGTGCCTAAACCGCGATGTATTCACCCGCTTAGTTGTTAAATCATGTACAAAAAGCAAAATAGAGTTCAAGAAAGTCTGGACAAAAGAAATAAAAGATATGATAGAAAAATAATTAAAAGAGTGCATCTTTTCTTTTAAATCTCCAACACAACGACACAGCTTCCCAGCTGTTATCAGACAACTGAACCGTCTTCTCACCAACTAGAACGCGGTCCTGACCTCCCATCTATCTCATTGGAGACCCTCGGACTTTCTTTAATCGGAATTTACCTGACTTTATCTTGCACTAAACGTTATTCCCTTTATCCTGTATCTCTACACTGTGGACGGCTTGATCGCAATCATGTATAGTCTTTCTGCTGACTGGATAGCAAGCAACAAAAGGCTTCAATATACAATGAACAATAATACAGTAAATTAGCAGTGATATTAGGTGATCAGACCATAATAGTGCAAACTGAAGAACATTGCATGACCTTTATATAAGGTCCAGAAGATAAACACAAAATGCTGGAGTAACTCAGCGGGTCAGGCTGCATTTGTCTCTCTGACAGTAGAGGAGGTCCAGGACAGAAAGTTTCCCACTCAACTGATGAAGAGCCTCGACCCTAAATGTCACCTAGCCCTTTCCTCCAGAGCTGATGCCTGACCCGCTGAGTTACTCCAACATTTTGAGTCTATCTTTGGTGTAAACCAGCATCTGCCGTTCCTTCCTACTATTATATAAAGAATAAAATTAGTTCAGTGTTGAGTTAGGGTTGTGGTTAGTGTTGGTTCAAGAGCCTGATATTTGATGGGATGAAACTGTTCTTGGACCTGGAGGTCACGGTTCTCAGGCTAACTTCTAGGTTCTTCCCGAAGGTAGCAGTGAGATGAGAGCTGGCCCAGGATGGTGCAGGTCTTAGATGATATCAGCTGCCATCATGAGGTAACACTTCCTGCAGATCCCTTTTAGTTTAGGAAGGAACTAGAGATGTTGGTTTATACTGAAGACAGACACAAAATGCTGGAGTAACTCTGCGGGTCAGGCGGCATCTCTGGAGAAAAGGAATAGGTGACGTTTTGGTTCGGGTCCCTTCTACAGACTGGAAGTATTCCTGTCTGAAGAAGGGTTCTGACCCGAAACTTCACCTATTCCTTTTTCCAGAGATGCTGCCTGACCGACTGAGCTCTCCAGCATTTTGTGTTTATCTTCCCTTTTAGTTTATAGAGAAATAGCGTGGAAACAGGCTCTTCGGCCCACCGGGTCCGTGCCGACCAGTGATCACCCATGAACTAGTTCTATCCTACACTTTAGGGACAATGTAGAGAAGCCAATTAACCTACAAACCTGCATGTCTTTGGGATGTTGGAGGAAACGGGAGCACTGGAAACCACAGACTTTCCCACTTTGTTGGTGGGGAAGTTAATGCTAATATTGGACTGGGCAACGTCTTCCAGTTTCTATGGCCTCCTTCGTTCTTGGACATTCAAGTTATCGAACCAGGCTATGTTTCAACCAAATATACCATAGACCTGTTCGATAGAGTATTCGACAGCATGCTGATTCTCCTCAAACCACTGGGGAATTAAAAGTGATGAAAAGCTTTGTAATTACATCAACGTGCTGGCACCAGGGCAGATCATCAGAGATGGAACCTGAAGCTGCTGACTCTCTCCGCGACCATCCCGTTGATGAAGAATGGTTCATGGACCTCACAGAGCTTCTCAATGCTAAACAATGCATGAAAAGAACACTAAAGGTGGCAAGGGCACAGAATGTACTGTGAGTACAGACTTCCACTGTAGATCTTTAAGACATGGCCTTCCGAAGGGGGGGGGGTGCGATGGGTGCGATCGCACCCCCTATTTTTCCTGAGTTTAAAAAAAATCCAGAGTAAAAAAAAAATTGGGGCGCAATATTTTTTTATTTGGTACCCCCAACAAGTAACTACTAGTTATCCGGGAAGTGCATGCGAGGGGAGGTAAGTGTCGAGAAAATATCTCTTAACACAAGTCAACTATCTCAGAACGCCTGTTGTGGACGGGGAATGTGTATAAACTTCCAGTAAACTATCAGTGGAGATGGAATTAATCAAGTACCCCTTGATCTAGTGTAAAACCGGATTGGCGGGGGGGGGGGGGGGAGGGGTGGCATATCTTATAGACACTTAAAGAGTAGCATCACAACTGACAGAACTTGCCAAGTCCTGATTAATGTAGTTACTGCCTTACAGCGGCGGAGTCCCGGGTTCGAACCTGACCACGGGTGCTGTCTGTATGGAGTTTGTTCATTCTCCCTGTAACCTTGTGGATTTTCTCTGGGTGGGCTCTGGTTTTCTCCCACATTCTAAATATGCACGGGCTTGTTGGTTAATTCGCTTCTGAAATTTGTAAATTGTCCCTAGTGTGTGTAGGATAGTGCTAGTGTACAGGGTGATCGCTGGTCGGTGCAGACTCGGTGGGCCGTAGGGCCTGTTTCCACACTGTATGTCTCAAGTCTAAAGTCTGAAAGTCTAAAGATCTTTTGGAGAAAAGTTGTCACCTTTAGGGTGAGGACACTGTCTGTCTTAATTGACTGATTGAACAATACAGCGTGAAAACAAACTCTTTGGCCAACCGAGTCCACGCCGACCATCGATCACCCCGAACACTAGCACTATTCCACACACACTAGGGACAATTTACAATTTACTGAATACAATTAACCTACAAACCTGACGCCTGTTCTGGGGAAGGTTCACACGTTCAATGTTATCCCACTTTCCTACCCTCTGCCCACACAATAGGGAACATTTTACAGATGTCAATTAACCTACACACCTGCACGTCTTTGGGATGTGGGAGGAAACTGGAGTATGTGAGTGGGTTAACATATGACGAACAGTTGACGGCACTGGGTCTGTACTCACTGGAGTTTAGGAGGATGAAGGAGAACCTCATTGAACTTACCAAATAGTGAACGGCCAGGTTGTGGAAGGATGTTTTAACTAGTGGGAGATTCTAGAACCAGAGGGCATAGCCTCAGAATAAAAAGACGTACCTTTAGAAAGGAGATGAGGAAGAATTTCTTTAGTCAGAGGGTGGTGAATCTGTGGAATTCATTGCCACAGGTGGCTGTGGGGGTCAAGTCATTGGATAATTTTAAGGTAGAGATTGACAGATACTTGATTAGTAAGGGTTCAAGGTTTATGGGGAATGGGATTGAGAGGGGAAGTTATTCAGCCATGATTGAATGACAGAGTAAACTCGATGGGCTGGATGGCCTACTTCTGCTCCTTTGAATTATGAACCTGGAGGAAAGGCACGTGGTCACAGAGAGAATGTGCAAACTCCACACGGACAGCACCTTAGGTCAGGATCGAACCTGGGTCTCCGGTGCTGTGAGATAGCAGCTCTTCCAGCTGCGCCACTGTGCTGTCTTGCTGTGTGACACTACCATTGTACTAACTGGGATGGAGTTGGGTGGGAGCTAACAGATCAATACGGGGCATTGACTGGGTGCTGTGAAATGTCAGCAGCAGCAGTAATGTGCGCCATCACAACCTGTGACCCTACACCATAGCATATCCGTTGACCAACCATAATCTAAACAGAAAATGCCCTCAAACTCAGCAGGTTAGGCAACGTCTGTGGAAAGAGAAGCAGTTAATCTTTCAGCATCTTGCCACAGATTGGTATTGGTTCATTGTTGTCGTCAGATACAGTGAAAAGCTTTTGTTTGCGTGCTATACAATGAAATCAGATAGCACTATGCATGAGTACAATTGGGCCGGACGCAAGTACCATAGGTTGTGCAAAGAGAAAAATACCAGAGTGCAGAAGATAGCTTCTCTGGATCATTGCATTACAGTTGGAGAGAAACTGTTTTAGGGTGGCACAGTGGCGCAGCGGGTAGAGCTGCTGCAGCCATGCACCAGAGATCCAGGTTTGATCCTGACCTCCAGTGCTGTCTGTGTGGAGTTTGGACGTTCTACCTGTGACTGCATAGGTTTCCTCCGGGTGCTCCATTTTCCTCCCACATCCCAAAGACATGCTGATTTGTCGGAAAGATGCCGGTTTTTGGGATAACACAGAACTAGTATGAATGGGTGATTGATGGGCGTGGGAACGAATGTGGAGAGGATGTTTCCACCAGTGCAAGAGTTTAGGACCAGAGGGTGCAGACTCTTCAAATGGACATACCTTTACAATGGAGACAAGGAGGAATTTCTTTAGCTAGAAAGTGGTGAATTTGTGGAATTCATTGCCACAGATGGCTGTAGAGGCCGTCATTGAGTATTTTTAAAGTGGAGATTGACAGGTTCTTGATTAGTAAGGGTGTCAAAGGTTACTGGGAGAAGGCAGGAGAATAGAGTTGAGACGGAAAAAATAGATCTGCCGCAATCTAGTGGTGGAGAAGGCACGATTGGGTGAATGGCCTAATTCTGCATCTGGTTCAAAGAGTGGTGGGTGTATGGACCGAGCTGCCGGAGGAGGTGGTTGAGGCAGGTACTATCACAATGTTATAGAAACATTTGGACAGGTACATTGATAGGGTAGATTTAGATGGATATGGACCAGAGAGCAGAAAATTGTCTTTCAGTATTGTAGTATTACAGTTCTAGAGAAAGTGATCAGGGCTGGCATTAATGGCGCAGTGGATAGAGCTGTGGCCTCGTAGCACTGGAGACCTGAGTTTGATCCTGACCTCTGGTGCTGTCTGTGTGGAGTTTGCATGTTCAGGCAGGTGGGACTAAAGTAGATGGGGCACATTGGTCGGTGTGGGCAAGTTGGGCCGAAGGTTCAACGCTATATGTCTCTATGTCTGCACTGTATGATCTTATGAACAGAAAATGTTTAAAAGAGTCGCTGATCACCCAGTGGTGACGTTTACCATTTTCAATCAACTCGATGCACTGGGTCTGATGTTAAGAGAAGGTTGAGAAAGCTGGATGTAGCAAATGTTGTACATTTGCTACATCCACGGACCGAGTGCAGAACTGTTTACGTGAGCGTTTACGTGTGGCTTACTGCGTAAGTCGGGGAGTGGCTGTATCTTGCACACCGAGGCTCATTTGGGGTTTTGTCAGGACCAGTCTTGTCCAGTCTTGGTCCAAACCACAGAAAATGACCCCTTGACCTACGATGTAAGATCAATGGTGGAATCAAAAAACCCGGGTAAAATAATTGATTGAAAGAAAGAGCACAGAAACAGGACCTTCAACCCACCAAGTCCACGCCGAACGTCGACCACCCGTTCACATTAGTTCTATGTTATCCCACTTTTGCATCCACTATCGACATGCCAAGGACAATTATACGGAGGCCAATTAACCAACACCTCTGAACATTTAGTTTAGAGCCAGGAAAACAGGCCCTTTGGCCCACTGAGTGTGTGCTGATCATCAATCACCACGTCGCCTTCCCATGGACGTGTGGGTCGACTTGTGAACTGGCGCCCCTCTCCTTGCTCGCTCCCTTTTGTTCCCAGGGCCGGCACCTCCTGCAGCTGACCTCGAGGGCGTGGTAGCCCAGACCCTGGTTCCCTCTCCTCTCCAACCAGCATCGCCCCTCACCGGTCGGGCCCATCGTCATCTCCGGCTCCATCCTCGGTCTCTGGTCTTCGGGGGACGAGCAGAGGTCGGCTCGGTGGGCTGCCCCTACAGGCCGCTGTCCACCAGATTCTCTGTGCAAGGGCCAGCTAATCAGCTTCTCCCTGCAGGCCACAGCCCTCTGAGAGCTTCCTTGTTTCTAAGACAGTCCCATTTGGCCCACATCCCTCTAAACCTTTCCTATCCACACACCTGTCCAAGTAGCTTTTAAATGGCGTCATTCCTATCCATTGTTCCTGCATCAACTACTGCCTCCGGCAGCTCGTTCTTTACAACCACTACCCTCTGTATGAAGTTCAGACAGCACCCGAGGCCTGGATTGAACCCGGGTCTCTGGCACTGCATGGCAACTTCTCTTCTTTGAAGGTATTTGTTGACTTTGGTTTCTAGACAGTGACCTTTTCACTCTGATGTGCCAACAATTGGTCCCGTTGTGTAATATTTTATCTTTCAGAGTCTGCTCATTCTAAATCGCATGTGAAAGATCAACCTTTTGGCTTTGAGTAAAGCTACCCGTGTACTCATGCGTGGTTTGGTGTGGTGGGTGTTGTTGTTTTTTTCCAGAATCTCTTTCAAATTGGTGACCTTGTTTCCAGTGGGGAGAGATTTTCATCTTGTTTATTGGGCTCAATCCAAATTCACATCTTTGAGATGAAAGCATTGGATTTGGACTCTCTCTACTACATACAGCTTTGAGCATTAGCCCAAAGATACGCTGCTAAGCCAGCCTTTAACTTGGTATAAATAGCACTCTGGTTGAATAAAGGCAGATTATTCCACACCATTTCCTGAATTTAATGTTTAATGTTTAGTTTTATTATTGTCATGTGTACTTAATAACTGTAAAAAGTTTTTCCTAAGTTCATAAGTCATTGGAGCAGAGCCTACTCCGCCATTCAATCATGGCTGATCTGTCTTTCCCTCTCAACCCCATTCTCCTGCCTTATCCCCGTAACCTTTGTCTCCCTTACTAATCGAGAAGAAGTTTGTTTGCCTGAAGAAGGGTTTCGGCCCGAAACTTTGCCTATTTCCTTCGCTCCATAGATGCTGCCTCACCCGCTGAGTTTCTCCAGCATTTTTGTCTACCCGATTTTCCAGCATCTGCAGTTCCTTCTTAAACAATTGTTTGCCTGCTATCCAGTCAAAGAAAATTCTGTAACATGAATGCAGCCCAATGGTATGAAGGTTGAATTCTCCAATTTAAGTTAACCTCTAACCCCCCCGACTTTTCTTCCCCACACACCCCACTCCCCCTCTTTTCCCCACCCCATCCCCTCCCCTGCGCCCGCTCCCCATTCACACCTATTGCTCCCCTCCACCCCCTTCTCCCCTGCTACTTTCCTCCCCCTGTCCTCACAATCCGCAACTCTTCAAACCCATCTCACACCTATTGTTCTTATCTCCCGCCTTTGTTCCAACCATCCGCCTGTCCCAAAATCCCCCTCGCCTGCCTCTCCCCTTTTCCAGCTTTCTTTTTGTCCCCCCCACAATCAGTCTGAAGAAGCTTCTCGACCCGAAACATCACCTTTAAATGTTCTCCAGATTTGTGGCCAGCCCTGCTGAGTTACGCCAGCATTTTGTGTCCATCTTTGTGACAAATCTTAATCACTGCCAGTTAATCTACCTGGCACCTATCTACCTGCTCCTATGATTTATGAACTTATTATTATTATTTATTTTAATATTTTTATTTTATTAGAAGTAAGTACAATTGTATACAATCGTATTTTCATAATACATTTTATGTACAGCTTCTTATTTTTTTATTATAGTAAAGAAGAAAAAGAAAAAGAAATTAGATAATAAAGTATAGAAAAATGTGAGATATATAGTGTGTGGTGAAGAAAAATAGAGAATGAAAGAAGAAAGTTAAAGTAGAAAATAGGAAAAAGAGAGTACAAAAAAAGGAAAACAAAAGAAAAAAGAAGTAAGGAGATCTTATTTATAATCTTGACCATCCCTCGCCCAGTCCCAAGACAGTTAGCTTTTACAATTGTGTTGCACCATATGATTCCAAAAAGACAACAAATGAAAACCAACTCGTTATGAATTGGTCAGATTTATCTATTAGGAGGAATCGCATTTCCTCAAGATGTGCGGTGTCCAACATGCTTGCGATCCACATTTTGAGCGTTGGTATTGGTGTATTTTTCCAAAATTTAAGTATTAATTTTTTTGCATGATTTATGAACTTATATCCAGTTTCCTCCCACATTCCACAGAAGAACAGGTTTGTAGGTTAATTGGCGTCGGTAAAAATTGTAATTTGCCCCTAGTTTGTTGGATAGAGTTAGTGCACGTGGCGATAGATAACGGGCATGGACTCGATGGGCCGAAGGGTCTGCTTCCACTCTGTATCTCTAAAGTCTAAAGTTAAAGTCTAAATCTGTGCCTCCACATGTGACAGGTTGTGTGAACTGCCAATCATAGTGGTTTCGTTTACAGCTGGCACTAACAATTGACTCATTTCAGGTCAGCTAGCCAAGCTGCAGCTTAAACTCGACCAGCTTGGCTTCCATGGTTATTTATTTTTAAACGGAGGCCAAGGATGGGACAGGTTCAAATTTCAGATTCAGTTGTGAACAGAAATGTATTTTGACAGCAGTCCCTCAGCCCTCTCCCCCAGCTCCAGTGTACGGGCAGGGGAGTAAAACAAGGAGCAGAAGGACAGAGGGTGTTTAAATTATTTTGTTTCGAGAAACAGCGCAGAAACGGGTCCTTCAGCCCACCAGGTCCGCGACCAATGATCACCCTGTGCACTAGCACTATCCTACACAATAAGGACAATTTTACAATTTGTACAAACTTTGTACAAACAGCACCCGTAGGCAGGATCGAACCTGGGTTTCGGGCTCTGTAAGGCAGCAACTCCACCATTGCCACCCCTGAACATATTGAAGGAATAAATAGAATCCTGGAAACTCACGCTGAAGCCATTACAACTCTTTGAGAATTGTAGTGTGGCACAGTGGCACAGTGGCACAGCTGGTAGAGCCTCTGCAACACAGTGCCAGAGTCCGGGTTCGATCCTGGCCTCGGGTGCTGTCTGTGTGGAGTTTGCACGTTCTCCATGTGACAGCATGGGTTTCCTCCGGGTGCTCCGGTTTCCTCCCACATCCCAAAGACGCACAGGTTTGTAAGTTAATTTGCTCTCTGAAAATTGGCTCTCGTATGTAGGGAATGGGTGTGAAAATGGGATAACATAGAACTAGTGTGAATGGGTGATCGATGGTCGGCGTGGACTCGGTGGGCCAAAGGGACAGTTTTCATGCTGTGTCTTTAAACTAACCTAAGCTAAAGTCCTCACGTGTTCTGGCATTTATGTACATCACATGGCAATCTGATTGTGAGCAATTAATGCACCAATGTCACCGCCACATGTTTTATATTATGTAATATGTAAAAAACCAAACACAAGGTGCTGGAGTAACTCAGCAGATCAGGCAGCATCTCACTAGAACATGGATAGGCGATAATTCAGGGCACATCCCTTCTTCAGACTGATTGTAGTAGTGGGGGAGAAAGCTGGAGAAGAGGTGGGTGCAGGACAAGGCCTGGCAAGTGGTAGGTGGATACGGGTGAGTGTGTGTGGGGGGGGGGGGGGTTGATTGGGAGATTAGTGGACAATGGCCATTGATGAAAAGAGGACAAAATAATGTAATGTAATTGAGGAGTGACCGGGGTGACACCGATCCTTGATTATGCTGGTGGCCTTGCTGAAATAATGGAATTGCCTGAGAGCAGGGAGTGTAGAGAGAGGTCCAACAGACTAGCCTACATAGCCAATCTAATGGGAAGGTTGGCCAGTCTAAGAGGAATCAACCCTGGGGTGATAGTATCCATAGAGAGATTCAGGCCTGTTAGCACAGGAACAGAGATTTACTAGTGCAGTGTGACTATGAGGCAGATTGTCCTTCCATTATAGGTCAGTATCTTTAAGGTGAATTGATAAGGATTTACCAAGTTATTAAAAACTTGTAGAAATAAAGTGCAGATAGATACAAAATGCTGGAGTAACTCAACGGGTCAGGCAGCATCTCTGGATAAAATGGATAGGTGACATTTCGGGTCAGGACCCTTCTTTAGAAGAAGTCCGAAGAAAGGTCCCGACCCAAAAGATCACCTATCCATGTTCTCCAGAGATGCTGCCTGACCCGCTGAGTTACTCCAGCATTTGTGTGTCACTCATTGGTATAAACCAGCATCTGCAGTTCTGTTTTATTACATTGAAATAAACAGTACCAATTTCTATATATATATATATTTTTTTTTTTTTTTTAAATTTTTATTTATTAGAAGTACATTACATTACAACCACATACATTAATACTCGTCATTTATATCTTCTTACAATTAATGTACTCCCTTTATTTATTTTTTTACACTAGAGAAAGAAAAGATTGAAAGAGAGAAGAAAGTGAAGGAAAAAGTGCAAGTGTAGAAAAGTGTAGAAAATGTAACAACAAAAAAGGACGAAGACCCTATAAGAGCGAAATTAAAAACAAAAAGAAAAAGAGTTAAGAAATAGGCCCTAAGAAAAGAAAAGAGAAAGAGAAAAAAAGAGAAACAAATGGTTTTTTTTTTTGAGCATCACGTAAATAGGACATACCAACTCTTCAACTATCATCCCCCCTTACCCGACCTCAATTTTTTATTTTTTTTTAAGTACTTTTGCACCCTATGTTTGTAATAATTCTATAAATGCAGACCACGTCAGGTGGAAGTGATCTGGTTTACCTGCTAGGAGGAGTCTTATCTCTTCAAGGTGTAATGTTTCAAACATATTTGAAATCCACATATTTATAGTTGGTATTGGAGCCTTCTTCCAAAATTTTAGAATTAGCTTTTTTCCAGTTATTAACCCATAATCCATTAATTTCTTTAATTTCTATATTTTTTTAAATGACTCAAAGTGCTGGAGTAAATCAAAGGGTCAGGCAGCATCTCTGGAGAAAATGTGAAAATGGATAGGTGACGTTTTAGGTTGGGACTATTTTCAATTGGTTATTTCTTTGGTTTTGAAGGCACAAAGAATGCATTAAATCGGTGTGAGAAATATGTACAAACTGTTATCAGATGCAAGAATCTGTGAAAAAATATTGTAATGCTTGTAACAGAAAAGGCCAATTCCTTGTAATTCTATCCATCCTGTGATTAATGAAGGTATTGCATTAGATTGATGCCTCAAATCTTAGATCTGAGCTTGACTTCCAAGATAAATGCAAGAATGCATGTTAAAAGTGCGAGAGCACGCAAGGATTCTAAAAGTTTGGAAACTTCAAGGATAGCAACCAACAGTTGTAGACGTAGCCCAGACCATCACGCAAACCAACTTCCCTTCCATTGACTCCATCTACACATCACGATGCCTCAGCAAGGCCACCAGCATAATCAAGGATCGGTCTCACCCCGGTCACTCCTCTTCTCCTCTCTCCCATCAGGCGAAAGGTACAGATGTTTGAAATCGCACACCTCCAGATTCAGGCCCAGTTTCTTCCCAGCTGTTATCGTGCAACTGAACCATCCTATCACCAACTAGAGAGCGGTCCTGACCTACCACCTACCTCATTGAAGACCCGAGGACGATCTTTAATCAGACTTTACTGCACTTTATCTTGGCCTAAACGTTATTCCCTTTATCCTGTATCTGTACACTGCGGACTGCTTGATTATAATCATGTACAGTCTTTCTGCTGACTGATTAGCATGCAATAAAAAAAAAGCATTTCAGTGTACCTCGGTACACATGACAATAATAAACTAAACTAAACTGAATGTTTCTTTTAGAGAAAGAGAGACACAAAATCCTGAAGTAATTCAGTGGGACAGACTATCTCTGGAGAGAAGGAATGGGTGACGTTTCGTGTCAAGACCTTTTTCGGACTCTTTTAGTATCCTTAGTATCTTTCAGTATCTTTTAGAGATACAATATGGAAACAGGCCTTTTGGGCCACGGAGTTCACGCCAACCATCGATTACCCATTCACATTAGTTCTATGCTATCCCAATTTGTCATCCACTCCCTGTACACTAGAGGGATTTTACAGAGGCCTTTTAACCTACAATCTTGCACGCCCTTGGGATGTGGAAAGAAACCAGAGCACCCGAAAGAAATCCATGTGGTCACAGGGAGAACGTGCAGCCCCATGCAGACAGCGGCTGAGGTCAGGATCTAACCCGTGTTGCAGGCACTGTGAGGATGCATCTCTACCAGCTGTCCAACTGTGCCACATATGGATATGCAGGGAATGGATGGAAATGGATTATGTAGCCTTCAACTAGCCTTCTGACTTCCCATTTCCGCAGTCAATGATCAGATGTGGATGTGGTGTTGGGAGTGAATGGATTTGGTCAGTCGGGGAAAGGAGGAACAGGAATGGAAAAGCAAATTCCCTAAACACATTGAATCAAAATGAATTGAAGAAGGGGCGGCACGGTGGCACAGCGGTAGAGTTGCTGCCTTACAGCACCAGAGGCCCAGGTTTGATCCTGACGAGGGGTGCTGACTGTACGGAGTTTGCACGTTCACCCTGTGCCCGAGTGGGATTTCCCCGGGTGCACCAGTATCCTCCCATACTCCAAACATGTGCAGGTTTGTTATGTTAATTGGCAGCGCCAGAGACCCGGGTTCGATCCTGACTACGGGTGTAGTCTATATGGGGATTGCATGTACTCCCTGTAACTATGTGAGTTTGACTTTAGACTTTAGAGATAAACGTGGAAACAGGCCCTTCAGCCCACCTTCAGGCCCTTCAGCCCACATTGACCAGCGATCACCCTATACACTAGTTCTATCCTACACACTAGGGACAGTTTACAATTTACAGAAGCCAATTGACCTACACACTTGTACGTCGTTGGAGTGTGGGAGAAAACTGGAGCACCCGGAGAAAACCCAGACGGTCACAGGGAGAACGTACAAACTCCATACAGGCAACACCCGTAGTCAGGATCGTACCCGGGTCTCTGGCGCTGTAAGGCAGCAGCTCTACCATTACGCCACCGTGCCTGCGGTTTTCTCCGGGCACATCCCTAAGACGCACAGGCTTGCAGGTCAATTGGCTTCTGTAAATTGGCTTCTGTAAATTGTCCCTAGTGTGTAGGATAGATTTAGTGTATGGGTGATCGCTGGTCGGCGTGGACTCGGTATGATGAAGGGGCCTGTATCTCTAAACTAAACTAAACTAAATCTCACCATCCAAAGCTGTTGATCAGCTGATGCAACTTAACATTCAGTTCCACCGCTGTTCCCCACCATTCAATCAGAGGAATCGCTCTTACTCATTTTACACCAGTTCCATGACTTTGTCAGTTCAACTTAAAATAATGCCGTCGGTGACCTAGCAGCCATGTGATGAATTATTTCAAGATTGATTTCCAAACCGTCCAACATATTTCCCAGTTGGCCTGAGCTTGTTTCCCTAGGTCCCGTTAACTCACTATGATATATTTCGAAGCATCCATTTAACACAAGCACCGCACTGTCCTGGGGCTGAAGCCCTTATCAATCTAGAGTTTCAACAACCACCATTGCAGTTGTGGCAGCAATGAGGTTTTTTGTAACAGAAGCATTTGACGTCAAATGCAAATATTTAGTTTGCAGCCAAATAAATCAGGAGTGTGTGCTTTGAAAAAATCCCCCTCCCCCCCCCCCCCCCCCCCAAAGTTCCTACAGAAACCAGGGGTGTCATTGTTGGCTGAAATGAGATGGGGCATGGGAAGGAAAATATTTTTTAACCTTGTCAGCTCAATGTAAACTTTGCTCTCTCTATTCGAGTGGTAACGTAAGCTAGCCACCAGGGAATCAGAGGCATTTGAACTAATAATTGTTTAACATCCATCTTGATATTTGTTTTCAGTGAGATTAATGGCCAGTAATATTGAATGTGGTGCACACAAACCAATTCCCGATGGTCAGAAATTGTTACCTAGCAAATTAGTTTATTATATTTTCCAATTAATCTGGTTTAATTGTCCGTGGCCTAACGTAAGGAGACAGGAAATCCTTCAGGCATGTTTAAAATATTTGCCACAAAACAGCAGGAACCCTAATTGAAATTACTAATAATGACTTGATACCACTGACTGAAGTTTTTCTTCCAAAGATATTTGTAGTATTGTGAGCAGTTTTGGGTCCCATATCTGAGGAAGGATGTGCTGGCATTGGAGAGGGTCCAGAGGAGGTTTACGAGAATTATCCCAGGGATGATTGCATTAACTAACATATGACGAACGTTTGACGACATTGGGCCTGTACTTGCTGGAGTTTGGAAGGATGAGGGGACACCTCATTGAAACTTACTGAATAGTGAAAGGCTTAGATCGAGTGAATGTGTAGAGGATGTTTCCACTAGTGGGGGAGTCTAGGACCAGAGACTATATCCTCATAATAAAAGGACATACCTTTAGAAAGGAGATGAGGAGGAATGTAATAAACACAAACTGTCCAAAAATTCTTCATTCGTTCTTTGAGTCTACACATTCAATAGTGTCATACTCAGTTATAAACAAATCTATCTTTAAACCAAACATCCTTGTCACTCATGTGGCCCTCCTGGGGTGATATCCCCTCCCTTGTTTGAGGGGTGGTCCCATTTGACTCTGCCCCTCAATGTCCAGCAGCGGAATGTCCCAAGACTGTGGTCCTCCCCCACAGAGCCTTGGCGTTGGCTGCACCGAGCTTCAGTGCGTCCCTCAGCACGTACCCCTGCAGTCTGGAGCGGGCCAGTCGGCAACAATTAGTACTGAGAAATTTCAAGGAATTCTGGAAAATTGCTTCATCTCAAAAGCCAAAATGACAGGGTTTCAGGCTTACAATGTTACATTACATTTGCCAAAACAAAAATCAACAACATTTCATCTTAAAATAGCTGTGCAGTGCACCAATCGCATTGTTGCTTAATTAGTTCCTGTTTCCCAGCATTGCTGATGAGAATTGTTATTCCGTGTGAGGTGTGAATTAGATGCAGCTATTCCACAGTTTTTTATCAGTCTGATGAAAGGTCCCAACCTGAAATGTCACCTATCCATTTTCTCCAGAGATGCTGCCTGACACGCTGAGTTACTTCGGCACTTTGTGCCTTTAGACTTTAGACCTTAGACCTCTCTAGAGGAAAGCGCGGAAAGAGGTCCTTCAGCCCACCGAGTCCACGCCGACCAGCGATCAGCCCATACACTAGTTCTATCCTACACACTAGGGACAATTTACAGAAGTCAATTAACTTACAAACACGCATATCTTTGGAGTGGGGGAGGAAAACTGGAGCACCCGGAGAAAACCCACGTGGTCACAGGGAGAACGTACAAACTCTGTAAAGTCAGCATCCGTAGTCAGGATCGAACTCGGGTCTCTGGCGTTGTAAGGCAGCAACTCTACCGCTGCGCCACCATGCCACCGTGTGTCTATCTCAGCTATTGGACAGTTTTATTTTGTATGGAAATTAAATGGCGCAGCATTGGTCTTTGAGACTAAATATCAACTTAACCTGGCGTAACATGTCAAAAGGAGATCACAAGTGTTCTGACGAAGGGTTCCGACCTGAAACGTGTCATATTCATATTCTCCACGGATGCTGCCTGGCCCGTTGAGTTACTCCAGCACTTTATGTCTTCTAATGAGGGTTCTGTCCACTAGCTGGTTCTGTCGCCTTCTTCGCTTCGCCATTTTGATAGACATCTATCAAGAAATTAGATGATTCAGACAGCGGTCCAAGACCTTGCCTGGCTGGTGGTGAGAGAGGCCCTCCAAGTCAGAACCTTCCTGTACCATTGCAGACTCACCACTCGAAAGCCCAGGAAGAGATTACAAAAAGTGGTGAACACTGCCCGGGTACTGACCTCCCCACCATCGAAGGGCTCTATAGGAGTCGCTGCCTCAACAAAGCAGCTAGCATCATCAGAGACCTACACCACCCTGGCCAAGCTCTCATTTCACTCCTGCCTTCGGGAAGAAGGTATAGGAGCCGGAAAACTGTAAGGTCCACGTTCAGGAACAGCTTCTTCCCCACAACCATCAGGCTATTAAACAGCACAATAATCAGTTGCCAGGCTTTTCCCCACCCCCAACTCCACCTCCACCATTTTACTTGTTCACAAGTTCATAAATGACAGGAGCAGAATTGGGCCATTCGGCCCATCAAGTCTACTCCACCATTCAACCATGGCTGATCTATCTTTCCCTCTCAACCCCTTTCACTTTACTTCTCTCCATAACCCCTGACACCTGTACTGATCATGAACCTGTCAATCTCCACCTTAAAAATATCCATTGACTTGGCTACCACAGCCTTCTGTAGCAATGAATTCCACAGATTCACCTCATCTCCTTGTTAAAAGTACGTTTTTTAATTCTGAGGCTATAGAAGCATAGAAAATAGGTGCAGGATTATGCCATTCAATATGATCATGGCCGATTATCCAAAATCAATACCCCGTTCCTGCTTTCTCCCCATATCCTTTGATTCTGTTAGTCCTAAGAGATATACTGTATCTAACTATCTCTTGAATACATCCAGTGAATTGGCCTCCACTGCCTTCTGTGGCAGAGAATTCCACAGATTCACAACTGGCTGGATGAAAAAGTTCTCCCTCACTTCAGTCTTAAATGGCCTACTGCTTATCCTTAAACTGTGACCCCTGGTTCTGGACTGCCCCAACATCGGGAACATTGTTCCTGCATCTAGCCTGTCCAATCCCTTAAGAATTGTATATATGTTCCTATAAGATATCCTCTCATCCTTCTAAATTCCAGTGAATATAAGCCCAGTCGATCAATTTTTTCATTTTATGTCAGTCCCACCATCCCGGGAATTAACCTGGTGAACCTACACTGAACTCCGTCAATAGCAAGAATGCCATTCCTCAAAATAGGAGACCAAAACTGCACACAATACTCCAGGTGTGGCCTTACCAGGGCTCTGTACAACTGCAGTAGGATCTCCTTGTTCCTATACTCAAATCCTCTCGCTATGAAGGCCAGCATGCCGTTAGCTTTCTTCACTGCCTGCTGTATCTGCATGCTTACTTTCAGTGACTGATGTACAAACACACCCAGGTCTCGTTGCACCTCCCTGTTTCCCAAATTTGACAACATTCGGATAATAATCTGCGTTCTTGTTCTTGCCACCAAAGTGGGTAACCTCACATTTTTTCCACATTATACAGCATCTGCCATGCATCTGCTCACTCACCTAACCTATCCAAATCACCCTCACACGGCCACGCAGCTTTGTGTCATCCGCAAACTTGGAGATGTTACATTGAATTCCTGCGTCTAAATGGCCTCTGGTCCTGGTCTCTCCCATTAGTGGAAACATCCTCTCCACATCCACTCTATCCAGGCCTTTACCTATTCGGTAAGTTTCAATGAGGTCATCCCTCATCTCTCTTAACCACAGCGTGTACAGTGCAGTCAAACGCTCATCATATGTTAACCCAATCATTCCTGGGATCATTCGCAGGATCCTCCTCAGGACCGTCTCCAATGCCAGCACATCCTTTCTCAGATATGAGGCCCAAAACGGCTCACAATACTCCAACTGCAGTCTGACCAGTGCTTTATAACGCCTCTTCCCCTTATTCCATCAATCTAAAACATCACCTGTCCATTCCCTCCACAGATGCTGCCTGACCCCCTGAGTTCTGCCCGCACTTTGAGATTTGCAGTGAGTTAAACCTCGTTTTAAACTCTGTTGTGCATTTAAGCCACCTTGCTTACATTTGCATTGGTTTTTGTTCGTCCTTCAAAAGCGTTGATACAGCTTGACATAATTTGCTTAGATCATAGATTAGGTTGGGTGTCCCAGATACACTGCAATATCTGAGCATGCAGAAAACCTTTGATCTAAGCATTCAATATTATGTAACGATTTTACATTTTGGTCTAATTTACACTGGCAGCCTGATAAAGATATTTGTCAATACGATTTTTGTAGTGCATGCAAATGTATGACAGTTACATAAGTGTATGTGTACATGCATTGTATAATTATGAATCAAGATTCATAAATTCCCACAGCTCTCCATGACTTTCAGTACAAGGTGTACTACCCTCAACTAAAACAAATTACATGCCAACACCCAATTTATCAAATTGTCAAAATGATTTTTACTGGAAGGAATCTCTTGATTCTTTAGACATTACTTTAGACTTTGGAGATACAGCGCGGAAACAAGCCCACCGAGTCTGCCCCGACCAGCGATCCCTGTACATTAGCACTATCCTACATACTAGGGACAATATACTAGTTTACCGAAGTCAATTAACTTACAAGTCTGGAGTGCGGGAGGAAACTGGTGCACCCGGGGAAAACCCACGTGGTCGCAGGGAGAACGTACAAACTCCGTGCAGACAGAACCCGTAGTCAGGATCGAACCCGGGTCTCTGGAAGTCAGCAACTTTACCGCTGCACCACTGTGCCGGCCAAAGCTGCAGGCTCAGGTGCAAGTGTTTTATACAGGAACTGCTTATCTGCACTGTGACTCAGTGGATAACAAATGCCTTTTATCAACCAGAAAGTACAGGTAAAGTAACACCTCTACCTCAATGAAGGAGTTCTATAACGCCATCTTAATTTGAAAGCAACAAGATTAGAATTAGAGACACAAGGAACTGCAGATACTGGAATCCTCAGCAAAACACAAAGTGCCGGAGGAACTCAGTGGGTCAAGCAGTATGGAGGGAATGGACGGGTGATGTTTCAGGACCTTCTTCAGATGGACTGTGTGGGAGCTGGCAGGGAAGGGACACGGGGAAAGAACTTGTTTGTCTGTGAGAGTTAGATTGTGAGGGGATAGGGCAGGTTTTCTCAGTCAGCTGACCTCCGTCATCCTTCAACTTTGCATATTCAAAACCTCTAGCCCTCTGATTCAAAGTTGAGAAGCTACCTCCATGCAAGGCTTACGCATGTTTGTTCTGTTTTAGTTTATTTTAGAGATACAGCATGGCAACATGCCTTTTGGCCCACCGAGTCCACACCGACCCTTGATCTGCCGTTCGCACTAGTTCTCTGTTATCTCACTTTTGCATCCACTTCCTACACACTAGGGGCACTTTTACAGGGGCCAATTGACCTACAGACCCGCACACCTTTGGGATGTAATAGGAAACCGAAGAACCCGGAGGAAACCCACGCGGTCACAGGGAGAGTGTGCCAATAATCCCTCACCTGAATCCACCTGTCACCTGCCAGGCTTTGTCCTCTTACAGATTTCTCACCTGAAAAAGGGTGCCAACCTGACCTGTCCAAGTCTTCTAGCGATGCTACATGGCCCGCTGATATACTCCGGTACTTTGTGAGTTTTTTGCATACCGACGTCTGCAGTTCCTTGTTTCTACATTCTTGTATTTATGTATAGTATGAATATGAATATGCAGGGACTGGAGAGCACGGGTAGATTAGAGGTGGTCTTGGCATCATGTTTGCATCAGGCATCTGTGTGGATGGGCCTATACTTGTACTGTACTGTTTACAGCATGGAACCATGCCCTTCAACCCACTCAGTCCGTGCCGCCCTGCAATCACCCCGTACGCTAACACTATCCTACGACAATTTTACAATTTTTACCAAAGCTAGTTAACTGTAGTCGCTGGAGTGTGGGAGGAAACAGGAGAACCCAGAGAAAACCCAAGCCGTCACAGGAAGAACGTACAAACTCCATACAGACAGCATCCATAGTCAGGATCGAATCCAGTTCTCTGGCGCAGTGAGGCAGCAATTCTACCGCTCTGCCTCCGTGCCACCCTGTTTTCTATGTTCTATGATTTAATAGCACGCAAAACAAAAGTTTTCACTGTATCTCGGTGCACATGACAATAATAAACCAGTGGGCAGCACGGTGGCACAGCAGTAGAGTTGCTGCCTTACAGCCCATACAGCGCCAGAGACCCGGGTTCAATCCCGACTACGGGTGCTGTCTGTACGGAGTTTGTACGTTCTCCCCGCGACCGTGTGGGTCTTCTCCGAGATCTTCGGTTTCCCCCCACACTCCAAAGACGTACAGGTTTGTAGGTTAATTGGCTTGGTGTAAATTGTAAATTGTCCCAAAAGTGTGTAGGATAGCGTTAATGTGCGGGGATCGTTGGTCGGTGTGGACTCGGTGGGCAGAAGGGCCTGTTTCCGCATTATATCTCTAAATTAAACTAAACTAAACTAAGACTAATATCAAGAGATCAGTACCTATTGAAACTCTATTTGGAGGGATTCAGTGGGATTTGAGATGTGAGGCACATTCACGCAGTTGAAAATGGGACAGTTGTTTACCAGAGTGGAGAGTTTAAAGTTACGTTTTTATTTCCTTGGAAAGATTAGGCAACAAGCCCTGAGGAATGAGAATCATTAGCAATATCAGATTACTGGAGGCCTGGGAGTGAGATTGGGTGGTCGGTAGTTACGTGGGAATGGGGTCAAGAAAGCAGGAGGCGAGGGTTATGGACGAGGTGAGATTGCACAGGCCATGTGGGGAGAGAGGGAGGAGACCAAAGATGCAAATCAAAACTGATGATCCGGAGAAATCATCTCTCCCAACTCCTTCTTTATAAAACAAAAGTCACACCTCATAAATTGCTTAGGCAGCCTCCAACCCAGCACTATGAATTTTGATTCTAATTTCAAGTAACCCTTGCATTCCTTCTCCCTCCATCCCTTCCCCACCCTAGTCATCCTACTAGTTTCATCGTTCATATCCCTTAGTTATCACCTCTTCTAACACCAACAATGGACCATTGTGGGCTCCTTGGCCATCGGTGCCTGCTCTGATTTGTTCTGTACCTTTTCATACATCTAGTTTCCGTCTCCCCTGACTCTCAGTCTGAAGAAAGATTTCGACCCAAAATGTCACCTGTTCCTTTTCTCCAGAGATGCTGCCTGACCCACTGAGTTACTCCAGCATTTTGTGTCTCTCTTCAGTTTATCTAGCAGCTGCAGCTCCTTCCTACACAGTGTTAGTTTAGTTGTGTTTCGTTTAGTTTAGTCTAGTTTAGTTTAGTCTGAAGAAGGGTCTCAACCCGAAATGTCACCTATTCCTTTGCTCCAGAGATGCTGTCTAACCCTGTGAGTTACTCCAGCTTTGTGTCTAGCTTTAGTTTAGTTTATTTTAGGTTATTGTCACCTGTACTGAGGTACAGTGAAAAGGTTTTAGTTTGCATGCTATCCAGTCAGCGGAAAGACTATACATGATTACAATTCAGCCGCCCACCGTGTATGGATACAGGATAAAGTGAATAATGTTTAGTGCAAGATAAAGTCCAGTGGCATAGGTGGACGAATTCCCATGGCCCTGTTGTTAATGCTGAGGTGGAGCAGAAAGAGGAACTGCATGATCCCTTTGGACACCTTGGTGCAGCGGCAGAGTTGCTGCCTTACAGCACTTGCAGCGCCGGCGACCCGGGTTTTATCTCGACCATGGGTGCTGTCTGAATGGAGTTTGTACGTTCTCCCCGTGACCTGCGTGGGTTTTCTCCGAGATCTTCGGCTTCCTCCCACGCTCCAAAGAGGTACAGGTATGTAGGTAAATTGGCTTGGTAAATGTAAAAATTGTCCTAAGTATGTGTAGGATAGTGTTAATATGCGGGGATCGCTAGTCGGCGCGGACTCAGTGGGCCAAAGGGCCTGTTTCCGCGCTGTATCTCTAAACTCAATTAAACAAAAGTAAACCGCTATCTTGCTGACCTGGCATTTTCATTTGATTCCTATTTTTTGCCCGTGTACCAATTCCACAATATTAATCACGTGAACATGATCTGATATAAACTTTAATATTTTTCTTCTGCTCTCCCTTGAAATATCACTGCACTTTCCAGTGAGACAGAGGACCGAGGACAAAGAATACTTGTTTACCCATTTTAAGTTCATAAGTTGAACCTGAAATTGTAAAATGTTTGCAGACTAATGAGAAAAGGAAATTGCATGATTAAAATGTCTTTAAATAAAGAAACCTATTATATTTTTAAGCAAGGCAATTAGCCACTTTTAAAAGCCTTTTTTCCTTATTGCATTGGTTATAACTCTCAAGGATAAGATCAAAAGTAGTAATATACTCACAAATGTACATAAATTATGTTTTTTTTGTGTCTGCTTTAAAAATACAGCATTGAAACATGTTCTTCGGCCTACTGAGTCCACGCCGACCAGTGATCACCACATTAACACTCACACCCTGCTACACCCCAGGGACAATTTATACTGGCCAATTAACCTACAAATTCGCACGTCTTTGGGATGTGTAAGGAAAGCGGAGCACCCAGAAAAAACCCACGCAGTCACGGGGAGAACGTGCAAACTCCTTACAGACAGCACCCGTAGTTAGGGTCAAACCCGGGTCTCTGGCACTGTAAGGCAGCAGCGCTGCGTCATCGTGCCATCTGTTCTGCTTCATCACAATTTGTTTTACGATTAAATAATTTTATATGACTGTTCAAATCCTTTTCCACACGCTGATAATGATTGGACTTTTAATTACTCTGGCGTTTTTCGTGGGGGAGATTAATTGGCAAGAAAACAAGAAGCCAGGGAATGTCAGTGCGTTAGTGAGGATTGAGTCAGAGACGGAATGGGCCTTTGAGACAGCCTAGATTCAGTTCCTGCAGCTAATACTTTCCAGGAAGACATATTCTTCCTGGAAGTCAATACCCTCCTCAGATGTTCCCTGATTGATTTTACAAACCTCCCAGGAAAATAAGCTGTTATAAGAAAAAGCAAGTGTTCTCGCTGAGAAAAACTGGTTTGAGCCAAGGCAGATAATGCAAAAGCATAATAAGGCAACAAATTAACTCTCTAGGTAAACAATGCATAGAGACTGAAATATATCTGACTCAATTAATTTTAATTACAGACCTCGGCAGTATTTCCTTGAAATTCACTGCGAGGATACAATTGCTGACTACATTAACCGAAGACAGGAAATAGGATGTGAGTGAGTAAATGCCATTGCATCATTCTTGTCTTTAATCGAAAATTTTCTATTATTTATTAAGGGAGTGTCAATCATGAATCCTCTTTAGATTCAGCCTGTTTTTTTGAAAGAAGTTTTTTTCTTCTGCGTTCCAACATTCACAAAACGTTTGTAATATTTAGACCGTACAGAAACATTTTCAGATTGTTACAGGGTTACAGGTGCAGCGGTAGAGTTGCTGCCTTACAGTGCTTGCAGCACCAGAGACCCGGATTCGATCCTGACTAGGGGTGTTGTCTGTACGGAGTTTGTACGTTCTCCCCATGACCGCGTGGGTTTTCTCCGAGATCTTTGGTTGCCTCCCACAACCGTACAGGTTTGTAGGTTAATTGGCTTGGTACAAGTGTAAAATGTCCCTAGTGTGTCTAGGATAGTGTTGATGTGCGGGGACTGCTGGTCAGTGGGCCGAAGGGACTGTTTCCATGCTGTATCTCTAAACTCCACAACGATGTTATTAATGTTTGATTGTACCTTTCTATGTTTCCTCAGGTCTTTATGAATATAAATGATGTCTCTGCTATGAAGTCATGCCGGATCATCCTGTTTGTACTTTGTAGCCTCACACCCGCCCAGCACCAGGAAATCACTTAGTTTCGTTTAGAGATACTTCGCAGAAACAGGCCCTTCGGCCCACTGAGTCCGTGCTGACCAGCGATCCCCGTACACTAACACTATCCTACACACTAGGAACAATTTACAATTTACCAAGCCAATGAACCTACAAACCTGTACATCTTTGGAGTGTGTGAGGAAACTGGAGCACCCGGAGAAAACCCACGCAGGTCACGGGGAGACACTAGTCCCACCTGCTCACGTTTGGCCCATATCCCTCTAAATCTTTTCTATCCATGTACCTGTCCAAATGCAGTTTAGATACTATTACCTCCGCTATTAGCCGCTATTACCTCCTCTGGCAGCTTGTTCCTTATACACACCATCCTCTGAGTGAAAATGTTATTCCTTAGTTTCCTATTACATTTTTACCCACTCACCTTATACCCATGTTCCCTGGTTCTTAATTCCCCTACTATGGACTTCTTTTGGTATTTTGGGGATAATTTACTGCAGGCAAAATGCTGGAGTAACTCAGCAGGTCAGGCAAAATCTCTGGAGAACATGGATAGGTGGCATCTACTGTGACAATAATGTGACCCCCACCAGCCGTCATATCTTCCCATCCAATTTCCCTCTGCAACTCCTTGGTTGACCCATCCCTTCCCACCCAAACCACTCGTACCTCAGATACCTTCCCCTGCAACCACAGGAGATGTAACACCAGTCCCTATACCTCCTCCCTCACATCCATTCAGGGATGCCCGCAGGTTTCATTTAGAGATACAGTGTGGAAACAGGCCCTTCGGCCAATCAAGTCCACGCTGGCCATCGATCATCCGTTCATTCTGGTTCTATGTTATTCCCACTTTCCCATCCACGCCTTACACACCAGGGGCAACTTACAGCGGCCAAGTAACCCACAGACCCACATGACTTTAGGTGGTGGGTGGAAACGTGCAAACTCCCCACAGACAGCAGGCAAGGTCAGGATCGAACATGGGTCTCTGGCTCTGTGAGGCAGCACCTCTACCAGCTGAGCCGCTGTGCCTCTGTGAGACAGAGGTTCACATGCACCTCCTTTAACTTCATCTCCTGCAATGATCCGTGTTCTCCAGAGATGCTGCCAGACCCGCTGAGGTATTCCAGCACATTGTGCCTTTTTTCATAAACCAGCATCTGCAGTTCGTTGTGTGTACAACGTACTACAAGCCAACACCAACAGGCCATGTCTTGCTGGAAGCTGCAAGGTTTAACAGCTCACTGAATGATTCATATGGAGAGGAATGATGTTAGAGGGAGATTACACCCACTCTCTTTCCTGTCATAAGCCACAAAGCAAATTTGAGGCCAGAACGCATTTGATGAAAGAAGGAAAATAATCTCATCCGTTCCTTTCAAGAATCAGTTTGCGCCTTCTACTACACAGGAAACATTTTATTTAATGAACCCTACAAATCACAAATCTACACCCACAGGAGAATTACACCCAAGGCGTGATTAACAGCCTCATGGCGCCAGAGACCCGGTGTTCGATCCTGGCCTCAAGTGCTTGTCTATGTGTGAAGTTTGCACGTTCTCCCTGTGACCATGTGGGGTTTCCTCCAGGTGCTCCAGTAGCTTCCCACATCCCAAAGGTGTGCGGGTTTGTCGGTTAGTTGGCCTCTGGAAATTGCCCCAAATATGTAGGGAGTGGATGCGAATGTGGGATAGCATAGAACTGGTGTGAATGGGCGATCGATGGTTGGTGGGCCGAAGGGCCTGTTTCCATGCTGCATCTTACAGTATATTCCATCAAAATATATGGAGAATAGCACCCCGTGCCAAATAGCCTGGGTGGAAAGGCATTTTGTTTTGCGTCTGATCAAACTTGGCATCCATTTAGAGGAAAACACGGCCACATGAGCACTATACAGAAATCCAATCATTCTTTTACAAAATGGAGTCATATTTCAGTACATCAAGGAGTGGTAATTGAGTCATAATATTCCATGTACAATGACTACCTCAGAAAGCACAAGTCTATTCAAATACGTTATTACTGTCACAAGATCAGGAGCAGTATGTTGGCACTGTGTTCAGCTCCACGAATAACCACTGTGTTAATGATAATGTCTCTGCCAACCCATGAATGCATTTGCATGCCATTCGATGGATTTCCACATGACATTACTTGTGCTATACAAGGTACAACACAGTTCATCAACACAAGTTGCTGAAGTATCTCTAGAGAACATGGATAGGTGACTCTTCTGGTCGTGACCCTACTTCCCGAACAAATGCAAGCCCTGCTAACCATCCCTTGATCACCATGGTTCCCGGATGCTACAAAAAATATCTTGCAGGTCCCATTGAACCTAACCAGCCATTCCATCAAAACACACAGTGCTGGAGTAACTCAGAATGTCAGGAGCAATCTCTGGAGAATATGGATAGATAACGTCATGAGGTTCATAAGTCATTAGTGATAGGAGTAGAATTAGGCCATTCGGCTCATCAAGTCTACTCCGCCATTCAATCATGGTTGATCTATCTCTCCCTCCTAACCCCATTCTACTGCCTTCTCCCCGTATCCCTTGACACCTGTACTAATCCAAAATCCATCTAGCTCTGAAAAAAAGCAAAAATCTACCTAGCTCTGCCTTAAATATCCATTAAGTAACGTTTCGGATCCTAACACTTCTTCCCAAAGGGGATCTCTGCTAACCATTGCTTGATCACCATGGTTCCTGAATCCCCACAATGTAAATCTTGGTGGCTCCATTGGTCAAAGTTGAATTTAACCAGGCATCTCATCAATGAGGAACTCAGCGGGTGGGCAGCATCTGTGGAGGGAATGGACGGGCAGCGTTTTGGGTCGGGACCCTTCTTTAGACTGATGAAGTTGAGGAGAGAAAGCTGGAACGGGGGGGGGGGAGGGGGGGTGGTGGTGGGATAAAGCCTACCAAGTGATAGGTGGATACAGGTGAGATGGGTAGTGTGAGTGGCAGAGGCTAGAAGTGAAAAGGAGACTAAAGGGTGGCAGATAAGGAGAGAGATGTAAAGCCAGAGGGAGGGATAGAGGTGGAAGGAGACATGGGGGGAGGGGGGGAGGGGTGAATCGGAAGGACCAGGCATTCATAGAAAACTAGACCACCTTTCATCATCTCAGTGTTTATGTACCATTAATAGATCACACGCCAGCATTCTAATGGATAACTCACCACTCACTTGCAGCAATATATTGGGAACATCACTCTAAACATTTGACAATATCTAGGATACTGGTCCGATAGTACTGAGAACAAGAGCAACAACATTTAAAAGAAATAGTCTCTCACAAACATGCTTTAGTTTAGTTTATTGTTGTCATCTGTACAGTGAAAACCTTATGTTTGTGTGCTATCCTGTCAAAGTAAAGACTATACATGATCACAATCAACCTGTTCACATTGTACAGATATAGGAGAAAGGATACAACATTGAGTGCAAGATAAAGTCCAATGAAAAATAATTCAAAGTTCTCCAATGAGGTAGGAGGGAGGCCAGGACTGCACGCTAGCTGATGAGAGGACGATTCAGTTGCCTGATAAAAGCTGAGAAGGAACTGTCTCAATCTGGAGGTGTGTGTTTTCAAACTTCTGTAACTCTTGCCTCATGAGAGAGGGGAGTAGAGGGAGCGACCAGGGTGAGACTGGTCCTTGATTATGCTGGCGCCGAGGCAGCATAATTGGAGTCAATGGATGGGGGGTTGGTTTGTGTGATGGTCTGGTCTACGTCCACAACTCTCTGCAGGTCACTGAAAAGTACGATCTTGGCCCAAGGAGTTTTGCAATTTCTTGTATTCTCTCTTTGTCGGCCTGGCGGCACTGGATGGATGAAGGAGGAGCCGACCTGGCGCTCAACTTATGAGAGGCCCGTTCATTAGTCTGATAACAGCAGGGGAGACGCTGTGCTGAATCTGGTGATGCACTCTTTCAAGCTTTTGTATCTATCGCTCGATGGGAGAGGGGAGGAGGGAATGACCAGGGTGTGAGTGGTCCTTGATTTTCCAAAGCAGTGTGAAAGTAGATGGATTCGAGGGTGGGAAGCTTGGTTTCAATCAATAATCAATTAATCAATTTTATTTGTATGTTTAAAATCAACTCACGTTGACCAAAGTGCTGTACATCAGTTCAGATACTAATGTGCTACATACAATGGTACACAGACCTAATAGCCCTGTCCCACGGTACGAGTTCATTCCAAGAGCTCTCCCGAGTTTAAAACAAATCAAAGTCGTGGTAAGCATGGAGAATGAACGTCGGAGCTCGGGGTACGTCGGAGCTCGGGGTGGTCTGTTAGCGCTAACGGCAGGTACTCGGGAAGACTCGCTAATGGCAAGTAAGCACGGGAAGACTCGTGAAGATTTTTCAACATGATGAAAAATGTCCACGAGAGCCCCGAGTACCGACGAGTGGCCATTACCGTAAATCTTCGAGTTCGAATCAGGGCAAACTCGGGAGAACTCTTGAAATGAACTCGTACCGTGGGACAGCGGTCTAACAATACATACATTAACTGTTTAAAGCGTCCCCTCAGAGGGCCTCAAAAACGCTAGGGAGTAGAAATAGGTTTTAAGCCTCGATTTAAAGGAGTCGATGGAGGGGGCAGTTCTGATGAAGAGATGGGATGCCGTTCCACAGTCTGGGTGCTGCAACCCCAAAAGCATGGTCATCCCTGAGCTTAAACCTAGACCGCGGGATAGTCAGTAGGTTTGTATAATGGACTGGGCTCCATCCACAATTCTCTGCAAAATAGCTTGGGATATTAGGCAGTGCTGTTCCCAAACCAACCCGTGATGCAACCTGACAGCATGCTTTATACGTTGCATCTATAGACATTGATAAGGGTCTAGTTTAGTTTAGAGATACAGCGCGGAGACGGGCCCTTCAGCCACCAAGTCCGCATCGACCAGCGATCCCCGTACATTAGCACTATCCTACACACTATGGACAATTTACAATGTTCCCAAAGCCAATTAACCTACAAACCTGTACGGCTTTGGAGTGGGTGAGGACACCGGAGCACGCAGAGAAAACCCTGGCGGTCACGGGGAGAATGTCCAAACTCCATACAGGCAGCTCCCGTAGTCAGGATTGAACCCGGGTCTGTGGCGCTGTGAGGCAGCAACTCTACCGCTGCGCCACCGTGCTGCGCTGGAGGGTCATTGGAGATATGCCGAACGTCTGAGTAAGTAGCGGTGTTGGTATGCTTTCTTGGTCGTAGCTTAAATCTACTTGGTCCAGGACAGATTGTTGGTGATAGGAACCTGAAGCTCCCTCCTACTTTCATTCCACACCATTGATGCTGACTGAGGTACGTACACCATCTTGTTTCCTGAACTCAACAACTAGCTTCTTGGTCTTGCTGACATTGAGGGAGAGGTTGTTTTCTTAGCACCATGTTATATGGGTACCTCTAAACTAAACCAAACATGGCCAAAGACAAAAGAGCCTGCAATTATGTTAGAAATATCAGTATTTCATTGTATTTTCACGGAACAAATCAAATAATAATCAGATCTTCAGTATCTCCTCTTTCAGTTGCAATGGATGTGACCTGTTAATGCTTCAAAGAGATCCTTGATAATTATGCAGCAACCTTGTAATTTTACTTCGGAGTCACGTGAGTGACTACGTGAAGAGCCCGTCCAGCACGCATGCGCGACATTAGCGTTCACGCAGTGCAACAGCGACGACCGGGAGTACAGGCGCTCCCGCTACACGTCGGTGGAAAATAAACAGCGGACCATCAGGTAAGACTTACTCTGAGGTCGTAATCAGCAAGCTGTGCTCTGCTCTGTATTCCAGGGGAACTGGGAACATGAGTAGCACGGCAAAGGAAGAAAACCGCCCCCCGTTCGACTCCAACAGAACGGGAGTGTTCCATCAGTGGGGGGCGAGAGGCGGCACCTGGACCGCATATGCGGCGGTCCACCCTCATCGAGACCGAGCCGAGCCCAGTACCGCTAGCGCAGCCTGATGAGCGGCAGCGGGCTGGAGGAAAAGTTTTTTTTTTAAAAATTTAAAAAAACGGCCGGTTATGTCTGACTCCGATGAGGAGGGTCCGCCTTAGAGCGGCAGAACTAGCCGCCTGAGCCGAATGGAAAGGCTCATGGAGCAACTGCTCCAGCGAGACTTGCTTCAGGAGCTAGAGCAGTCTCGCCAGGGGGATCAGGCACTCCCACAGCAGTGCTCTACAATGCACTGGCCATCGCTTTCCCCTCAAAGCAGGGCAGCGTTGGCGACCAGGGCTGGGCTGGTCAGGAACAGGGGTCATTGGCTGAAGATGTCGGGAGTACGCTTGGGGTACAGGATCAGGAAGAGCTGCTGGGTGTGGAGATTTGCTACGTGGTTACACCACGAGCAGGGCGGCCATTGGAGCCAAAACTGGCGGCCAGCATCAACCACCTGTCCCTCAAACCCCGACAAGACAGGTACTTAATGAGGCACTAGAGCTGGAAAACTGCAGTTCACTCAATGTACCGGCTGTTAACAGCCAAATCTGGGGGGGGGGGGGGGGGGGGGACAGAGTATCCGGAACCAGGAGCTAAAGTCCTCAAGCTCCTGACGACAGGGATAACAGCCTATGCTCGTTCCGTGGATGGGGTGGATATGACCACAAACCAGCAAGACACTCTGGCTCTGCTGTGCAACACCCAATATGAGATAAACAACCTCCGCAAGGAGAGAATAAGACCTGCCCTCAATCCCAGGTTTGCAGGACTGTGTAAAACACCGGCCTCAGAGCCGCAGATCCTGTTATTTGGAAGGACAAGTGAAAGACCTGGAGGAAGAGTCCAAAGCATTTGGCCTCATGAGGGCAGGCCCCGGAACGAGCAGACCCACACAAAAAACCAGACGGCAGTACCCCACCGCGTCCACCAGTCAAGGTCAAATTTATGGAACTGGTGAAAGCTCGGGGTCCGCATACTATCCCCGGAAGCCTTTTTAGGCCAGGGCCTAGAGCGGACCCCATGGAAAATGCGCCACCCCCAATCAGCAGTACATCAGCAGTACATCCAGCAGTATAACGACGGATGAACAAACGGAAGAAAGGAACACTACCATAACTATGGAGGTAGGTGGGTCTGGTTCCTACCAGCATGTAAATGGGGAACTGTACTAACAGGAGGTGTCTCACGAATGATAGTTATATACTTAACAGTATTCGGGGATACAAAATAGAGTTAATTCAGGAAAACATGCCACCAGTTCAGCACGTACCCCAAAGGGTCTTTACCCTCTCAGTCAAAGAGAACTAGAGGCTCAAGCAGAACTGGTGAGGTTACTTACAAAGGGTGTCATTGAGAAATCCAAACATGAACCTTTGGAATTTGTCTCAAATATATTTACCAAAAGCAAAAAAGATGGTGGATGTCGCATCATCATTGACTTAACCTCACTAAATACCTTTGTTAAGTATGTACATTTCAAAATGGAAACATTTGTAACTGCTAAACAACTGATTTCCAAAGGATACTTTATGGCAAGCATTGATTTAAAAGATGCCTACTATTCAGTACCCATTCACAAGGGTCATCGCAGATACCTGAAAATTTACCTGGATGGGGCAACTATGGCAGTATAAAGTGTTGCCTAATGGGTTGACATCAGCCCTAGACTATTTACCAAGATATTAAAACCAGCCTTGGCAACATTAACGAAACAAAGACATATTGTCATGGCGTATCTTGATGATATCCTAATAGTAGGCAAAACCATGGAGTTGGCTAAATCAGCTGTATTAGCTACCAAACAATTGTTTGAAACCCTGGGTTTGTCGTACATCCAGATAAATCTAAGTTGATACCATCCACAACTATGGACTATCTGGGATTCACAATTAACTCCATCCACATGTCTGTAACGTTGCCAAAAGGTAAAGCAGCAGAATTGGCACAGATGTGCAACAATTTAATGGTAAGCAATCGACCAACCATCCGACAAGTGGCAAGAGTAATTGGCAAAATGGTAGCAGCATTTTCAGCTACACAATTTGGACTCCTGCACTATCAGCACCTACAAAGGGCAAAAGTACAGGCGTTGAAACGACATGCAGGTCACTTTGACAGAACCATGAAACTACCCATTGAAGCAATATCAGAGTTACAATGGTGGATATAACATTTGGCATAGTTCCAGCCCTATCATCATCAATAACCCAACGTTAACTATACAAACAGATGCCAGTGCTCAAGGCTGGGGAGCAACTAATACCATATCCAGCACAGGTGGTAGATGGACTAACTTAGACTCATCTTTACTACAAACACTGGGCATAAATTATTTGGAAATGTTGGGTGCGTTTTATGGTTTTAAAGCATATTCTAGGAATATGCACAACTTGCATGTTCATTTACAAATTGATAATATCACGGTGGTGGCCTATATTAACCATATGGGCAGAATAAAGTCGATATCATGTGACAATTGGGTCAACACAATCTGGTAATGGTGGGTCGATAGACATATTTGGCTATCAGCAACTTACCTACCAGGTAAGCTAAATACAGTGCCAGGTCACGCAAATTCAATGATAAACACCGAATGGATGTTAAATCCTAGAGCTTTTGCTAAAATTACAAACCAATATGGCACACCAGATATCGATCTCTTTGCATCCAGACTAAATCACCACGTACCAATGTATGTCCCTTGGGAACCACACCCTGAGGCAGCAGCGATAGATGCATTCGCGCTGAATTGGGGGACCTATTTCTTCTATGCTTTTCCCCCTTCTGCCTTAATCTGTAGGGTACTACGCAAAATACAGATGGACTCTGCTTCAGGTATTTTGATAGTACCAACTGGCCTACACAGCCATGGTTCCCTGTGGTACTCGACATGGTCATCGAAACACCTATGACTTTTCCCAGTAGCCCAGACCTATTGACGCACCCTGTATCAGGCATAAGTCATCCATGCCATGACAAAATTAACCTACTGGGTTGCAGATTATCAAAAGACCACTGCTGGGACTGGGGTGTCTGACAGGACTATCAACATGATGACACCGTATGTCCACCAGGAAACAATACCTATCGAGCATCAGGAAGTGGGAAAGATACTGCTCGACTACTGGGACAACGTACTCATCTGCAACCATAACCAATCTACTGGAGTTCCTGGGGGGCCTTCACCATAATGAAGGATTGAGCTACAGCGCCATCAATACTGCCAGACGTGCGCTGTCAGCCTACTTAAAACAGGTGCCAGGACAACAGGCCATGGGGTCTCAACCGCTGGTGATCAAACTCATGAGGAGTATCGTCAACTCCAACCCTCTTAGACCTAGGTATACCCAAATCTGGGATGTCAGTGTGGTCCTGACATACCTAAGGGGATGGTCTCCAGCCAGATCTCACCCTGGAAAAGCTAACCCTGAAAACGGTCATGCTGATGCCACTAGTCTCAGCACAAAGAGTCCAGTCCCTCCACTTACTGCGACTGGACAACATGGTTATAACACCAGACCGGGTCATTCACCATTCAGGAGCTGCTAAAGCAGAGCAAGCCAGGAACTTGAGTCCTAGTTATGGATTTCCGGGCATACCCACCTGACCTACGGTTGTGTGTCATGACTCACTTATTCACTTACATCAACACAACAAGAGATTCTCGAGGGAGAAGGAAAAAAAAAAAAGAAAAAAAAAAGCCTTATGGGTCAGCCACAAGAAACCTCATGGTTGGGTGTCGAGCCAAACCATCTCGAGATGGCTCAAGCAGGTACTGGGAGCTGCTGGAGTAGATACTGATGTATATACATCTCACTCCACCAGGGCAGCATCCACATCGGCGGCTAAAAGAATGAACATGGAGAAAACGTTCCAGACGTTCTACCACAAGCCGCTACCAGAACCTGTGTTATTTGCAGAAACTTTTAAAATCTGCAAAAATATATAATTTAAGCCCAGGGGAGCATTTTGTCTTTTGTTATTGTTTAATAGATACCATTATTGTTTACAAACAGATTATGGTTGATTACGATAACATACTTCCTCCCTTGAATGACTTCGGCAGCGAGTGAAGTATGAACTGTTACACGGTTTGAAATCACAGAGCTTTAAAATCTTCACGTAGTCACTCACGTGACTCCGAAGTAAAATAGTAAGATTAAACGAGAACTTACCAGTTTGAAGTTTGATCTGTATTTTATGAGGAGTTACGATGAGGGATTACGTGCCCTCCGCTCCCACCCTCAATTATAGATCAACTGGTATCTTAGTTCTCCTTTTCTTTACTATGTTTATTTCAATTATTGTGTTTCCTGTGATTCCACACCGCTGCTTTGAAGAATGTCGCGCATGCGTGCTGGACGGGCTCTTCACGTAATCCCTCATCGTAACTCCTCATAAAATACAGATCAAACTTCAAACTGGTAAGTTCTCGTTTAATCTTACTATTAGTAGTGTCATTGTGAATTAGAGTACAGAACGTGTGGTTATTATAGGGTTACGGTAATTCAATCTCAAAGTAATAATCCATTCATAATTCCTCAGGCAGGGACACTGAGATTAAACTCCGCTTTTGTACAGGAGAACAATCATTAAAAACATGAAAGGATTCCGGAGCTGAAGTATTTCTAAATGGGTAGCACAGTGGCACATCTAGTAGAGCTGCTGCCTCACAGCACCAGACACCCGGGTTTGATCCTCACTTTGGGTACTATCTGTGTGGAGTTTGCACGTTCTACCCGTGACCGCGTGGGTTTTCCTCTGGGTGCTCCGGTTTCCTCCCACATCCCGACGACATGTGGGAGAGGATGTGAAAGTGGGATAACATAAAACGAGTGTGAATGGGTGGCATGGGCTCAGTGGGCCGAAGTGCCTGTTTCCACACTGTATCTCTAAACGAAAGAAAACTAAAGGGCCTGTCCCAATTACGAGACTTTTCAGTGGACTGTCTGCGACCTTCAAGCTCGGTGGCACTCGAATGAAAAATCGCGAGCTGGATCGACCGTCAGCGCTGAACGTGCACACACACGCACAAACACATCGCAAAGGCGGGGGCCAGGGAAAGTGGGGGAGCGCTGTCTGAAATTCACACGGTGCAAAGCCAAGGTGATACCCACGATGAACAGGAAGGTTAAAGACGGCTAGCACAGTGTACGGTAAGTCCTTTAAAACAGCGGTGGGGGGGAGGGGAGAAGGGGGAGAAGGGGGGAGAAGAGGGGAGAAGGAGGGAAGAAGGAGTGGAGACACATTTTAAGAAGCCAGACAACTTTTAATAAGCCAGAGATACACAGCTGTGAAGTTTAGCGGGCATTTAACATTACCGGTCGGTTTTCCTTGGTTCTGAAAACTGTGCTTACGTTTTTTTCCCCCGATGAGCCAATTAAAATGCCTGGTCAGCAAAGGGGATTACCTACGGCTACCTCGACTACCTACAACGACATGGCGACCCCACTACCACTGCACTACGACTTCAAAAGTATTGATTTTCTCCATGGCGACCAATTTTTGGTCGTGGAAACTTTTTCCATCATACTGAGGCCGCGAATAGTTACCACCATGCGGGAACTCCTCTCGACCATGAAGGAGACTCACCAGAGACCACCTACGAACATGCGGTGAGCTTGTGTCGAGCGCAGAGTCTCCAAAACTCGCCAATAAGGTTGCCTCAGTGGGACAGGCCCTTAAAGTAAATAGATTTCAATGCATTAATTTGAGCACAATATAATATAGATGTCATCATAAATTGTGCTGTCAACGTTAAGTCCGTATAGAGTGAGGAATGAATGGTGGACACTAATATGGGGGAGTTGTCTCAGTGAAACACATTCCTCACATTTCTATGTGAAGTCCTGGCCAGTATACGGCTCTACACTCTGTCCTCAAACAGCTGTTCTCTCATGCTTACATTGTTTTCATGTGCTCCAGCTGTCTCCTCCCTCACAGATAGTGACACCACCACTCCTCCCCCTCTGTCCTAGTTCTCCATAGTTCCCCAATCATTCAAAAACTTGTTTCCATGCTGTATCTCTGAACTAAACGAAAGTAATCTTTGGGTCGTTTTCATCACTGCTTAATGTTTTAGCTCGTCCCTGCTTCAAACAGAAAAATACAACCAGCTTACTACTGTTGGCCATACGGTGGTCATAAGTGACATTAACAACTAGCTCAAGAGTTGAGAGTGATTTATTGCGACCTATAACAGAACAATGAATTTCTTACTTGCAGCAGCACAACAGATATGTGAACAGAGTACTCTGCAAAACCCCAAATAACAAACAAACCTTCTGTATAAAAATATATTTCACATATATATATATATTTATCTATCTATCTACATATAGATATTATATATATATATATATATATATAGATAGATATAGATAAATATATATGTAGATAAGAAAATTTATATATGTAAAAGAAAAAGGACAAATAGACAATTTTCAAAGTAGGCCTATTTATATATAAATATAGATATAGATATATATACCTATAGAGATATATATTTATTTATAAATATTTTAGAAACATATATACATATATTTATATATATATATATATATATATATATATATATATATTTATATATATATACATTTTGAATCTATCTATCTATCTATCTATCTATCTATCTATCTATCTATCTATCTGTCTATCTGTCTATCTGTCTGTCTGTCTATAAAAAACAGACAGATAATCAATTTACAAAGTAGGCCTAACCCAGATTTCTGCTGTTTACGTGACTAATGTACTAAACTTCTGAATGGCTGGACATTTTCTCTCTGCTGCCTAGTGAGACAGGAGCAGGCAGAGCACAAATTGAAAGCAGATGCACAAGTCTGAGCCCAGCAGATGTTAGAGAAACTAGGTCTCTATCAAAGATAGACACAAGATACTGCGTCCCTGGAGAATATGTATAGGTGACGTTTAGGACTGAAAGTAGGGGGTGGGAGAGGGGGTGGGGTGGGGAGCGGTGGCTGGAAGAGCTGGAGGTGAGAAAAGACCAGGACAAATCGGGGCCGGCAACTGATGTCCTCAGGCAGGATGGTGCCCTAGTGGGCCCATTGTTGGCTAGGGAAGGTGTGATCTCAAGATGGATACCAGGTGGTGAACTGTGGAACAACTGGAGGTCGTTAGACTGGTTAAACAGTGGAGGAAGGGGGCAAGGGAGGGGAGCGTAAGTAGATGTGTGGCACTTAACCTGGATCTCTTACAGGAAGGTACACAAAAATGCTGGAGAAACTCAGCGGGTGCAGCATCTATGGAGCGAAGGAGATAGGCAACATTTCGGGCCGAAACCCTTCTTCAGATAGGAAGTCTTACAGGAAGTCCAGGCATCACATAACAACTGCTTCAGTACCTGGAGACAGCAATATATTGGATCCTTATCTAACTGAAGGGCGTTTATGAGCTGCGTGACCTGTTCTGTCATGGTTGCTGGTTCTGAATTAATACAAATCATCACTCACGGAAAGAAACATTTGGTCTGTTTATTTTCAACCACAATGGTATTTCCCAGCCCCTCCTTTTATTTGTGTGATTGTTGTGCACGGTGGTGCAGTGGTAGAGTAGCTGCCTGACAGTGCTGGAGCCCCGGGTTCGATCCTGATTACGGGCGCTGTCTGCGCGGAGTTGGTACGTTCTCCCTGTTTTCGCCAGGTGCTCCGGGTTCCTCCCACATCCCAAAGACACGCAGGTTTGTAGGTTAATTGTCCAGCATAATCAAGGTTAATTTTACTTCGGAGTCACGTGAGTGACTAGGTGAAGAAGAGCCCGTCCAGCCGCACACGAGTCATATCGTACAGACGCATAGTGTGAGTGCCGATGTTTGGAGTGAGCAGAGCTCCTCCAAACCGGTAAGTAAAAAACCTGAAGGTAAGTTTTTACTTACGTTTTTCAGGTGATTTAAAAGACTTGTAGTAATGAAATACAAGTCATAATGAAGAAAATTGTGGAGGTGTACCGCAGAGTGCTCAGACAGACCGTGGGTCTGTGAGTAGCGGGTGCACTTTAAAAAAAATTTTAAACGGTTACCGTTTAGCGGCATTAGATCGCATAGATAAGAGGTTGCCATTAAAGAAGTCAGACCGGAAGATCCCCGTTTCAGGTAACTAGTTGGTTATATTTAAAACCTAGTTACAAGGCAATGCAAGGAATGCTTGTCAGGTAACTAGTTTGTTATATTTAAAAACCTAGTTGCAGGGCAATGCAGGGAATGCCTGGGGGATGTCCAGGTTAACCGTTTGGTCTAAAGTAGAGCCAGCATATGAAGTGCCTAGGGAAGGTCCGTGTTTAGTGTTGGCCTAGAGAAGGCCAGTGTATGAAGTGTCTGGGGAAGGTCTGTTTTAACATTGTCCCTACAGGGCCAGTGCAGGGAGTGCCTGGTGGAGGTCCAGGTTTAGCGTTGGCCTAGAGGAGCGCCAGCGCATGGAGTGCTTTATAAGGTCCGGCTCAATGTTGGCCTAAGGGAGAACCAGCATAGGAAATATTTGGGAAAGTCCGGTTCAGCGCTGGCCTACAGGTGAGCCAGTGTGAGCAAATGGTTGGTTAAGGTACGTTGGTCTACAGGAGAGCCAGCGCCAACTATATCTGGAAGTTAGCGTTGGCCTACAGGTGAGCCAGTGCCAGCAGCACCTGAAAGAGGGCTGCATATGATGGGCCTACAGGAGTGCCCGCATGGAGAACAACTGGAAGGGTTGCTATGCGTAGGCCTATGGGAGAGCCAGCGCTAGAGATACCTGAAGCAGGATGTAAATTCGCTCCTCCATGAGGAGGATTATTTCATACAAAGATTCAAGTAAACAAATCATATGAGGACTAGAGCCCAATACAGAGCCATAGGACCAGAGTTGGCACAATATATCAAAGTTGTGGTTCCAAAAAGATGAGGAACCATTGGGAGATAAATAAACTATGTCAATAAAATACTTACTCTCCCAGCAGCTCCAGGTTCTAACCAGGTATGAGCTGTCTACAAATATAAACCCGCAGTATTGAGCATGATAAGCAAGTCTCAGCGGGGGAGAGGGTATTGATATTACTGGTCAGGCGTTAAGGCTTTTTTGACCAAAGGTTGGATGGAGAGCATGTGTTTATATCACAACAAGGTTGAATTAGCACTCATGTGTAGTGCGCACTTTCAAATAATTGTTTTATAAAAGTGCTATTAAACCTAATATATACCCTAAGTTTGGGGGCTCTGTACACCATCTAATATTTAAATTGTCTATTAATCTGTTTTTAAAAAGATCTAGCCAAAAAAGGTATGATCCTGTGTGATTAACAGATAAAATTAAGTCAGTTTTCCCTACCAATATGTGGTGACTGGGGATAGTAAAGTATCAATTCTGTATTTCCCATATGTGCATTATGGGCACACTCTTCCTGAGATATGTGGAAGTTATAATGTTCCACTAAAATCAGGCGATAGATAACAATTGCCATAAGCAAACCCTGAGGAGGAGGTCTGGTTCTGTAAGAAACATATTAAATGTTTTACACTTACAAGTTGGGGAAGATTATATTTCTTGCTAAAAAATGGCAAATTGATATTATACTGTACAGTATTGTGGGGTTTAGAATGTAGTTCTACGCACATTTGGTTTCTCTTACTAAGGTATTTGAAACCAGACACATATTTTCTCAAAATAAGAGAATATGTAGATTCAGACAAAACATGAAATATTGTGGACAAGAGATGATTAAGAAGTCAGTTCACCATTACCATCAATTAATGCCAAATATGTTATGAGAGCAAATAAGGATGGTGGGTGTAGAATTATTCTAGATCTGAAAAAAATTTAACTCTTTTTTGTACAGTATAAACAGTGGATAACATTTGTTAATGTTATGCAGCCAATTTCACAAATAAGCATTTTACTATGTGACTGTGTATGGTATAATAGATATTTCTATTTTATCTGGATAAGCCAATTATGACAATTTAAAGCATTGTATTAATGTTTAGTCTCAGCCTTGAGACTATTTGACAGGTTGTTGGATCTAAGAACTCAGGGCCATTTGGTAATGGTCTATTGCCATATTCTGATTGTAAGAAACATTTGGACTACAACAGAACCATGAGTGTTAGAATAAAGCTCACTTTGGAGATTTGTTAACCATTGAGATAAATCTAAAACAGTTTCCAAACACAGTTATTGATTATTTGGGTTCCATTATTAAATGAGAACACATGGTTATGATCCGATTGCGGATTAAGGCTGCATTTAAGTGGAAGTTGTATAAAGCTCATTATAGAGCATCAACCATTGTATAAGGTCATTATAGAGCACTAATCCTCAATTAGGCATTTAATTGGAAGTGGTATTAAGCTCATTACAGAGCACCAACCCTCAATTAGGCAGGAAACAAGCCTATTTTACAAATTTTGCTTATTTTCAGCTGTAGAATTTAGACTGCGACATTATCAGAGTTTGTAGTAAGCATGGATAGAGGAATGGATAATACAATTTATGGTAAGTTTGCCAAGCCATGAATTTGCCAGTTACAGTTATTACTGGAATATTAATGAATCAGGAGTGTCTCAAATGCCTCCAGAGAGATTCTTGTTAAACACCTTCCATTATGCTACACACTAATGGTAGTGCTCTAAGTTGAGGTCATACTTATAAGTATTTTCAGCTGTGGAGGTACATGGAATATGGATCCAATAACAAGGGATCATTATGAAAGTTTTAGGAACATTTATGACCTAAAGCTTATTGCTCTTATATGCAAAGTTGTATGTTTAGACATAGATTGAGACTACGGAATAGAACGTATGTCAATCATTCGAGTGGTTTTAGTCAGTATCTTGTAATAGACTGGCTAATGTGATCTGGATCTGGTGTTTACCAGAAATATTTGATTGGTAATCTACCTATGAGGTAGATTCAATATAGTTGAAGACTCAAAAGTCATGTAAACCAATGATAATACAGAATGTATGTTGGATCGTGAGAAATTTAATAAATATTATAGCACGATTGATGACTTGTTTGTATCCAGATTTAATCACCAATTACCTAAATATATGTTATAAAGTCTGATACTGGGGCAGTAGTGGTGGATGTTTCTCGCTGCATTGGGGTAAAATGTTTGTATACATTTTTCCATTTTTTCTCATTGAACAGTATATACAGAAGAGCAAACAGGATTCCGTTTCGGGAGTATTGGTGGTACTAGATTGGATTTACAAAACCATGTTACCCTGAGGTGTTTAAAATGATCACAAAGCCTCTTATGATTTCCAAACAAAATTTATCTGTTTGTGCACTCTATAACTGATGATTCACATCCTTTACATAATTGTATTGGTTGTTGATTTACAGATTTTAAGGAGTTACATTTATCGTAAGAGGACTATCAGATTGTACTGTGGATATTATTGCAATCTGGAGGGATATTACCCAGAAGTAGTACATTTCTTACATAAAGAAATGTGATATGTTTTGTTTAAGCAGAATATTACATATCACACTATAGACATATCAGTAATGTTAGAGTTCCGTAAACTCTTATTTAATTAGCAGTTAAGCTATAATGCTATGAATACTGCAAGGAGTACCGTTACTGCATATCTATGGAGGAATCAGAATAAAATGTTGTAGGGTTACACCCTTTGGTCTGCAAATTTATGAAAATATTTTAATTCTAAACCTCTTAGACACAAGTATACAATAATCTGGAATGTAAGAGATATGTTATATTGTTTTTTGTTTATGGACTCCTATTACAGTGCTGTCCTTGACTTGAATTATTATTAAGGAAGTCAAGTTCAGGGGACTGGTTTATGCACAGAGAGTGCAACTATTGCAGAAAGTAAGAATAAACATGATGGAAAGAGACAAACAGTTACTATTGTGTTCCATGTCTATGAATTGCTTAAACAGAGTAGATGTGGAATCACAGGATGTAACTTGGGGTTTCAGCATATCCTACGGATCCATGTCTATGTGTGGTATCACATTTACAATGTTAGATTGAAGCTATCAGAACCTTAAAGAGGTTCAGTATGAGTATTTTATTAGCCATAAATAGCTGCATAGGAAAGTGTCGGTTTAGACTATTTTAAAATGGCTAAAGCATGTGTTGCTTGATGCAGGTATGGATACTGAAAATGTTTAATCTTATTTCACCAGGGCACCATCAAGTTTGACGACCAAGGAATTGGATGTTCTAATAAAACATATCCTGGTGGCTGCAGGCATAAGTGAAAGAATTCACCTATTACCATAAGGAGATTATAATACCTATGGTTATTTGGTGGTGTTATTTTTTGGATTTAGTATTAAATATTCCTCTTGTGATAAAGGGGTTACTATTATGGTGATAAATTAACCATTAACTGGTTGCATCCATGTTATGGTTGTGTATTGTTGATTGTTTTACTTATTTAGAGTCAATCAATGCAGTGAGCGCCTGGATTGAATCTACGGCCTGAAATCACAGAGCTTTGAAATCTTCACGTAGTCACTCACGTGACTCCGAAGTAAAATAGTAAGATTAAACGAGAACTTACCAGTTTGAAGTTTGATCTTTATTTTATGAGGAGTTACGTTGAGGGATTACGTGCCCACCGCTCCCACCCTCATAAAAGATCGAGCTGGTAGTTCTAGTCTTTATGTATCTTACTATCATATTTCAGTAATTGTCGTCTGTGATTTCACTCCGCTGCTTTGAAGATTGACGCGTGTGCGGCTGGAAGGGCTCTTCTTCACGTAATCCCTCAACGTAACTCCTCATAAAATAAAGATCAAACTTCAAACTGGTAAGTTCTCGTTTAATCTTACTATTATCCAGCATAATCACCCTGGACACTCCCTCTTCTCCCCTCTACCATCGGGCAAGAGGTACAGAAAACGTGAAAACGCACACCTCCAGATTCAGGAACAGGTTCTTCCCAGCTGTTATCGGGCAACTGAACTATCCTCTCACCAACTAGAGAGCAGTCTGGGCTATGATTTACCTCATAGGAGTCTGTCGAACTATCTTTAATCAGACTTCATTCGACTTTATCTCGCACTAAACATTATTCCCTTTATCCTGAATCTATACATTGTGGGCGGCTTGATTGTAATCACGTATAGTTTTTTTTGCTGACTGGATAGCACGCAACAAAAAAGCTTTTCACTGTACCTCGGTACACATGACAACCAACTAAACTGATGAGAGAGGCAAAGTTTTATGAGGAAGTTGCCAGGACTCAAGGGTCTGAGCTATAGGGAGCAGGCTAGGACTCTATTCCTTGGAGCGCAGGAGGATGAGGGATGGTCTTATAGAGGTGTAAAAATCATGAGAGGAATAGATCAGGTGGACGCACAGAGTCTTTTGCCCAGAGTAAGGGAATCAAGAACCAGAGGACATACTGTAGGTTTAAGGTGAGAGGGGAAAGATTATATAGAACCTTTAATAGGGGTAACTTTTTTACACAGAGAATGGTGGGTGTATGGAACGAGCTGCCGGAGGAGGTAGTTGAGGCAGGTACTATCGCAATGTTTAAAAAACATTTAGACAGGCATCTGGATAGGACAGGTTTAGAGGGATATGGGCCAAACGCAGGCATGTGGGACTAGTGTAGACGGGACATGTTGGTCGATGTGGGCAAGTTGGGTCGAAGGGCCTGTTTCCACGCTGTATGACTCTGTGACGCTGAGATCAAGCAAAATCAATGGAGAGAACAGCTGGGATTAAAATTAACTATCATGATGTGATGTGACCATCTCGAAAATGTATCCTTTCAATTAGGATATTTATTTATTTAAAATGCTTGCTGCATCAAGTGGAGTTTAGTCAGAGAATCGTTATCTTTTCAGGTGGAGAAGGTTATTGTAGATTGATTTTGTTTAGTTTACAGGTACAGCATGGAAACAGGCCATTCGGCCCACCATTGATTACCAGTTCACAGTAGTTCAATGTTAGCGCCCTTTCCCATCCTCTGCCCTGCACACTAGCGGCAATTAACAACGACCAGTTACCCTACAAACCTGAAAAAAACACAAAGTGCTGGAGTAATTCAGCTGGTCAAGCAGCATCCCTGGACATGGACAGGTGACATTTTGGGTTGGGACCCTTCTTCAGACCAGACTCACGTACCTTTGGGATGTGGGAGGAAACTGGAGCACCTGAAAGACCGACACCATCAAAGGGAGAACGTGCGAACTCCACATAGACAGCACCCGAGGGCAGGCTCGAACCTGGGTCTCCGGCGCAGTGAGGCAGCAGCTCTATCAGCTCTTGGAAGGCATCAAGGAGATTGCGAAAAGCTAAGGGAAAGGTGTTGGCAAAAAGGCAACCAGGATCAGATCAGTGTCTAATGTGTGGTAGACAAAAATGCTGGAGAAACTCAGTGGGTGAGGCAGCATCTATGGAGTGAAGGAAATAGGCAAAGTTTCGGGTCGAGACCCTTCTTCAGACTGATGTGAGGGCATCACAGCCACAGTGTCCAATGTGTGATCAGTTATGTACAGTACTCATGTACAAAGGATGTGACAGTGATGTAAATGTGTGGATCTGCCTTTGTCAACTGTACTCAATAACATAAACAAGCTCTGTTTCCAGGAACCAGCTTCTTGGAATCGCTGAAACTTTGGCTTTGAATACTGGTGTTGGAACTAAAAACATGCTACTTTCTGAGGAGCTTCATAAAAGTGAGGCTGAGTTCTTAAAAAGATCGAAGTTCAGAGTAATGTGCAAATGAGTTCTCCCCGAATGGAATTCAGTGCTAATTATAACAACATCTGCAGCATTATGCTGGAAGAATGTCACGGAGGAGTGTCTTGAAATCATCCTTATTATTAAATATGTTTCTACGTTTTTGCTGTGATTGCTTACAATTATGTAGGCAACACATGATGGAAAATAATTGTAGAATTATATAAATATTGTTACTGGTTCACCGGCGATTTCCCAGAACCCTTGGTTCCAGAGCTTTTCTGGATTATCCGTTTTGCCGGACTAACGGAGGTCACGGCCGCCGAGAGGAGTCCAACGGTACCGGAACGGTCCACCTGGCCACCCCCCGCTGAGATACCGGGCCGCAAAGTCGGCCTCGGAAGTCGGGTATGGGAACGGATCTGCTGTCTCCAGCCGGGCCGGAGTTCCAGAGCCCCAACCACAGGGGGCAAAGGCGACCCGCCGATCGGCGCGGAAGTCCCGAAGAGGTCAAGATCGGCCACCACACCCGGCCAAGGCGCCACATTTTCGGGGGGACTTCCACGGGGTGGGGGTGGTGGCGGGGGGGGGGGGGGGATTTCAAGTGCGCTCGTGTCATTTTGTCCGCATTAAAGAAAGTGCCGGAGCACCAGTTGCCGGAAAATTGGTTGTGGACCTGTATTTATTTTAAGGACAGTGAATAGAAACTGATTATTTCAGAGTTCTTTTCTGGGAACGTATACATTAGAAATTCTATCCCTAGCTTTAAGATTAGGTCTATTATTGTCATGTGTACTGAGGTACATTGAAACTTTTTTTTTGTGTTATTCAATCAACTAGATAATACTGTATATGAATATTATCAGAACATACACAATACCTGAACCTAGACTGACAGGGGGCAGGTCGTTTGTAAGTACTGCATTTTTCCAATGAACAAAGCCAAACCATTCTTTAACTTTTATCGATTGAAAGATGCAGCAAGCTAAAAAGGCCCTTCGGCCCACCGAGTCCACACTGACCGTCTATGTTGTCCTACCTTCACAACCACTCGCTACACACATAGGGTAATTTACAGAAGGCAAGTTACCCAAGTGGAATGTGAGGTGCAGTTCCTCCAGTTGGTATGTGGCCTCAGTCTGGCAATGGACGAAGCCCAGGACAGAACGATCAACATGGGAATGGGAAGTGGAGTTAAAATGATTAGCAACCGGGAGATCCAGTAAGTCTTGGCGAACTGAACGTGTGTCCAGCAAAACATAAACAAAATGCCAAGCATCCAATCATCTTCCAATCACTCACCATACTTTCCCCTGCCCCCACCTCTCTTCCATCTTTCTCTCCCCTCCCACCTCCCCCACACAATCAGTCTGAAGAAGGATCCCGACCTGAAACGTCCATGTCCTCCAGAGATGCTGCCTGACCCACTGAGTTACCCCAGCACCACCAGTTCCTTGTGTCTACATTTCAACTTTTTGATTCGGAAGCGTTTTTATTGTTGGAAAAATGAGTAAATAAACCAAAGTAATCTACACATGGGACTGGTGGGGTTGGGGGTGGAAAATATGAATACCTGTCCATGTCCTCTAAAGTTGTTGCCTGACCCACTGAGTTACTCCAGCACTTTGTATCTTTTTTTTGTAAACCAGCATCTGCAGTTCTTAGTGTTTAGGGTTACCAGGGTAACTTTGTTGTGCAGGACTTACAGGAGGGTCGATTTGCATGAAGTTCTGGAGAATGTGGCCTCACAAGACTTGCATCTGGGAATTGGGTTAAAAGGAGCTGTAGATGTTGGGAGCTGGGGAAGTGATCAACATGTCACTTGTTTTGTTTTCCTTAAGATTTTTTTTTCTTAGATTATAAAAGTTATTGGGTAATAGAGTAAAACAGTGTGGAAGCAGGCCCTTCGGTCCAACTTGCCCACACCTACCAACATGCCCCAAATATACTAGTCCCAACTGCCTCTGTTTGGCCCACATCCCTCTAAACCTGTGCTATCCAATTAAACATTGTGATAGTCCGTGACTCAACTACCTCCTCTGGAAGCTTGTTCCATACGCCCACCACCCCATGTGTGGAAAAAGTCACCCCTCAGATTCATATTAAATATTCCCCCCTTCACTTTAAACCTATGGTTCTCGATTCCCCTACTCTGGGCAAGAGACTGTGCGTCCACCCGATCTACCAATATAAAATGTAGAATACTTCTCTGCAACTTGTTGACCTTTATATAATAAAAACCTAATTAATTCTGATATTAAAACAGAGTTTTAGGAAAGCAAACCCCACATATAATGCTACCTCTAGATTTAAGGATGAATCATTGAATGTCTGGAAATGATATTACTTGTGAATTTTGTTGTATGAATTAAATAGGTTGTTTTTTAACAAATAAAAGAAAATTAATATGGATATGTGGGGACACAAAGTGCTGGAGTAACTCAGCGTGCCAGGCAGCACCTGTGGAGAACATGGACAGATGACGTTTCAGGTAGGGACCCTTCTTCAGACCCGACCAGAAACATTGCTGAAACATGCTGGTTCTCCAGAGATGCAGCCTGACCCGCCGAGTTACTCCAGCACTTTGTGTCCTTTTGCGTAAACCAGCATTTGCAGTTCCTTGTTTCTGCATGGATATGTAAGGAATGTAGGGATATGAGTTATGAGCAGGCATATAAGACTTAGTCTCGGCATCATGTTCGGCACAGTCATGTGCTGTACTGTTCCATGTTCTATGTCTTGTAAGTATTTTGTATTTTTGATGAGAGCACTTCTCATCCTTGTAAACTATTGCGAATATGGACCAAATCTACCCAATCTCTCCGTACCACTGAATCCAGGCAAATGAATCTTCATCGCACTCTTGTGGTGTACTGTTCTATGTTCTATGCTGTAGTCATACAGTGTGGAAACAGACCCTTTGGCCCAACTTGCCCACGCTGACCAACATGCCCCATCTACACAAGTTGCATCTGTCTGCATTTGGCCCCTCTAAAGCCGTCCTGTCCATGCACCTGTCCAAATGTCTCATAAATGTCATGATGGTACCTGCCTCAACTACCTCCTCCGGTAGCTCTTTCCATACACCCACCATCATTATATAGACACAAAGAGCTGGAGTAACTCAGCGGGACAGGCAACATGTCTGGGGAGAAGGAATGGGTGACGTTTCAGGT
>CM075981.1:23637575-23719916 GCA_038087875.1 Malacoraja senta | reverse complement strand
CTGATGGACATTGCATCCAATCCTTAGACAGGAAACATTTCACATCTTTTTACTTTAGAGATACAGTACAGAACCAGGCCCTTTTTGCACATAAATCCGTGCCAGCCAGCGATCCTCTCACGCTGACACTATCCTACACACAAGGGACAATTTACAATTTCACCAAAGCCAATTAACCTACAAACCTATACGTCTTTGGTGTGTGGGAGGAAACCGGAGCACCCGGAGCAAACCCACGCAGTCACAAGGGAAACATACACACTCCGCTCAGCCAACACCCGTGGTCAGGATTGAACCCGGGTCTCTGGCACTGTGAGGCAGTGACTCTACCGCTGCGCCGCTGTGCCGCACACTGTACCTTTGTGGTACTTCAATGAAAATGTTATACTTTGAAGTTATTGTTTGAATATTGGAAATGTGTCAACATGCATGCAACAAATAATTATGTAGTTGAATGTTTGAAACTAGAGGGCATAGTTTTAAAATGAGAGGGGCAAAGTTTAAAGGGGATGCGCGGAGCAAGTATTTTACACAGAGAGTGCTGAGTGCCTGGAACACGCTGCCGGGGGGGGTGGGGTGGGGTTGGAGCCAGATACAACAGCAATGTTTACGAGCTTTTAGATAGGCACGTGGATATGCAGGGAATGGAGAGATATGGATCATATCATAATGGATCAATGTCTTTAAATGCTGTTTTAGAATGTGCCTCAACTACCTCCTCTGGCAGCTCGTTTCTAACACCCACCACCCTCTGTGCCCCTCAGGTTCCTATTAAATCTTGACCTCTCACCCTAAACCTATTTACTCTGGTTCCTAATTTCCCCTGCTCTTAGTGAAAGACGCTGTGCGTTCACCCTATCTATGTCCCCTGGTGATTCCGTACGCTTCTACAAGATCACCCCCCACCAGCCTCCTGTGCCTCTAGCAGTTCATCCAATATATCTACCACCATCAGAGTAAGAAGGTTGCCTGCTAGAAAACATGACAGTCTAGAAAGCTTGTCTGCAGTTGCAGAAAGGTGGTCTAAATTGTAGAAGCAGAGATCATATAGGCAGCTCCGGCTGATCTTCAAATAGAAAATGTTAGATAGCTGTGCTTTCCACCACGTTCCGGTTTAGTTTCCAGAATGTGTTTAACTTTTAGAGTTATTTATTACATGACATGACACTTTTATTAGATCTCTGTCCATCTCGTAGATCTCCTTTATAGTATTACCTTTGGGGCAATGTATTAAATCCGCAACAAGGGTTAAAGTTTACTGTGCAAATAATTGCTTTATTGAGATATTTTTGGAAGGCAGCCAGAGCGGTCTTGTTATGTTTTAGTCTTAAGAAGTGGCCCTACTTCATATTTACTGCTCTGTTCAAAACATCTGTGTCAATATTAACAACCAATAATAGTGAATTCTGTGCATGTTTATAGGTGGAAAATATATAAAAGCGCAGTCGTAAAATTAAGTGTCCAAATAGTTAATGCTGGAAGTTTAAAGTTGAAAGCGAGCAAGCCAAGAGCAATACACAGGGCTGGAGTAACTCAGCAGGTCAGGCAGCATCAATGGAGGGAATGAATAGGTGACGTTTTAGGTCTGCACCTTAAACCGTCTGCGGGATAAAGCGTGACAGGTGATAGTTGGATACTGGTGAGGGAATGGGGAGTTTGGTTGGCAGATGGGTGGAAGGTAGTGGGTATACGGAACGAGCTGCCAGAGCCGGTAGTTGAGGCAAGTACTATAACAGCATTTAAAAGACACTTGGGCAGGTTGAGAGGGATATGGACCAAACTGTGGCTGGTGGGACTAGTTTGATGGGACATTGTGGTCAGCATGGGCAAGTTGGGCCGAAAGGCCTGTTTCCGTGCTGTATGATTCTAGTAACTTTAGTTTTTTTAATGTAACGTGCACCAAGGTACAGTGAAAAGCTTTTTGTTGCATGCTATCCAGTCAGGGAAATGATTATACATGATTACAATCAAGCCATATACAATATACTGATATAGAATAAAGGATGTAACATTTAGTGCAAGATAAAGTCCAGTAAAGTCCAATTAAAGATAGTCCAAAGGTCTCCAATGGGATAGATTGGAGATCAGGTCCGCTCTCTAGTTGGTGATAGGATGGTTCAGTTCCACTTGACTGAGATCCAACATGGTGGACCTTGCTGAGGTTCAGAGAGAAAAGTTGGTCCTAGTTGTTGTCCTCTTGTCCAGCCCGTCTTCCATGTTTCACCCTCACACCTCCCTCTCCTGGCTCTTCCAGAGCTGTGCTATTCTGTGCCAACACTTCTCAGTATCGCTGTGATGTTGTACTTCAAGGGGAATGTTTACCAATGTGATCTCATCTGACTGGGACTAGTCTGTGCAGAATTCACAAAGAAGCCTTTCATCATTTGCCAGACCACTCCTTGTAGACTTTAACAACCACGAAAAGTGGTCAAATACTTGTGGGCGGCACAGTGGCGCAGCTGGTAGAGCCACTGCCTCGCAGCGCAAGAGACCCGGGTTCGGTCCTGACCTCGGGTGCTGTCCATGTGGAGTTTGCAACTTCTCCCTGTGACTGTGTGGGTTTCCTCCAGGTGCTCCGGTTTCCTCCCACATCCCAAAGACGTGCCGTTTTGGAGGTTAATTGGCATCTGTAATTTACCGCAAGTGTGTAGGGAGTGGATGAGAAAGTGGGATAACACAATTGGTAAGAAAACGGTGGATCCTATTTGTTTAGTTTAGTTTAGTTTAGTTTGTTTAGTTTGGTTTGGCTTAGTTTGGTTTGTCCAGTCTAGTCTAGTTTATTATTGTCACGTGTACCGAGGTACAGTGAAAAGCTTTTTTAATGCATGCTATATAGTCAGCGAAAAGATTACAATCAAGCCGTCCAAAATGTACAGATGCAAGATAAAGGGAATAATGCTTAGTGAGCATTGTTAGAGTAAGAAATCCTGCTGCTGGAGTAAAGATTTAAAAGTGTGGAGCAATTGTAATGAATGATTGCAGATCCACTTCTGGGACCAGCACTTCAAGAGTGTTCTGGCATCAGCTTCATATTTGTTTGAAACGATCGTTCAAGTTAGGAATTCATTATCTCATTGGTAAGATTTTCAAATTACTTTCCTCTAAGTAGGTAACTAACTTGCACATAGTTAATGCCCACCTTTCAGTTGCCCCAAAGTAGGCCGATGAGCCTGTTTTCCATGCTGCATCTCTAAAATCTAAAGTCATCTGCGTTTGTGTTAAGGGTTCTAGAATCATAGCATGGAAACAGACCCTTTGGCCCATCTTTGCAATGCTGTCAAAGTTCACCGTTCACACGTTATAGGAGTAGAATTAGGCCATTCGGCCCATCGAGTGCACTCCGCCATTCAATCATGGCTGATCTCTGCCTCCTAATCCCATTTTCCTGCTTTCTCCATATAACCCTTGACACCCGTTCCATACGTTGGCATGCTGAGCTAATCCCAAAGTTGCCATGCTGGGCTAATCCCATATACCTGCATTTGCCCCATATCCCTCTAATCCCTTCCTATCCATATATTTCTTCAAATGTCTTTTTAAAGTTGGAATTGCATCCATTCAATAGCTTCTCCAAGTACGGACTGCACTCTGAGTGAAAAAGTTGCCTCAGAGGTCTCTCTTTAATCTCTCCCCTCTTACCTTAAGACGATGCCCTCTAGTTTTAGAATCCTCTATCCTGGGAAAAGGCTGGGAGCGTCTATTTTATCATTGAACATGGAACAGCACAGCACAGTGACGGGCCCTTTGGCCCACAATGTCCATGCCGAACACAATGCTTAGTTAAACTGATCTCCTGTGCCTGCATGCGATCCATATCCCTCCATTCCCTGCATAGCCATGTGCCTATCTAAAAGCTTCTTAAATGCCACTATTGTATCTGTCTCCACCACCACCCCTGGTATAAACAGGATCATATTGATGATACATGATGATCATGATCTACTTTCTCTTCATATATTCAGCAGAGTTCACTGTACATGGAATAAAACTCACACAGGTATAGTATCTTGCACGGTTCACCACACATGTTCCAGAGCCTTGCCAGATTATCCATTTTGCCGGACCAACAGAGGTCACATAATAATCATTCAACAATACACCTCTGGCCCACTAATTCTACCCCCTCTGTGTCTCTAAAGCACCATGGACTGCAAGAAACTTAAATTAACAATTAACAATTAACAAAGAAGTAAACAATTAACTCTTTCAAGACGAAGATAGACGCAACAAGCTGGAGTAACTCAGCGGGACAGGCAGCATCTCTGGAGAGAAGGAATGGGTGACGTTTCGGGTCGAGACCCTTCTTCAGACTCAACCTGAAACATCACCCATTCCTTCTCTCCAGAGATGCTGCCTGTCCCGCTGACTTACTCCAGCTTTTTTGTGTCTTTTTCAGTTTAAACCAGCATCTGCAGTTCCTTCTTACATAACTCTTTCAAGACGTCCTGAAAGAGCGAGGGTCACACACAATACTCTGGCAGTTTTGTCTGGATTAAAGGATATGGCGGAACAGGTCGGTGGTGGACCTGTACAGCATGGAAGCAGGCCCTTCAGTGCACCCAGCCCACGCTGACCATCGATCACCTGTTCATATGAGTTCTTTGCTATCCCACTTTCTCATCCACATTAGAGGTGATTGTACAGCAGCCATTTAACCTACAAACCCGCACATCATCGGGATGTGGGAGGAAACCGGAGCACCCGGAGGAAGTCCATGAGCTTGTTGGGGCTTGTGTGTGTGTGCTTACTGGTGTGAACAAGTCAGGCGTTCATAACCCTGGGTGTAGGACCTGTATATATTGATCGACCGATTGATTGTCTTGATTGATTCAAAGTTACAGCATGGAAACAGGCCCTTCGGCCCACCGAGTCCAAGCCAACCATCGATCACCTGTTCACACTAGTTCTGTATTATCCCAGTTTCTCATTCACTCCCTACGCAGTCGAGGCCAATCGACCTACAAACCCAAACATTTACGGGATGTTGGCGGAAACCGGAGCACCAGAGGAAATGCACACGGTCACAAGGAGAACGTGCAAACTCGACACAGACAGCACCCGAGGTGAGGATCGAACCCAAGTGTCTGACGCCGTGAGGCAGCAGCTCCTCAAAGAGCTCAATTAAAAACACAGGATTTAGCAATCTGGGTTTTCTGCCTGCAGTAATCAAAATGGCCTAATTAGTTGAATAGAAATCTGTCAGTACATGTAGTCAGGTTTGATGAAGCCTTCATTTTCAGGGTTGTTTTGGTAGTTCTTACATTTCATAGAAGATGACTGCTGTAAGTTTCCAGGAATAAGCTTAGCCTGGTTGATTCCTTTCGTGGAACAGATTTCACACGCAGCTGGCAACTCTATGGCTTGTTATGGTGAATTATTGGCCTGGCCGCCTTTTAAAAAAAAATTTTTTTAATTTTTTATTTATTAGAAGTACATTACATTACAACCACATACATTAGTACTCGTCACATATATCTTCTTACAATTAATGTACTCCGTTTGTTTTTTACACTAATAAAGGGAAAGGATGAGATTGAGAGAAAGAAGAAAGTGAAGGAAAAGGTGAAAGTGTAAAAAATGTGACAACAAGAAAGAACAAAGACCCTATAAGAACGAAATTAAAAACAAAAGAAAAAGAGTTAAGAAATAGACCCTAGAAAAGAAGAAGAAAGAGAAAGAGGGAAAAGAGAAAAACAAATAGTTTTTGTAAGCATCATGCAAATGGGACATACCAACTCTCCAACTTTCATCCCCCCTTACCTGACCTCAGTTTTTTTTAAGGTTCTTTTGCACCCTATATTTGTAATAATTCTATAAATGCAGACCACGTCAGGTGGAAGTGATCTGGTTTACCTGCCAGGAGGAGTCTTATCTCTTCTAGGTGTAATGTTTCGAACATATTTGAAATCCACATGTTTATAGTTGGTATTGGAGCCTTTTTCCAAAATTTTAGGATTAGCTTTTTTCCAGTTATTAACCCATAGTCTATTAGTTTCTTTTGGAACACATTTAGTTCTGGACTATCTTCCGTTATTCCGAAGATAATCCATTCTGCTTTGGGTATCAGTTTTATTTTAAATAATTTTGTGAAGATTTCAAAAATGTCAATCCAAATTTTTTGAATTTTTGTACAGAAAACAAATGAGTGCGCTATAGTAGCTTCTTGAGATTGACATTTATCACAGATGGATGATACATTTGGGGAAATTTTATGAATTTTAGTTTTGGAATAATATAATCTATGTAACATTTTAAATTGTATTAAAGTGTGTCTTACATTAATCGAACATTTATGCACGTTTAATAAGTGTTCATTCCACCTTTCCTTTGAAATTTTAATAGCTAATTCTTGTTCCCAGTCTCTTCTGATACCTTTCATAGATGTTATTTCTACATTTAAGATAATATTATACAAATATGATATTAAGTTTGCCTGGCCGCCTTGCCGGGTACGTTTAATGTCATGGAATTATCGGCTTCACTGATTAACGTTACCCACTTGAACAGGACGAAGTGTGTTAAGGGGAAAAGTAATTTCCTGTTAATGCCAACTATAGCATCAGAGGAGTAAGCCACGAGTAGCAATGCAGGAGTAAATCACGAAATAAACAGAGTAGTCTTACGTCAAGCTCAGATGCACAAACTGTCCCGCCTCCACGACCAGCAACATCATAACTGCGCATTGAGGAGGTACGGTGGCGCAGCGGTAGAGTTGCTGCCTTACAGCGCCAGGAACCCGGGTTCGATCCTGACTACAGGTGCTGTCTGTATGGAGTTCATGGCTTGTCACCCCTGTAGCCGCGTGGGTTTTCTCTGGGTGATCCGGGTTTCTCCCACATTCCAAAGATGTGCAGGTTTGTAGGTTACTTGTAGGATAGTGCTAGTGTACGGGGTTGACATGCACTCGGTGGGCCGAAGAGCCTGTTTCCACGCTGTATCTCTGAAACTAAAACTGGAATTTCATTAAATGCCGAATACAAATCATGTTTTTCAAAGATCAGAGCCCCAGGAACACCCATAATTGTCTGGGTAAGGTTTAACCCTCAATCATGATCAATGTTGGATAACATACTGTGTACACTTTATTTTGTTATTTCCAGGATTATTATTTCGGGGAAGCACAGTGCAGGGAGAAGCAGCTGGTCGAGCTGCTGCTTCACAGCGCCAGAGATCCGGGTTCGATCCTGACCTGGGGTGCTGTCTGTGTGGAGTTTGCATGTTCTCCCTGTGCTGCAACTGTATAATGGTTGGTTCAGTTACTTTTTGGAGTATTGCATCCAGTTCTGGTCACAACACTGCAATGTTGTCGAGCTGGAAAGGGTACAGAGAAGATTTATGAGTATGTTGTCAGTACCAGAGGGTCTGAGCTATAGGGAGAGGTTGAGTAGGCTGGGACTCTATTCCACGGAGCGCAGGAGGCTGAGGGGTGATCTTTATGGAGGTGTATAAAATCATGAGAGGAATAGATCAGGTAGATGCACAGAGTCTCTTGCCCAGAGTAAGTGAATCGAGGAACAGAGGACATAGGTTTAAGATGAAGGGGGAAAGATTAAATAGGAATCTGAGGGGAAACTTTTTCACACAAAGGGTGGTGGGTATATGGAACAAGCTGCCAGAGGAGGTTGTTGAGGCAGGGACCATCCTAATGATTAAGAAACAGACAGGTACATGGATAGTGCAAGTTTAGAGGGATATGGGCCAAACACGGGCAGATGGGACTAGTTTAGCTGGGACATGTTGGCCAGTGTGGGCAAGTTGGGCCAAAGAGCCTGTTTCCACGCTGTATCACTCTCTGACTAAGGAAGGACATGGAAGGTTTGGAGAGGGTGCTTTTGCTTTGATTTATTTTTATTTCATTAATGACATGAAGCCTCTGATAACCGAGGTCGCTTTCAGACATGACATCCGAGACCTACTTACCAGTCAATGGATGTTGGTTAGGTGCAAAGGTCAGCCAGTTTGACCCTCCACATCTGGAAGATATAAAAGCAGTTGGGCAGAGAATGATAGAGGCATGTCCAGTGAGGGAACTGGCTCCAGGATCATATTTCCCAATATCATGAGATTTTTGACCAAATTACTTCTTAACCTTTCACGTTGTAGGGAATACAATCCTGCTTTGTGCAACCTATCCTTATGATCGAATCCTTGGAGTCCAGGTATCATTCATTGTGCGTAATGCTTGCAATTCTCTTCAATGTAGTACAGTATCTAAGTCCAGAGCTCTTCTTAGAATTTTTGATATGGTGTCGTATGGGCTCAGTGTAGACATAGCTGGCATAAATAATGTCCCTTTAGACTTATTTATTGATTACTGATATTCTTGATTCGTACAGGTGTCAGAGATTATGGGGAAAAGACAGGAGAATGGGGTTCGGAGGGAGAGATAGATCAGCCATGGTCTATGGCGGGATAGACTTGATGGGCTGAATGACCTAATTGTATTCCTATTTTACATAGATATTATTATCCTATCCTAATTGTACCTCTATCTTTTATGACCTTCTTAACACTTTAGAGATGCAGTGCAGAAATAGCCCCTTAGTCCCACCGAGACCGCGCTGACCAGCGATCACCCCATTCACTAGCAGTATCCTCCACACCAGGGACAATTTACAATTTTTACTGAGGACAATTTAACCTACAAACTGGTACATCTTTGGAGTGTGGGAGGAAACCGGAGCACCCGGAAAAAAACCCGCGCTGTCACAGGGAGAACGTACAAACTTCGCTAGACAGCACCCGCAGTCAGGATTGAACCCGGGTCTCTGGTGCTGTAAGGCAGCAACTCGACCGTTGCGCAACTGTGCCGCCCTCCTTTATAAAGTGGTCAAGAAGGCATTTGGTATGTTTGCCCTCATCGGTCGTGACATTGAGTAAAAAAGCCAGGACGTATAATTAGGCTGCTTTTGGGGCATTGCTTGTTGCCCTGGTCACACCTTTACTGGAAGGATGTGGAGGCTTTGGAGAGGAATCAGACTGCGCCTGGATTACTTCCAAAGTCATACATGTTTCATAGGTTAATTGGCTCGGTAAAAATTGTAAATTGCCCCTAGTGTTTGTAGGATAATGCTCGTGTACGGAGATTGCTGGTCGGCGCGGATTAGATGGGCAGAAGGGCTTGTTTCCGTGCTGTATCTCTAAAATAAACTAAAATTAAAGCACTCTGCACCTTTTCCATTGACTGATAGGTGGCCCGTAATACACCCCAACAAAGTGGAGACGCCCTTTTTGTTTCTAACCTCTATCCGTAAAGCCTCAGTTGAGGAGTGTTCAAGGATATACTCCCATATTCCTGAAGTACATTCATACAGGCAAGGTCATTTGTTCTGTTCAGCAGTGCTTCAAACTAGTGGGGAACTAGCTGAGCAAGGTTCCTGCACAAATTTATTGATTCATTGAAACATACGGCATGGCAACAGGTCCTTCAGCCCACCGAGTCCATGCCGACCAGCGATCACCGGTTCGCACTAGTTTTATGTGTTATCCCACTTTCTCATCCACTCCCTACACACAAGGGGCAATTTACATTGGCCAATTAACCTACAAGCCCGCACGTCTTTGGGATTTAGACTTTAGAGATACAGCGTGGAATCAGGCCCTTTGGCCCACTGAGACCATGCCTACCAGCGATCACCCCATATATTGGTGCCATCCTACACACTAGGGACAATTTTTATTGAAGCCGATTAACCTACAAACCTGTACGTCTTTGGAGTGTGAGAGGAAACTGGAGCACCCAGAGGAAACCCACGCGGTCACAGAGAGAACATGTAATCTCCACACAAGCAACACAGGGTGGCACGGTGGCGCAGCGGTAGAGTTGCTGCCTCACAGCGCCACAGATGCAGGTTCGATCCTGATTATGGATGCTGTCTGTGCGGAGTTTGTACATTCTCCCTGTGAGCACGTGGGTTTTCTCTGCATGTTCCAAAGATGTATGGGCTTGTAGTTTAATTTGCTTGGTGAGATTGTGCAGGATAGTGCTAGTGTGGAGGGATTGCCAATTAAACGTGATAGTACCTGCCTCAACTACCTCCTCCGACAGCTCGTTCCATTGTATCTGCACACTAAAACAATATTAAACTCCACACTGCATGGAAGTACAAAATGTAACGTGAATTGTTTTTTTAAAAGCTTCCAGCAGTAAACTGAAGTCTAAATATGTTACCAAGTAAAAATCCTAGTGTGTAGGTCTGTTTGCAGGTGAACATTATTGGCAATGTATCACCCGAAATAGTACAGGAGAAACAAATTGTTGTGTTGATTAGTTTAAGATCCTACAAGTATTTGAAGTTCAGCTGGCACTGGTTATTCTAAACCACTGCCTTGACAACAGTGGCTGTTGTTTACCGCGCACTGCGACATTCCCACACTTTACAATGGCAGCGGACATTGATAAATATTCCCCTTGGCATCTACGTTTCAAAGGTTATTTTCAAATGTTTATTTGCAGTGGGGAACTGTGCCGTCTACTTTTGAAGGAGGTAGAAGCGGCAATAAACAGAAAGAAAAAAAAATGGCGGCACAGTGGCGCAGCTGGTAGTGCCGCTGCCTCACAGCGCCAGAGACCTGGGTTCAAACCTGACCTTGGGTGCTGCCTGTGTGGGGTTTGAACGTTCTCCCGATGACCGCGTGGGTTTCCTCCCACATCCCAAAGAAGTGCATTCCACATTTACCTCTTTGACTGGCTGAACTTTGTTGCCTTCCACCACAGTGGAGAATGTTGTGGTGGATGTTTGAGTTACATTTTATTGCGTATTCTTTTTTAAATGTATCGCTGCTGGCAAATTCATTTCACTGCACCTTCGGGTGCATGTGACGGATAAAATTGACTTTGACTTTGATTGATGTGGTATGGAGATTTACACAGATATCCTGCATCCTATTTTACACTGTCTAGTGTCTCTCAGTCCCTCTCTCTCAGGGGATATCTATACACTGACCTTTGTCTCTCAGTCTCTCTCTGTCATGAGGATATCTGTGCTGACCACTGTTTGTGTGGCTCCATGGGGAGTTAGGCAGGGTAGGTGTATGTATGGCTGCTACAAGGCCATGTGTTTTCATGGGCTGATTGCCTTCTCTGATTACTGTACCGAAACAAATGAAGTCATTTCGAGATTGCTGAAATACCATTTTAGTACTTGTTTCTGCGTATAAACCACCCTAATAAAATTTCAGACTGGAGTTTGGCCAATTTCATGTTGTTGTTTTTTGCGTGTGCTAGACTCCATTTGACAGCAAAGTTAAACACAATGTGTTTGAAAGAACTACAGATGCTGGACTCTCTCAGTCTGAAGAAGGGTCTCCACCCGAAACGTCACCTGTGCCTTTATCCATAGAGATACTGCTTGACCCACTGAGTTACTCCAGCAATTTTTCTCTATCAACATTGAGCAAAATATGTTTGGAGCACATTCAGAAATAGGCGCAACCTAATTTTGAGGCACTTATTTTTGAACAATGGCCACGTCATCGTAACAATAAACCTTTTCATTACTGTTGATTGCGCATTTGGTAGAAATGCACAGGAATGCTCAAAATGGCTGTGGTTCAAAAGTTTTACTTTCCCAATAAAACTGCTTGTCACTCCTGCTGTCAGCGGAAGCAAAGGACATGTTAACATATCTGGAAGTTCTCACATTCCAAATACAATGTAATGCAGTGAGTATGTTGATGACAGCCATTTCACTCGGCCTTGCACTGCTTGATGTACATGTCAGAACTGTGTGGCGGAGATAATGATAGACTAAGCCTGCATGTTTTTCAAGTAAGAAATAATATTCAGTCCTTGTCAACGATTAGCACTGATGCATCAATCCTTCCTGAATCATAAAATTATGAGAGGAATAGATTGTGTAAATGCACAGAGACTCTTGCCCAGAGTAGGTGAATCGATGACCAGACGACATAGGTTCAAGGTGAAGGGGAAAAGATTTAATAGGAATCTGAGCGTTGACTTTTTCACACAAAGGGTGGTGGGTGTAGGGAACAAGCTGCCAGAGGAGGTAGTGGAGGCAGGGACTATCCCAACATTTAAGAAACAGTTAGACAGGTACATGGATAGGACAGGTTTAGAGGGATATGTACCAAACGCAGGCAAGTGGGACTAGAGTAGATGGGACATGTTGGCCGGCATGGGCAAGTTGGGCTGAAGGGCCTGTTTCCACATTGTATCACTCTATAACTATGACACAGTCAACTGAGTCACTGGTCCCATTTTGATTCAGTCTTGAAACTTGGGAAGTGAGATGACACTTCATGTCAGGACTCTTCTTCAGACACGTCATCCATCCTTTTACTCCACAGATGCTGACTGACCCGCTGAGTTACTCCAGCACTTTTGTGTCTATCTTTGGTATAAACCAGCAGCTGCAGTTCTTTGTTTCTACATCTCAAAACTTGTAACTTTGCACACGTTGCTTTCAGGTGTCTCAGTGGCGCAGCTGATTGAGCCGCTGCTTCACAGCACCAGGGTCCCGGGTTTGATCCTGACCTTGGGATCTGTCTATGTTCAGTTTGCACGTTCACTCTGTGACCGCGTGGGTTTCCTCCGGATGCTCCGGTTTCCTCCAACATCCCAAAGACGTGCGGGTTTGTAGGTTAATCGGCCCTCTGTGAATTGCTCCCAGTGTGTAGGGTGTGGATGATCAAGTGGGATCATATTGAAATGCCACCAGCGTAATTAAGGACGGGTCTCACCCCAGACAAGAGACAAGAAGTGTGAAAATGCATACCTCCAGGTTCAGGGACAGTTTCTTCCCAACTGTTATCAGGCAACTGAACCATCCTATCATCAACTAGAGAGCAGTCCTGAGCTACTATATAGAAACATTGGTGACCCTCGGACTATCTTTAATCGGACTTTACCTTACACTAAACATTATTCCCTTTATCCTGTATCTGTATACTGTGGACAGCTTGATTGTAACCATGTATAGTCTTTTCGCTGACTGGATAGCAAGCACCAAAAAAAGCTTTTCACTGTACCTTGGTACACATGACAATATACTGAACTAACCTAAACTAAACTACACTAAACTAAACTACTGTGAACGGGTGATTACTATGTGGCGTCCTCGGGAGGCCAAAGGGCCTGTTTCCATGCTGCATCTCCAAACTAAACTAAAGCTTTTCAAATATCCACTAAATAATACAGGTTGAAAATAATATGTGTCACTCGTACTGATGCTAAAATTAAAATAAAAGCCTCATTCAGAACTTTATAAATCTTCCTGCTGTGTAAAACTGTATTGAGCCAAATAAGTCACAGCTGTAAACATTATACATATTCAAGAATTTTGGAGGAAGGAAATTTTGATTACGACTGAATAGGAAATCATCAATCTTCACGGAAGCCACCAGTAAAATTGCAGACAGCTTAATGAAACGGAGAGGAGTCCAGTTACAAGGTTTTCCAATTATAACTCAAGGTTAGATGCAAGGAGGTTTTCTTCAGGCAGAGTGTTTGTAAAGGAATAGGGTATGGGAGATAATCTGGAGTGATTGAGTCATACATGCCCTTCATATGAGTTAAATGCAGGCAAATGTGATTAGATTAAATGGGGCTCGATTGAATGCTAGAGTATACTTGATGGGCCGAATGGCCTAATTCTGCTCCTCTAATTTACGAATTTGTGAACAGGAAGAATGTGGATGCTTTGGAAAGCGTGCAGAGGAGGTTTACAAGAATGATGCATGGATTAGGGGATATTAGCCACAGAGCGTATGAGGTTTTGGGGAAACCTGATGGAAGTATATAAAATTATGAGAGATATAGATAGGGTAGACAGTCAGAGTCTTTTTCCTACGGTGGAGAAATCAAATACTAGAGGGCATAACTTTAAGGCAAGGTGGTGGGTGTATGAAATGAGCTGCTGGTGGAGGTAGTTGGAGCAGGAACTATCTCAACATTTAAGAAACGTTTGGACAGATACATGGATAGGACAGGTTTGGAGGGATATGGGCTAAATGCAGGCAGGTGGGACTAGTGTAGATAAGACATGTTGGTCAGTGTGGGCAAGTTGGGCCGAAGGGGCCCGTTTCCACGCTGTATGACTATGCCTCTAGAACTACTAAGAAACAATAAAGATGTAATTGACAGAACATTCACAATGCACGCTTGATAATACTGAGCAACTGCGATTGCATTCCATGGAAAAATCAATATGTTCCTTTCTGCCAATTTCCATTACTCACCATATGAGTTCGGGAAAACTCACTACTTTCATATCAACAAAAAAATCAACAGATTTGGATAAGAAGGGACTCAGTGTACATGTGACAGCCTGCCAGTTGGATAGAAGCAACGAGCAATGCAGCAAATTCCTGGAACATCACAACTTGGCACAGAAAATGTTGTAAGAGGGTCTCAGGATTTCTGTGAAAGTGTTTTCTCTTGGAAGTTAAATACAAACTCTGAGCCTTAGGCTATTCAATTTGTTGTTGTGTCAACCTCATTCATTTATTGAATTTTACCAGTGGAAGAATTAGACTGACAGCTGCCTTTTCCCCCCTAAAATATTAGTTATTTGAACTGGGGGAGATTTAGACTTTAGAGATACAGCGCAGAAACAGGCCCTTCGGCCCAATGAGTCCGCACCAACCAGCGATTACCCCATACACTAACACTATCCTGCACACTAGGGACAATTTACAATTTTACCGAAGCCAATTAACCTACAGACCTGTGCGTCTTTGGAGTGTGGGAGGAAACCGGGCAGCCGGAGAAAACCCACGCGGTCACGGGTAGAACGTACAAGCAGCACCCGTTGTCAGGATCAAACCCGGGTCTCTGGAACTGTAAGGCAGCAACTCTACCACTGCGCCACCGTACTGCCCTCTTTTTTTATGTGCATTGACTTTTTAGAGAATTTTTTCGTTTATTGGTTCAATTGGTTCAATTGGTTCACATTTTTTTTAATTTTTTTTAAAAATTAATTTATTGAACATGTTAAAAAAATACAAACACAAATAAACTTATAAGCAATAAAAATAAAATAAAACACAAAGGAAAACAAACAAATAAGTAACTCAAATAATACAAATAATATCGTTCATGTTCAAAAGGGGTAAGAAGAAGTTTGAAAACTTTTCTGGTCCTACCCCCTCTTATTTTCTATACATTTTCATGGAAAAACAAAATAATGGGAACAAATGAACCCAAAATCTGTTGAACAGTCCACAAACAAGAAATAACCAAACAGAAAAGAAAATCACTGGTCCAGCTCATAACCATTCAATCTTTTGTTTCTGAAGAGTGTTTTTAGTTTGAATAGAGTCTTACATTTTTTCAGCTCATCATGGCAGTTATTCCAGGGACTAACACCCTTTGCTGTAACACAATGGAGTTTTGCATTAGTTCTTATTGCCGTTTTTTCGAATATATAGGGTCCTCTCAGGTTGTGTTTGCTTTCTCTCCGTTGGAACAACCCCTGGATATTACAAGGCAATTGCTGATTTGCTGCTTTGAACATAATTTGGATAGTTTTATAATCTGTCAGATCTTGAAATTTTAATGTTTTTAGTCTGATAAATAATGGTTTTGTTGATTGTCTGTAGGTGGTTTTATGTATAATTCGTATTGCTCTTTTTTGGAGGATGAAGATTGGATGTGTATTTGTTTTGTATGTGTTTCCCCATACCTCCACACAGTAGATCATGTATGGGAGTATGAGGGAGCAGTACAACATATACAGGGATGCTTGATTTAGTAGGTCTCTGGCTTTATTCAGTATTGCAATTGATTTGGATATTTTGGCTTTAATATAATTTATGTTAATTTGTTGTCAATTAATACTCCAAGAAATTTTATTTCAGATACTTTCTATTTCTGTGCCAATTTATCATGAGCTTTTTCTCCGTGTTGGTTGATCGATTTCCAAATATTATAAATTTTGTTTTACTTAAATTCAATGTGAGTTTATTTTCATCAAACCAGATCTTCATCCTGCTCAATTCCTTTTCCATACTATCCAGGAGCTGTTCCAAGTTGTCTCCACAGCAGAGTAAGTTAGTATCATCAGCGAAGAGAATAGTTTCAAGGGTTTTTGACACTTCACATATATTATTGATATACAAAATGAATAATAATGGCCCTAACACTGAGCCCTGAGGCACCCCACACGTAACCTGCAGTTTCTATTTCTGTGCCAATTTATCATGAGCTTTTTCTCTGTGTTGGTTGATCGATTTCCAAATATTATATAATTTTGTTTTACTTAAATTCAATGTGAGTTTATTTTCGTCAAACCAGATCTTTGTAGTTTCTTTATTAATAACTCATGGTCTACGGTGTCAAATGCTTTTTTTAAGTCCAAAAAAATCCCTACTGCATACTCTTTATTTTCTATTGCCTTAGTAATTTTTTCTATAAATTCAATAATTGCAAATGAAGTTGTTCTGTTAGCTCGAAAACCATATTGTTGTTCGTACAGTATGTTATGTTTGGTGATAAATTCGTCCAGTCTTGTGTAAAATATTTTTTCCAGTATTTTGGAGAACTGTGGAAGCAATGAAATGGGTCTGTAATTTGAAAGTACATGTTTGTCTCCAGTTTTATATATTGGTATGACTTTTGCTGTTTTCATTTTGTTGGGAAATACACCGGTTTGAAGGGACTGATTACAAATGTGAATCAGAGGTCTTGCTATGCATTCTATAATGTTTTGAACTGTAAACATGTCAATATCATGACAGTCTGTGGATTTCTTACTCTTGAGTTTTTTTACAGTGTCAATAATTTCTTTTTCTTCAGTCCCTCTTATAAATATTGTATCCTTTACATATATCTCTTTACATATTTTAACATGGAACCCCCAAAAAAACTTCACATACAATTAAATTAGTTTGTTTCGTATAATTGAGAAAAATACGTTTTGCATCACAATAATAGTTACTGAAGGGAACTGTGCTTGGAATATTTTATCGCTCAACACAAAAAATATGTTCAAAAGTTGTACGTGGTCATTTTTTTTAAAATCACTCTTGTTTCTCAATTGTTTTTAATTAGAAAATATAACAAGGAGTTGCAAATGCTGGTTTATACCAAAAAAAGACACAAAGTACCGGAGTAACTCGGAGGGTCAGGCAGCATCTCTGGAGAACATGGCTAGGTAATGTTTCAAATCAGGGCCCTTCTTCAGACTGATTGTAGTGGGGAGAGAGGGCTGGAAAAGAGCGATGGGCTGGGACAAAGCCTGGATAGTGATCACTTTCAGCTGTCTGCCCTCCACAGCCTCCAACCTTATCATTCCCCAGCCCCGCACGGCCGAGTAGTGGGACAAATAAGACTAAGACGATCATACTAAGTTCATGAATTCAGTCCTGGGAGCAGAATTAGGCCATTCTGCCCATCACTACTCCAATATTCAATCATGGCCGAACTATTTTTCCCTCACAACCCCATTCTCCTGCCTTCTCCCCATAACCGTTGACACCCTTATTAATCAAGAACTTGTCAATCTCCACTTTTAAATTACCCATTGATTTGGCCTCCACAGCCGTCTGTGGCAATCGTTTCCACAGATTCACCACCCTCTGGCTAAAGAAATACCTCCTCATCTTTCTAAAGGTACGTCCTTTTATTCTTGTGGTAGGTGGATATAGGGTAGGGCGGCTTTGGTTGGCAAATGGATGGACAAAGGCTAGAGAAGAAAGGAAGACAAAAGGTTATCAGATAAGAGAAGAGGAGAGAAAGAGGAGTGAAACTTAATGCCCGGAGGGAAGGATATTGTTGGAAAGAGGGGGTAACAAAGGAAGGGGGGGGGGGAGGGTGGTGTGCGGGATAGTGAGAAAATGAATCCACACTGGTGCGAGTGGAATGGAATCTTGTACAAAATAAGGAAATCGATATCCTAAGTACCATGCATTACATTGCAGATTAACAAAATTCATAATGTCACTTTTTAAAAATTATATCTTTAGAATTTAGAGACACAGCACGGGCTGTATCTGTGGCACAGGCCCTTCGACCCACCAAGTCTGCGCCGACCAGCGACCACCCCGTACACTTGCACTATCCTACACACTAGGGAAAATTTACAATTTTACCGTAGCCAATTAACCTACAGACCTGCACGTCTTTGGAGTGTGTGAGGAAAACCAGAGCACCCAGAGAAAACCCACGTGGTCACAGGGAGAACGTACAAGATCAGTACAGACAGCACCCGTAGCCAGGATTGAACCCGGGTCTCTGGCGCTGTAAGGCAGCAACTCTACCACTGCGCCGCCGTGCCGCTCCTCTGTCACCGAAACAAAATGCCGTAAATATGATCCAGTGGTGGATACTAAAGATCACATTTGACATCAGCCCGAAGTTGATTTACAAATCGAGGAAACGAGAGATGGGAACAAAATCCTGTTTCAGATGTTTCCAATGTTCTGCTCATTTGGCTGAAACCTGCAGGTTATTTTAAGAAACAAAACAAACATTTTGTCCCTGCAGCATATCCTTGTGAGTTCACTGAACACAAACCTTCAGGAAACGCGGGAAGTATAGATCTACCCAAGCAGCTAAAATAAGCAGGGGTTTGTGCTTGAAATCTTGTTCGCACAATGTTGCTCATTTAAAGAGCTCCCGTGAAGAGACATGGTGGCGTTCCTTCACTAGGTTCTCGTGTTTATCCTGAAATGAAATGATCTGGCTTAAATGACTCAAATACTGCCGCCTGTACAAATAGATTTATTTTTCATTCATGGGTTGTGGACATCATTGTCGATGAACTGCCCATCGTTTACTGCCCCTCTAATTGACCTTGAAAAGGGCCTGGTGAGTTCATTGTTCATAGGTTTAAGAAGCAGAATTAGGCCATTCGGCCCATCAAGTCTACTCTGCCATTCAATCATGGCTCAGCTATCTTTCCCCTTTAACCCTATTCTCCTGCTTTCTCCCCATAACCCTTGTTACCCTTACTAATCAAGAATCTGCCAATCTCCACCTTAAAAATACTCATTAACTTGATCTCCACAGTCTCTGTGGCAATGAAATGTATAGGTTCACCACCCTCTGATTGAAAAAATCCCTCCTCATCTTCTTCTCAAAGGCACATCCTTTTATTCTGAGGCTGTGGCCTCTGGTCCTAGACTCTCCTACTAGTGGAAACATCCTCTCCACATCCACTCTATCCAGGCCTTTCACCATTCAGTAAGTTTCCCCCTCATTCTTCTAAACTCCAGCAAGTACAGGCGCAGTATGCGTTAACCCAATCATTCCTGGAATCATTCTCGTAAACCTCATCTGGACCCTCTCCAATGCCAGCACATCCTTCCTGAGATATGGGGCCCGAAACAGCTCACAATACTCCAAATGCTGTCTGACCAATGCCTTATAAAGCCTCAGCGTTACATCCCTGTTTTTATATTCTAGTCCTCTCAAAATAAATGCTAGCTGGCGTCATAGATTTATACAGCATGGAATCAGGCTCATCCATGCCGACCAAGGTCACAGAGAGAACGTGCCAACTCCACCCAGACAGCACTCACGGTCAGGATTGAACCCGGGTCTCTGGCGCTGTGAGGCAGCAACTCTACCATTGTGCCACTGTGACACCCCAAGATATTGTCAGGAGCAGAATTCTGTCAAGCGCCAGCAGTGAAAAAGGCAGGTTTCTCCCTTAATTTCTCACATTTTCTATTACATCAAGAAAGCAGTGGTTGTATGTTGTTGAGAAGCCTTCAGTAAAATCCATCCTACATCTCAAACACAAACTCAAAACATGCACAATACGTTGCACAAAATCTCTAGCTTGAGCTTGACAAAATGCCTATTTCTGCAACAAAATTGTCTGAATAGCAGGGAAATAGAATAGAGAACAATACAGCTCAGGAACAGGCCCTTCGGCCCATAATGTCCATGCCTGTGTTTGGCCCATTTGGATACGGGCCAAACACAGGCAGGTGGGAAAAGCACAGCATCTTGGTGGGCATGGGCAAGTTGGGCTGAGGGGACTGTTTTCATGCTGTATGACTATATCTGCCTCCACCTCCACTCTGTTCCAGGCATCCACCACCCATTATGTAAAGAATAAAATCTCACCCTGTACATCTCCTTTAAACCTTGTCCTTCTCGCCTTAAAGTGCCTTGTCTTTGACATTACAACCAAAAATGTGCACTAAAATGTATTCCTAAAGTCCCAGACTTTTGTTTTAGCCAAGCGTGTTTTTAAAATGTGTCCAGTTGCTTCAGTTAGCCAGTTATGTTCATTTATTTTTAGCTTGGTTGGTTCTTTTCATTAACTATGATAGCATTCACCTCCATGGTTACTAAATCATGCATCTGTAATTTGTTCACAACGAGCGCAGATTTGAATGTCAACCTGACCTTGATCATATACTTGATCAGTAATCACTTGAGCTCGAAATCCAACCAGCGATACGATCTGTGCATAAACCTTTCTTTCTTCCCCACTTCCCTCAAGCTAGACCAGCAAAGGGCTTCTCAGAATCTAACAGATGGTTCGATGACGATTTATTGTCACGTGTGCACTGCAGAGTGAAATTCTTTTTGCAGAGATCACACATGCACAAGTTGCCATACGTTGGCGGCATTTACACAAAGCCCAAAGTCCGGTCCACGTGGTCGATACACTGGAGCGGCTCCCGATCCAGGAAAGCCCCAGGCTGCTGCAGGGCCTCCTCCGTCGCCAGGGTCCACTGGTGGCCCACAGACCGACGTCCCTCTCCTCTCCCGACCGCCTCTGTGTCCAGGGGGTGCGTCCTGCAGCCGACCCTGAAGGCGCTGCAGCCAATACCTCGGTCTCTCTCCTACAGACCCACTCCTCACGTCCGACGTCCCTCCTCCTCAACTCTCCGGTCTTCAGGGCCGAACTCGGTGGCTCCGAGCTTCCCCCCTACAGGCTGCGGCTCACCGGGTCCTTCTTTGCCGGGTTGAGCCAGGCCTGTCGCCGTGCGTGAGCGTGGTGGGCTCAGTGGCTTTCCCCTACAGGCCGCGGTCCTCCAGGTCTTCCTTCACTGCGCATCACGGGAGCCTGTAGGCCGTAGGCCAACTTAATGTCAGATTTAGCTCTTAGGGCTAAGGGAAACAAGGGATATGGAGACAAATCCGGAACGGGGTACTGATTTTGTTAGATCAGCAATGATCATATTGAATGGCGCTGCTGGCTCGAAGCACTGAATGGCCTACTCCTGCACCTATTTTCTATAATTGTGCAAATGCAAGCTCACTGTACACATGTCCATTACTTCACTGCAATATTTCATCCTTGCTTGAACACTCTACAATACATATGCATCTCCCAGCTTAAATTATTAATCATCCTTGTACATCTTATTACTGCTTATCTCATTCAAAACATGATAAATTAAACTCATTTCCTGGAAGAAATGAACCATTTTAGTCCACTTGAATTTTCTCCAGACCATTGATGGATCAACACACAAGAAGTCTTTGTATCAAGTTGTGAAGGAAACTGGCGAGATTCATTTCTCAAACTAAAATGAAATGTTATTCGGTGACTTCAAATAAATTTTGTTGAGTTTAGTTTATTGTCACGTGTGCAGTGAAAAGCTTTTTTGTTTCATGCTATCCAGGCAGTGAAAAGACGCCGGTCACGGTGGCACAACGGTAGAGTTGCTGCCTTACAGCGCTCGCTGCGCCGGAGACCCGAGTTCGATCCTAACTACGGGTACTGTCTGTATGGAGTTTGTACGTTCTCTCCGTGATCTGCATGGGTTTTCTCCGCGATCTTCGGTTTCCTCCCACACTCCAAAGACGTACAGGTTTGTAGGTTTATTGGCTTGGTAAATGTAAAAAAATTGTCCCTAGTGGGTGTAGGATAGTGTTAGTGTGCGGGGATCGCTGGTCGGCGCAGACCCGGTGGGCCGAAGGGCCTGTATCTCTAAACTAAACTAAAAGACTATACTGTACATGAATACAATCAAGACTTTCATAGTGTACAGATACAGAATGAAGAGAATAATGTTTAGTGCAAGATAAAGTCCAGTAAAGTCCGGTTAAAGATAGTCCAAGGGTCTCCAATGAGGTTGGTGGTAGGTCAGGGCCGCTCAAGAACCCGAAGTGGAATTTCTTTTGGCCCAAACTAATTCCCATTTTTTAATTCATATTAAAATATTAATGGTATTATTATAGTAAAATCAAATTATGCCATGGTGTTTGCATTGACATTGCATCAGATTACCAGACTTCCCACCATTTACTCCATCTCCCTCACGCTGCCTCGGAAAAGCTGCCAACATAATCTAAAAATTCTCCCACCCTTGGTCATTCCTCCTCCTCCCTGCTCTCGTCCGGAAATCACGCACCACCAGACTCAGGAACAGCTTCTTCCCCTCTGCTATCAGTCTTCTGAACAGTCCGTCCATTAGCGAGGGTCCTGTCCCATTCACCTCTACCCCATTGAGGATGTTGGACTTTATCTATGGAACTGATGCACCACAACGCTGAGAACTATATTCCTCATTCTGCATCTTCTCCTTGGCTCGATCTACTGTACTCGAGTTTGATTTGCTAACATTTACGTATAGTATATCTGATCTATTTAAATAGCATGTGAAACATAGCTTTTCACTGCACCTTAGTACACGTGACAATAATAAACCTGAACCTAAAAACTTCATATAGGTGCATATCATACCAAAGAATGAAAGGCCTACTTCAGAGGGAAAACTAGATCAACCATGATCGAATGGCGGAGCAGACGTTTTGGTCTGAATGGCCTAATTCTACTCCTATGTCTTATTATTTTATGATCATGTGCAACATGACAGCAATATGGCAGTCAGCTTGTATGGGGTAAGATTTACGGAGTGATCAAGACAGAGCCTAACAGCATTTCTCTTTCATACCTATTGCGGTCTATTTTCTGTCGGACTAAAGGCTACTTTGTGTGAAAACATAGTGAACAAACAGTTTCTTTAGTTTCTTTAGAGGTACAGCATGGAACCAGGCCCTTCGGCCTATCCTCTCCAACAGCAAATCCCATACACCTGCACTATCCTACATATTTGGGACAATTGACAATTTTACCGAAGCCAATTAACTTACAAACTTGTACGTCGTTGGCGTGTGGAAGGAAACGGGAGCATCCTGAGAAAACCCGTGCAGTCACAGGGAGAACATAAACTCCTTACAGACAGCACCCGAGGTCAGGATCGAACTCGGGTCTTTGAAGCTGTGAGGCAGCAACTCTACCGCTGCACCACCGTGCCGCCCATTTCAGTGTTTTTCACCCATTCTTTCTGCAGTGGCTACCAATTTTAGACAGGATTTTGGGTAAAAGCCAGTGATGTCTGTGGAAAAATGTACAAATGTAATTATTCAATGTGAGATCACAGCGTACAATAATTCTTTAACCAGAATACACTTTGATGTGAATCAAAAGGTCATGTTGACTAATCTCAACTGGCTTCCTTTGCTTTCCCCATGGTTTGCCTGAAATAGGCATTCATTGTTCTTTGTGCAAATGATAAACGGTCCTTGAGTAATGGAATATTTTAATTTTGCCAGGTGTGAATTAACATTTTAACTTTGGCATGAAATTTCAATTTGTCACCAGGCAGCAGTTTAAATTGTGTTTGCATTCCCAGAAATATTAAAATAACAAAGCTTCTAGAAATTATTATATTCCATAAAACGACATCAAAAGCAGGTACTACCTTATATTGACTCTGATGAAAAACAAAGATACAAGGAACTGCAGATGCTGGTTTATAAAAGACACAAAGTACTCTGGCAGCCAACTAACCTACAAACCTGCACGCCTATGGAACGTGGGAGAGAACAGGAGCATTCGGAGATAACCCACATGGTCACAGGAGGGTCAGGTAACATCTCTAGAGAACATGGATAGGTGATGTTTTGGATCTGGACCCTTCTTCAGACTGTTTGTGGTGGGGGGGGGGGAGTAGCAGAGGGGGGAAGAAAGCTGGAAGAAAGGCGGGGCAGAACAAAGCCTGGTGAGTGATAGGTGGACAGAGGCCAGAGATGAGAAGTCAAAAGGTGTGAGTTAAGGAGAGAAGAGCTGCAAATTGTGAGGCCAGAGGAAGGAATATAGATGGAAGGGAGAAGGGGAGAAGTGGGTGCAAGTCCAGGTTAGGCTCAGGGAAGAGAAGGCGGTGTGAAGATGAGGGCAGTGGTTATCTAAAATAAGGTCAGTTATCTAAAATTAGAGAATTCAATGTTCATACCGTCGGGTTGTAGGCTACCCAAGTAATAATAAGGGGAGCTGTTCCTCCAGTTTGTGCATGGCTTTGAGTCTACATTGACTTTGATGAAGTGGGACACAGCCAATTACAAGATTTCCTGTCAGTCCGTTAAAGCTGGCCTTATGAGGGCTGGGAAGATCCGTAAGTACAGAGGCAAGGTTTTCACAATGTATAGACTTTCCACATTTCCATCCAGATTTAGTTTAGTTTAGTAATACAGCATGGAAACAGGCCCTTAGGCCCATCGAGTCCATGCCCACCAACGATCACACATTCAAACTAGTTCTATGTCATCTCTGTTTCACATCCTACACTTGGGGCAATTTATAGAAGCCAATTAACCTACAAACCAGCACGTCTTTGGGATGTGGGAGGAAACCAGAGCACCCGGAGAATACCCTCGCAGTCACAGGGAGAACGTGCAAACTCCGTACAGGCAGCACGCAATACTGCAAGTGCAGCCTAACCAAAGTCCTTTAAAGCTGCATTGAGCTTTTCTATAAATCATCTGTTCTATACTGTCTCTCTTCATCCTTCAGGAAAACAATCCAAATTTGACCAACCTCTCTTCATTGCTAATACCCTCTGATCCGGGCATCATACTGGTAAAACCTTTCCAAAGCCTCCGCAGCTTTCCTGTAATGGGGTACCAGAACAACTCGTAATATACCAAATGCGGACTAAGCAACATCTCGTAAAGCCACATTATGGCTGCCTATAAATCATCTCTTTGAGTATTTCTTTCCTCCTGTTTTCTTAACCAAATCAAGTGACCTGTAATCAACTATGTACATTTACTGATCCCCTCCTTCTGTTTTCAATTATTCAATTGTCACCCAATTAGCTTCAGCAGTCCCTTTTAGGCAGTAATCAATGTTACGGAGAATCTTACGGTTATAAATTTCCTATTACTGTTATGTTTTAACCTTTCCAATTGCAGTAATCAAATTTCTTATCAAAGCATTGATTACAACGTCTAAAGCAATGAAATACTCGGTCAAAATATCACAATGTGCAAGGTTTTAAATTAGCAGGAATCACAAGCATCTTCACATAATTGCAACAATTTATCAAGGAGCCACATGATCCCAGCTCTTGAACTTGCAACATGTTCAATAAATTACTGAAGAACATGCTGCATTGATTATACAAGGCATTATTGAAAATAAATTACAAGGCCATCATTCTTACTTTAAAGCTCAGAGGTATTTTTGCACGGTTTACCTTGATGCTGATGGTTTAGATTCTATCTCATGTCTTTATTGAGTTGGCTCACAAGGGCAGCACAGTGGTGCAGCGGAAGAGGCCCGGGTTCGATCCTGACCACGGGTGCTGCCAGAACGGAGATTATATGTTCTTCCCGAGACCGCGTGGGTTTTCTCCGGGTACTCCGGTTTCCTCCCACACTCCAAAGACGAATTGGCTTGGGGAAAATTGTAAATCGTTCCTAGTGTGTGGGATAGTGATAGTATACGGGGAACGCAGGTCGCGACGGGCTGAAGGGCCTGTTTCTGCGCTGTATCTCCAAATAAAACTAAACTAAAACTAAACTTAATTGCTTCCTTGTAATACACAGGGCTCTTCTTATTGTGTTGTTTACTTTCTAAGTGCTGATTGTATTAGACTCTTAGCCTTAGAAAAGCTGCAACTATTTATGGTCAACTGAAATTATTTCCCATGTGTCTTTCACCATATAAGCAATACTTGGCTAGTTACCATGTGAATAAGTCTTTGTCACATTGACCTGCAAAAAATCCTAACCAAAATTTAAAGGATTAGATTAAATGATTTATATAAACCTGCAACAAATAAAATACTGCATCATGCTAGATAAATCAGCAAAGTTTTGGCTGGAAGGGAGAGAGTGCGCCAGATGAGAAAGATGTTTCAATCGCAGGCATGAGTTTGTGGTTAAGAAGATGGCAAAACGATCAGAGTTTGCCAACATTATTCTGTGAGCTGTCAGCAAACCCTGGTGGATAAAACTGCTCAGTTAAACATGAAAGTCCAGATTGATTTGTAATTCTTCTGCTGAGAACACTCTTGCACACCTCAACAATGCATTTCATGCACATTTCATGCCCCATTCTCTTCTCCCTGTATATCAAGTCAAGTCAAGTGAGTTTATTGTCATGTGTCCCTGATAGGACAATGAAATTCTTGCTTTGCTTCAGCACAACAGAACACAGTAGGCATTGACTACAAGGCATTCTATAAATATATACACACATGAATCAATATACTGATAAAGTGCAAATAACAGTATTGGCTAATAAAGTTCAGTGTTATGTCCGAGCCAGGTTTAATAGCCTGATGGCTGTGGGGAAGTAGCTGTTCCTGAACCTGGTCGTTGCAGTCTTCAGGCTCCTGTACCTTCTACCTGAAGGTAGTAGGGAGATGAGTGTGTGGCCAGGATGGTGTGGGTCCTTGATGATACTGCCAGCCTTTTTGAGGCAGCGACTGTGATAGATCCCCTCGATGGAAGGGAGGTCAGAGCCGATGATGGACTGGGCAGTGTTTACTACTTTTTGTAGTCTTTTCCTCTCCAGGGCGCTCAAGTTGCCGAACCAAGCCACGATGCAACCGGTCAGCATGCTCTCTACTGTGCACCTGTAGAAGTTAGAGAGAGTCCTCCTTGACAACCCGACTCCCCGTAATCTTCTCAGGAAGTAGAGGTGCTGATGTGCTTTCTTAATAATGGCATTAGTGTTCTCGGACCAGGAAAGATCTTCAGAGATGTGCACGCCCAGGAATTTGAAGCTCTTGACCCTTTCAACCATCGACCCGTTGATATAAACGGGACTGTGGGTCCCCATCCTACTCCTTCCAAAGTCCACAATCAGTTCCTTGGTTTTGCTGGTGTTGAGGGCCAGGTTATTGTGCTGGCACCATATGGACAGTTACCAATTAGCTTCAGCAGTCCCTTTTAGGCAGTAATCAATGTTACGGAGAATCTTACGGTTATAAATTTCCTATTACTGTTATGTTTTAACCTTTCCAATTGCAGTAATCAAATTTCTTATCAAAGCATTGATTACAACGTCTAAAGCAATGAAATACTCGGTCAAAATATCACAATGTGCAAGGTTTTAAATTAGCAGGAATCACAAGCATCTTCACATAATTGCAACAATTTATCAAGGAGCCACATGATCCCAGCTCTTGAACTTGCAACATGTTCAATAAATTACTGAAGAACATGCTGCATTGATTATGCAAGGCATTATTGAAAATAAATTACAAGGCCATCATTCTTACTTTAAAGCTCAGAGGTATTTTTTGCACGGTTTACCTTGATGCTGATGGTTTAGATTCTATCTCATGTCTTTATTGAGTTGGCTCGCAAGAGCAGCACAGTGGTGCAGCGGAAGAGGCCCGGGTTCGATCCTGACCACGGGTGCTGCCAGAACGGAGATTATATGTTCTTCCCGAGACCGCGTGGGTTTTCTCCGGATACTCCGGTTTCCTCCCACACTCCAAAGATGAATTGGCTTGGGGAAAAATTGTAAATCGTTCCTAGTGAGTAGGATAGTGATAGTATACGGGGAACGCAGGTCGCGACGGGCTGAAGGGCCTGTTTCTGCGCTGTATCTCCAAATAAAACTAAACTAAAACTAAACTTAATTGCTTCCTTGTAATACACAGGGCTCTTCTTATTATGTTGTTTACTTTCTAAGTGCTGATTGTATTAGACTCTTAGCCTTAGAAAAGCTGCAACTATTTATGGTCAACTGAAATTATTTCCCATGTGTCTTTCACCATATAAGCAATACTTGGCTAGTTACCATGTGAATAAGTCTTTGTCACATTGACCTGCAAAAAATCCTAACCAAAATTTAAAGGATTAGATTAAACGATTTATATAAACCTGCAACAAATAAAATACTGCATCATGCTAGATAAATCAGCAAAGTTTTGGCTGGAAGGGAGAGAGTGCGCCAGATGAGAAAGATGTTTCAATCGCAGGCATGAGTTTGTGGTTAAGAAGATGGCAAAACGATCAGAGTTTGCCAACATTATTCTGTGAGCTGTCAGCAAACGCTGGTGGATAAAACTGCTCAGTTAAACATGAAAGTCCAGATTGATTTGTAATTCTTTTGCTGAGAACACTCTTGCACACCTCAACAATGCATTTCATGCACATTTCATGCCCCATTCTCTTCTCCCTGTATATCAAGTCAAGTCAAGTGAGTTTATTGTCATGTGTCCCTGATAGGACAATGAAATTCTTGCTTTGCTTCAGCACAACAGAACACAGTAGGCATTGACTACAAGGCATTCTATAAATATATACACACATGAATCAATATACTGATAAAGTGCAATTAACAGTATTGGCTAATAAAGTTCAGTGTTATGTCCGAGCCAGGTTTAATAGCCTGATGGCTGTGGGGAAATAGCTGTTCCTGAACCTGGTCGTTGCAGTCTTCAGGCTCCTGTACCTTCTACCTGAAGGTAGTAGGGAGATGAGTGTGTGGCCAGGATGGTGTGGGTCCTTGATGATACTGCCAGCCTTTTTGAGGCAGCGACTGTGATAAATCCCCTCGATGGAAGGGAGGTCAGAGCCGATGATGGACTGGGCAGTGTTTACTACTTTTTGTAGTCTTTTCCTCTCCAGGGCGCTCAAGTAGCCGAACCAAGCCACGATGCAACCGGTCAGCATGCTCTCTACTGTGCACCTGTAGAAGTTAGAGAGAGTCCTCCTTGACAAACCGACTCCCCGTAATCTTCTCAGGAAGTAGAGGCGCTGATGTGCTTTCTTAATAATGGCATCAGTGTTCTCGGACCAGGAAAGATCTTCAGAGATGTGCACGCTCAGGAATTTGAAGCTCTTGACCCTTTCAACCATCGACCCGTTGATATAAACGGGACTGTGGGTCCCCATCCTACTCCTTCCAAAGTCCACAATCAGTTCCTTGGTTTTGCTGGTGTTGAGGGCCAGGTTATTGTGCTGGCACCATATGGACAGTTGCTCGATCTCTCTTCTATACTCTGACTCATCCCCATCAGTGATACGTCCCACAACAGTGGTGTCGTCAGCGAACTTGATGATGGAGTTCGCACTATGTCCGGCTATGCAGTCATGAGTATAGAGTGAGTACAGCAGGGGGCTGAGCACGCAGCCTTGAGGTGCTCCCGTGCTAATTGTTATCGAGTCTGACACATTTCCACCAATATGAACAGACTGTGGTCTGAGAGTGAGGAAGTCGAGGATCCAATTGCAGAGGGATGCGCAGAGACCCAGTTCTGCGAGTTTGGTAACCAGCTTGGAGGGGATGATTGTGTTAAATCATCCCCTTAAATATGCTCCCCTTAGGCCAAGTCATTGAAAGGCACGGCATTTCCTTCCATTGCTACGCAGACGATACACAACTCTATAACCATATAACCATATAACAATTACAGCACGGAAACAGGCCATCTCGACCCTTCTAGTCCATGCCGAACACGTATTCTCCCCTAGTCCCATATACCTGCGCTCAGACCATAACCCTCCATTCTTTTCCCGTCCATATAACTATCCAATTTATTTTTAAATGATAAAACGAACCTGCCTCCACCACCTTCACTGGAAGCTCATTCCACACAGCCACCACTCTCTGAGTAAAGAAGTTCCCCCTCATGTTACCCCTAAACTTCTGTCCCTTAATTCTCAAGTCATGTCCCCTTGTTTGAATCTTCCCTACTCTCAGTGGGAAAAGCTTATCCACGTCAACTCTGTCTATCCCTCTCATCATTTTAAAGACCTCTATCAAGTCCCCCCTTAACTTTCTGCGCTCCAAAGAATAAAGCCCTAACTTGTTCAACCTTTCTCTGTAACTTAGTTGTTGAAACCCAGGCAACATTCTAGTAAATCTCCTCTGTACTCTCTCTATTTTGTTGACATCCTTCCTATAATTAGGCGACCAAAATTGTACACCACACTCCAGAATTGGCCTCACCAATGCCTTGTACAATTTTAACATTACATCCCAACTTCTGTACTCAATGCTCTGATTTATAAAAGCCAGCACACCAAAAGCTTTCTCTACCACCCTATCTACATGAGATTACACTTTCAGGGAACTGTGCACAGTTATTCCAAGATCCCTCTGTTCACCTGCATTCTTCAATTCCCTACCATTTACCATGTACGTCCTATTTTGATTTGTCCTGCCAAGATGTAGCACCTCACACTTATCAGCATTAAACTCCATCTGCCATCTTTGAGCCCACTCTTCCAACCGGCATAAATCTCTCTGTAGACTTTGAAAATCTACTTCATTATCCACAGCCCCACCTATCTTAGTATCATCTGCATACTTACTAATCCAATTTACCACCCCATCATCCAGATCATTGATGTACATGACAAACAACAGTGGACCCAACACAGATCCCTGTGGCACCTCACTAGTCACTGGCCTCCAACCTGACAAACAACCATCCACCATTACTCTCTGGCATCTCCCATTCAGCCACTGTTGAATCCATCTTGTTACTCCACCATTAATACCCAACCATTGAACCTTCTTAACCAACCTTCCGTGAGGAACCTTGTCAAAGGCCTTACTGAAGTCCATATATACAACATCCATGGCTTTACCTTCATCAATTTCCCGAGTAACCTCTTCAAAAAATTCAAGAAGATTAGTCAAACATGACCTTCCAGGCACAAATCCATGTTGACTGTTCTCCCCCTGAAGCCCAAAAACCAATCAAATCCATGTTGACTATCTCCCCCTGAAGCCCAAAAACCAATCAAATCTGTTTAACCTTACCCACTGCCTCAAGGATATGAAGTGTTGGATGGCCCAGAACTTCCTCCAACTAAACGAGAGTAAGTCTGAGGTCATCCTTCTCGGCCCCTCGGACTCAATCAAAATGATAGCAGGCAGCCTTGGAAGCCTTACCCCACTACTCAAACCTCACGTCAAAAACCCTGGTGTGATATTTGACTCAGCACTGAAATTTGACAAACAAGTCAATGCCGTGGTAAAAGCTAGCTTCTTTCAGCTTCGGACGATAGCTAAAATAAAACAATTCCTCCAGTTTGATGACCTGTAAAAGATCATCCACACATTCATCTCTTCCCGCCTAGATTACTGCAACTCCCTTTACACTGGCATCAGCCAATGTTTCCTGTCCCGCCTGCAACTGGTCCAAAACGCCGCAGCGAGACTCCTGACAGGCACCCGAAAAAGGGACCACATCACCCCGATCCTGGCCTCTCTCCACTGGCTCCCTGTGCGGTTCCGTATAAACTTCAAGATGCTCCTCCATGTCTACAAAGCCCTCAATGGGCTTGCCCCCACCTACATAAAAAGTCTTCTCACCCATCACTCCACCTCCAGGCCCCTCAGATCGGTCGACTTGGGGTTGCTGAATATCCCACGGTCTAGGCATAAGCTCAGGGGCGACCGCGCCTTTGCGGTTGCAGCCCCTAGACTGTGGAACAGCATCCCCTTTCCCATCAGAACCGCCCCCTCCATCGACTCTTTTAAGTCAAGACTAAAGACTTATCTATACACCCAAGTCTTTCCTGACGTCCTCTGAGTGAGGGCTACATGTATATATGTACGTAGTTTGTTTTGTTGTGCTATTCTTATAACAAATGTAAAGCACTTTGGCCAACGAGAGTTGTTTTTTAAATGTGCTATATAAATAAATGTGACTTGACTTGATAATAGTAAGATTAAACGAGAACTTACCAGTTTGAAGTTTGATCTTTATTTTATGAGGAGTTACGATGAGGGACTACGTGAAGAAGAGCCCGTCCAGCCGCACACGCGTCAATCTTCAAAGCAGCGGAGTGAAATCACAGACAACAATTACTGAAGTATGATAGTAAGATACGTAAAGACTAGAACTACCAGCTCGATCTTTATGAGGGTTGGGAGCGGAGGGCACGTAGTCCCTCATCGTAACTCCTCATAAAATAAAGATCAAACTTCAAACTGGTAAGTTCTCGTTTAATCTTACTATTTTACTTCGGAGTCACGTGAGTGACTATGTGAAGATTTCAAAGCTCTGTGATTTCACGCCGTAGATTCAAATCCAGGCGTCTCACTGCATTGATTGACTCTAAATAAGTAAAGCAATCAACAATGCATAACCACAACATGGATGCAACCAGTTAATGGTTAATTTATCACCACAATAGTAACCCCTTTATCACAAGGGGAAACTTAATACTGAATCCAAAACAGCACCACCAAATAACCACAGGTACTATAATCTCCTTATGGTAATACTTGTGAAACATCCTTTCACTTGCCCATCCTGCTGCCGCGAGGATATGTTCTATTGGAACATCCAAATCCTTGGCCACCGATGTTGATGGTGCCCTGGTGGAATGAGATTTAAATTTGTCAGTATCAATACCTGCATCAAGCAACACCTGCTTCAGCCATCTTGAAATAGTCTGAACCAACACTTTCTTATGCAGTTATTTATGGCTGATAAAGAATGCTGATACTGCACCTCTTAAGGTTCTGGTGGCTTCAATGTAACATCGTAAATGTGATACTACACATAGACGTGGATCCGTAGGATATGCTGAAAACCCCAACTTACATCCTGTGATTCCAGGTCTACTCTGTTTAAGCAAATCATAGACATAGAACGTAATAGTATCTGTTGCTATTTCCATCATGTCTATTCGTAGTTTCTGCAATGTTTGCACTCTCTGTGCAGAAACCAGTGCCCTGAGCATGACTACCTTCATGGTAATTTAGGCCAAGGACAGCCCTGCAATAGGAGTCCATTGACGAAAGAGCATTAACACATCTCTTACATTCCAGATTTCTGTATACCTGTGTCTAGGAGGCATGGAATTGTAAAATTCCCTTCATAAATCTACAGACCAAAGGGTGTGACCCTACAAGATTTTGTTCTGATTCCCTCCATAGATATGCAGAGAGGGCACTCCTTGCAGTATTGATAGCACTATAGCTTAACTGCCAATCAAAATAAAGAGTTGACAGAAACTCTAACACGTCTGAGATGTCTACAGTGTGATATGTAATATTCTGCCTTAAGCAAAACATATCCCATTTCTTTATGTAAGAAATGTACTGCTTCTGGGTACTATCCCTCCAGGTTGCTGCAATAACATCCACAGTACGATCTGATAGTCCTCTTCCGAGATATGGCACTCCTTAGAATCTGCAAATCAACAAACCAATACAATTATGTAAAGGATGTGAATCATCAGTTATAGGGAGCACAAACAGGTTAATTCTGTTTGGGAAAATCATAAGAGGCTTTGTGATCATTTTTAACACCAGAGGGTACCATGGTTGTGTAGGTCCAATCTGGTACCACCAATACTCCCGAAGCGGAGTCCTGTTTGATCTTCTGTATACACTGACTAAATGAGGCAAAATGGAGAAAATGTATACAAAAAACATTCTACCCCAATGCAACGAGAAACATCCACCGCCACTGCCCCAGGATCAGGTTCCCATGACACATATTTAGGTAATTGGTGGTTAAGTCTGGATGCAAACAAGTCAATCTATGGCATCCCCAACCGTGCAACAATATTATTAAATTTGTCACGATCCAACGTCCATTCTGTATTGTCATTGAATTTACGTGACCTTGAGTCTGCAACTATTTTGAATCTACCTGGTAGGTAGATTGCCGAAACCAAATATTTCTGGTAAAAACACCAGGTCCAGATCACGGTAGCCAGTTTATCACAAGATTCTGACTTAATACCACTGATTAACATACGTTTCTATTCCGTAGTGTTGTCAATCTGTACCTAAACATGCAAACTTTGCATATTAGAGCAATAAGCTTTAGGCCCATAAAATGTTCCTAAAACTCTCATTAAATGATCCCTTGTTATTGGATCAAAGGTACTTTCTCCACATTCCATCTACCTCCACAGCTGGAAATACTTATAAGTAGCACCCCAACCTAGAGCACTAAAATTAGTCTGTAGAATAATGGAAGGTGTTTCAACCAGGATCTCTCTGGAAGCATTTGAGACACTCATGATCCACCATAGTATTCCAGTAATAACTGCAACTGGCAATTACATGGGCCTGGCAAAATGCCCTGAATGTATTCTCAATGCCTGTACCTATGCTTGCTGTAAATGCTGATAATGCAGCGTTCTAAATTGTACAGCTGAAAATGAGCAAATAGTTTGCAAAGCAGTCTTGCTACCTGCCTAATTGAGGGTTGGTGCTCTGTAATGAGCTTAATACAACTTCCAATTAAATGCAGCCTTTATCCTTGGGTGGAATCACTACCATGTGTTCTCATTTAATAATGAAACCCAAGTAATCAATTACTGTGCTTGGTAATAGTTGGGATTTACCTGGATAGATAATGAATCCCAGCCTCTCCAAAGTGAGCTTGATTCTTGACTCATGGTTCTGTTGTAGCCCGAGAGTTTCCTACAATCAGAATATATCAAAATAGGCCACTACCAAATGGCTAAGATTGGTTCCAACAACCTGGCAAATAGTCTCAGAGCTGAGGCTAAACCTTAATACAATGCTTTAAATTGACATAATTGATTCATCCAGTTAAATTTTAAATACCTATGATTATTACCATGTACAGCCACACAGTAATATGCATCTTTAAGATCGATGCTAGCCATAGAGCATTTTCTTGAAATTGGCTGTATAGTATTGGCAAATGTCTCCAAAACTGTTTTGTATACTGTACAAAAAAGGGTTAAGACTTGTCAGATCTAGAATAATTCTACACCCACCATCCTTATTTGCTCTAATAAAACACTTGGCATAAATTGGTGGTGATGGTGAACTGACTTCTTAATTATCCCTTTTTTACAATATTTCATGTTCTGCCTGAATCTGCATATTCTCTTATTTTGAGAAATATGTGTCCGGTTTGAAATATGCTGAGTAGGAGAATCCAAATATGGTTAGAATTCAATTCTAAACCCCACAATACTGTACAGTATAAATACATCAGATTGCCATTCTTTTAGGAAGAATTGTAATCTTCCCCAACTTGTAAGTGTAAAACATTAATATGTCTCTTACAGAACCAGACCCCCTACCTCAGGGTTTGCCTATGGCAATTGTTATCCCCTGATCTTAGTGGGAATATTGTAACGTCCACGTACCTCAGGAGGAGTGCGCCAATAACGCAAATATGGGAAAGACCGATTTGATCCTTCACTGTCCCCAGTCACCACACATTGGTAGGGAAAACTGCCTTCGATTTGATCTGCCAATCACCGACGCCTTCATCGAGGTCTTTTACCCTTTTTTGGCTCGATTCTTTCCAAAAACAGATTTTAGGCAATTGAATATTAGATGGTTTACAGAGCCCAGCAAACTTAGGGTATATGTTAGGTCTTATAGCACTTTTATAAATACAGTTTATTTCAAAGTGCGCACTACACATGAGTGCTAAGTCAATACTGATACGTGCTCTCCATCCAAACCTCTGGCCAAAGCCGTAATGCCTGACCAGCAATTTCAACACCCTCTGTCATTTTTTTTATTTTTTATTTTCCCCCCGCTGAGACTGCTTGCAATGCTCAATTCTGCGGGTTTCATATTTTTTGACAGCTCATGCATGGTCAGAACCTGGAGCTGCTGGGAGAGCAAGTAATTTATTGACATTGCTAATTTATCTCCCAATGGTTTCCCTGATAGTTTTGGAACCACAAATTTTATATATTGTGCCAAACCTGGTCCTTTAGGCTCTGTTATTGGGCTCTGGTCCTCATATGATTTGTCTCTGAATCTTTGCGTAAAATAATCCTCCTCATGGAGGGGGCGAATTGGCATCCTGCTTCAGGTGTTTCTAGCGCTGGCTCTCCCATAGGCCTACGCATAGTAAACCCTTTCCCAGGTGCTCGCCGCGCGGGCTCTCCTGTAGGCCCATGCATAGGCAGCCCTCTTTCAGGTGCTGCTGGCGCTGGCTCACCTGTAGGCCAACGCTTAAACTGTCTTTCTCCAGACATAGTTGGCGCTGGCTCTCCTGTAAACCAACGCATAAAAATGCCTTTATCCAGGCATTGCTCACGCTGGCTCTCCTGTAGGCAAGCGCTGAGCCGGACCTTCCCAAGTACTCCCTGCGCTGGCTCTCCCTTAGGCCAACGCTGAGCCGGACCTTCCAAAGCACTCCATGCGCTGGCTCTCCTATAGGCCAACGCTAAGCCCGGACCTTCCCCAGGCACTCCCTGCACTGGCTCTCCAGTAGGCCAACGCTAAGCCCGGACCTTCCCCAGGCATTCCCTGCGCTGGCTCACCCAACGCGGACCCGAATAGACAAAATGTCTGCCTGAGTCGGGGATCCTCCGATCTGACTCCTCAGAGTCTGCTGGCCACGTGGCCTTTTGTCTCTTTTGCCCTAATGCTGCTATAACGGTATATACTTTAACCGTATTTAAAAGTCGATGACCTTGCTGCCACCGACTCCTCAAAAGGGCGCCCGCTAATCGCAGACCCGCGGTCTTTCTCGAGTTTACCTACGGTACGCCTCTAACATCCTTTCTCCATTCTGACTTGTGTTGTTCCAACTACAAGTTCTCTGAAGAAAGTGACCTGAAAAACATAAGTAAACACTTACCTTCAGGCTTTTTACTACCGGTTTGGGGGAGCTCTGCTCCTCCAAACACACGGTCGCTGCGCTATGCGTCTGACAATGATGACGCATGTGCGGCTGGAAGGGCTCTTCTTCACGTAGTCACTCACGTGACTCCGAAGTAAAATCAACAAATCAACATGAGATTCTTATCATGCACAATTCTTGTAAAATCTATTGAAAGTTTTGTGCATTTTCAATGAGGTCATATTATTTAATTTATTTAAATTATAAATTGCCTATGCCTTCTGGTATTTGATGTCCATTTGTGGGAAGAAAGACTGATTAGGTATATTTCTCATCTTCTTCTTCTACACTATTACTAAAAGTCACATTTTGATCACTTCCTGTCTACGTTGTAAATACATTTTAGGAAAAAATGTTACCCTATATCGTTATGATTTTTTCGGCATCTTACTCACCGTCCTCCTCTCCTCCAACCACCCCAAGGTTTTAGCCGTTCCGTGAAATAATAAAAAAGTTATGAATGTTTAAAAAATCATGAGATCAGCAGATTGGTCTTGCCACCTATCATTTACCAAGATGAAGGCAACGGGGGGCCAGGAGAATAAAGCAGCGGGGGCTGGACGTGAGTCTGTCACCCCGGAAGACCATGAGTGAGACTTAAGTCCAGAACTGTGAGTCTATGCCGTGAGTGAAGTGAATGGTTTGTCTGCACTGTGCTGCTTGAACTGAATTAAAGGGTTGGTCTGCACTGTGCTGCTTGAACTAAATTGAAGGGTTGGTCTGCACTGTGCTGCTTGAACTGAGTGTCGCGCTCATTCCGGAAGTCCCGCTCACTGCGGAAGTCCCGCTCAGGGGAGAGGCAGCGCTCAACTGCGTGAGTAGGTTAAAGAGAGTTTTACTGTCATATATATGTTGTGTGTGAGTGTTTGAGTGTGTGCGAGTGTGTGATGGATGGTGTGTGTGTGAGAGATGGTGTGTGTGTGTGTGATGGAGGGTGTGTATGTGTGATGGAGGGTGTGTGCGTGAGCCCACCAGCCATGTGTGAGTCAACTGCCAGCCCACCAGCAGTGTGTGAGTCAACTGCCAGCCCACCAGCCATGAGTGAGTCGGCTGCCAGCCCAACAGCCGTGAATGATTGAGCTGCCAGCCCACCAGCGACTGAGCTGCCAGCCCACCAGGCCTGACTGACTGAGCTGCCAGCCCACCAACCCTGAGTGACTGAGCTGCCAGCCCACCAGGCCTGAGTGACTGAGCTGCCAGTCCACCAGGCCTGAGCTGCCAGCCCACCAGGCCTGAGCTGCGAGCCCACCAGGCCTGAGCTGCCAGCCCACCAGGCCTGAGCTGCCAGCCCACCAGGCCTGAGTGCCAGCCCACCAGGCCCGAGTGACTGAGGCCCGAGTGACTGAGCTGCCAGCCCACCAGGCCCGAGTGACTGAGCTGCCAGCCCAAGAACCCATTCGGCCCACAATCCCATACTAGCCTCCCTGGTAACCAGTCCCTTTGGCCCACAACACCCATACTAGCGCTCCAGAAAGCCCCCCCACCCCCACTGGCCACCTATATTGGAATTGGTGGAGAGGTGGAATATTGCGTTGGGGGACCAGCCCTCCCGTGTGAACATGGGACCCAACGGGTCCCACTTAGACCAGTAATTTTATAAACTTCTAGGGAGTGGCACGGTGGCGCAGCGGTAGAGTTGTTGCCTTACAGCGCCAGAGACACAAATTCGAACCTGTCTATGGGTGGTGTCTGTACAGAGTTTGTACGTTCTCCCTGTGACCACATGTTTTTTTTTATGGGGGCTCCCACACTCAAAAGAAGTGCATGTTTGTAGGTTAATTGGCTTTGGTAAAATTGTAAATTGTCCCCAGTGTGTGTAGGATAGTGTTAGTGCGCAGGGGGTCGCTGGTTAGTACAGACTCGGTGGGCTGAAGGGCCTGTTTCCACACTCTATCTCTAAAGTCTAAAGTCTAAAATAGTCACGTTGATTTGCAGAGAATGGAGGGCTATGGATCACGGGCAGTGTTTCCACGCTGTATCTCTAAACTAAACTAAAATAAACTATTATGTCATTCCTCAGCCGACCAGAGCTCCAGGGAAATCAATCCAAGTTTGTCCAGTTGATTCTTATAGCTACTCCCTCTAACGCAGGCAACATGTTGGTTAACCTTTCTTGCACCGTCTCCAAATCCTCCACATCCTTCCTGTAATGGTGCGACCATAACTGCACACCCTACCCCAAATGTGGCCAAACCACAGCTGTATAAAGCTGCTACATGACTTCACGACTTATATACGTCAACACCTCAACCAATGAACCCAAGTGGGCTGTGTACCTTTTTATACCACTTACTAAGTAAGTGTTTTACTTCATTATTGTACTTTGTTTAGGTACTATCGCAACATTTAAGAAACATTTAGACGGGTACATGGATGGGATAGGTTTAGAGGGATATGGGCCAAATGCAGGCAGGTGGGTCTAGCATAGATGGGACATGTTGGTCAGTGTGGGCAAGTTGGGGCGAAGGGCCTGTTTGCACACTTAATGACTCTACAGTTCAATCTTTATCACTGCCAACCACAATCCAGCAGTTAATGCATCTCTTGAATGCATTATAATATAGAAATATTTGTAGCCATCAGCCATTATAAACATGACCTTATGACTATATCTGGAATGCAGAACATGGCAAAAGAGGAAAGATAAAACTATTTTAAGATTTCCTTCAATTTAATATATTTCTTGGCTCTCACTCCAAAAAGCTGCATCCTTAACAGATGGATAGTAAATACAATGAGTTGTGTCGGAAGGAACTGCAGATGCTGGTTTCCACCAATGATAGACACAAAATACTGGAGAAACTCGGCGGATCAGGCAGCATCTCTGGAGAAAAGGAATAGGTCACATTTTAAGTCGCGACCCTTCATAGAGTCATAGAGTCATACAACGTGGAAACAGGCCCTTCGGTTCAACTTGCTCACACCGACCAACATGTCCCATCCACACTAGTCCCACTTGTCCTGCATTTGGCACATATCCCTCCAAACCTGTCTTATTCATACATCTGTCGAATTGTTTCTTGCAGTAGTCCCTGCCTCAACTACCTGCACTGGCAGCTCGTTCCATACACCCACCACCCTTTGTGTGAAAAAATGACCCCTCAGATTCCTATTGAATCTTTCCCCCTTCACCTTAAAGCTATGTCCTCTGGTTCTCCGTTCCGCTACTCTGGGCAAGAGACTCTCGTTGGCTCCCTTTCTTCAGACTCCAGCATGTTGCGGTTTGCTAAAGTTGTTTTAATTTTTAAGTAACAGGAGGCATTAAGAATAAATATCTGATTTGATGCTATTTTCAGAAAGCATCTATCGTTGGAAGTCGCTGTCTCACTTTGTGCAATTGTGGTACCAAAACATTTCCACCAGTCTCGCCCAATAGCTTGAGATGGAAAAATCACCTCTTCTAAAACAGTTCACAGACTGCACTTTGTTAAATCCAACAAGGCATTGGTCGGGTTTAATACCAGCTTGTCCTCTGCACACATGTGTGGAACAAGATACAGATGTGATAAATAAATAAAGTGGATGTTCAAAATTAGTTGTGGTGGGTGAAATGGAGACAGACAGGATGAAAGCACCAAGTCAACAGCTCAGGAAGCAGATTTGAGCCACATCAACAGAGGAAACCACAGAGGCAATGGTCCATATGGAAACTGAGTCATCCTCAGCAGATGAATCGTGCCTCCTGGTGGCCAAGTCAAGAGTAGACACAAAGTGTGGCAGTAACTCAGCAGGTCAGGCAGCATCTCTGGAGAAAAACGATGGGTGACATTTTGGATCGGAACCTAGAACCCATCTGGGTTCCGACCCTAAATGTCACCCATCCTCTTTCTCCAGAGATTCTGCCTGACCCACTGCCACACTTTGTGTCTATCTTTGGTATAAACCAGCATCTGCAGTTCTTTGTTCCGATGTCAAGACTAGAGTGTTAGATTGTCATGTACCGACAATGGACCAATGAAAGCCAAGAAACAATAGAAGGGTGGCACGGTGGCACAGTGGCACAGCGGTAGGGTTCCTGCCTCACAGCACCCGAGAACCCGGTTTCATCCTGAATACAGGTGCTGTCTGTGCGGAGTTTGTATGTTTCTCCCTGTGATTGTGTGGGTTTCTTCCGGGTGCTCCAGTTTCATCCCACATTTCAAAAGATGTGCAGGTTTGAAGGTTAATTGGCCCTTTGTAAATTGCCCCTAGTGTGTAGGATTGAACTGGCGTGTGGGTGACCATTGGTCGGCATGGACTTGGTGGGCCGAAGGGCCTGCTTCCACCCTGTATCTCTAAAGTCTAAATTAGGCATGTGGATATGCAGAGATTGGAAGGATATGGATCACCTGCAGGCAGAGGACATTAGTTTAACTACAGTAGGTATCTGGAGTAAAAAAAACACACTGTGCTGGAGTAACTCAGTAGGTCAGGCAGCATCTCTGGAGGACATGGATATGAGATGTTTTGAGTCGGGACCCTTGTTCGGCATGGACATTGTGGACCAAAGGGCCTGTTCCTATGCTGCACTGTTCTATGTTCTGTTGCTCACTTGCATAAATACCATGCCTACAGGAGGAAGTCAGAAGCTCTTTAGTCAGAGGATGGTGATTCTGTGGAATTCATTGCACAGACAGTTGTGATGGCCAAGTCAATGGATGGTTTTAAGGCGCAGATTGACAGATTCTTGATTAGTACGGAGGTGTCAGATGTTATGGGGAGAAGGCAGGAGATTGGGGTTGAGAGGGAATGATAGATTAGCCATGATTGCATGGCGGAGCAGAATTGATGGGCCGAATGGTCTAATTCTGCTCCTGGAACTTATGAACTCTTTATCCCATAAGAGGGAGTGGGTTGGAGGGCAGAGGAGGTGTCATGGTGATTCATCTCCCTGCAGCCCAAAGACTTTCCATCATGTATATCAGGGCTGCCAACTCTCACGCATTGAGCGTGAGAATCACGCATTTCGACAAATTCTCACGCTCTCACGTTGATCACAAATTTCTCACGCTCTATCATGAGAAATTCTGTGATCAATGAAAATTATAAAACGCATATCAACTGCATGGGCCACGGGTGTTAGAGAGCCGGGGCTGAGGGAGGGATGGAAGCACAAGCAACAGCGGAGACAGATGCGGACGGGGAGCCGGGGCTGGCGAGTATTTGCTGGGGTTGGCGAGTGTTTGCCGGGCTGGCGAGTCGCTGGCTGCAGCTTCGGCCATGGAGCAGCCTCAGTGCAAGCCACAGGGCCATCGGAGGCTTGCACTCCAGCCATGGAGCAGCCTCTGTGCAAGAGTCCCGGGCCGTCGGAAGCGTCGGAAGCGTTGCGCCGCTGCCGTGAGAGTCTCTGCGCCGAATTCGCCCAGGTGACCGGCATGGACCAGGCTGTGGCTCGGTGCATCCTGGAGGACAACCAGTGGCTGCTGGAAGTAAGTACCAAGCACTGGGTAGAAACAGTGGAAGATAGTGGCCTTCCAATGGGGGTGGTTGGAGAAAGCATCCTGCTTGCCTGCTAGATTTTCACTTACTGTAACTGCAGGAAAAATGTTCCCGATGTTGGGGGAGTTCAGAACCAGGGGACCACAGTTGAAGAATAAAGGGTAGGCCAGTTAGGACTGAGATGAGGACAAACTTTCTTCACGCAGAGAGTTGTGAATCTGTGGAATTCTCTGCCACAGAAGGCAGTGGAGGCTAATTCACTGGATGTTTTCAAGAGAGTTACATTTAGTTCTTGGGGCTAGCGAAATCAAGGGATATGGGGAAAAAACAGGAAAGCGGTACTGATTTTAGATGAACAGCCATGATCATATTGAATGGCAGTGCTGGCTCGAAGGGCCGAATGGCCTATTCCTGCACCTATTTTCTATGTTTCTATGCTTGAGTATATGGCAATAAAACTCGACCACTTGAATTTGAAGCATTCATGCATGGTGGAGGTATAATGTAGTAATAGAGTGATACAGTGTGAAAACAGGCCCTTCGGCCCAACTTTCCCACACCCACCAACATGTCCCAGCTACACTAACTGCTTTTGGTCCATATCCCTCCAAACCTGTCCTATCCATGTATCAGTCTAACTGTTTCTTAAATGTTGGGATAGTCCCTGCCTCAACTACCTCCTCTGGCAGCTTGTTCCATACACCCACCATCCTTTGTGTGGAAAAAGTTACCCCTTAAAAAGTTACCTCTTAAAAATACTACAAACAAAAAACATTGAAATCATACTTCTACAATGCACTAAAACATGATTTTAATACATCAAATTTTAAAAAGTCCCTACCGTGGGAGGGGGACACCACCCTCCCACACATTCTCCCCACTTGGTTGCTCCACTCCCACGCCCTCTCCCCACTTGGTTGCTCCACTCCCATACCCTCTCCCCACTCGGTTGCTCCATTCCCTAACCGGGTACCCCCAAGGCCAGTGATCAGTGATGCTCAGCCCCCCCCCCCCACCACTTTCAAAAATGCTCCGTGGCCCCTGGTTCAGACGGAGAACACTGCCAGATGTGAGTGGGGAACTGAGGCCAGTTGTCCGTGATGTCTGGATCCCAATGCTCAGCACTTCGTATTTCGGAGTTGACTAATGATATTGATATGTAATTAGCCTGATTTGTAATTAGTTGACAAAACCTTAATTTATTAATCCGGAATATCCAGTAATCCAATAAGTGTAATATTAAAATGACATGCAAGGTGTCAAGCATACAGCCCCGATAACCCATTATTTCCTTCAGTTAAATATTGGGCAGGTAGCACTATTGTCATTTGCCACTCAACTATTATGTTTGTTTACCTCACTGACTATATCTAAACCCCTCCCCCCCCTCAAATTCCTTTGGCAGGCTGAATAGAAATGTCCCCAATCTCGTTGTTTTATTAATTGAACACTAGATGAACATCCTCAAGGAGTGTAATCAGATGGAAACTGATTTTGATGTGATGCTTAAGAGCTTGGTCAAAGAAGGGGCATATTTTAAGGAGTGACAGAGATACATCTGAAGATTCAAAGTTTAATATAGTAATTGTGCTGATACTGACTCCAGCCAACCACGTAATGAATATCATCCATTCCGGAGGTTTTATTTTTCTGATGCCATTTAAACTTCACTTGGATTTCAATCACTTCAATGTAAAAGTAATTGGGAATGAGGAGCAATGGAACAAAAATTTGCCCTCGGTACATATTAACTGTAATATAATAATGTATACATGTTGGTAGGTGCAATTAAAACAAAGATATGTTTATCATTCCATTATGAATACCACAGAAAATATTATGTACTCTCAAGATCACATTTAATGGAATAATATTGCTTAAATATATAGTTATTGGACTTTGCATTTCAGAAAAGTCCCAGCAGAGAGGAAGATAGCAAAATACTGAAAATATTGGGGGTGAAAATGATTTCAGGACAGTTTGTTAGGAAAATGAAGGAAATGGTAACAGAATACTTATACAACTGAGTGAGTATAATTTTATGGATGTGAAATTGTGTTCAACCAATTGATGACTGCTTTGACAAAGTAACTAGCATGTTAGATAACAAGGAAGCCAATGGGTGTAGCACATTTTGTTACACAAAATTTGGTCTGTGAAGTGTCCCATAAAAGATTACCGCATTAGATAAGCACCTGTGGACTTGAACGTAATAGGTTAAGTCCAGGGGGTCAGATATGGGGCTTTATGTGTGGGCCAGATATATTGTCAGTGCAGAGGGGCTAGGAGCAAGACAAAGTGTGTGTCCAGAGTCAAGGTCTGGTATAGTACAAGGTGTGCAGTCAAAGCTGGGACAATGGGAGTGTTCAGCACTGGGAACCTAAGCAGTAAAGCAGCTATGATCAGGGTAGTAAAGGGGGCCAGGTGTAAGGCTGGATTCAGAGTCAGGAATGAGAGAAGGTATGCAACTGGAGTCAGGATCAGGAGTAGTACCAGGTATGCAGTGAGACCCAGGTTGGTCAACATGGACCAAGTGTTTGATTATAATCTGATTTCCATACATGAATATACTAAGATCATTCATGTGCTGCACCTGTTGATCGGAGCCTGGCTCTACAGTGGAATGTAATTAGGAAGGTAATTTAGCCTAACCTTATTCATAGCTAATCCATTTTAAAGCATAAATATTGCATTCAAGTGTAAGTTACAAGACTCGCTACAGTATGCACCAGATTGCACAATTTCAAGCTGAAAAATGCAAAAGCTCCGCACCAATGGGAGGGGGGGGGACACCCCCCTCCAACACCCTCCCCCCCTCGGTCTCTACGCTTCCTCGGGCTTGGCCTCTCGCAATTTCTCACTCCCAACTCTCACCCAATGTTGTGTATACTCAGCCTTGTGTATATGGCAAAAGTGAGGAGTGTGTTAGGCCTCTCTCTGCTGGCTTAGATGAGTACAGATCCATCAGTACTTAAGGAGCCCTAGGCCATCCAGGACAAAACATACTACTTGGCAACCTAAGCACTACTCAATCTATCCCAGTGCACCTTGGATAGAGCATTTCTGACCTGCAACGTGAACTGAAGTTACTCAGGTAGTCTACTTCTACACAGCGTGTTAGACCCATGACATCCACTGGCAAACAGGTACTGGACAACACAACATCTAGAGGTTCTCGTTAAAGTCACGGAGATTTTTGACTTGAAAATATACCTGTTCCCCGGTTTTACTGATTCTGAATTCATATGCAATAGTATTACAGGAATACCATGGCCAGCAAGATGGGCCAGACAGCGATGGCATAGTTGGTAGAGCTGCTGCCTCACAACGCCAGAAACCGCAGGTTCGATCCCGTCCTCAGGTGCTGTCTTTGTGGAGTTTCCCCATTCTTCATGTGTCCGCGCGGGCTTCCAGTTTCCTCCCACGTCCCAAAGGCGTGTGGGTTTGTAGCATGGACACAAAATGTAACTCAGCGCATCAGGCAGCATTTCTGGAGAAAAGGAATAGGCAGAGTATGGTGGAGACACCCCTCAAAAATAAGGGAAGGGATCCCACGCCAGTAGGCCACATGCGTGGCAAGGGTGGGGGATAAATTTGTGAAATTTGAGCAATGTATGTAGACTGTATTGAATAATTTGTATAGCCTCCGAAAATGGCAGATTAATTTTTTGCATGGTTCATGTATTGTATATATTTATTACCTGAATAAAGGCTATTTTGAAATAAAAAAATAAAAAAATAAAAAGATGTTTCAGGTCGGAACCCTTCTTCAGTGTTTGGTAGGGTAATTGGCCTCAGTAAATGGATGAGAAAGTGGGCTAACATAGAACCAGTGTGAACATGCGATTTATGGTCGGCGTGGACTTGGTGGGCCGAAGGGCCTTTTACCTTGCTTTAAAGCAATTATGGATGAGCTGTAAACGTTGACATTTTCATATCCCCAAAATCCATTTAAAAAATCATTCTTGCTAAGATAGTGACCTAAGTTACTGACCCACTTATTTTATCAATCCCATTTTTAATTCAGCATACAGTCAATGTTTTCCGACCTTTGTGCTCATGAAAGATTATATTTTCACTTCTCCTTGCAACTAAATCCTCTCATTCCAGATATCCTTTCCCTGATTTATTTCTGTATCTATCCCCTCCGTTCAATCCTTCTGAAATTAAAATTCTCAGTGTGATGCTCAAAAATGCAGTCCAACTAGTTATTTGCATATAAATTACATGATTTTGTTGCGTTTGGACTCTTTTTTCCTATTCAAATCTTTCCAATATTTCCTGCCTTAATTCTAGCAGCCACAACATTTTGCTGTAACCTTGAACATAAGACTCAGGAACAGCTTCTTCCTCTCTGTTATCAGGCTTCTGAACGGCCCTTCCATAAGCTAGGGTACTGTCCGATTCACCTCTACCCCATTGCGGACATTGGACCTTGTCTGAACTGGTGCACTGCAATGCTGAGAACTCTGTATCTTCCCCTTTGCTCTACCTATTGTGTTTGAATTTGACCTGCTTGTATTTATGTATTATCTGATTTGACTCGGCACCATGCAATACACTGTTTTCACTCTGCAGAGAAGATCCATCGTGTTGAAACAAGGATCTACAGATACAATACGATACAATCAATACAATCAGTACAATCAGTTTTATTCATCACTTGCACATAGAGTGCAAGTGAAATGAATTTGTCAGCAGCGGTACAATGAAAAAGAACACACAAAAACACACTAAAAATTTAACACATACATCCACCACAGCATTCATCACTGTGGTGGAAGGCACAAAATTTGGCCAGACCTCCTCCATTTTCCCCCGTGGTCGGGACCTCAACCCTCCGCAGCCGTCACTGCGGGCGTCCAGATGTGCAGACATGGTAAAGAGTCCAGGTAAGTCCTGAAGCCGCGGCCTCCCCACCGGAGACCGCGGCTTCAGGTTGGTGTAGGCCGCAGGCCGGCGGTCGGAGATTTAAAGTTCCCGCCGCGCCGCAGCCAGAAGCACCGCAGACTGCAGGGCCGGCAGTCAAAGCTCCCCTCCAGGGATCCCCAGCGATGGACCCCGCTCCTGATGGTAAGTCCATGTCGTGCCCGCGGTGGAAGTTGGCCGCGGGCCGGCAGTCGGAGTCGGAGCTTCTTCTTCTCCAAGGTCCCCAGCGAGGGATCCCAGGCTGCCGCGGGCCAGCGAACTGAGCGCTCCCCTCCGGCGAGCCCCAGCGAGGGCAAGCCCGCTCCACGCCGAAAGTCCGTGCTGCGCCCGCAGCTGAAGCCCCGGGCGCGTCTCCGGGGAAGGCCGCACCGATCCTTGCTGTTAGGCCACGGGGGAGGCGACGTGGAAAAAGTCGCTTCTCCGTGGAGGAGGCGGCCAAAGCGGTTCCCCCTTACCCCCCCACACCACCCCCACACAAGTCACACAGGAACATTAAAAACCCACATTAGGACATACTAAAAAAACAAAAAAAGTAGAAAGAACTGACACGCTGCTGGCAGGGCTGCCGGCTTGCAACGGCCCCACCGACTGGTTTACACCAAAGGACGCAAAGTGCTGAAGTAACTCAGCAGGTCTGTCAGCATCTCTGGAGAACATGGATAGGTGACATTTCAACGTCACCTATCCATGTTCTCCAGAGATGCTGCCTGACCCACTGTGTTACCCCACTGTGTTACCCCACTGTGTTACCCCACTGTGTTACCCCACTGTGTTACCCCACTGTTACCCACTGTTACCCACTGTGTTACCCACTGTGTTACCCCACTGTGTTACCCACTGTGTTACCCACTGTGTTACCCCACTGTGTTACCCACTGTGTTACCCACTGTGTTACCCCACTGTGTTACCCCACTGTGTTACCCACTGTGTTACCCACTGTGTTACCCCACTGTGTTACCCACTGTGTTACCCACTGTTACCCACTGTTACCCACTGTTACCCATTGTGTTACCCCACTGTGTTACCCACTGTGTTACCCCACTGTGTTACCCCACTGTGTTACCCACTGTTACCCATTGTGTTACCCCACTGTGTTACCCCACTGTGTTACCCCACTGTGTTACCCCACTGTGTTACCCACTGTTACCCACTGTTACCCACTGTTACCCATTGTGTTACCCCACTGTGTTACCCACTGTTACCCACTGTTACCCATTGTGTTACCCCACTGTGTTACCCACTGTTACCCACTGTTACCCATTGTGTTACCCCACTGTGTTACCCACTGTGTTACCCACTGTGTTACCCACTGTGTTACCCACTGTGTTACCCACTGTGTTACCCCATTGTGTTACCCCACTGTGTTACCCCACTGTGTTACCCCACTGTGTTACCCCACTGTGTTACCCCACTGTGTTACCCCACTGTGTTACCCCACTGTGTTACCCATTGTGTTACCCCACTGTGTTACCCCACTGTGTTACCCATTGTGTTACCCATTGTGTTACCCCACTGTGTTACCCATTGTGTTACCCCACTGTGTTACCCACTGTGTTACCCACTGTGTTACCCACTGTGTTACCCCATTGTGTTACCCCACTGTGTTACCCACTGTGTTACCCCACTGTGTTACCCACTGTGTTACCCACTGTGTTACCCACTGTGTTACCCCATTGTGTTACCCCACTGTGTTACCCCACTGTGTTACCCCACTGTGTTACCCACTGTGTTACCCACTGTGTTACCCACTGTGTTACCCCACTGTGTTACCCCACTGTGTTACCCCACTGTGTTACCCACTGTGTTACCCACTGTGTTACCCACTGTGTTACCCCATTGTGTTACCCCACTGTGTTACCCCACTGTGTTACCCCACTGTGTTACCCCACTGTGTTACCCCACTGTGTTACCCCACTGTGTTACCCACTGTGTTACCCACTGTGTTACCCCACTGTGTTACCCATTGTGTTACCCCACTGTGTTACCCACTGTTACCCACTGTTACCCACTGTGTTACCCACTGTGTTACCCCACTGTGTTACCCCACTGTGTTACCCCACTGTGTTACCCCACTGTGTTACCCCACTGTGTTACCCACTGTGTTACCCCACTGTTACCCACTGTTACCCACTGTGTTACCCCACTGTGTTACCCCACTGTGTTACCCCACTGTGTTACCCCACTGTGTTACCCACTGTGTTACCCATTGTGTTACCCCACTGTGTTACCCACTGTGTTACCCCACTGTGTTACCCACTGTTACCCACTGTTACCCACTGTGTTACCCACTGTGTTACCCCACTGTGTTACCCCACTGTGTTACCCCACTGTGTTACCCACTGTGTTACCCCACTGTTACCCACTGTGTTACCCCACTGTGTTACCCCACTGTGTTACCCCACTGTGTTACCCCACTGTGTTGCCCACTGTGTTACCCATTGTGTTACCCCACTGTGTTACCCACTGTGTTACCCCACTGTGTTACCCCTCTGTGTTACCCCACTGTTACCCACTGTTACCCACTGTGTTACCCCACTGTGTTACCCCACTGCGTTACCCACTGTGTTACCCATTGTGTTACCCCACTGTGTTACCCACTGTGTTACCCCACTGTGTTACCCACTGTTACCCACTGTTACCCACTGTGTTACCCCACTGTGTTACCTCACTGTGTTACCCACTGTGTTACCCCACTGTGTTACCCCACTGTGTTACCCCACTGTGTTACCCACTGTGTTACCCATTGTGTTACCCCACTGTGTTACCCACTGTGTTACCCACTGTGTTACCCCACTGTGTTACCCCACTGTGTTACCCCACTGTGTTACCCACTGTGTTACCCCACTGTTACCCACTGTTACCCACTGTGTTACCCCACTGTGTTACCCCACTGTGTTACCCCACTGTGTTACCCCACTGTGTTACCCCACTGTGTTACCCACTGTTACCCACTGTTACCCACTGTGTTACCCCACTGTGTTACCCCACTGTGTTACCCCACTGTTACCCACTGTGTTACCCGCTGTGTTACTCCACTGTTACCCACTGTTACCCACTGTGTTACCCCACTGTGTTACCCCACTGTGTTACCCACTGTTACCCATTGTGTTACCCCACTGTGTTACCCACTGTGTTACCCCACTGTGTTACCCCACTGTTACCCACTGTTACCCACTGTGTTACCCCACTGTGTTACCCCACTGTGTTACCCCACTGTGTTACCCCACTGTGTTACCCACTGTGTTACCCCACTGTTACCCACTGTTACCCACTGTGTTACCCACTGTGTTACCCCACTGTGTTACCCACTGTGTTACCCACTGTGTTACCCACTGTGTTACCCCACTGTGTTACCCACTGTGTTACCCCACTGTTACCCACTGTTACCCACTGTGTTACCCCACTGTGTTACCCCACTGTGTTACCCACTGTGTTACCCATTGTGTTACCCCACTGTGTTACCCACTGTGTTACCCCACTGTGTTACCCCACTGTTACCCACTGTTACCCACTGTGTTACCCCACTGTGTTACCCCACTGTGTTACCCCACTGTGTTACCCCACTGTGTTACCCACTGTGTTACCCACTGTGTTACCCCACTGTTACCCACTGTTACCCACTGTGTTACCCACTGTGTTACCCACTGTGTTACCCCACTGTTACCCACTGTTACCCACTGTGTTACCCCACTGTGTTACCCCACTGTGTTACCCCACGATGTTACCCACTGTGTTACCCCACTGTTACCCACTGTTACCCACTGTGTTACCCCACTGTGTTACCCCACTGTGTTACCCATTGTGTTACCCACTGTGTTACCCCACTGTGTTACCCATTGTGTTACCCCACTGTGTTACCCCACTGTGTTACCCCACTGTGTTACCCACTGTGTTACCCCAGTACTTTGTGCCCTTTTGCATCAAGATGTCACCTGGATTTGAGCATTATGGTTACAAGGAAGATATTGATCAGCCCGAAGAAGGGTCACAACCCAAAACATTGCCTGCCCATTCCTTCCACAGATACTGCCTGACCTGCTGAGTTCCTCCAGCACATTGTGTTTTGCTCAAGATTCCAACATCTGCAGTTCCTTGTGTCTCCATTGATTAGACTTGATTTGTTTTGTGGAAGAGTCTGAGGAGTGATCTGATAAAGGTATATAAAATTATGAGTGGGATTGATAAGGTAGAATGTGAAAGGGCTTGTTCCCATGGGAAGTGTGTCAAGGACAGGGGTTGAAGGTGGGGTATATATGTTTTTGATGGAGGTAGAAACCCTCATAACAGTTAAGAAACATCTAAATAAGTACTTAAATTGCCAAGACATTGAACACTAATGCAGGTGAATGGGTTTGGCGCAGGTAGATACAATGGGTGGCAGAGGAGGTACTTGCGGCAGGAATTATAAACAGCATTTAAAAGATAGTGAAGTGGGTCGCTGGAGGCTTGCAGCAGCCGGGAGATAGCATGGATTGGGCACCACTGGAGGTTCCACTGACGCCAAGAGCGTAGATCAGTGGCGGAGAGCAGGTGCCAGGCCAGGCTGACCCCTGCAACACCAACCCAGTGTTGTCACCAGGACAACGGCCCTTAAAGCCAAGATAAAACTCTGTCGTATTAAGAACTTTGAAACTTGAACGGCACAAGTTGTTGCCAGAAAACGTGGCGACTCTTTGTGTACTGCCTTGGTGAAGTCTACTATTCTTGTACCTTTGTACATATCTATGATTGTGCTTCTGTAGAGTATGATTGTACTGGATTGTATACAAAACAATGAATGTCACTGTACCTAGGTACATGTGACAATAAAGTATCTCCAGCATTTTGTGTATCTTTGGTGTAAAACAGTACCTGCAGTTCCTTCCTACACAAAATACATAGTTATAAGGATCTTGTGTAGGAAAGAACTGCAGAAGCTGGTTTAAACCAAAGAATGGCACAAAAAAGCTGGAGTAACTCAGCGGGCCAGACAGCATCTCTGGAAAAAAGGTATAGGTGACGTCACCTATTCCTTTTCTCCAGAGATGCTGTCTGACCTGTTGAGTTACTCCAGCTTTTTGTGCCTATCTTATTGCTTGGAGCAATCTACGACATTTTATTCAGCTGAGAATATATTTTGATGATCACAAAGCAATTTAAAAGCTGGGAGGATGTTGTGTGGGCTTTTAACGGAGTCGTGGATTTCCTGTTCTTGATGTGGCCAATCTGACTTCCGATTTAAGTTTCAGACACAAAATGACTACATTATACTGTCTGGGCTAACATATATCAAAACAGGATAAGGAGAAAAACAAAATGTAATAACTAGAAACCGCAGATGATAAAGGATAAAGAAAATAAAACCCGATAAACTTAGGTCCGAGTCACGTTCTGACACCATGTAACTAGGTGACTCAAACACACGTTACGATAATTTTTATTAAAGCACTTACAGCATAGGATCTGCAGTACATCACAGCTCCGAGCTGCTGCTGCATCTACTGCCTGATGTAGGCAGGTTCTTAATATTATAAAACACATACTAGGCGGGGCTACTACTAACAAGCACTATGATTGACTAGCATGCAATAGCCAATCTACAGTTTGCCATAGAAAGACACAAAGTGCTAGAGTATGAGCAGGTCAGACAGCATCTCTGGGGAACATGGATAGGTGACGTTTTGGGTTGGGACCCTTCTTCAGACTGATTGTAAGTGGGAGGGGGGGAGAGCGGGAAAGAAAGCTGGAAGAGAGAATGGACAAAGTGTGGCAGGTAACAGGGATATAGGGGTTTGATAGCCAGATGATTGGACAATGGCCAGGGATGAAGAGATAGGTGTGAGCCCCAAAGGATAAAGAGTTACGAATTGTGAAGCTCAGGCAGAGAAAAGTTGGGAATTGTGAGGCCTGTAGAAGGAATACGGATGGAGGGGGAGGGGGAGAAACCAATGCAAGATCAGTCAGGGGCCAGGGGAGGAATACATGGGCGTTTTTTCTAACCAAGTATACCTCCTCCCCTTCTCAAGGTCCCACACCACAGCACTCATCCACCACCAACATCTATCAATTAGAACTAGTGCCTATTATTCATTTGCTCTAGTTTAGTTTAGTTTAGTTTATTGTCACGTGTACCGAGGTACAGGGAAAAGCTATCATATTTTCCCATGCTTAACATTGCTGGCTGCATATTTCATCATGCAACCTGCAGGTGCTGCCAAATATTCAATTATAAAGGCCTTTAGGTTTAGATTTCGATTTAAGTTCATTATTGTCACGTCTACCAAGGTACACTGAAACGTTTCCTTTTGCAGGCTATCCAATCTGATCAGATCAAATTCTTTTCTCCAGAGATGCTGCCTGACACATTGAGTTACTCCGCCATTTTGTGTCTATCGTCAGATTAGATTACATTATATATGAAAACAATCAAGGCAAGTACAACAGATAGTAAAGGGGAAGACACAGAGTTGTCTGTCCATTCCCTCCACAGATGCTGCCTGACCCGCTGAGTTCTTCCAGCACTTTGTGCTTTGTTTCTTGGAGCTGCATTTGCATCCACTTATTGCTACCTAAACCTCTACTTTCTGCCTGCACCTCCTGCCAAGGTTACGTTCTTTTTTTCAAAAGAGAACAACAGTAAATTAGGTCAGATGAGAGATATTGAAAAGCAATATTGATATTTGCTTACTGCTACCATAAAACAATCCTTTTGGTTCCAAGTACTGCAGGAAATTGAAGGCTTTGCATTTATTTGAAATGGTAAACGCCTCAATTTTCTTACAGCAGTATTGTAAAAATTCTTCACTATGACCTTTAATAAACAAATTCATCCAAAAACTACATGGAGAATTGAGGATGAACACAGTGCATTTTACCTCTACCAAAGGTCAACGGTCAATTGTGCTTTCTTGTTAGTTAGTTAGTTTAGTTTATTGTCACTTGTACCAAGGTACATTAAAAAGCTTTTTGTTGCTCGCTATCCAGTCAGTGGAAAGACTACGCATGATTACAATCAAGCCGTCCACAGTGTACAGATACAGGATAAATGGAATAACGTTTAGTGCAGAAAAAAGCCCAGTCGAATTTGAAGAAAGGTCCTGACCGGAAATTATCACTGCCGTTTTAGTAAGGTCAATGCAAATACAAAGCAGAAACCTTATTTCTATATCAAAAAGCAGAAATGATTTCTTCCATAGCATTAAGTTACATAATTATAAATAATAAGGGCGGCACAGGGTCACAGCTAGTAGAGCCGCTGCCTCATATCGCAGAGACCCGAGTTCGATCCTGATATCGGGTGCTGTCTGTGTGGAGTTTGTACGTTCTCCCTGTGACCTCGATAGTTTCCGCCTGGTGCTCTAGTTCCCTCCCATGTCCCAAAGACGTGCAGGTTTGTAGGTTAATTGGCCTCTGTAAATTGTCCCTTGAGTGTGGGATAGTGTTAGTGCACAGGGTGATCGCTGGTCAGCACGGACTCAGTGGGCCGAAAGGCCTGTTTCTACGCTGTATCTCTAAAGCCTAAAGTAAGTCTAGTGTGAATGGGTGACCGATGGTAGGCGTGGACATGGGCCTGTTTCCATGCTGTATCTTTCAATCAATTCAATCAAAATAACAGACCACTATTAATTCACCTTCCACAGTGCTCTATAAACTAACTTCCATTTAATCAAAAGTGTGGTTTCCGTCTCTGCTGTTTTACATTCAATGATATGCTTAAAGGATTTGTTTTACAATAGTTTATTTTGTTTTATGTGTGGCCATGGAGCTGTTAGACTGTTGCATTGCTGATTGCATTTTACTGCCGTTTGTAAGTTTTGTGAAATGCCTCTGGTGGATTCTGAACACTTTAACGAGTTTGTTCGTTTTATTGTTTGTTTCAAGTGCTTTCCAGCAACGGAACTGTAAAAGGAGGCATTGCAAACACCGAATTACTGCATGCACCTGGAATAATGACTCCAAAATGTACACCAAATTTACAAGTAAATATGTATTTTCAAATAGGTTATTTGGTACACCTGAGCCAACCCTGTCACTTTTGAACAACTCTGGATTTATCCAGGAACATGACATGCTTTACGGGCTGGGTATGTTTTTTTTACAGCTCTTCATGTTGTAGTCCAAATGACTCAACGGACCAAGGTGCAGATTACAGGAAGAATACTTTTATAGGTCTTCTATAAAAAAAACAGAGTCTAACAGACGCCCAGAGCAAAAAATAAATCACTATGGAGAAAATAGCTGTGTTAATCAGATTCCAACTGCGCACAATAAATCTCCTGGCTCTGTCATCAGTGAACCACAATTGCAAGGCTCATTATCTGTGACCATTAGGATTCAGCGGTGCACTACAGAGACTGGTTTTATGAATGTGCTTTGAAAGAGCAAGTTTCTTGACCAGTGTGTATATTTATGAGACGGGCTCTTACAGTTGTTGCTCCATTGAAAGGCATGTGTACGCAGGTTTGTTTTCATTCAACGTGTGAGACGTCTCTGGCAAGGCCAGCTTGTATCCCGAGATGCCCTTGACAGAGTGAAATGTTTTTGAACTGATCCCATCTTTGTAGCAAACATACTGTTCCAGTGGTCAAAATGGAGTTGCTGGATTTTGACTCGGAGAGATTTAGTTTAGTTTAGTTTAAGGTCATAAGTGATGGGAGTAGAATTAGGCCATTCGTCCCATCCAGGCATGTGCCGTGAGTAATTAGTCAGGATAGGCAGTCAGTATCTTTGGTCAGTCGGCTTTAAAAAAAAATCTTGAAAACCGGGCATGCGCAGATTGTTCTCTTGACTTTTATAAAGTAATTTGTCTTCTAAAGTATTTAAAAACATATAGCTCAAAGAAATTTACTTACCACATTCTATTTGTTGAACTACAACTGCATAGTGACTCTTTCCTGTTGTACCAAGCTGTTTTAAATGTTCTAATTATTTTTGATCCTTTGCGCTGTTGAAGTTCTTTAAGTTCCGGCTTTGGTCTGCCATTTTAAATTATTTTGGTCTTTTCCTCATAAGATTGCTTAGAGAAACTCTGAAGATATCCATCTTTGAAAAACCCGCCAAGAAACATGCACGCAGTCCACGGTGTAAAAGGCAGAATTTCAGCTGCCTTTATAGACCGTTGACACCAATGGCTTGAAGCAGCGTCGACGGCACGTGAGTAGCACATACTTCCACGTTTTAAATGTACTGCGGATGAAAGGCACGGGAGAATTATGCCTACATAAGAGATCGATCTCTTAGGTAAGCATAATTCTCCCGTGCCTTTACTATTTATATTTAATAATTACCGTTTTATAATTTTATTCAGGGTAGGCTCTGCCTACCTTGCCTACCCTGACGGCACGTGCTTGGTCCCATCGTCTACTCTGCCATTCATTCATGGCTGATCAATCTTTCCCTCCTAATCCCATTCTCCTGCCTTCTCTCCATAACCTCTGACACCTGTACTAATCTAACTCTCTCTGCCTTAAAAATATCCACTGACTTGGCCTCCACAGCCTTCTGTGGCAAAGAATTCCACAGATTCACCACCCTCTGACTAAAGAAATTTCTCCTCATCTCCTTCCTGAAAGAGTGTCCTTTAATTCTGAGGCTATGACCTCTAGTCCTAGACTCTTCCACTAGTGGGAAAAATCCTCTCCACATCCACTTTATCCAAACCTTTCACTATTCTGTATGTTTCAATGAGGTCCCCCCTCATTCTTCTAAGCTCCAGCAAGTACAGGCCAAGTGCCGACAAATGCTCATCATAGGTTAACCTGCACATTCCTGGGATCATTCTTGTAAACCTCCTCTGGACCCTCTCCAGAGCCAGCAAATCCTTCCTCAAATATGGTCCCCAAAATTGCTCACTATATTCCATATGCGGCCTTACCAGTTTAGTTTGGTGTAGTTTAGTTTAGTTTAGCTTCGTTTAGAGATACAGTGAGAAAACTGGCCCACCAAGTACACACCAACCAGCGATCACCTGTACACTAGTTTCCCCCTATACACTGAGGACAATTTTACAGAAGCTAATTAACCTATAAACCTGTATATCTTTGGAGCGTGGGAGGAAACCGTGACACCCAGAGAAAACCCACATAGTCACAGGGGGAACATGCAAACTCCAAACAGACGGCACCAGTGGTCAGGATCGAACCTTGGTCTCTGGAGCTGTAAGGCAGCAACTCTACCACTGCGCCACTTTGGAGTCATTGTCTCAGTCACTGAGTGATGCGAACTTACTCAAAATGGTTATTTGACTTTAATAGGGACATTGTCTCTGTACACGAGCATAAGAGCCAGGAAGTCACGATGCAGCTCTATAGGACTTGGGAATAGAGATGAGGAGGAATCTCTTCAGCCAGAGGATGGTGAATCTGTGGAATTCATTACCACAGATGGCTGTGGAGGCCAAGTCATGGGGTATTTTTAAAGAGCAGATTGATAGGATCTCGATTAGTCAGGGTGTCAAAGGTTATGGGGAAAAGGCAGGAGAATGGGGTTGAGAAGGAAATATAGGTCAGCCATGATGGAATAGCAGAGTAGACTCGATGGGCTGAATGGCCAAATTCTGCTCCTACGTCTTGTGGTCTTATGACTTTGGTTTGGTCACATTTGGAGTGTTGCGTGCAGTTCTGCTCGCCTCCTTAACACTTTACATGTAATTGATTACTTTCTCAAAGGGAGTGTTGAAGCTAATTAGTGACAATTAAATGAATGAAAGCCGAAGGCAGGGATCAGTGAATTTACATAATTGATTATAGGTCCCTTGATTTGGTTAAGAAAACATTTGGAAATAAATATTCAAAGAGAGAACTTATAGGAAGTCATGATGCAGCTTTGGTCAGGGCACATTTGTAGTATTAGATGTAGCTCTGGTCACCCCATTACATGAACGAAACTGTGCTGAAGAGAGGTGTACCAGCATGATGCCTGGATTAGAGGGTATTAGCAATAAGGAGAGGTTGGACAAACTTGGATTGAATATAAAATTATGGGAGAAATAGATAGCGTAGACAATCCGAGTATTTTTTCCCAGGGTGGAAATGTCAAAGACTAGAGGGCAGACCTTTAAGGCGAAAGGGCAAAGTCTAAAAGAGACGTGCACGGCAAGGACTGGGTGCTCTGGTTTCCTCCCACACTCAAAAGATGTACAGTTTTGTAGGTTAACAGGCTTCGGTAAAAATTGTAAATTGTCCCTAGTGTGTGGCATAGTGCTAGTGTATGAGGATCACTGGTCGGCGTGGACTCGGTGGGCTGAAGGGCCTGGTTCCATTCTGTATCTCTAACGCCTAAAGTCTTGGGTATAAGTTTCACAGGGCTGCATGGGATGCCACTCAAATATGCCCTACTGTCTACCGAGTCTGCACCCGTACACTCTGCACCCAGCTCTATCCTACCCACTAGGGACAATTTACAGAAGCCAATTAACGTACAAACCTGTACGTCTTTGGAATGTGGGAGGTAACCGGAGCACCTGGAGAAAACCCACATGGTCACAGGGAGAACGTAGAAACTCCGTACAGACAGCACCCGTTGTCACGATCGAACCTGGATCTCTGACTCTGTAAGGCAGCAACTCTATTGCTGCACCATCATGCTGCCCTGTCAGTCAGATCAATAGCATAGTAAGTTTAGCATAACTTCACTGATACTCAGTTCTAACCTTCTAGCAAGGGTAACAACTCCAGTATGACTAAATATTGGCCAAAATAGCATTTTATTTCTAAATCCCCAACTGCATCTGCCAGAATAGATTCTGTTGCACTATAAAAGCTGGTTTAAATTACAGCTATGATCATATTAATGTTGCAAAAGTAATTTCCAAGGATAGGATTGATAGCAAACAGATTGGATTGCAAAGCCACTACATTTTCACAGCGCTGTAAATGATCCTTTTAGCAGAAGTTTTAATGACATTTTTATCATCGAAATGGACTGAAATCTAACTACAGATGACAGCAGATATTAGTTTTGCCTTCATTACGAAAATGAAGAGGGTGTATTTCCCAGTGACATTCTCCACTGAAGAAACTGTCCATACTCATCTTTACCGAAACTTCACGGGCACAGTATGAACACAGGCTCATGTAAAACCTAGTTACTTCCTAGATTGACGCTGGTTGTATCTAAGAGAAATTGTACCGAACATAAGAACCAGGACACCCACAATAAAATACAGCACTTTACAGCGAGGAAGAGAGCCAGGAGGCATGCATTAGGCTCGAGAGTGGATTCCTTAATGGGGTTTTCCTTGCTCCTTTGTATGCAACAGTAAAATAGTCAAGAGCGATAAGTTGTCCATATGTACCAAAAATAGAGCAATGATAATCTTATTTGTAATTGTAATTGTAATTAATTTAGTAGCCAAGTATGTAAAAACATACAAAGAATTTGATTTGCCATGTAGTCATACCAAAAACGCAACAAGACACACAACTACATAAAAATTTACATAAACATCCACCACAGCGCACTGTGATGGAAGGCAACATATGGCACTGTGATGGAAGGCAACAACATATTATCTTTTTCCCTCCATAACAGGCTTGTAAACACAGTAATCATAGCAAGAGGCACAGAAGTTTGAAACCGCATACCTCTAGATTCAGGGACAGCTGTTATCAGGCAACTGAACCATCCTCTCAACAGCTCGAGTGTGGTCCTGACCTCCCATCTACCTCATTGGAAACTTTTGAATTGGACTTTATTGGACTTTATCTTGCACTAAACATTATATCCTTTATCATGTATGTGAACCCTGTGGACTAGGGACGTGCGGTCAGGGGAGGCAGGGGAGGCAGAGCCTCACCTGTCATACTCCAATGAAATTAGCTGTTACAAAAAGTAAAGGAAAATAATAATAAAATAAAATAAATATAAAGATTTTTCCACCGATCTGTGTTATAAATGTCATTTCTGTATGATTCCAGTCATTTTTTATAGTCAAAATCGCCAAATTTGCAGAGCTCAGCTGCAAATAAAGGGAGAGACGAGAGGTGAGGCAGCGACGAGCTGAGCCTCCACTCTGATTGCGCAACCCCTCAGAAACTGGATGGCGCGCGGGCAATAAGCGTGTGCCTGTTACTGTCTCTCTGTATGTCACCAATGTCATGTTTGTAGACCCCTTCATTACATGTCCTCGCCTTCCATAGTCCAGGTAACTTATTTCACATATAAAGATATTTAGGCTCGCTGGTCTCGTCATAAAACTGCAATGAAAAAGCACCAGGAGAGGCAGCGATCACATCTGCCTCACTGAGGGGGGCGTGTCTTGAGCCCAGTGGAGGGACAGCGAGCGCCAGCCCACGTAATTAACGCTCGCTCTCCACGTTACCTAGCTCTAGCAAAAAAATTCCAGTGACTGCAAAAATGGAAAACGTTATATCTAACCTTAAAAAATTCTCAAAATTGGACTTTCAATCAAAACAGGGAGTGATAAACACTGGAAGACCAATGCCTGAGCTTAAGGTTTAAGAAGGAACTGCAGATGCTGGAAAATCGAAGGTAGACAAAAATGCTGGAGAAACTCAGCGGGTGAGGCAGCATCTATGGAGCGAAGGAAATAGGCAACATATGGAGCGAAGGAAATAGGCAACATATCCAGTCGAGACCCTTCTTCAGACTGATGTGTGAGGGGGGGTTGGTGGCGGGAAGAAGAAAGGAAGAGGAGGAGCCAGTGGGCTGATGGAGAGCTGAGAAGGGAAGGAGAAAGTAAGGACTACCTGAAATTAGAGAAGTCAATGTTCATACCGCTGGGGTGCAAACTGCCCAAGCGAAATATGAGGTACTGCTCCTCCAATTTACAGTGGTCCTCACTGGCCATGGAGGAGGCCCAGGACAGAAAGGTCAGATTCGGAATGGAAGGGGGAGTTGAAGTGCTGAGCCACCGGGAGATCAGGTTGGCTATTGTGAACTGGGCGGAGGTGTTCGGCGAAGCGATCGCCAAGCCTGCGCTTGGACTCACCGATGTAGAGCAACTGACCTCTGGAGCAGCGGATGCAATAGATGAGGTTGGAGGAGGTGCAGGTGAACCTCTGCCACACCTGGATAGACTGGAATGGAGTAAGGGGGGAGGTAAAGCGACAAGTGTAGCATTTCTTGTGGTTGCAAGGGAAAGTGCCTGGAGACGGGATGGTTCGGGTGGGAAGGGACGAATTGACCAGGGAGTTACGGAGGGAGCGGTCTCTGCGGAAAGCAGACAGGGGAGGAGATGCAAAGATGTGGCAAGTGGTGGGATCACGTTGAAGGTGGCGAAAATATCGGAGGATTATTTGTTGTATGTGACGGCTGGTAGGGTGGAAGGTGAGGACAAGGGGGACTCTGTCCTGGTTACGAGTGGGGGGGATGGGGAGTGAGAGCAGAGTCACGGGGTATAGAAGAGACCCCAGTGAGAGCCTCATCTATGGTAGAAAAGGGGAACTCCCGTTTCCTGAAGAATGAGAACATCTCTGATGCCCTGGCGTGGAACACCTCATCCTGGGTGCAGATGTGGCGTAGACGGAGGAATTGGGAGTAGGGGATGGAGTACTTAAGGGAAGCAGCGTGGGAAGAAGTGTAGTCCAGATAGCCATGGGAGTCAGAGGGTTTATAGTGGATGTCAGTCATTAGTCTATCACCTGCGATGGAGATAGTGAGGTCAAGAAATGGTAGGGAAATGTCGGAAATGGTCCAGGTGAATTTGGGTGCTGGATGGAAGTTAGTGGTGAAATGGATGAAGTCAGTGAGTTGTGTGTGGGTGCAGGAGGTTGCACCAATGTAGTCGTTGATGTAGCGGAGGTAGAGTTCGGGGAGAGGGCCACGGTACGTCTCGAACAAGGATTGTTCGACGTACCCTACAAAGAGGCAGGCATAGCTAGAGCCCATGCGCGTGCCCATAGCTACGCCTTGTCTTTGGAGGAAATGGGAGGAGTCAAACGAAAAGTTATTAAGGGTAAGGACCAGCTCCGCTAGGCAGAGGAGAATATGAGTAGATGGGGATTGGTTGGTTCTCCGGTCGAGTTTAAGGACCTACTTCAAACGAAGGGGCAGAAAATAACACGTCGTTTCAAGTGGTATTTATGTTCATTTGTGTTGAATGAGTATGAATAGTGGAACTGCATTTGCCTATAAAACTTGAATCGAATACGTAACTTACCTGTATGCGGGTCTTGTAAAGAACGCTGATATGAAATATGAAACATACGGTCGCCTAAGCAATAGTCACTGTGCAACCTGCCAATTGAATGGTGAATTTAAGCTACCTCTATCGGGTTCATATGTGTAAATCTGGCTCTGATACTAACCAGTGCCTCCCCAGCCATTGACCTCACTGTATGTCACTGCTGTGGACAGCTTGATTGTAATCATGTATAGTCTTTTCGCTGACTGTATAGCATACAACAAAAAGCTTTTGACTGTACCTTGGTACATAACAAAACTAAACTAAACTGAATAATGTGATGTGTTTTCCCAGTTCCTCATCCACTCCCTACAAACAAGGAACAATTTTAGCGACCAATTAACCTCCCAACCCAAAACGTCACTTATCCATGTTCTCCACAAATGCTGCCTGAACCGCTGAGTTACTCCAGCACTTTGTGCCCTTTTCCCCCCGAAAACCAACATCTGCAGCTCCTTGTATCTAAAACATACAAACCTGCATGTCTTTGTGATGTGGGAGGAAACCGGAGCACCCGGAGGAAACCCACACACATGGTCACATGTAAATTGCCCCTAGTGTGTGCAGAGTGGATGAGAAAGTGGGAATAACATAGAACTAGTTTAGTTTAGTTTTTAATTTAGAGATATAGTGTGGAAACAGGCCCTTCGGCCCACCAAGTCCGTACCGACCAACAATCACCTAGGCACTAGTTCTATCCACACACGAGGGACAATTTACAAAAGCCAATTCACCTACAAACCCGAATGTCTTTGGAATGTGGGAGGAAGCTGGAACACCCAGGGAAAACCCACATGGTCATGGGGAGAACGTGCAAACTTTGTACAGACAGCACCCGTAGTAAGTATCGAATTTGGATCTCTGGTGCAGTAAAGCAGCTGCTCTATTGCAGCGCCACCGTGCCGCTCCAATGCATTGCTGAGAAAATGCTGAATTATTACATGAAGGTAAAATATCCCACAGCACCATTCTCCTGATTTGCCATCTAGAACTCTCCACTCTGCTGGAAAATGTTGTCCCTATAGTTTTCCCATGTATCAGGTGGATGCTGCACTTACCCATAAAATATTGTTGCCTGCACTTTTATTTAATCGGATGTGAAATGTTTCCAGCCAACCAACCATGGTGGCACAGCTGCCTTACAGCGCTAGAGACCCTGGTTCGATCCTGACCATGGGTGCTGTCTGTAATGAGTTTGCATGTTCTCTCTGTGACCTGTACCGGGTTTTTTCCTGGTGCTCTGATTTCCTCCCCCACACCAAAGACATACAGGTTTGTAGTTTAATTGGCTTGGTAAAATTGTAAATTGTCCCTAGTATGTGCAGGATAGTGTTAGTGTGTGGGGATTGCTCGTCGACCCTGACTCAGTGGGCCGAAAGGCCTGTTTCCACGTTGTCTCCCTGAACTAAACTAAACAAACGATTGCGATAAGCTTCCAATTTCTTAATACCTACTCTGAAACCTGCTGGTGAAAATTGGCAGCCTTGTTTCCAATTGTTGTACATTGATCTACTTGGATTACAGCGCCAGCTCTCCTGTGGCTTACTGACTGTTGAAAGACCCAAGATGAAGGAGTAGCCATGCAGCCCTGTTGTTTAAGATGGAAAATGAGGCCTAGCAGGATTTAATGAATATCGCACCTCTAATTGCAAACACATTGACATAGAGTCTCTGAGGCAATGGACTGCTTTATTCCAATTGTTGCTAAATTACAAAGAATATTAACCACAAGCTTATTTATTGACCAAGAGTTTAAGGGAAATATCAATGGAGCTTTATTTGTCATATGTGCAGCTGCACGGTGAAATTCTTTTTGCATATTTACACATGAGGGTGCTGCCATGTTTTGGCGCCATTATTTAAATTCTAGTCCGCCTGCACACCTTGTCTCCTGGAGTAGTTCCCGATCCAAGCAAGCCTCAGGCTCCTGCAGGGCCTTCCTCCGTCCGGATTGGCCTGCGAACCGACGTCTCCCTCCTCGCCCAGCCATCTTTGTGTCCCGGGGATGCGTCTTGCAGCCGCCCCTGAGAGCAATACCCCGGTTTCACCCTCCCACCGGCCCTTGCTCCTCGTGTATGACATCTCCAGCAACTCCCTCCTGGTTCCGCGGTCTGCCGAGGCTACGGGTCCTCCGGGTCCTCCGGGTTGGCACAGTAAACCCTCGTGATTATGGGTTTTATAGCGGTTTTCGGTCATCCCTACCGATGGACCCACCAACGTTCAGTGCCAGTCCCGGCTGCAAACGCCGCCCCCGGCCCGCACCGCCCGCCGGCCGCTTCCAGGCCAGACCTACTGTGACCACCGCCACCACCGCCCCACACAGTATCCTTGGCCACTTCCAGGCTGAGCCCACCGCTACTTGCACTCTGGCCGCCCGCGGGCCGTGACCATTGGGGCCGTGACCATCTGCAGTTTCTACTTCTTATACAATCTATACATAACTAAAACTCTGATCTTGTTATCTTCCAGTTTGGCAGACTTTCTATTTTCGCAAAAACGGTTTGCGACAGCGCTCTGATTTTTCGCCAGTTCACGCACCGTTCTCCTGCGCTGCGATTGCACCAAGTTTCGTTCCAATCAGTTGAATGTCGTAAAATTTAGCGAGGTTTGAAAACCTTAAAACCCGCGCATGCGCAGATCGATCTCTTCTCCTGCCAGTCGGCGCCGCATGGATTAGTCTCTTTCCCTGTCACTCCCCGGGAGGGTCCACCCCTTCCTGCCCCATCTTGTCTTTACTGGAGTGAGGGTGGCCGGTGGAGGTTTCCAACCGGACTTTCCGAGGGACCCGAAGCAGCCCAGCCCAGCCCCAAGCAGCACAGCCCTAAGCAGCAGCCCAGCCCCAAGCAGCCCAGCCCCAAGCAGCCCAGCCCCAAGCAGCAGCCCAGCCCCAAGCAGCAACCCCAAGCACTAGCCCAGCGTCAGAGACCTGACCCAGCCCAGACCAGGGTGGGAGACCCAGCCCAGCCCGGAGTTGGAGATGTTGCCGATGTCGCCAAACAGAAAGCGGAGACTCTGATCCCAGCGGAGGAGAAAGACCAGCGACCAGCGCCCGCTGTGAGTCCCAATCGCACCACCAATTCCAGCTTACTCCTCCCCCCTCCCCCGTGATGCCCCCTCTCACCATGTCTCTTCCCCGTCTTTTCTCCGAGCTCACTCCCACCCCCTCCCCCACAACCCCTCCGACAACACAAACCCCCCTCCCACACAACCTCCCTCCCCCACAACCGTCACGCCCCCCCCCCAAAAAACGCCACCCCCATAACCCCACCCCCCCACAATAACCGTCCCCGCCGCCACAACCCCCACAACCCCCCCCCGTACCCCACAACCCCCCCACACCCACAACCCCCCAGGCCCCCACAACCGCCCCCCCCCCACCACCACCACAAGCCTCCCTGGTCCCACAACCCCCCCGCCCCAACGACCCACGAGCCCCCCCGCTCCATGACCCATGACCCACGAGCCCCTCCCCGCCTCCACAACATTCCCCCCGCCCCTACAACACTCCCCCACCCCCACAACCACCCCCGCCCTACAACCACCCCGCCCCCAAAACCACCCCGCCCCCACAACCACCCCACCGCCCCCTCACACCCCTCCCCCCCACAACCCCTCCGCCAGCACACCCCCCCACTCGCACAATCCCCCTCCCACCCACCCTCCCTACACTCCCCCTCCCCACACACCCCCACATCCCTCCTCCCACCCCTCCCACACACCTCCTGCCCACATACACATCTCCCCACCACCCCACCCCCCCTCCCCCACACCACCCTCTCCCCCCCTCCTACACCTCCACATCCACACACCCCTCCAACCCCCCACCACACACCCCACTTTCCTCCCCCCCCCTCTCCTCCTCCCCTCCCACACATGAAGAGGAAGGGGAAGGAGTGCTTGGGGATGATACAATGATACAATTTATTTGTTGTCATTTGAACCTCATTGAGGTTCAAATGAAATTTGGTTTCTGCAGTCATACAAACAAGTAGAAGAACCAAGGCACAACACAATTTACACAAACATCCATCACAGTGAATCTCCTCCTCGCTGTGATGGAAGGCAAAGTCTTATCTCTCCCCTGCACTCCACATTCTCCTCCCGATGTCAGAGTCAAAGCCCCCGGCGGGCGATGGTAAATAAGTCCCGCGGCCATTAAAGCCGCGCCGGGCGATGCAAGGCCGCGCTCCGGGTCTTGATGTTGGAGCCCCCGGCGGGCGCTAGCAAGTCCCGCGGCCATTAAAGCTGCGCCGGGCGATGTAAGGCCCCGCTCCAGGTCATTTTCAACCCCGCAACTCGGGCGGGAGAAGTTGCCGTTGCGGGAGCTCTGAAAAGCAGTCTCCCACCAGGGACCCGCGGGCTCCCGATATCACCGTCCACCGGGCCGGTGGCTGGAGCCTCCGAATCTCCGGGGTCAGGCCGCAGCCGCGCGCCACCACAGCTCCTCCCGTTCCGAACTCGGCCAGCTCCGCGATGGCGAGTAGTCCGCAGGCTCCGCGACTGGAGCCCCAGGTCGTTCCGGTTGGAGGCCGCTCCACGGTGCAAGGCCCCAACGACAACGGAGACCCGACAGGGAAAAGGTCGGGTCCTCCGTACAGGGAAAAGATTTTAAAAGTTTCCCCACCCCCCGCCCCCCACGCACATACCCAATTAAAAAAAAAAACTATAACTACACTCAAACGAGACAAAAAGTTAAAAAAAGACAGACGGACTGCAGAGGCCGCTGCGACGTGAGTCGCGCCGCCCACCATGAGGGGAAATGAGCCGTGCCTGCGCAGTTAGGGGCTATGGGTGAGTGGTGGAATATTGCGTTGGGGGAATGGGTTGCGTTGGGGGAACGGCTGAGTGGTGGAATATTGCGTTGGGGAATGGGTTGCGTTGGGGGACCAGGCCTCTCATGTGACTGGGACCCAACGGGTCCCACCTAGTCTAGTGATACTCTATTACTCAGTAATTCTTACGCGATTATAGCGGACAAACGGCAATAACGGACCCAATCCTCCCCCACCCCCATGGGCCGTTATAATGAGGATATATTCAATATTGGCTCAAAAGGATAACTCTTTCTACTTTTAATTAAGATCTCTTTATTTTAAACAGGTACAGAATATTAAATAATGACAAATAGATTACAAAGTACAAGTGTACATCTTCACCTGAATAGATACCATTTGCTGTAAGGCAGCAACTCTACCGCTGCGCCACTGCGCCACTGTGCCGCCCAGCGCCAGAGACCCGGGTTCGATCCTGACCACACGCACTGTCTGTACGGAGTGTGTACTTTCTCCCTGTGACTGCATGAATTTTCTCTGGGTGTTCCAGTTTCCTCCCACACTTCAAAGACGCATAGGTTTGTAGGTTAATTGGCTTCGTTAATAATTTTCCCCAGCTTGCAGGATTGCGCTAGTGTACAGGGATCGCTGGCCAGCGCGGACTCGGTGGGCCGAAGGGTCTGTTTCCCCGCAGTATCTCTAAGGCAAAGTTGCCGCCCGACCCACTGAGTTCCTCCACCACTTTATGCTTTGCTGAAGATTCCAGCATCAGCAGTCCCTTGTGGCTCAAGGACTTACAAGATGATGATTTAATGTTATATCGTTGAGGCAGTACTTTAATGGGACAGCTCTACCTTGACACTCTAGTCCTGTTTTATGTGCGGCTGTCAACACAGTGGGATATTAACCACAGCCTTCTGACCCAGAGGTGAGAATGCAACTGACATGTAAATTCCACCCGCTCTAGATATTCAGTTGCACAGCAAGGCATCCATAATTAGATGCACAGTATTTCACAAATTAACATAAGGCTATGTGGAATGAGAGTCGAGAGGAAACAACAGAGGCTGCACAACTACAATGTTTAGAAGTGTTTTAAATAAATACATGGATAGGTAAGTTTTAGAGCGATATGGACCCACTGTTCCCGGTTTCTCCCCCTACTCTTCCCCCTCCCCTTTTGTCCCCCTTCCCTGTGCCCCACATGGACTTTCACCCATTTTCCCCCCTCTCCCAGTGCCCTTCCACCTATAGTCCTTCCTCCGACTTCACAATTCGCACCTCTTCTATCCTTATTTCACACTTCTTGTCTTTTCATCTCCGGCCTTTGTCCAACCATCTTCCAAACTAATCCCCCTCACCTGTATCCACTTATCACTTCAGAGAGTCATACAGAGTGGAAACAAGCCCTTTGGCCTCAGTTGCCCACGCCAACCAACATGTCCCTTCCACACAAGTCCCACTTGCCTGTGTGTGGCCTGTATCGCTCCAAACCTATCCTATCCATGTACGTGTCCAAATGTTTCTTAAAACGTTATGATAGTACATGCCTCAACTACCTCTTCTGGCAGCACATTCCATATACCCACCACCTTTTGTGAAGAAAAAGTTGCCCCTCAGGTTCCTATTTAATCTGTCCCACCTCACCTTAAACCTATGCCAGGTGTAGTCCTGCCCCTCGCTTCTCTTGCAGCTTTCTCCTCTCCACACCATGATCAATCTGAAGAAGGGTCCTGGACTGAAACGTCGCCTATCAATGTTCTTCAGAGATGCTGTCTGACCCGCTGAGTTAGTCCAGTACTTTGTGTCTTTTTTCTGTAAACAGCATCAGCAGTTCCTTGTGTCTTCATTGCTGTTCCTTAGTCTTGGCCCCATCAAATGTTATGTTTTGTGTTGCCTTGAAGTCTATCTTTGTGATAAAGAACGGAGACAGCACTTTGTGCCATAGTTCTCTTCTAATAGTTCCAACTATTTAAAATGGCCAGGAGTGTGTAGGAAGGAACTGCAGATGCTGGTTTACACTGAAGATAAACACAAAATGCTGGAGTAGTTCAGTGGGACAGGCAGCATCTCTGCAGAGAAGGAATGGGTGACGTTTTGGGTTGAGACCCTTCTTTTCTCTTAAAAATGGCTTCAACAGACTTCTCAGATCTAGGATGTTTTGGTCTATATTATGTATAGGCCTTCACTGCATCCACTAAGAGACATTAGAGACATTTGCCTGTTCATAGCTTCATGCTTCGTGCTATGTCAATAGCATCTTGGAGGGTCAATTGCTCATCCTTTCTAACGAGAGACTTCTAGACATCTCTGTGGCTTGAGCCCCATATGAATTGGTTATTTATCTCCAGTGAAATGTTGCTTGCTTCTTCAATTTCAACATTATAACCAGAGTCTTCCAGATGACAGGAACCCTTAGGTTATGTACAGTGGAAAGCTTTTAACTATTTTACCCAAGGAAAAACTTTTTCACACAGAGAGCTGTGAATCTGTGGAATTCTCTGCCACATAAGGCAGTGGAGGCCAATTCACTGGATGTTTTCAAGAGAGAGTTAGATACAGTATATCTCTTAGGGCTAATGGAATCAAGGGATATGGGGTGAAAGCAGGAACAGCGTACTGATTTTGGATGATCAGCCATGATCATATTGAATAGTAGTGCTGGCTCGAAGGGCCGAATGGCCTACTCCTGCACCTATTTTCTATGTTTTTATGTAAACTAAACTTTACTAAACTAAACTAAACCAAACCAGACAGAAAGAACAGGGGTACACAAAAATGCTGGAGAAACTCAGCAGGTGCAGCAGCATCTATGGAGCGAAGGAAATAGGCAACGTTTCGGGCCGAAACCCTTCTTCACTGGGGTGTGTGCATGCATTTAAATGTGGCTGGTTTTGAAGGAGCACAAAACATACGTACACATTAACACACATTCTTAATGTGATTGGTCTTAATTGGGAGTGGTGGGTCGGTTTGTCCATGTCGGCTGCCTTCCCCCATCCCCAGACCCCACCTCTCCTCCATCACGGAGGAGAGTGTTTGACGACGCTGGCCCTGTATTCGCTGGAGTTTAGAAGGATGAGGGTGGACCTTATTGAAACTTACCGAATAGTGAAAGGCTTGGATAGAGTGGATGTGGAGAAGATGTTTCCACTAGTGGTCATAGCCTCAGAATTAAAGGACGTTCCTTTAGGAAGGAGATGAAGAGGAATTTCTTTAGTCAGAGGGTGGTGAATCTGTGGAATTATTTGCCACAGAAGGCTGTGGAGGCCAGGTCAATGGATATTTTTAAGGCAGAGGTAGATAGATTCTGAAGAAGGGTTTCGGCCCGAAACGTTGCCTATTTCCTTCGGTCCATAGATGCTGCTGCACCCGCTGAGTTTCTCCAGCACTTTTGTCTACCTTAGATTCTTGATTAGTACTGGTGTCAGGGGTTATGGGGAGAAGGCAGGAGAATGGGGTTAGGAGAGAGAGATAGATCAGTCACGATTGAATGGCGGAGCAGACTTGATGGGCTGAATGGCCTAATTCTACTCTTATCACTTATGACCTTATGATCACCCCCTCCATCAATAAATAGGTGTCTGACAAAGGTGTTATCCAATAATCTAATATATTATAAAGTCTTTCATATCATGAATTGTAGTTCTGATTTTATACCTAGAATGTGCACATTTCACTATTATGCTTACAATTTTTTTATAGCACCAATCTATAAATAAACATGCACAGAAGCGGCAGATAAACAAGCTGCATAAAAACTGGTTTTCGCAATTTAAATAATTGTATGTTGAGACTTTCAAGGAATTGAAAGGGACCTAAGAATCCCTTCACATATTTATGCTTCAATAAGGTCAGAATTACAAGAAATAGCTGTTTTAAAATTAATCAGAATATGATTGGATTAATATATTACCGATAATTATATTGACATTTTATCGTATATGTGCTGAGATTTTCTTTTTGCTTGTGGTCTTTTTCAAAAATGTTGGTGTAGATTGGCTATTGCATGTTAGCCAATCATAATGCTTAGTAATTATAACTCCTCCTAATTATATGATTTATAGTGTAAGAACTCGCCTATTGTCTGCCAGTAGCTGCAGTAGACTGAACGTGTGATGTACTGCATATGTGATGATGAACTAGACAATAAAGATGCTTGTGCTTTAACCTGTGTGAGACTAAGGTATTTACAGTTGGTAACTTGTGATGGAACTGGATACCAGATTGGATGCAATTTGCAGAACACAGTGATATGAATCCATGTATCCACTTAGCAGAGAATGTTCCCGCTGTCTCTATTATACCAAATCGGGATGCATCACAGCATGGTTTGGGAACAGCTCCATTCAATACCGCAAGAAATTGCAGAGATTTGTGGATGCAGCCCAGACCAGCACACAAACCAAACTCCCTTCATCTACACTTCATGCTACCTCGGCAAGGCCACCAGCATAATCAAGGACCAGTCTCACCCCGGTCACTCTGTCTTCTCCCCTCTCCCATCAGGCAAGTGGTACAGAAGTGAGATTCTGGCACCTATTTCTTCCCAGCTTTTATCAGGCAACTGAACCATCATCCTATCAACAACTAGAGGACTGTTCCGACCTACCATCTGCCTCACTGGAGACCATCGTTCTATCTTTACTTGACTTTATCTTGTATTAAATGTTATTACGTTAATTGTATATCTGAACACTGTGGATTGTAATCACATGTAGTCTTTCCACTGACTGGATAGCACACAACAAAAGCTTTTCACTGTATCTCGGATCTCGTGACAAAAAATTAAACTGAACTGAACCGAACTGAACTTTAGAAGAAAGCATGCAATTTTCTGGGTGACACAGTGGCGCAGTGGTAGGGTTGCTGCCTTACAGTGTCAGAGACCAGGGTTCGATCCTGACTACGGGTGCTGTCTATACTTTCTCCCTGTGACCTGCGTGGGTTTTCTCCGGGAGCTCCGGTTGCTTCCCACATTCCAAAGACGTACAAGTATGTAGGCTAATTGGCTTTGGTAAAATTGTAAATTGTCCCGAGTGTGTGTATGATAGTGTTAGTGTGTGGGGATCGCTGGACGGCGCGGACTCAGTGAGATGAAGGGCCTGTTTCCTCCCACATTCCAAAAACGTACAAGTATGTACGTTAATTGACTTTGCTAAAATTGTTCCTAGTGCGTCGGATGGAACTAGTGAATGGGTGATTGCTGGTCGGTGCGGAGTCGTTGGGCCGAAGGGCCTGTTTCCACTCTGTATCGCTAAAACTAAAAGCTGAACTAAGACTACTGAATGTTCATCCCATAAGTTTGGGGATAGTCCCAATCTTCCAACCTACCTCATTGCGGGCACTGGCACAACTCATCCATGCCAACCAAGGTGCCCCATATAAGTATAACAAGACTCTACAGACCAACAAATGTAATCCTCAGAAGAAGCAGAAATCAAAGTACATTGACGAGAGGGGTGGGAGAAGGGATACAGAAACAAGAAAAGACATGCACAAAGGGATAACGTGATAAAGAGACAACCTCAGTGATGTGATGGTGAAACAAGACACAAGAATCTAGAGTCGAGAGTCGAGAACGTTTAATTGTCATATGGACCGGCAACAGTACAATTAAATTCTTACTTGCCGCAGCTTTACAGACCCATTAATGCCAAATGCATAAATAAATATTCACTAATTAATAATAAAGGATAAAATATGAAAGGGTAAAGAAAAAACAAGGAAGGTCACTCGTGAGTTAAGGGGAAGAAAGACAGAGACCATTTTTAACACATAATGGAAGATAAATATTGTTAAGGTGAAATAGAACATAGAGCAGTAGAGCACAGGAACAGGCCCTTCGGCCCACGATGTTTGTGCCGAACATGATACCAATTTGAACTGATCTCATCTGCATGTACATGATCCATATCCCTCCATTCCCTGCACTTCTATGTGCTTATCTAAAACGCTTTCTTAAACGCTCAAGCGTATCTGCCTCCACCACCACCACCACTGCCAGTGCGTTCCAGGCCCCTACCTCATCTCAAATATTTGTGTTAAAGACTTGCAGCAGAAAGGCTAAAATCACAATTGTTGAATTCCACTGGCTATCTTTTCTTTCACAAACACTTTCATTCAATCAGATTGTATATATTTTTTTGCTTTTCTTTTCACCCTCTGCGTAATAAATGATAATGTTTCCGCTGTTTATTACAATAATTTGCCATATGGGGAACAAATTGTTTAAGTCTTCAGTCGTGTTTAAAATTGGAATATGGAAGAAATTGTCGAAATATTTAAGCACTTGTTGATTGGTAAAACAGAGATTACGAGCTGCCAGAAATTTGTTTTACCCTTAGGCCTTTTGTGAGAAAGAACAACGTTACTATAAAGCAAATAAAAGTGAAAGGACTCTGAAGATTAATAAAAAGTCAACATTTTAGGTTCAGCTTTTCATCACGATTATATCACAGATGAATAGCATTTTGAGAAAGAATCAAATAAAGAGAAAGGGAATGAAAAAATAAAACATGCGCACACAATACACACACATACCCACACATATACCCACACAACACACACACACATACCCACACACATACCCACACAACACACACACACACACACACATACCCACACAATACACACACACACCCACACACACAATACACACACACACAATACACACACATACACATATTCATACACACATATAAAACATATAATATACTCACTCACACACACACATAATATACACACACAAATGCACACACATACACACAGATGGGCTCACACAAACACACACACTCACACATATCCACACATGCATAATATATACACACACATATACACACACCCAATCAGACACGCACACAGACAGACTCACACACATATAAACACACACACACGTACACACAGACACATATTCATACACACACACACACAAAGCACACACACATATAATACACACACTCACACATATAATACACACACGCATATTCATACACACACACACACATAATACACATACACACACATAATGCACACACGTACACACACACACACACACATAAAACACACACACACACGCACAACGCACACACATAACACACACACACACATGTACACACACACAGACAGACAGACACGTGCACACAAACTGGAAATTAAACAACATAATTTATAAATGTTTATATGGGGAATAGGAAATGGTTAAATAGCAGGAGACCAAAGTAAAAGACACACTGGAGAAATAAAAAGCATTTGGCAGATACAAAGAGTTTATGATTTGACAAAGGAGAATAGCTTTATAAAAAAGTAGAATAAGATCTGTCTGAAGAAGGGTCCCGACCTGAAACGTCATTTCCATTCTCTCAACAGATGCTGCCTGACCCGCTGAGTTCCTCCAGCGCTTTGTGTTTTGCTCAAGAATGCAGCATCTGCAGTTCCTTGTGCGTCCAGGCAGAATAGCACACAAGCCCTTAGGTCCACTGAGTCCATGCCGACCAGCATTCCCTGTACACCAGTGACAATTTACAATCTTTTCTGAAGCCAATTAACCTACAAACTTGCACTTCTTTGGAATGTAGGCGGAAACCAGAGTACCCGGAGAAAACTCACACGGTCACGGGAGAACATACAAACTCTGTACAGACAGCAGCCGTGGCCAGGATCGAACCCGGGTCCCTGGTGTGGTCAAACAGCAAGTCCACCGTTGCACCAAGTGCCACCCTATCTCTGTCCTGCCTCCACCACTCTTCCAGCTTTCTATTGATGCCCATTATGGTGTGTTTTATTTATCTCTTGGGAGAAGTTGGTCAATACTACAGGATACTAGAGTGAAATATACTCACACGAGAATGATCCCAGGAAAGATTCAGTTAACATATGATAAGCGTTTGATATCACTGGACCAGTACTCACTGGAGAATCTTTCTATCTTAAAAAGGATGAGGGGATATCTCATTGAAACTTACCAAATAGTGAAAGGTTTGGATGGAGTGAATGTGAAGAGGATGTTTCCACTAGTGGGAGAGTCTAAGACCAGAGGTCATAGCTTAGAATAAAATGATGTACCTTTAGAAAGGAGATGATGAGGAATTTCTTTAGGCAGAGCCTGGTAAACCTGTAGAATTCATTGCCTCAGATGGCTATGGAGGCCAAGTCAATGGATATTTCTAAGGTGGAGATTGGCAGATTATTGATTAGTAACGGTGTCAGGGGTTATGGGGAGAAGGCAGGAGAATGGGGTTGAGAGGGAAAGATGGATCCGCCATTACTCAATGGTGGATCAGACTTGATGGGCCAAATAGCCTAAAGGGCCTGTCCCACTTGGGCGTCACGCAGATGGCGTGCGAAGATTTTGTACATCCCAAAATCATGGGGCGCCGCGCGCGACAGAGCGTCACTGCCTAGGTCACCACTCACCATGTTGTGCGTCGTGACGCGTAAATGATGTCGCGTAAATGACGCGCAAATGACGCCCAAGTGGGACAGGCCCTTAATTCTGCTCCTATGACTTATGAACCTATGAATTTACAATTAAATATGGTAAGATAATAAAATGCTTTGGAATGAATCTTATTTATCATCAATGAGCAGCTTGGACTAATTTGTAAGTACAGATGTAAATGTACATCCAAGAGAGTGGTTGGCAGTAGGGGTGGCAGATTGCAACCTTCACGTGGTCCACCCTGTTTCGACTAATGCAATCAACCCGACGTGCACAAACAATTAGATGTAGTGTTTTGGTGTCTACAACTTTACGCTGTGCATGTCATACGCAAGAAGAAGAAGGTTGATAGTATGGAAACTCATGCAATATTAGGCTATGGAATGGAATTGGCAAAAATAGATCAGTCTGAAAGATTGAATGAACTGCAGATATGTAGAGACATAGAACTGCAGATGCTGGTTTATGTCAAAGATGGACACAAAGTGCTGGAGCAACTCAGCAGGTCAGGCAACATTGCTGGAGAACATGAATAGGTGAGGTTTCGGGTCAGCACCCTTCTTTAGACCCAAGGAGAACTTCTTTAAAGTAGACATACATTGAGGAGATTTTGCAGTGGAGCAGCAAAAATGCAGACACGAGGAACTCTAGATGCTGGTTTAGAAAATAAGACATAAAGTGCTGGAGTTACTCAGCGGGTCAGGCATCATCCCTGGAGAACGTGGAGAGCTAACATTTTGGGTTGAGACCCATCTTCAGACTGATGACCCGACAATGTGAAAAATAAAGAAGTGCTATTGTATGCTTGCTTTCATAGGTCAGGGCGGTGAGCGTAAGAGTTATGAAGTCATGATACAACTTTATAAGACTTTGGTAGCATCCATAAGGTAGCATCAGTGGAGAATTTATGCATGCATCAGGTAGCATCAGTAGAGAGTTAATGTATCCTGGCTTTTCCAAATCAAGGGATATTTCCAGCATTTTCTATTTCAAAGTCTGATTCCTGGCATCCACAGTGTTTTGCTTTTTCTAACTATTTTTATTATTTTCTTCCCAGCTTGCATGATAGACCAATGCGTGTTCTTATGATCCTGGTACAAACCACTGTGTTTTTGTAAAAAATATTTCAAGTTCTAATACCTCAACATTGGTGCTGGATATTTTGGCGCCTCTCTTTTTAGAGTCTTTCTTCAAATTTGATCTCATTTGAATTAGTTTCCAATTTCTTTTAATCACTATGCCGCAGCAATATGGAATTTGGTGTAGATGAAAAAAATATGATTTATAGCTTTCAATTGACTGCACTGGATGGAAGCATAGATTACGGTCAGACGGTAGTCTTTGGACTCAGTCACACAGCTTTCATTGATACCTCGTATAAAAAAACAGACACAGCATCATGATATTCAAGGAATGAAAATGTCCTTGCCAATAAATTCAGTGCGAACGTCAGCCATACAAAACGCATCTATATATATATATTTCATAAACCACTGGAGTAACTCAACGGGTCAGGCAGAATATGTTCAGACGCGATCCAAAACTGTCACCTATCCATGATCTCCACAGAGGCAGGAGAATGGGGTTCATAAGTTCAGACGTTATAGGAGCAGAATTAGGCCATTCGGCCCATCAACTCTACGCCACCATTCAATCATGCAGGAAGAATTAATCACCAAAAAATACATTTGGGAACAGAAAATATTTGGAGCACATTTTTCAATGTATTTCCATTCCCAGAACTTCTCCAGCAAAAAAATGATTAGCAAAGTAAACTGTCCCAGTCAATCACTAATTAACTGGAGAGAATAAATAGTGGCACAGTGGCGCAGCGGTAGAGTTGCTGCCTGACAGCGCCAGAGACACAGGTTTGATCTTGACTACGGGTGCTGTCTGTACGCAGTTTGTACATTCTCCCGGCGACGCATGGGTTTTCTCCGGGTGCTCCGGTTTCCTCCCGCATTCCAAAGTCGTGGAAGTTTGCAATTTAATTGACTTTTGTAAAATTGTAAATTGTCCCTCACGTGCAGGATAGTGCTGGTGTATGGGGTGATCGCTGATCGGCGCGGACTCGGTGGACCATAGGGACTGTTTCGTGCTGTATCTCTAAAGTCTAAAGTCTAAAGATGTAATCAATTTTAAATCATACTGTAGCTATAGTTCTTTGCCTCTCCCAAGATGAACATGTGTTACTAAAATAGATGTACTGAAGCAATTATGGTTTGCAGCCGAATTTGAATACACTCTGTTTATTTATGTATGTTGCTTAGACAGGATGCGGCCACAAGACTTAAGTACATGTTTACAATTGACTGGGTTAACAAATCAAACACAATATATCAGATTATAAATGGGACAACCATAACGTTATTAAGTCACTTTACTTTCAAGCACAGTTTTAGTTTAGAGATACAGCATGGAAACAAATCCTCGGCCCACTGAATCCATGCCGACCTTTGATCACCTGTTCACAATCATTCTATTTTAATCAATTTCTCATTCCTCGGCTTACACACTAGGGGCAATGTTTTTATGGAGGACAACTAACCTACAAACCTGTACGTCTTTGGGATGTGGGTGGAAACCGGAGCACCTGGAGGAAACCCACGTGGTCACAGGGAGAATGTACAAACTCAACACTAACAGCACCCAAGGTCAGGATCGAACCTGGGTCTCTGGTGCTGTGAGCAGCAGCTCTACCAGCTGTGTCACTATGCCAGCTTTATTTTTCTCTTGATCATGTTGCCCGAAAAAACCTGATGCAAACATTTTGTGCTCTTATAACAAGTAAATAGAATGAGGCAGCAGAATATCACACACACATACACAAACGTGCACATGCACATACACATACACACACACACAGAGCATACAGGCTCACACACAGGTTCACACACACATTGACGGGCTCTCGCACATACACATGCCCACACGCACACATAGGTACGCATGCACACGCACACACACATACACATGCACACATACATGTTTAGCACAGACATTGTGGGTCGAAGGGGCCTGTTCCTGTGCTGCACTGTTCTATATTCTATGTTGTATTTTCTAGTGATTCCACAGATAACTGAATGCTTAATGGAATTCAGAACAACCTGCCTGATTGTCTGGGTGTTAAACCAGAAGGAGAACTACCAGAGCTACACTTGGAAAGTTAGATCTTCTATAACATCAGAGTTGTGCTCCTAAGACACTTTGTGTTATAGAAAATCATGTTATAAAGACAACTGTTTCAATGAGGGGAGAGGTTTAGGGGTGGGAACATTTCAGACTCACAATGACAAAGCTGTTCCTCCAAAAAGATGGAGACAAGGAAATTAATGGACTTTTCGAGAACAATAAGTTTATTTTTGTTGCTGAAAGCTAAAAATACTAACGGCTGTATGCTACATTGTTTAATGCAGCGTTGTTGTGCAAATCTCAATAGAAGTGATTGCTTTTCAATTTCAATGGCCCCTTGGCCTAATATAGAAAGGGTACATTTATGAGGATTTTACCACATCTGGAAGGTTTGATTTATAAGGAGTGGCTGGATTGGCTGGGTCATTTCTCCTTGGGAATTATGAAGAGGGATACTCTTCATAAGAAAAGTAATCGGAGCAGAATTAGGTCATTCAGCCCATCGACTCTCCTCATCGACACTTGATCTATCTCTCCCTCTCAACCCCATTCTCCTGCCTTCTCCCCGTAACCCCTGACACCCTTACTAATCAAGAGCTTGTCAATCTCCACCTTAAAAATATCCATTGACTTGGCCTCCACAGCCGACTGTGGCAATGAATTCTGCAGATTCACCACTATCTCACTGAATAAATTCCTCCTCATCTCCTTCCTAAAGTAACATCCTTTTATTCTGAGGCGATGACCTCTGGTCCTGGACTCTCCCACTAGGTGAATCATCCTCTCCACATCCATTCTATCCAGGTCTTACACTAATTTGTAAGTTTCAATTAAGTCACCTCATCCTTCCAATCTCCAGTGAGTACAGGTCCAGTGCCATCAAACACTCATCATGCGATAACCCAAACTTATACAGCGATATAAAATCATAAAGAACATAGATAAAGTGAAGAGCCACATTTTTTATCTAGGATAGAGAATCTAAAACAAGAGGGCATAGTTTTAAGGTGAAAGGGGAAAGATTTAATTGGAGCCTATGAAGCAATTTTTCACGCAGATGTGCTGGGTATATGGAACGAGCTGCCAGAGTTGAGGCAGCTACCATAACAACATTTAAAAGACACTTGGACAGGTACATGGATAGGAAAGGTTGAGAGGGATATGGGCCAGGTGTAGGTAAGTATAACCAGCTTGGTTAGCTTAGAGATATGGCCTCCTCCTGCACCTATTTTCTATGTCTTAACCCCAAGTGGAAACAGGCCCCTCGGCCCACCAAGTCCACACTGACCATCGATCACCCGTTCACACTAGATCTATGTTATCCCACTTTTGCATCCACTCCCTACGCACTAGGGATAATTTGCAGAAGGCAATTAACTTACAAATCTGCACGTCTTTGGAATCTGGGAGGGCCCAAACGCCGCCGGCAGCGGGAGCCAAGATCACCATGTCAACGGAAGGCTCGAGGCCCCCGACCGCGGGAGAACAAAGAAGGGAAGAGATTGAACTTTTTTTCGCCTTCCGTCACAGTGAGGAATCTGGAAGAGTCACTGTGGTGGATGTTTATGTTAAAATGTATTTTGTGTGTTCTGTTGCTTTTTATTGGTATGACTGTATGGCAAATGAAATTCCTCGTATGTTGCGAAACATACTTGGCTAATAAAGTATTATTATTATTATTATGATTATGATGAAACCGGAGCACCCGAGGGAAACCCAGGTGGTCACAAGGAGAACGTACACAGCACCCGAGGTCAGGATCGAACTGGTGGTCTCTGGCGTTGTAAAGCAGTAGCTCTACCACTGCGCCGCCCTGTTAGGCAACATGGGCGAGTTGGCCCAAAGGGCCTGTTTCCATGTTGTCTAGCTCTGTGACTTTAATATCTTATTTGAATGTCATTTTAAGGTGTCTGCCATGTTTTTGTTTCCTGCTGAGGTTTGTGGTGGAGTTGTGCCCAAAGGAAAGTACTAAAGGTACCTTTGTCCTGCAAGGAGACACAGTGTTCCTGTCAGTCTTAGACTCTTAACTCTTGCACAAATCTTTGCAATGTAAACAAATTACCAATTCACCCGCTTTTACTGGAACTGATGCAAAGTAACAGAAAGCATGCTGAACCCATCACACAGAGCAGAGCCCGGCTAAACGGCGATGATCAGTCCTTTCTGCATTGGTCAAATATTTTAACCTCATCTCCGACCTTGCTTTGTACAACTGGGGAGAGTGTTTGGACTTGTTCGTTGATCTAGCCCTGTGGAAGAGAGAGCGATCCAATTACTGGGCTTCAGTTTGACCCAAGAAACATTGATGGCGCGCGCAGTGGCACAGCGGTAGATTTGCTGCCTTACAGCGCCAGAGACTCGGGTTCGATCCTGACTACGAGTGCTGTCTGTACGGAATTTGCACGTTCTCCCTATGACGCGCGGGTTTCTTTGGGTGCTCCGGATTCCTCCCACATTCCAAAGATGTACAGGTTTATAGGTTAATGGCGTCTGTAAATTGTCCCTGGTGTCTAGGATAGAACAAGTGTGCGGGTGGGCATGGACATTGAGCCGAAAGGCCTGTTTCCACGCTGTATCTCAACTAAATTAAACTAAACTAAATTGATTTGCGTGACTGACTCATAAGTTTAAAAGTCATAGGAGCAAAATTAGGCCACTCAGCCCATCGAGTCTGCTCCTCCATTTAATCGCGGCTGATCTAATTTTCCCTCTCAACCCCATTGTCCTGCCTTCTCCCCATAACCCTGATACCCTTACTAATCAAGAATTTGTCAATCTTCGCTTAAAAATATCCATTGATTTGGCCTCCACAGCTATGTCAAGGAATTCCACATATTCACCACCCTCTGGCAAAAAAAATCACTCTTCGTCTTCTTTCTAAAGATACGTCCTTTTATTCTGAGGCTATGGCCTCTGGCCCTAGACTCTCCCACTAGTGGAAACATCCTCTCCACATCCACTCTGTCCAGGCCTTTCATTATTTGGTAAGTTTCAATGATTAACCCCCTCCCCCTGCCCCGCCCCTCATTTTTGCTGTTTCTATCCTTTAAAAAATGTTCGGACTGTCTGGTGCATGTCTATACCATGTCGATCCATTTACAATGAGTTTTAAAAAGTTTCCAATCTCAGTCTCACAATAATAATTGAGTCTTACTGGCCACTTCCAGAGGGTGATGCATTCCTGAGAATGCTTTTCCTGCTTCACTCTTTGCCACAGACGGCTGTGGAGGCCAAGTCAATGGATATTTTTAATACAGAGCTATATAGATTCTTGATTGTTATGGGTGTCTGGGGTTATGGGGAGAAGTGTGGAGAGTTAGCCATGATCGAATGACGGGATAGACTTGATGGGCCGAATGGATAATTTTCCTCCTATCATTTATGGACTTATGAACTTATAAATTCTGCAATTTTGAAATATAGTAAACCTTCGCTATTACGGACCACAGAGGTGGGGGGGGGGGGGGGTTGATGTCCATTATTGCTGATTGTCCACTGTAACCAAATAAGGGGGTAAATATGTACTGTACTATTGGAAAAACTCGTTAGCTGTTTAGCTCCACAACAAAGCCAAATAATTTATAGTTTTGTGTTTAGTTTTAAGCACTATGTTATAGGAAAGAAGTTGCCAAGCTGGGAAGGGTGTAGAGAAGTTTTACGAGGATGTTGCCAGAACCCGCGGGTTTGAGCTATAGAGAGAGGTTGCGCAGGTTAGGACTCTCTTCCTTGGAGAGCAGGAGGATGAGGGT
>CM075981.1:23588591-23637375 GCA_038087875.1 Malacoraja senta | reverse complement strand
CCGTTCTGTAAATTCAAAGCCAATCCCAATGTAACTGCAATCCCACAGCCCACTGGTAACTTTTCACCACTAGGCTTATCCAGAATTCTACCACTGCCTGAAAAATAACCAAAGGCTCAACTTCCACTGAGAAAGAGAATTCCAAAGACTCGTTGTTATACGATCATTTTCCCAAACAGTCTATGACCCAGAGCGCTGTGGCCATAGCACTATGTTTAAAGTCCTTTCTGGCTTAAGTCCACCCACCACCACCTCTAGTTTAAATTCCATTTGGAATATTTAGGAGGACCAAGAAACCAAGAACCAAGAACCAAGGAGGGCTTTGAGGCCCTCGTATTTCGCAAGCGCCGGCGAGTCCTGCAGGAAAAGTAGCAACCGCGAGGCCGTCTCCTGCGTGAGAGGGCCGACGACGTGAAAATATTTTGTGTCTTCGGCGACATTGTTCCGGACAAGACCTGCGGTTGCTCGGCCCAGAACATGGGCAGCTTGAGGCCGACGGTATTTTGCTGGGCGTCGGGCATGGCGGCGGCTTGCGTGCTGGCGTCCAATTCTCGGTTGGACGTGTCGGGGTCACCGGTTTGGCGAGTCGAGACGGTGAGTGAATTAAATTGTTTTATTTTAGAACGTGAAAACAACGACTTTACTCGGATCGGTAAGACAGCCAAAAGCACGATGCTACTTCCACAAGTGTGGCGCTAGAATGCTACAACACTGTAAAAGGTCCGCGAATCTCACCCCCCACGCCCACGTGATCCGTGCAGCCAATCCGACGGTTTGACTAACCAGAGCCACCACCAGGTGTCGCTACACACTCCTGATTCTTGAAATAAGTACGTTTGTAATCTTGGATTCATGTCATAAGAAAAGTACTTTACGGCACAACAGGTGACTCCTTGTGTACATAAGCAAGATGTCTGTCGATGATCCACAGTCTCGGGTCACTGTATAATTTATCACCTACTTACCGGTTTCATTTTCTTGCCTTGACAGCTGCTCCCATTTGAAGACAGCTTGATAAATGGACAATATCGCCACCTGCTGGTTTAGCATTAGCATTTGCTATAGCATGTAGTAGGTTCCTATTAAATCTTCCCCCCGCCCTCGCCCCCGCCCCCCGTCACCGTAAGTCCATGTGCCTTTCCAAAAGTCTCTTAAATGTCACCATTGTATCTGCCTCCACCACCACCCCTGGCACCACGGCACGAGCTTCACGAGGTCCTGCGGCCGCGGTGCCCGCCGGGAAGACCCTCAGGCTCGTCCGATCGCGGAACCGGGAATCACCCAGAGGTCACGAAGGCCTGGGAGAAAGCGGGTACCGGGAGGGGAGCCGCTGAAATGTTGCCGCAAAAACAGACCGTGGAGAGGAGGTCGGGCCGATGACGGGCCGCTGAGAACAAAGAAGGACCCGACAAGAGGGCCGCTGAGAACAAAGAGGGCCCAACATGACTATAGAGTCAAGTGTTTTACCATCATATGTGCCAGATCGAACAATGAAATTCTTCCTTGGCGCAACACAACAGAATATGTAATCATAGTACACTGTAAACATTATAATAAACAAGAGGAAAAAAAATTCAGTGTGTGATTATATGCATACACAAATACACACACAGATATAGATCATATATATATATATACACACACACAAAAACAAACAATAATCGTGCAATAATAGTCTATTGTAGTTCAGAGCTTATTTGAGGGTGTCGTGTTTAATAGCCGAATGGCTGTAGGGAAGAAGCTGTTCCTGAACGTTACAGTTTTCAGGCTCCTCTACCTTCCCGATGGCAGGGCTGAAATGAGTGCATGGCCAGTGTGTCTGATGATGCTGGCTGCCTTTTTGAGGCAGTGATTCCATTAAACCCCTTCGATGGTGGGGAGGTCAGAGCCGGTGATGGACTGGGCAGTGTTCACAACTTTTTGTAGTCTTCGTCGCTCCTGGGCATTCAAGTTGCCGAACCAGGCCGTGATGCAACCAGTCAATATGCTCTCTACTGTACACCTGTAGAAGTTCAAGAGAATCCTCTCTAACATACCAAATCTCCATAATCTTCCCAGTAAGTAAAGGCGTTGATTTGCTTTCTTTATAATTGCATCAGTGTGCTGGGTCCAGGAAAGATCTTAAAAGTACTATGAAGAGTGCAGGTGCTCCCCGATTTACGATGGTTCGACTTGCGATATTTCAGCTTTACGATCGGCAAATGCTCAGCAACAGCAGCGAGCCGCACGTCACTTCCGGTCATGTTTTCGACTTGCGATATTTTTGATTTACGATGGGTTTACCGGAACGTAACCCCATCGTAGGTCCAGGAGCAGCTGTACTTTTGTAACTTTGTCAGTGCCAGAATTGTGGCGACTTTGTGTACTTTGTGCATTGTATGCAAAAACACATAATTTCACTGTACCAAGGTACACGAACAATAAAGTACCATAATATTCCAGGCACCCACCCGCCGTGTGCAAAAACCTGCCCCGCACATCTCCTTTAAACTTCAGCCCTCTCACCTTAAAGTTATGCACTCTAGTATTTGATATTTCCATCCTAGGAAAAAAGGCTCTGACTGTCTGCCCTAGTTAATCTAACAATCTTCAGTGGATCTAATCTTCAGAAACGATAGGAAGCTGATCAGCCTTCTGTAACTACATCCAGAACCACATTTATTGTTTCATGTATTTTGTGTTTTTATGACTGTTGGCAGATCAATTTCCCTCCTGGGATAAATAAAGTTCTATCGTATTGTACCGTATTTAATCCAAAATTCCTGTAGGATCTACCCCTGCAAGCGTAAAAAACTGAACGATTTGGTGAGAGTGTACGGGGGTGATATATTCTCTACAGACAACTGTGTGCTGTTTTGGAAAGCATGTGAGAAACCAGTGAATCATGAGAAGAGATATTTAGTCTCCCAGCACGTACAGACAGCTAAACACAAGTCGGCGGCAGAGAAACTGAAGGTAGGAAATACGCAAGCTTGTCTCCTCACAACATTTACTGCTGGCTCCAGTCGCAAATCTGAGTTTTCGAGTGATCTGTGCAACTCATTCATTGATGCTCGAATTCCACTGTGGAAATTGGAAAACAAATCTCTCAGAGGTTTTTTAGGGAAATACACAGACAATCATATACCGAGCGAGTCATCATTACGGAAAAATTATGTTGACAGCAACTTCAACATTGTTGTGCAGAAAATTAGAGATGAAGTTGCACGCAACAAAACATGGAACTCAATAGACGAGACTACCGATGCTGTGGGGAGATATGTTGCCAACGTGGTCATCGGTGCACTGGATGCAGGTCAACCATCAAAGGAGTATTTGTTGAAATTGGAAGTATTGGAGAAGTCAAAGAGCTCAACTATTGCTCAGTTGTTTACATCTTCACTTGCTGTACTTTGTACTTAAAGTTCCTGTCGATGTAGGTAAAGACACAAGGAAAATGTGAGAGTTATTTTAGCTAACAAAGATCTTGAAGAAATACAAAACATAGCTAAAGTTCTCAAAGGTAGTTGCAATGCACAAAATATCAACATGAATGTAGAGTTTGTAGCTTGTTTCAGGTATGCACCAGTGACCTTAGCTGGGGTAGAAAGAGGTTTTTCACAACTGAAGCATATTCTGTCTGACAGACAGCATAGTTTAACATCAGATAATTTGGAAAAAAATGTTAGTAATTATGTGCAACCAGGCAACTTTGGTCATTTAGTGTTGTATACCTTTATAATTATCGTTTTTAACCATATTTTGGTGGTGGAAATAAATGCCTTTTTGGTCAATAAATGCCTTTTTGTAATTTTATTATGCCTTTTTGCCTACCTATTTCAGATATTTTTAACGCCTAAACATCCTGGCTCTAATGATGAGCATTCAACGGCACTGGACCTGTGCTCACTTTAGTTTAGAAGGATGACGGGGGCACCTCAATGAAACTATGTGTAGGAAGGACCTGCAGATGCTGGTTTACACCAAAGATAGACACAAAATGCTGGAGTAACTCAGCGGGTCAGACATCACCTATTCCTTTCCTCCAGAGATGCTGCCTGACCTGCTGAATTACTCCAGCATTTTTGGATAGAGTTTAGTTTAGTTTAGTTTAGTTAGGAAGGGAAATGCAGTTTTATTGCATTTAGTAGTTCTCCAATTCTTCCTACAGTAAACCCTTGCAATAATGGACCTCTTTAGTTTACTTTAGTTATTCTCACATGTACCGAGGTTTTTGTTGCGTGCTATCCAGTCAGCGGAAAGACTATACATGATTCCAATCAAGCTATCCATAGTGTACAAATACAGGATAAAGGGAATAACGTTTAGTGCAAGATAAGGTCCAGTAAAATCTGATAACTGATGGTCTGAGGATCTCCAATGAGGTAGATGATAGGTCAGGACCACTCTCTAGTTGGTGATAAGATGGTTGATGACAGCTTGGAAGAAACTGTCCCTGTATCTGGAGGTGTGCGTTTTCACACTTCTGTACCTCTTGCCTGATGGGAGAGGGAAGAAGAGAGAGTGAGATTCGTCCTTGATTAGACGATGTTTCCGCTAGTGGGAGAGTCTAGGATCATGTGAGGATCAGCCTCAGAATAAAGGGACCTAGGAGATGAGGAGGAATTTCTTTATCAAAGGGTGGTGAATCTGTGGAATTCATTGCCATTGCTGTGGAGGCCAAGCCAATGGGTTTTTTAAGGAGGAGATTGACAGATTCTTGATTAGTCGGGTGTCAATAGTTATGGGGAGAAAGAAGGCAGGAGAAAGTGGTTGAGAGGGAAAGGTAGAGCAGCCATCATTGAATGGCGGAATAGAATTGATGGGCTGAATGGCCTAATTCTGCTCCTATGAATGTATGGACCCCCCCAGCCACCATCAAAGCTTTCATTGGGGTCAAATAAGAGGATGGACTTAACATCTGCAAGACAAAGGAGTCAGGGTAAGGGTCGTGTGTGTTCAATTGTCATTTGCATTGGGCACAGAACAAAGAGATTTTTACTGGCTGCAACTTTGCCTACTAAACACAACAAATAAATGTACAATAAATTATCGGTTACTCTAGTTAAACCAGACCATGATAGTGCAGGCCAAAGGATATGATGATGCCATCTTAGGAGTGCAAAGTCCACGGAGGTTCGGTACTGAGGTAGGGTTGTCTATATTTAAAGATACAGCATGAAAACAGGCCCTTCAGCCCATCGACTCCACGCCAACCATCGATCACACGTTTACACTAGTTCTACATTGTCCCACTTTCACATCCACTCCCTACACACTAGGGGGCAATTTACATTGGGCCAATTAACCTACAAACCCGCACGGGCACGTCTTTGGATGTGGGAGGTTTGTAGGCTAACTGGCTCAGGGTAAAATTGTAAAGAATGTCTGTAGTGTGTAGGATAGCGCTAGTGTACGGGGTGATCGCTGGTCGGCGTGGACTCGGTGGGCCAAAGGGCCTGTTTCCACGCTGTATCTCTAAAGTCTAAAGTCAAAAGAAACCGGTGCACCCGGAGGCAACCCATGCGGTTACATGGAGAACATGCAAACTCCATAGAGACGGCACCCAGGATCAGGGTCAAACCAGTGTCTCTGCCGCTGGAAGGCTGCAGATCTATCATTTACTGTGTATGCTGCTGCAAGTGAGAATTTCAATGTAGAAACAAGGAAATGGGGATGCTGGTTAGTACACAAATGGACACAGAGTGCTGGAGTAACTCAGCGGGTCAGCCAGCATCTCTGGAGAACATGGATAGGTGACGTTTCAAGTTGGGACCCATCTTCAGACTGGATTTCATTTTCTGTAAATGACATTTAAACACTTCTGCCTCTCGATCTGTCTCCCTCTCTCGTTCGCCACCGACGGTGCAGCTCTTCCTGGTTTCTCAGGAGTCCCGCCGTTGATATTTTATTATTGGTTTATGCCCTGGTCCCCGAGTCTGGTCCCTCCTTGTCTCAGTGGCCCAATTCACCGCCCATCAACTAAGCGAAAGGGTTGGGGACATGGGGGCGTTGAATGTTCCTCTGTGAAACCGGCGAAGGCAGAGCGAGGTAAGAGAGTCTGGGTGGTGGCTGGGTGTATTTATGTGTGCTGCAAAATTAAAAAGGGGTGGTGTGAGCTTCAAATCTTTAGCAAGGAGATGCATCCTGAAGATGCGCCGGCACTTCCTGGTTTGCCACAGCGGATGCATCGGGTTCCCCATTAGACTCAGGGGACTCCCCAGATGTGATCCTAGCCGGTTTAAAACGCTCCTCTCATTCGTATTTCATTTATCCACACTCCTTTCTTTTATCACCAGAGAGAACAGCCATAAAGTAGTTTTTTTTTTAAATACTAAAGCCTCAATTCATCGAAATTGGGAAGGAAAGTAATATTGTAGCATCTGCAAGAGTTCTTACGTCTCCAGTCTTGCAGTGTCACACTCACTAGCCGTCTCCAATAGTGGAGTAGTGAAGTTGTACGTGAAAAGAATGTGCTTTTTGCTGTATTTTTTGACGATTATTTCTTCAGTATCACTGTCAGTAAGGCGAGAAGGCAAAGATTGTTAACTGTTGGAACGTCCTAGAAATAGTTGAAATGGCCGCTCATCTTCTTGGCTTTTGACTTGGCCTCGATAGTGTTTCACAGTTTAAGATAAAGTTTCGAGAATGTAAATATAAACCACACTTGAAACATCGCACAATGATTATATGGGGAAGAATGTCGTGTACGTTTTGTTCAAATGTGTTCTGTCCTCGTTCATCATTGATCTAATGACAGTTCTTGTGATACAATTAATTTCTCATTATGCTGCCTGCTGCCATATTCTGCAGTTGCATCACAAAGGTGATGAGCAACTACCATCAAACCTGAAGTGCTTTGGTCTGCTCTTATGGTTGCCAACAGATCTCACAGGGTCATAGAGCACAGAAACGGGCCTTTCAGCCCAACTTGCCCACGTGGCCATGGTTCCCCATCTGCACTAGTCCCATCTGCCTACATTTGGCCCATATCTTTCTCAACCTTTCCTATCCATGTACCTGTTCAAATATATTTTAAATATTGCTATAATACCTGCCTCAACAACCTTCTCTGGCAGCTCGTTCCACATAAAAATTGCTCCTTAGGTTGTTATTAAATCTTTCCTCTCTCACCTTAAACCTATGTCCTCTGCTTCTAGATTCCCCTACGCTGGGTACTAGACTCTGTCCATTCATCCTTTCTATTCCCCTCATGATCTTGTGGATCTCTGGAAGATCACGCCTCAGCCTCCTACACTCCCAGGAAAAATGTCCTACCCTATCCAATCTCTCCCTATAGCTCAGACCCTAGCGTACATCCTCGTAAATCTTCTTGCCACTCCTTCCAGCTTACCAGCATCATTCCTATAGCAAGGTGATCAAAACTGAACACAATACTCCAAGTGCCTCACCAACGTCTTGTACAAGTTCTGCAGAACAGTTTGAAGTGACCTTTGTGTCTGGTAGCTCTTGAGTGTGCTGTTGGACAGCCAATATTTGATGCGGAACCCATGTAATTGCAATACTTAACTATCTAAAGTACATGATTAAATTGTGTAAAGAGTGTGTTGTTGCACGAAGAGAGATTCTGTAGAGCAGGAACTGAGAAACACAGGGCGGCACAGTAGCCCAGCGATAGAGTTGCTGCCTTACAGCGCCAGAGACCCAGGTTCGATCCTGACTAAAGGTGCTGTCTGTAAAGAGATTGTACAATTTCCCTGTGTCCGTGTGGTTTTACATCTGGTGCTCCGGTTTCCTCCCACATTCCAAAGACATGTAGGTTTGTAGATTAATTGGCCTCTGTAAATTATCCCTGGTGTGTAGGATTGAACCACTGTACAGGTGATCAATGGTCGGCGTGGGGCGAAGGGCCTGAGCTGTTTAATTTTTTGTTTAGAAATACAGAGTGGAAACAGGCCCCACGGCCCACTGAGTCCACACCGACCATCAATCACCCGCTCACACTAGTTTTATGTTATCCTACTTTCACATCCACTTCCCACACATTTGGGCTATTTACAGAGGCCAGTTAACCTACAAATTATTATTGGGGGGGGATAAAACCTGAAATGGTGCCCATCCATGTTCTCCAGAGATGCTGCCAGCCCCTTTGAGTTACGCCAGCATTATATGTCTTTTTTTTTGGTAAACAGGCATCTGCAGTTCCTTGTGTCTACATTTTCCCGGTGATTACACAGTCCCACTTCTCCAAGTTACTTCTTCATGTTACTTTCCTCTTTTGCTAATTGTTATGGTACTTTATCAACTGAACGTAAAAAAACACTGAAAGAAATATTTCACAAAAGGCAGCTTTATCAGTGCCTATTGTCAAACACCCAACAACAAATTACTCTTGCTTTTGCCTTCCATCACAGTGAGGAATGTGGAGGAGTCACTGTGGTGGATGTTTATGTTAAAATGTACTTTGTGTGTTCCGTTGCTTTTTATTTGTATGACTGACTTGGCAAATGAAATTCCTCGTATGTTGCAAAACATACTTGGCTAATAAAGTATTATTGTATTGTATTGTTTATTGCCCTTGGTGTTGTCTTCTGGTTCCTGTTCCACCCATATCCCCTAAAACAAGTTTGTTTGGTAAGATAATTTTCCACTGTAAATTACCCCTAGTACGTCTTGCCACCCTAGTTGCCGTGCTAGTTTCATTGTTTGTATCCCTTCGTTATCACCTCGTCCACAGCCTGCAATGGACCATTGTGAGCTCCACCTTTCCTGAGTCATTGCAGCTGACTCTGATTTGTTCTGTACCTTTTCATACCTCTAGTTTCCCTCTCCCCTGACTCTCCGTCTGAAGAAGGATCTCAACCCGAAATGTCACCTATTCCTTTTCTCCAGGGATGCTGCCTGACATGCTGAATTACTTCAGCATTTTGTGTCTATCTTAGTGGGTTAGTTTAGTTTAGTTTAAAGATTACAGGTCTTTGGAAAGTGGGAGGAAACCAGAGCACCCAGAAGAAACCCACGTGATCACAGGGAGAACGTGCAAACTCCATTCAGAGAACACATGTAGTCAGGATCGGACCCAGGTCTCCGACGTTGCAAGGAAGCAATGCTACAGCTGTGCCACTGTGCTGTTCTGGTGCAAAAACATGAAGCCAGAGGAAGGAATGTAGGTGGAAGGGGGCGGGAGGGGAAGGGGTGAAATGTGTGCACATCCATTGTCCAAGAATGACGTTTACAACAGGAATTCCAGTGATGTGCAGCGTAGCCTCTTCTGCAGAGGCTGAAAGATCTATCAATGAGTGACCCTGCTAGTTAGACCCTGCCAGACTTGGTTGCAAGTCATTTTTCCTGCAGAGAAGATGTTAGTCAATGGACTGCCATTGCGGTTCCTATAAAACACCTTCTACCTCCGTCGTTGTCCACGTGTGTGTGTGTGTGTGCACTGTGAGATTTCAAGGAAGTCCATTTCTTCGGAAATCTTTGTGAACAATGTTGTTTAACAAGTTGCTTAGATTGTTCCAGTAAATTCTCCTAAGGTGATGATGCCATCTGAGATGTGCCCATTGCTCAACGTAATGAGTGATGTACTCATTGAAGTCATTCCAAGCATAACAATTTGGTTTTAACTAACTTTGACTAATGTGCAATAATATTTCACAATGTGTGATCTAGTACAAAATAAATCAATTAAAGTGATTTGCAACTAGTGTCCCTAGAAGTTAAAATACCACAGCGGGTAGAACTGCTGCCTCACAGTGCTAAGACCAGGCTCGATCCTGATTGTGGGTGATGTCTGTGTGGAGTTTGCATGTTCTCCCTGTGATCGCATGGGTTTCGTCCTGGTACAACAGTTCCACGCACTAAATGGAGTGTCTGCAATGAGGTTGAGAGGATCCAGACTGTACCCTGCTTTGGAAGATATGCCAACTTTTCTCCAGTTGGTAATGACATTTTGTGAAATTGGCAGATTTCCTGAACCTCAGTGAAATCTGATGAAGAAAGGTCTTAACCTGTGTCCTATCACCTATCCATGTCCTTTAGAGATGCTGCCTGACCTGCTGAGTTATTCCAGCACTTTGTGTCTTAACCAACACCTGCATTTCCTTGTATCTACCTCCATGACGTTGAGATGGGTGGCTGGGCGTCAAGGTGAAGCTTATTTGCTAACGTTAGCACAGTGATCCATTCTATCTCCGGCAGCATGGTGGCGCAGTGGTAAAGCTGCTGCCTCACAGCGCCAGACCTAGGTTCGATCCAGACTATGGGTGCTGTCTGTATGGAGTTTGTACGTTTTCCCTGTGATCTCATGGGATTCCTCCGAGTGCTCCAGTTTCCTCCCACACTCCAAAGACATACAGGTTTGTTCATTAATTGGCTTATGTAAAAATTGTCCCTAGTGTATGGGATAGTGCTAGTGTACGGGGATCGCTGGTCGGCATGGGACTAAGGGTCCGATTTGATGCTGTATCTCTAAACTAAATTAAACTACTGGTGTAACTCAATGAGTCAGGCAGCATCTGTGGAGGGAACAGGCAGGCGACATTTATGGTCGATGAAGTAGCGGGGAGAAAGCTGGTAAAGAGAGGTGGGGCAGGACAAAGCCTGGCAAGTGATAGGTGGATACAGGTGAGGGTGGTTTTAATCGGCAGATGGGTGGACAACGGCTAGAGTAGAAAAAGAAGACAAAAAAGTAAAAGATAAGGAGAGAAAAGTGGAGCCAGGGAGGGATATGGGTGGATGTGGATAGGGGGGAGGAATGGGGGAAGAGGGGCAGTATAAAATCTTGCTAGTTCTGCCATACAATGTTTTAATGCCTCCTTTCAGATATACTGATTGAAGAAGTGTCAAGCATTGCCGCAAACGAAGAACAGAAAAACTATACAGATGACTAAGAGTGTGTTCTGATTCTTCACCTGAACCAAAGGGTCCAGTGCTCCAGAGACACGGACTTCTCTGAGGCGCATGAAGACGAAAGGTCTGAATGCAGATGCAGAATATTCCAGTGGAAACCACGCTTGGCGATGAGTAATTCTTCAACGACTCAGCCTCCCACTGCCGAGAGTAATGCCGTTGCAGGGTTCATCCTTGTACCCTTCTTTGTTCTGACGTTAATTGGATTTGCTGTTGCTATGGTAAAGTAATTTTCATTATTCAGTCAATCACTTTAGATTTGACTGTCGTACTTTAGGGTGACATTTCGTACCTGTAATTACGTTGCATGGTTACCTTAAAATGATGGGGTCTGGATAACATATCCGATCCAACAATATTAGGATCAATATTATGGGCGGCACAGTGGCTCCATAATAGAGTTGCTGCTGCCTGACAGCACCAGTGACCCGCGTACAATCCTGACCACAGGTGCTGTCTGTGCGGAGATTGTATGTTCTCCATGTGACCGCATGGGTTTTCTCCGGGTGCTCCGTTTTCCTCCCATATACCAAAGATGTGCAGGTTGGTAGGTTAATTAACTTCTTTAACAATTGTCCTTTGTGTGTATGATGGAACTAGTGCACGGGGATCGCTGGTCAGCACGGATCGCTAGTCTGAAAGGCCTGTCTCCACGGTGTAGTTCTAAAAGTCTAAATATGATATTAACACCTGAACAAAATAATATTAATACACATTAAATGATTGCATCAATTCTTACACTCTTGTTCACTTTGACTTAAAGCATGGGCTGCTTTCTCAGCTGTAACATTTTCACAAACTCAGCAAATTCAATGGTTCTTTATTGTCACATGTGCAGATCTACAGTGACATTTTTTTTGCATTTGGTTCAGTATGGTATTGCCATACCTATGCACGATCCCCGATAGTACAAAGTGTACAGAAATAGCCCACTGAGACAGTATATAAAAACTTGCCAAATTTTGGCACCGTTTTCAAAGTCCAGTCTAGTCCGTTGCACTTGGTCTTCAGGAGCGGTGCCTGATCCAGGCGAACCCCAGGCTGCTGCAGGGCCTCCAGCCAGTGAACCACCAACCCTCACCTCACCCTGCCACCTTCAGCCTTTGTGCCCCGGTGGCACCTTGGCAGCCGAACTTGAAGACCCTGAGGATAAGACCCCCGGCTCCTGTTACAGCCCTTTTGCTCTTGTGTCCACCATCGCCGGACTTCTCCATCCTCCTCTCCAGTCCTCTGGGGCCGGGCTTGGCGGCACCCTCTACAGGCCACGGCCCGCCGGTCCACCGTTCAGCCGCGCGGCAATTATTGAGGTCATTCTGACAAAATTGTTGTCTCAGAATTAAAAAATCGTGGATGTCAAGCCAAGAAGCTTGTCAGTTTCAACAGAAGTCAAACTAGGACTCGCTGCATGCTTTATCCAAAACTTGGTGACGTCTAGTTTAGTTTAGAGATACAGCTTGGAAACAGGCCCTTCGGCCCACCGGGTCTGCGCCGACCAGTGATCACCCGTACTCTAGTTCGATCCTATGCACTAGGGACAATTTACAGAAGCCAATTAACTTACAAACCTGCACGCCATTAGAATGGGGGAGGAAACCGGAGAAAGCAAAGGGTGGTGGGTGTATGGAACAAGCTGCACAATCAAATAAGATCAAATAGAACAAGTTGTGCGACAACTTTAGGCTGTGCACGCCATACGCAAGTAGAAGAAGAAGGTACATGGATAGGATAGGTTTGGAGGGATATGGACCAAATGCGTGCAGGTGGGACAAGTGTAGCTGGGACATGTTGGCCGATGTGGGCAAGTTGGGCTGAAGGGCCTGTTTCCACACTGTATCACTCTATGACTTTATGACCCACGCGGTCACAGGGGGAGCGTGCAAATTCCATATAGACAGCTCCCACAGTCAAGATCGAACATGCGTCTGTGGCACCGTAAAGCAATAACTCTACCATTGTGCTGCCCCTTCAGATATAAAAAACTGTTCACAAATAAAGATCAGTGGTGTTGCTCCATCTTCCTGAGATTCTCCAGTATTTGTCCTAGTGAATTACCTCTCAAATCATGAGCCTTTGGGATCCGATGATTTCAATGGGAATTCCAAGGATATAAAGCAAGGAATAGGCTAAATTATCCTATCTTTTGTGGATTAGTTTAACGAAATGTAAATTTCCCTAGTGTGTAGGATAGAACTAGTGTGTGGGGACTGCTGGTCGGCGAGGACTCGGTGGGCCAAAGTGCCTATTTCCACACATGAAACCCATTAAACGCCCGGAGCAGTTTTTCCAGGGATAATGACTGAGAGAATCATGTTTTTAAATTACAGTTTTTCTTTTCTGAACCTTTTCTTTTCTTTTAAATCAGGTGATGTACATACAAAAGAGACGCAGGTAATCAATCTTTGCCTCTGGTGACTAAATCCAACAACTTGATTGAAGTTTTGCACCTGCATATTGATTTTTTTGTTTATTACTTTTATCAATATCATTTCTGGAAAATGTGTTTAAATTGGCTCTTATTTGAATAGTTTGAAGACATTCGGCAGGTAAAGACCGAATGAGAAAATGTAAAACATTTAAAATCTACCATCATTACAGTTTATCCACCGGTACATTATTTTAGCCTGTATGATCCTCCAAAGTTGCTATCTGGTTTTCTAACCAATTTCCATAGGGCAGTAAATAAATGCACAATGTGTAGTAATTGTTCACACGATCAATAACATTTTCATAATAAGTGATAGGAGCAGAATTAGGCCATTCGGCCAGTCAAGTCTACAGTGCAATTTAATCATGGCCGGTCTATCTTTCCTTCTCAATCCCAATCTCCTGCCTTCTCCCCATAACCCCTGACACACGTACTAATCAAGAACCTATCAATCTCCACCTTAAGCATATCCATTGACTTGGTCTCCACAACCTTCTGTGACAATGAATTCCACAGATTCATCACCCTCACTAAAGAAATTTCTCCTCATCTCCTTCATTAGAGGTACAGCGAGAAAACAGACCCTTTGACCCATCAAGTCCACGCCGACCAGCAATCCCCGTACACCAGCACTATCCTACACACTAGAGACACTTTACATTTTTTACCAAAGCCAATTAACCCGCAAACCCATATGTCTTTGGGGCGTGGGAGGAAACTGGAGAGCCCAGATAAAGCCCACGCTGTCACAGAGAGAGCGTTCAAACTCCATACAGACAGCACCCATAGTCTGGATAGAACCCAGGTCTCTGGCATTGTAAGGCAGCAACTCTACCACAGCGCCACTGTGCTGCCCCGAGTGGATGAGAAAGTGGGATAACGTAGAACCAGTGTGAATGGGTGTGGACTCGATGGGCCGAAGGGCCTTTTTCCATGATTTATCTTTAAATGAAACTGAACAGAAACAACTCCCATGAAGAAAACCAGAATTACTTCAGGAAACAGCTGCAAGGTTCAATTTATGAACAGCTTTGCTTGCTAACCCTGCTAATCCTGTCTGACAGCATTGTGGTCTTGCCAGCATTTTTTAAAAAACCACGTACAATGAAGTAAACTCCTACTGTTCACAAACTAACCCACTTGGCCTGTCAATTCTGCCTTCTACCCCCACACCAGGAAGAACTACAATGATACCCAGAACTTAAGATATACTCGTCAAGATAGGAATAGGGTACTTCAGATTCTTTGGTCAGTTCTGCCTTCCAGTGAAATCAGTAACCTAACGTAATACTAACCTAAATTAAAACCTTTGCTTGAAACAAGGAAATGCAGATACTGGTTTGCAAAAAAGGACACAAAGTGCTGGAGTAACTCAGCAGGCCAGGCAGCATCTTTGGAGAACATGGATAAGTGATGTTTTGGGTCGGGACCCTTCTTAACACCTTTGAGGTTCACAGATGTCTAACCATCTCTGCAATTGCATTGTTGAAAGCTGAGGGGCGGCACAGTGGTTCAGCTGGTAGAGCCACTGTCTCACGGCGTCAGAGACCCAGGTTCGGTACTGACCTCGAATTCTGTCCGTGCGGAGTTTGCACATTCTCCCTGTGACTGCCTGACTTTCCTCCTACATCCCAAAGACGTGCGGATTTGTGGATTATTTGCCCCCCTTGTAAGTTGTCCCTCGTGTGTGGGGAGTGAACTAAAAAGTGGGATAACATACAACTAGTGTGAATGGGTGATCGATGGTCGACGTGGACTCTGTTGTTTCTTCACTGTAACTCAAAACTAAAACCAAATTTTCCCGCAATGTGCCTGGTCCTAGACTTCTCAACTGCTGGAAATAGATTTTTCTTTATCAGGGGAACACCAATTGGGATGTTGCAGGTCAGTGCTTGAAACTAATTGAACGTAAATACCTTGTGATTAATTTCCAGGCAAGCATGACTGTCTTTCACTTCCGCTCCTCAACAGGGGAACTGTGAACTTTGTATACAAACGGCCTAGTGTTTAGTGTTCTAAGGGAAAATTAAATAAAGTAGCTGCTTACAGTGCCCTCCATAATGTTTGGGTCAAAGACCCATCAGTTACTTATTTGCCTCTGTACTCCACAATTTGAAATTTGTAATAGAAAAAAAAAATCACATGTGGTTAAACTGCACATTGTCAGATTTTAATGAAGGCCATTTTTATACATTTTGGTTTCACCATGTAGAAATTACAGCAGTGTTTATACATAGTCACTCCCCCTCCCCCCATTTCAGGGCACCATAATGTTTGGGACACAGCAATGTCATGTGAATGAAAGTAGTCATGTTTAGTATTTTGTTGCATATCCTTTGCATGCAATGACTCCTTGAAGTCTATGATTCATGGACATCACCAGTTGCTGAGTGTCTTCTCTGGTGATGCTCTAACAGGCCTGTATTGCAGCCATCTTTAGCTTATGCTTCCTTTGGCTAGTCCAGTTTTCTCTTTAGCATATAAAAGGCATGCTCAATTGGGTTCAGATCGGGTGATTGACTTGGCCACTCACGAAGAGTCCATTTTTTAGCTTTGAAAGACTCCTTTGTTGCTTTAGCAGTATTTTTGGGATCATTTTCTTGCTGTAGAATGAACCGCCGGCCAATGAGTTTTGAGGCATTTGTTTGAACTTGAGCAGATAGGATGTATCTATACACTTCAGAATTCATTATGCTACTACCATGAACAGTTGTATCATCAATGAAGATAAGTGAGCCAGTATTTTCAGCAGCCATACATGCCCAGGCCATAACACCCCAACCACAATGGTTCACAGATGAGGTGGTATGCTTTGGATCTTGGGCAGTTCCTTCTCTCCTCCATACTTTGCTCTTGCCATCACTCTGACATAAGTTAATATGCCCACAAGACCTTTTTCCAGAACTGTGGTTGCTCTTTTAAGTACTTTTTGACAAACTGTAACTTGGCCATCCTATTTTTCCAGCTAACCAGTGGTTTGCATCTTGCAGTGTAGTCTCCATATCTCTGTTTATTAAGTCTTCTGCGGACAGTGGTCATTGACAAATCCACACCGGACTCCTGTAGAGTGTTTCTGATCTGTCGGACAGGTGTATGGGGATTTTTCTTTATTATAGGGAGAATTATTCTGTCATCAGCCATGGAGATCTTCCTTGGCCTGCCAGTCCCATTGTGATTATTAAGCTCACCGGTGCTCTCTTTCTTCTTAATGATGTTCCAAATAGTTGATTTTGGTAAGCCTAAGGTTTGGCTGATATCTCCAACAGTTTTATTCTTGTTTATTCACATAATGGCTTCTATGACTTTCATTGGCACAACTTTGGTCCTCGTGTTGATAAACAGCAATAAAAGTTTCCAAAGGTGATGGAAAGACTGGAGGAAAGACTAGGTGTCGCGAGCTCTCTGATACCTGCATTAAGGAGGCATTTAAACACACCTGAGCAATTACAAACCCCTGTGAAGCCATGTGTCCCAAACATTATGGTGCCCTGAAATGGGGGGGGACTATGTATAAACACAGCTGTAATTTCTACATGGTGAAACCAAAATGTATAAAAATACCCTTTAATAAAATCTGACAATGTGCACTTTAACCACATGTGATACAAACGGCCTAGTGTTTAGTGTTCTAAGGGGAAATTAAATAAAGTAGCTGCTTATATCTAACTCACATGAGACTTACTAAAAAAAAATCTTGCCAGAGGAGTTTTGAAAGAGTACTAAGAGGAAAATTGCATGGATGTGCCCACAACATTATATAAACACAATTCTGCCTTAAAGATTGATGTTTCCTGTCAGAATCAAATTAATAATTTCACTGATGTTTTTGCCTATGATGTATCCTGTTTTGGTTTTAGAGATACAGCGTTGAAATGGGCTGTTTGGCCAACCAAGTCCTGACCATCGATCACCCGTTTGTTTGTTCTATCCTACACATTAGGGGCAATTTACAAAGGCCAATCAACCTACAAACCTGGACTACTTTGGAATGTGGGAGGAAACCAGAGTACCCAGAGAAAACCCACACGGTCACAGGGAGAACGTGCAAACTCTGTACAGACAGCACCCGTAGTCAGGATCGAACCCGGGTCTCTGGCGCTGTAAGGCAGCAACTCTACCGCTGCGTCATTGTGCCACAAATGCAGTGGGGAGAGGGAAGGGAACAAAGATTAGATCTTTTTATTGGATGCCTCACCACTGCGTTTTGTTTTCCGCTAGTGTTTAAAATTTGCTTTTCCCCAAATGTCTCTGCTCTGCCTGTCATGATGACATTTGGACGGGAGGAAGTTCTGACCAACCTTTGATATCTCATCCGAGTGGCATTGTGAATGCATAACTAGGAACGGGTTAAGTGTTGCAACAATTTGTTGGAATATCTGCTGCAGGGTGGCGCAGCAGTTTAGTTGCTGCCAGAGACCCGGGTTCGATCCTAACTCTGGGTGCTGCCCGTATTGAGTTTGTACGTTCTCCCCGTGACCACGTGCGTTTTCTACCTGTGCCCCGGTTTCTTCTCACACTCCAAAGAGGTGCAAGTTTGCAGGTTAATTGGCTTCTATAAAACTGTAAATTGTCCAAAGGGTGTAGGACTAGTGTACAGAGTGGTCGCTGGTCAGCACGGACTCAGTGGGCCAAAGGGCCTGTTTTTGCACTGTATCTCTAAACTTAAAACAAAAACTAAATTAAACTTTAAAAATTGAGCTTTGATTTTAGGTTTAGGTTTATTATTGTCACCTGAATCTTTGTTGTGTTTGCTATCCAAACAGATCAAGTAAAACTATAGAAAGACAGAAAATGCTGGAGTACTTCAGCGGATCAGGCAACATCTCTGGAGAAATTGACGAGGTGATGTTACGGGTCAGGACTCTTCTTGATACTCTGGATAAAGGTCCTGAGGCGAAATGTCATCTATCCATTTTTTCCAGAGATACTTCCTGATCCACGGAGTTACTCCAGCATTTTGTGTCCATCTTTGGTATAAACCAGTGTCTGCAGTTCCTTTTTATTAGATAATACTATAAATACATAACTCAAACTCAAATACTATAGGTAGAGTAAAGGGAGAGATACAGAGTGTAGAATATAGCTGTCAGCATTATAGTGCACCAGTTCCAGAGACAAAGTCCAATGTCCACAATGGGGTTGTTGTGAATCAGACAGTATCCTAGCGTATGGAAGGACTGTTCAGAAGCCTGATAACAGAGGGTTAGAAGCTGAATTGAATTGAATAATTGAATTAAATTGAATTGGATAATTGGATTGAATTGAATAATTGGATTAAATTGAATAAATTTTATTAGCCAAGTATGTATACATACAAGGAATTTGCCCTGGTGCTTTGCTCACAAGTAACAACACAATATACAGTAGACAATTAAAACTAAAACATTATAATTTAAACATGTAAATAATGAAATAAAATACCAGGCTACAGACTGTTGGTTGTTAAGTAGAGCTACTGCTTGTGGAAAAAAACTGATTTTATGTCTGGCTGTGGCAGCTTTGACAGTCTGGAGTCGTCTTCCAGAGGGAAGTACTTCAAAGAGTTTGTGGCCAGGGTGAGTGGGGTCTGAGATGATCTTACCCGCTCGCTTCCTGGCCCTTGCAGTGTACAGTTCGTCGATGGGGGGAAGGTTGCAGCCAACAACCTTCTCGGCTGATCGAACGATGCACTGCAGCTTCCGGATGTCGTGCTTGGTGGCTGAGCCAAACCAGACCATGATGGAGAATGTGAGCACAGACTCTATGATGACCGTATAAAACTGGACCATCATTGCCTGTGGCAGATTGTGTTTCCTCAAGTTGTTCCTGTTTCTAGTTTCTGTAGCTTCTGCAGGATGGGAACAGGGAGAAGAAGGAATGACCAAGGTGGGACAAGTCTTTGATTATGTTGGAAATAAAGAACTGCAGGTGCTGGTTTACCAAAAGACAAGACACAAAGTGTTGGAGTAACTCAATGGGTCAGGCATGTTGGCTGCTTGCAGTACAGATGGAGTCAATGGAGGGAAGTCTGGTCTATGTGATGGACTGGGCTACATCCTCAACTCTCTGCATATTCTTGCAGGCTTGGGCAGAGCTGTAACGCAACCCGACAGTGGGCTTTCTATGGTGTATCTGTAGAGGTAGAGAGGAGAGATGGCTGCTGTATAAATAGGAGGGCGGGTGTGGTTAGTCAGGAGCTGGAGCTGATTGGAAAGCTGCTGGAAGGTGATAAGCAAAGGCTACCAGTACTGGAAACTGGTTAAGTAATCAAGGAGATAGTCTTCTTCTTCTTGCGTATGGCGTGCACAGCCTAAAGTAGGACAACTTGTTCTATTTGATCTTATTTGATTATGCATTCGTCGAAACAGGGCGGACCACGTGAAGGTTGCAATCTCCCACCCCAAGGAGATAGTCGAGAGAGCTTTATTGGCACATGTCCCAAACCGAACAATGAAATTCTTACTTGCAGAAGCACAACAGAATATGCCAACATCGAAGATAGACACAAAATGCTGGAGTAACTCAGCAGGACAGGCAGCATCTTTGGAGAGAAGGAAAAGGTGACGTTTCAGTCCGAAGAAGGGTCTCGACCCGAAACGTCACCCATTCCTTCTCTCCAGAGATGCTGCCTGTCCTGCTGAGTTACTCCAGCATTTGATGTCTATCTTCGGATGTTAAACCAGCATCTGCAGTTCCAGAATATGTGAACATAGTATTCTATAAACCATATAATAAACAAAAAAAATATCCGTATATATGCACGCACACACACACACACACACACAGACGCGCGCACACACACACACACACACACAAACACACACACACACACATATATATATATATGAGACACACAATAATAGTGCAAAAAGACAACCATTGTCCCCAAGGCTATGTAGTTCAGAGCTTATTTGGATGTTGTAATGAAATGGAACAATTTGGGGAGCGGTGAATGTTTAGCAGATTTTACAACTTTCTTTGGGATGGTGATAAAGGCCTACAGCATATAAATCGGAGAAACCGGTCGATCATCAACCTTCTTGCAGAAATATTCTCCTTGATACAGTCGCTGTGCAGTAGATGCAAAGGGAAGTCTTTGGCTTTTTCCCTCCTCTTCAGTGAGTATTTGAAAGGTACAATTTGGAAACGGGTTATTCATCTCACCGAGTCCATGTTGACCATTGAACACTCATTCACACTAGTTCTATGTTATCCCATATACGCATCGATCTCATGACACCCTGGGCGCAATTTAAAGAGGCCAATTAACCAACAAACTGGTTAAAAGCGGTAATCTACCTGCCATGTTAATTCTTAATCGGGCAATGATTGACCTCTGACGCACTGTGGACAATGGAGTTGTCAATGGAACTGGTGCGCCACAATGCTGAGAACTATATCCTGCACTCAATCTTCCCCTTTGCTCTTCCTATTGCACTTGATTGTGACTTGATTGTATTTATATGTAGTATTATCTAATTTGTTTGAATAGCATGCAAAACGGGTGTCAAGGATTATGGGGAGAAGGCAGGAAAATGGCATTAGGAGGCAGAGATCAGCATGGTTGAATGACGGAGTAGACGCGACGGGCTGAATGGCCTAATTCTAGTCCTATAACCTGTGAACATGTGAGCTTGTGACAACAAAGCTTTGCGCTGTACCTTGGTACATGAGACACTAATAAAGCTAAACCTAATATCATCTTCAGAAATGAAATGAACTTTGTAGGATTTGACCTGGACTTTGCTTATGTAACCAACAACCACTGCTGGATCTGACTGTCTATCTTTTGGACTCTCATTCTCCTGTTCTTTCCCAAGGTTGGATGCGCTGAGACACCAATTGCTCCCAGTGTATGCTTACGACCCCACTGAGGAACTGAATGAAGCAGAGGAAGAACTGCTCCTAGACAACGATGAGCCCAAGGTGAGCACTCAGAAAGACACAAAGTGCTGGAGTAACTCGGCGGCTTAGGCAACATCCCTGGAGAACATGGGTTGGCGACTTTTTGGGTCGGGACCCTTCTCCAAACTCCGTAACGCCACCCATCCGTATATCGAGCAGGGATGCTGTCTGATCCACTCTACCGCCCTAACTGTTGGAACTAAATGAACAAGTTAAACGCTGCTGCCTGTGGCAGAATGACTGCTCCACGCAGAGATGGTCGAGTTTTCTCTTGCTCTTACTGGCTGCATTGAGGGATGAGTTCTGTGTTTCCAAACTATATTGATAAAAACCTTTACAGTAAACCCTGGCTATAACGGACCGGTGGTGGGGGGGGGGGGGGGGTGGAGGAAAGAATGGTGTCCGGTGAATGATAACCAGTGAGGGGGGTAGATTTAACCCAAGGCCGGGAGGGATGAAACGTGGCATTGCGGGTGGGGTTAAACAAGTGGCAACTCGCAGGCCGGGGAACCACAGAGCCCCAGGCCCCACACGCCGTGCACCAGGGATGGGCCCGGTACTCACACCGCCTTCATGCTGCTCGCTCTCTCCAGTCCCGCAACCAGAAGCTCCCGCCACGTGGCGCCAGCTCATTGGGTAACTGGCGGAAGCGAGGAGAAAAATGCAATGGGAGCTTCAGTCTGCTATAACCGTTATCCGTTATAGAGGTACAGGGACAATCTCTTCCCACCTCTTATCCGGCAACTGAACCATCCTCTCACCAACTAGAGAGCAGTCCTGACCTACCGTCTCCCTCATTGGAGACCCTCGGACTATTTTTAATCGGACTTTGTCTTGCACTAAACATTATTACATTTATCCTGTATCAGTACATTGTGGATGGCTTGATTGTAATCATGTATTGTCTTTCCGCTGACTGGATAGTGCGCAACTAAAAAGCTTTTCACTGTAAATTGGTACACATGACGATAAACTAAATTGAAGAGGTTTGTTATTGTGAGGGCTTACTGTAATAAGAATTGGGGAACTACTAAATGCAATAAAAATGCACGTTTCCCAACGCGGATTTTAAATCATAAATGCGTTAATTTCCAGCATTAAAAGCGTAACTCCTGAACGCAAGTATTTGTGTTTTTGACAGCTGCTGCAAAGTTGGGGTGCATCGCAACGGTCTAAACGAGCATTTCACAAGAAAAGCTCAAAGTCTTGATCTACTGGTCACAGTTCGGTGCAGAGACAAAAGAGGCTTGGGGACAGGTGAACTATGGGCTTTGACAACTGGACTGTTACACAGCAACGTTTCCGAAAAGCAATGTGCCAGAAGTGAAGAGCTCCAAACATCACTGGATTAACTCTTGTACAGAAATTTAATCCCCAGTTGGTTGGCATCATTGATCCCAATGTAGGGTGCTTGCTGTATGTTTTTTTGCCTTGGAGCCACAACTGGGGAACTTGTTATGACGATAACAAACCATAGATCGTATGGAAGACATGAAATGCTGGAGTAACTCAGCGGGACGGGCAGCATCCCTGGAGAATATGGATAGGTGACGTTTCGGGTCTGAAGAAGGGTCCCGTCACCCCAAACGTCACCCACTCCTTTTCTCCAGAGATGCTGCCTGACCCACTGAGTTACTCCAGCACTTTGTGTCTATCTTCGGTGTAAAGCAGCATCTGCTGTTCCTTACTACACCATAGATTGAATGGATTCACTGAGAAGGTTGGATCAATTAATGTATCAATAAACTAGTTTTATTTCTGATGATTTTGTTTTGTAATTCCCATTGGAAATTTCGAGGGATTTACTGAACAATGCAATCCATACAGGATGTGTGGAAGATTTGGGGGTTAGCATAAGGAAATATGTGTTATGCAAAGCATCTGCTTTAGAGTCCTGATTTCTGGGCTCAAAAAATGTACAGACTTTAAAGCCAAAGTTTCTGACATTTATAACAATACTATTTTACATAATAAACCACCTAATTCTCGGAGTGATTAATGACTTACTGAGATTTTGAAAATAAATTATGCATTGAAAAATCTTCAACCCATCTTTCTTAGTGGAGGGAGAGAAACAGTTAAATGGAAAAACAAAATACTGTAGATATAATAAATGGAGAAAAAAAGAGTACATGCACCTCACATTTTACACGTTTGATTTGTGCTTTTCTGATGTAACACACTCGTTAAATTTACACTAAAACTTATTTAGCATACTGTATTTTTCAAATAAGCACTCATATTTATGCCTATTTAAATGTACATGGTTAATTTATGCATTTTTGAATTACATGTTGCTTTTCAGGAACATGTCACTGATATTAATCTTTCCAACACAAAGCACTCGTTTCCTCCCACTGATTCTGCTTCTCTTCACCTAACGTAAAACGAGAGGTCGCCTGTATGTTAGAAATCCTCAGCAGGAGGGGCAACCTCTGTGTAGAGAGGAAAACAGAGCAGACAATTAATTTGTTAGGGAAACAAAATATGTTACTATCCACAGATGCTGCATTTGTATTATTTTCTGTTTTTTTACAACCACTTTTACTTTGTCAAAGCAGTCCCTTCAGCCCACCGAGTCCTCGCCAACCAGCTATCATCCCGTACACAAGCACTATCCTACACACGGGACAATTCTGCTGACGCCAATTTACCTACAAACCTGTACGCCTTTGGAATGTGGGAGGAAATCGGAGCACCTGGAGAAAACCCACGTAGTCACAGGGGAAAAGTACAAACTCCACTCAGACAGCACCCGTTGGGACGGTACCCTTCTTCAGACAAAGAATGGAATACATTCAGGGCAGCAAAGTGGCGCAGCTGCAAGAACTGCTGCCTCTCATCGCCAGAAAACCCTGCTTTAATCCTGACTTTGGACACTGTCTGTGTGGAGTTTGCACGTTCTCCCTGTGACCACTTGGGTTTCCTCTGAGTGCATCGGTTTCCTCCCACGTCCCTTGGACTTTGTAGATTTATTACCCTCTGTAAAATTGCCCTTGATGAGTAAGGAGTGGATGAGGAGGTGGGATTACATAGAACTAATGTGAACGGATGATCAAGGATTGGCGCGGACTCAGTGGCCCAAAGGGCCCATTTCTGTGTTGTATCACTAATCATAAACATTTAATCAAACATCATTCCAGCACGCCATCTGTTTGTACAAATGATATTTGGTTAGCAACATTAATTTTCCATTTTAATGTTTAATGGATGTGAAAGCTTTACTTTGGACTTTAAACTTTAGAGATATAGTATGGAAACAGCAGAAACAATCTGTGCCAACCAGCGATCACCCCACACTCTAGTTCTATCCTACACACTAGTGGAGATAATGTACAATTTACAAAAGCCATTTGGCCTACGAATCCACAAGTGTGGGAGAAAACTGGAGAAACCCCACACGGTCGCAGGGAGAACGGACAAACTCTGTACAGACAGCACCCATCGTCAGGATCGAACCCGATTCCCTGGAGCTGTAAGACAGCAACTCTACCGCTGTGCCACTGTGATCCCCAAAGCTTATATTGCACCTACCCCAGAGACAGTCCTTTCCGAAGGTCCCAAAGACACTGCAATACCTCTTAAATAATCACTGCATAGAGAACTCAACTCACACAGGCAGAACCAAGAGGCAGCTGCTTCCAGCTTTCACTCCTGTCTCGGTTGAGAACTGAAGCTCATGGGAGACCTTGTGGGATGGAACATATGGCTCCAATTTCTCCCTTCAATTTTACATCCAGAGCTCAAAGGGAAACATGCCAACACACCAACATTGAAATGGATGCAATACGAGACAAATTACACCTGCCACATTTCTGTATGAGTAAGAAGGAACTGCAGATGTTGGTTTAAACCGAAGATAGACACACAAAGCTGGAGTAACTCAGCGGGACAGGCAGCATTTCCAGAGAGAAGGAATGGGTGACGTTTCGGGTCGAGACCCTTCTTCAGAGATGCTGCCTGTCCCGCTGAGTTACTCCAGCTTTTTGTGTCTATCTTACATTTCTGTATGATATGGGAAGACATTTGGCCCATCAAGTCCATGCCAGTTCTCAGAACAATACTATCAATCCCACTCCCTGCTTATTTCACTGTACAGGTGTTTTTGTGATTTAGGCAGGCTTCATGTCCCTGAAAAGCAGCACGTAATTTAAACAAAACTTTAAACATTTAAACAGATGGAAATTTGAGCATTTTACTTCAAAAACGCATGTCAAGCACGCATAAAACGTAAGGTGCCTGTCATCTATTTTCTGCTGTCTGCACATTGCATTGCAGCCTGGTTCAGCGACCAGCAACGAAGGAGATTACAAATAGTGGTGAACACGGCCCAGTCCATCATGGGTACTGACCTCCCCACCATCAAAGGGATCTCCAGTAGGCACTGCCTCAAAAAGGCAGCCAGCATCATCAGAGACCCACACCAGCCTGGTTACACACTCATTTCACTCCTGCCATCGGGAAGAAGGTACAGGAGTCTGAAAACCAGGTTCAGGAACAGCTTCTCAATAACCATCAGGCTCTTGACTAACACAAATACTAACTAAACTATGAACTGCGGACTGTCTCGGTTGCACTAAGTACTTCTGGCTTTATGTATTAATATTGGGGTTTCTAATTTATCGTTTTTGTTGTTGTTTATTATGGTAGCTACGTGTACCATGTTTACAGTCCTGTTTTGCTGCTGCAAGTAAGAAATTCATTGTTCTGCTTTCAGTACATATGACAAATAAACACTCTTGAACTCCCCCAGTCCCTCAATTCTCCAGAGAGCCACAATCACCCCAGGCCATCTATCATTGCCAACTAACCACCCAGCACCTGGTGATTGTCAACACATTATAATTGCCTTGAATATAAAGCACACACACACACACACACATGCGCACACACACACACACACACACATGCGCGCGCACACACACACACACACACACACACACACACTCAGCTCAGCCCCTCAAGTCTTGACATCTTCATAAACACTCTCTGCACTCTTTCGAGGTTAACTGCATCTTTCCTATAGCAGGGTGACCAAAATTAAACACGTCTCCAAGTGCAGCCTCAGCAAAGTCTTGTACAACTGTAACATAATGCCCCAACTTCTATATTTAAAATGTTCTCCCCATATTGCAGAATTAATAAATTCACATTACATAGTCAGTAACAAATAACTAGGAGACAGGAATTACAACTGAACTTTGTTAGATTAGAACATAGAACACTACAGCATAGGAACAGGCCCTTCGGCCCACAATGTCTGTGCCAACACATATTGCCAAGATAAGTCTGAAGAAGGATTCCGACCTGAAACGTCCTCATAAATCTTCTCTGCACTCTTTCCATCTTAACGTGATGCCAAGATAAACTGATCTCCTCTGCCCATACATAATCCACAACACTCCATTCTCTGCATGTCCATGTGCCTATCTAAAAGCCTCATAAAGGCCACTATCGTATCTGCCTCCACCACCACCCTTGGCAGCGTGTTAGAGGCACTCGCCACCCAGTGTGTAAAAAAACCTGCCCCGCACATCTCCTTTAAGTAGACAATAGACAATAGGTGCAGGAGTAGGCCACTCGGCCCTTTGAGCCAGCACCGCCATTCAATGTGATCATGGCTGATCATCCCCAATCAATACCCCGTTCCTGCCTTCTCCCCATATCCCCTGACTCCGCTATCTTTAAAAGCCCTATCTCTTGAAAGTATCCAGAGAACCAGCCTCCACCGCCCTCTGAGGCAGAGAATTCCACAGACTCACAACTCTCTGTGAGAAAAAGTGTTTCCTCATCTCCCTTCTAAATGGCTTACCCATTATTCTTAAACTGTGGCCCCTGGTTCTGGACTCCCCCAACATCGGGAACATGTTTCCTGCCTCTCACGTGTCCAAACCCTTAATAATCTTATATGTTTCGATAAGATCCCCTCTCATCCTTCTAAATACCAGTGTATACAAGCCCAGCCGCTCCATTCTCTCAGCATATGACAGTCCCACCATCCCGGGAATTAACCTTGTAAACCTACGCTGCATTCCCCCAAGAATATCCTTACCTAAAGAATGTCTTTACTAAATCTGAGGAAATACGTTTATGCAGCTCAACTCAGACCTCTGGCTTGTTGGTGTAGACCTGATTATGAGTCTCGATGGAAAGAAATGGAAAGGGAGATACAGGGTTACCAGACCTAGATTTTGGTTGGAGACAAATATCTGAGAGGGGCTTTGAGACATGCTATGGATCCAATAGTAGCATTTACGTTCGAAATATGGAATGTTATAGTGGAAAAATACAAATTAAAAAGAGGGGTTCACGCATTGAAGTGGTTCGCATATGACTCAGTTTAAGCCAGGGATGTATGATTCAAGATTCAAAGAATGGGCACAAAAAGGCATAACGGCAATGTATACAGTTTCAGAAAATGGCGAGTTTACATAGAAACATAGAAAATAGGTGCAGGAGTAGGCCATTCGGCCCTTCGAGCCTGCACCGCCATTCAATATGATCATGGCTGATCATCCAACTCAGTATCCTGTACCTGCTTTCTCTCCATACCCCCTGATCCCATTAGCCACAAGGGCCACATCTAACTCCCTCTTAAATATAGCCAATGAACTGGCCTCAACTACCTTATGTGGCATAGAATTCCAGAGATTCACCACTCTCTGTGTGAAAAATGTTTTCCTCATCTCGGTCATAAAAGATTTCCCCCTTATCCTTAAACTGTGACCCCTTGTTCTGGACTTCCCCAACATCGGGAACAATCTTCCTGCATCTAGCCTGTCCAACCCCTTAAGAATTTTGTACGTTTCTATAAGATCCCCGCTCAATCTTCTAAATTCTAGCGAGTACAAACCGAGTCTATCCAGTCTTTCTTCATATGAAAGTCCTGACATCCCAGGAATAAGTCTGGTGAACCTTCTCTGTACTCCCTCTATGGCAAGAATGTCTTTCCTCAGATTAGAAGACCAAAACTGTATGCAATACGCCAGGTGTGGTCTCACCAAGACCCTGTACAACTGCAGTAGAACCTCCCTGCTCCTATACTCAAATCCTTTTGCTATGAATGCTAACATACCATTCGCCTTCTTCACTGCCTGCTGCACCTGCATGCCTACTTTTAATGACTGGTGTACCATGACACCCAGGTCTCGTTGCATCTACCCTTTTCCTAATCGGCCACCATTCAGATAATAGTCTACTTTCCTGTTTTTGCCACCAAAGTGGATAACCTCACATTTATCCACATTATACTGCATCTGCCATGCATTTGCCCACTCACCCAGCCTATCCAAGTCACCTTGCAGCCTCCGAGCATCCTCCTCACAGCTAACACTGCCCCCCAGCTTCGTGTCATCCGCAAACTTGGAGATGTTGCATTCAATTCCCTCGTCCAAATCATTAATATATATGGTAAATAGCTGGGGTCCCAGCACTGAGCCTTGCGGTACCCCACTAGTCACTGCCTGCCATTGTGAAAATGACCCGTTTACTCCTACTCTTTGCTTCCTGTCTGCCAGCCAGTTCTCTATCCACATCAATACTGAACCCCCAATACCGGGGGTTTATGAGCTTCCAAGATTTAAAGTCATAGTATGGTCTCGAAAACAAAAGTTTTTTTAGATACTTGCAATTAAGAGACTACTTTACAAAAGAGATGAGGCCAGAACTAGATGAAACTTCAAATAATGTGATCAAGGTGATTGTGGATGCATACAAACAGAAGGGATCTCGGATCATCTCTGCTTTCTACCAAGCTCTGGTGGGAAGTGAGGGAGAATCAACGCTCTACATAAAAACAAAATGGGAAGCAGAATTAAAAATTCAAATAACAGAAGAAGAATGGTATCAAATGTGTGAAACACAATGTACATCCACAAGCTCACTAGTATGGAGAGAATTTTGCTGGAAGAATCTAACTCGCTTTTTTATAACACCCAAAATAAAACGCAGTTGTTAATAATATCTTGGGTTATAAAATCCCAAATACCTGCCCTGTGATGTATCTGGGGCACATTAAAGATATTGTAAAGATAGAAGATACCTATTTGATTAAAGTTTTACTTGCAGCAAGTAAGAAGGCCATTACCAGGCAGTGGCTTAATGAAAAAACACCAAAACAGGAACAGTGGCTAGAAATTGTGCGAGACATCTTTACTACGGAGAAACTGACATATTTCTTGAGAGTCAAGGAGAATTCATTTAAGAAGATCTGGGAAAAATGGACCGTTTATTTGAGCCATGACACCAACTACATAAATGCCAAGCTAGATAGGGGACGATTGTGTTATATAGAACTAGATGGTATGTTTGTGCGAATATTGAAATATCTCCAGATAACTAATCAATGTATTTTTTTTTTAATTTGGTAAGTGAACCACACGGTCTTATTCCAATTTTTTATTTATTTACCTCTTTTTTCCCTATTTATTTTTTTAAAATTTTGATTGTTGTTTTTCTTATTTTGTTTTATTTATGGTGATGGCGTTGCACTGTTTTGTATATATCTCTGTGGAAAATCAATAAAAACTTAAGTGAAAAAAAAGAATGTCCTTCCTCAAATTAGGGGACCAAAACTGCACACAATACTCCAGGTGTGGTCTCACTAGGGCCCTATACAACTGCAGAAGGACCTCTTCGCTCCTATACTCAACTCCTCTTGTTATAGTGCTAGAGTGATTCAAATATGTAATGCTACTAAAATAAGTCAAGGCTTAATCAAATTCATGATGAACCGGCAATTGTTAAACATTTCCCTTATTCTCAGTGTCATGTAATTATTGAAAAGTTAAATTATAATTCTGGTTCAGGAGAATTTCATTGGCTGATCCCTTAGAAATATAAGTCCTTTTCACTTGGGTTCTTTTTCATTTTAAATTATCTTATAAGTACAGTTCCCTCACTTTGTTATCATATAATGACACAGCACCAATATGCCTGTTTCACTCTTAAGCAACTTAAATCCTATTCTACCCAGCTAAAACCTTTATTACAAAAACATTTGTAACTATAAGTCTCCTGCTTCTGCAGAAACCCCAATTATGACTGACATTAGTCACCTGGTATTAATGTAGTTTAATATAATTTATAGAAACATCGAAGTTGCACATTTAAGTTTCAACTGTTCATTGGCTACTGGATTGATTTAGAGATACAGCGTGGAGACAGGCCTTTCAGCTCACCGAGTCCGCGCAGACCATCCGTACCTTAGTTTAGTTTTGTTTTTAGTTTAGAGATACAGCGCAGAAACAGGCCCTTCGGCCCAACGAGTCCGCGCTGACCAGTGATCCCTGCACAATAACACTATTCTACACACCAGGGACAATTTACAATTTTACCAAGCCTACAAACCAGTATGTCTGTAGTGTGGGAAGAAACGCCACTCAGATAGGATCGAACCCCGGTGTCTGGCACTGTAAGGCAGCAACTCAGATAGGATCGAACCCCGGTGTCTGGCACTGTAAGGCAGCAACTCAGATAGGATCGAACCCCGGTCTCTGGCACTGTAAGGCAGCAACTCAGATAGGATCGAACCCCGGTGTCTGGCACTGTAAGGCAGCAACTCTACTATATGCAGTGAGTGAGATTATATTCAACTGGAATTAGTTGGTATTTTTTACAATAAATTTAGCTTGCAATTTTACTTAGAATGTCTTTTAATTCTCGAGGGCAAAAACACTATGTGCTGGAGTGACTCAGTGGGACAGGCAGCATCTCTAGAAGACATGGATAGATTATGTTTTGGGTCAGGACACATCTTTAGACTTTTAATTGTTGGAAATGACTGACTAGGATATGATGTTGGCATTAATCATTCATACTTGATGTGCCTCATTAAAATCCCATCCTGAAGGAATGCCGCATGGGAATTTTCAGCTGCTCTGCAAACAGTCACTAGAGGGCAGCACTGTGCCATACTTGTTAGAGCTGCTGTTTCACATCTCTGGGGTCCTGGTTTTGATCCTGATCCCGGGTGCTACCTGTGTGGAGTTTGCATGTTCTCCCAGTGTCCACGTGCGATTCACCACCCACTGACTAAAGAAATTCCTCCTCATTGCCTTTCTAAAGGTACGTCCTTTTATTCTGAGATCTATGCTGTATCTTTCAATCACACCAATCAAGATTCAAGAGAGTTTATTGTCATGTGTCCCAGATAGGACAATGAAATTCTTGCTTATTAATCAATTATTGAATTATTCCAAAGTGGAAAATGTAATTCCAAAGAATTGCCTTCAAAACCTTGAGTAAAGACATTTACATCGCAACAGACCGTAAAAGATCTCTTTACTTAAATTAGATTTTATAAATGAACCAATTCGAATGTATTAATGAACCTTGGAAGCTGAAAAGTAGACAAAATATTTGAAAAATAAAACCAACATGACAAGCAACAGTGGAAAGAGACATTTATTGGAAACCTTCCATTAAAGGTACATGATCAAGCACCTCAAAAACATTATTCAAAGACAGCACAGTGAATATATTTGCAAAGCCTATGAGGTTCTTTCTTTTATAAAGATAAATGTAAGTTCAATGCGAAGGTTTTATGCAAGGAACCAGATTGATTAACTATCCTATCATCAACTAGAGAGTGGTCCTGACCTACCATTTACCTTATTGGAAACCTTTGAACTATCTTTCATAAGACTACTGGACTTTATATTGCACTAAATGTTAAAAGGAGACTACTCACAACCATACAGGCGACACACCGGTGACCAAAGACATCTGAGAGAAATCAGCCTGTATGTGAATCCAAAAAGGTATGTTGCATGTATTCTTTGAAGTCATCATGGCAATACCATCATAGCAGTTAACTTAGACTGATCACACCTATTATTCAAATATCAAACAAGAATCCATAACTTCATAATAATAATCAAATAATTCAAATTATAAGCATGAGTTTTAGAACTTTGTGAAATCTGACTGCCAACTTTGTTGGAGATTTAATTTAGACTTTTTAAAAAGGACTTCGAGTTTAGATGCCCCATCTACGCTAGTCCCACCTGCCCCGCATTTGGCCCTCATACCTCTAAACCTTTCCTATCCATGTACCTGTCGCTATGATTTTTGGCCATCTTACTCACGGTTCTCCTCCGCTGAGGCAGCCCCGAGGATTTTCCGATCGATGAAAAATAAAAAAGTTATGAATGTTAAAAAAACTCTTGAGATTGGCTGATTGGTCCTCTTGCTTGTCAATCACCATGATGAAGGTAACGCCCCTTCCGGGGGGGGGGGGCGGTGGCAGGACTATAAAACCCCGGATGCCTGGACATGAGTCAGTCACTCTGGAAGATCGAGAGGGAGAGGGCACAACTGTGATTCTGCTGTGAGTCAATTGAACTGTGAGTCTACTGAACTGTGAGCCTGCAATGTACTTGCAATAAATGATTTGTTAACCCTTAATGAAAATAAAATGAGTTGTTTGGCCTGCCCTGTGCTTGAAACTAAAATGGCAATGGAAATGAAATGAAATGAAAATGAGATGACTTGTTTGGCTTGCCCTGTGCTTGAAACTGAATTGGCAATGGAAATGAAATGAAAAGAAAATAATATGTTGTATGGCCTGCCCTATGCTTGAAACTGAAATGGCAATGGAAATGAAATGAAATGAAAATAAGATGAGTTGTTTGGCCTGCCCTGTGCTTGAAACTGAAATGCAATGGAAATGAAATGAAATGAAATGAAAATGAGATGAGTTGTTTGGCCTGCCCTGTGCTTGAAACTAAAATGGCAATGGAAATGAAATGAAATGAAAATTAGATGAGTTGTTTGGCCTGTCCTGTTCTTGAAACTGAAATGGCAATGGAAATGAAATGAAATGAAAATGAGATGAGTTGTTTGGCCTGTCCTGTGCTAGAAACTGAAATTGCAATGGAAATGAAATAAAATGAGTTGTTTGGCCTGCCTGAAACCACTAATTTCGGCCCACGAGACCCCTATTAGCCGAGAAACCAGTCCCTTTTGCCCAAAATGCCCGTATTAGCTCAGGAAGAGCATTTTGGCCCAAAAGGCCTGTGCCAGGCCAGGAAAAGTCCAGAAAAAGTGCCTTTCACAGAGAATGCACAGATTTTTTTAAAGCGTCCCTTCAGCCCATCAGGCCTGTACTAGCCCAGGAGAGGTCCCTTCGGCCCATCAGTAAGTATTCCCCCTGCAAGTATTAAACCTCACCCCAGTATTTTTCTCCCTCCCTTCATTGGCTCCCTGTGAGATCCAAGCCAGGATAGACTATCCTCCCTCATTGTTGTGATCTGCAGAGAAAAATGAAAAATGTCTAAAATTGATTCTCCACCCTCTCCCCCTTCTCTCTCACATAGTCTCTCACCTGTTTTGGGCTGAATTTCTGGCAGTTTCTGAGCTGCCAGCCCACCAGCCCTGAGTGACTGAGCTGCCAGCCCACCAGGCCTGAGTGACTGAGCTGCCAGCCCACCAGGTCTGAGTGACTGAGCTGCCAGCCCACCAGGCCTGAGTGACTGAGCTGCCAGCCCACCAGGCCTGAGTGACAGAGCTGCCAGCCCACCAGGCCTGATTGACTGAGCTGCCAGCCCACCAGGCCTGAGTGAGTGAGCTGTCAGCCCAAGAATCCATTTGGCCCACAATGTGCATACTAGCCCTCTGGAAACTAGTCCCTTCGGCCCACAACACCCATACTAACGCTCCAGAAAGCCCCCCCCCTCTACTGGCCACCAATATTGGAATTGATGGAGAGGTGGAATATTGCGTTGGGGGACCAGCCCTCACCCTATCACTCTACATAGCTTAACTCTCTCGTAAAACCTATGTCATCTGGTTCTTGATTCCCCTACCTGAGCCAAACGACTCTGTGCATTCATTCCATCTATTCCACTCATGATTTTATGCACCTCTATTAGTCTTTGCCTCATTCTATTTCTGATGCCTACTTTGATGAGGTGCATTCTGTTCCTCAATATCGCAACATAGTTGGCAACGTGTCAGCAAATAATGATCTGCAAGTTTGGAATTTGCATGCTCTTTCAATGGCTTGGTTTGGTATGGTTTTGTTTTGTTTTTTGACATGTGAACCAAGGTACAGTGAAAAGCTTGTTGTTGCATGCTATCCAGTCAGTGGAAAGACTATACATGATTACAATCAAGCCATCGACAGTGTACAGATAGAGGATAAAAGGAATAATGTTTACTGCAAGATAAAGTCCAGGAAAGTCCAATTAAAGACAGTCTGAAGGTCTCTAATGAGGCAGATGGTAGATCAGGGTTGCTCTCAAGTTGTTTTTTAAAATGGAGATTGATATCTGCTTGATCTTCGTAAGAGTGTCAGAGGTTACGGGAAGAAGGCAGGAGAATGGGGTTGAGAGAGAAAAATAGATCAGCCATGAATGAATGGCGGAGTGGACTTGATGGGCCGAATTACCTAATTCTGTTCCTGCCCTATGGTCTTACCTTTAAGGTCATCACCATCATAAGCACCATTCTTTCTTTCTTTAATTCAATTCACCTCATCAAATGCAATCAGGAAACAGCAGAATGCACTGGACATAACAAAATGTTATATATCTCAACAACAACACTGCTAAAGCATTAAAAAATTATACTTCACAAAGATCTGCAGCATTCCAACGACAACATCACAACTCAGTAGATCTGGGCACAAAATAACACTGACAATTTTTAGTTTATAATCATTGCTTCAAATTAATATTAGATTGCTTCTCGGAGGCAACTTCTTAGAATTTAATAACGCTTTCGATTTTTAAAGGCGTTTTAATATATTTCTGTGAGTGATTCTGCTGTTTACTGCCGACAGTGCAAATGAACAAGCAAGTTTTATGGCAATTCATTTTGAATATAATGACCACAATTTTTTTCTGCACCTCTGAATGTAATTGAAGTCATAGTTCTGTGAGGATATTAAATGAGGAGGTGCCACAGAAAATCTCCCATGCAATATCAGACTGCTTCAAAATCCTGATGAGTCAGCATCAGACTCACCAGTGGATGTTTGCTGTACCAATTCTCAACTCACTGGCGCCCCAGTTCCCTCTTCCCCCTCCCCACTCACTGGAGACGGCAAAACGCCTCATCGCCAGAACTCACCAACAAGCACCAAGACCTGGCCCGGCCTGGCTGGTGGTGAGAGGGGCCCACCCGGTCAGATCCCTTCCTGCACCTCTGAAGTCTTAATGCCAGTGCACGCTGCCCTCGGGACGGCTGCTGCTGAGAGGGGATTGTTACCCACCTCTCCTCCGAGTGTTTGATTTGTGAAGAGAGTCTGGAGAAGGATGCAAGGGTCCTTGTCATGGTTCATCCCAAACTGCTCCGTAACAAGGACTCTCTGATTTACGGACTGTTCCCAGGGGGGACACATTCGGAGACGGACGTCAAGTGTTGCTGGAAGGTCATCAACTCGGTAAAAGATGTTCTTTGGCCTGCCTGAAACTTGTTGGTCTCCCAGCAGAGCGAGATGTCCTTCAGGGAATGTTGCCGACTGGCCTGCTCCAGACTGCAGGAGTACGTGCTGAGGGACGCACTGAAGTTCGGTGCAGCCAACGCCAAGGCTCTGTGGGGGAAGACCACAGTGTGGGGTCTTTCTGCTGCAGGACATCGGGGGGGGGGGGGCAGAGTCCGGTGGGGATACCCCTCAAACAAGGGAAGGGATATCACCCCAGGTGGCCACAAGAATGGCAAGGCTTGGTATAACAATAGTTGTGGACACTACTGAAATGTAACACTAATGAATGTACGTATGCTGAGAATGTTGCAAGAGTTTTTGCTCTGTTCTTGTTTTTTTTAATAAAGTTTATTTTTTGGAGAAAAAAACCATTCTCTTCCCATGCAATATCAGACTGCTTCAAAATCCTGATGAAGCCCTGTGTGCCCTCTCTCTTTTAACACACTGGGGCCCCAGCTTGCATGCCACCTTTCCCAGGCTCCCTTTTCAACTCAGTGCCAGACACCCGGGTTCAATCCCGACCTCGGGTGCTGTCTGTGTTGAGTTTGCCCGTTCTCCCTGTGACCACGTGGGTTTCCTCCAGGTGCTTGTTTCCTCCCACAACCCAGAAACGATCAATTGCCTTAGTAAAATTGCCCCTAGTGCATAGGGAGTGTATGTGAAAGTGGGATAACATAGAACTTGTGTGATCGATGGTCAGCGTGGACTCAGTGGGCTGAAGGGTCTGTTTCCATGCTGTATCTTTCAGACAATCAATCATCACACCACAGCCTCAGTTCTGATTTTCTAAAAGCTTTATTATAACACAATTTAACATCTAAAAAGAGCAAGTTAGAAGTATGTTGGAATATTAAGTTATGGAATCCAGTACTTCGGAAAATCTGCAATTCAGGCATCATCAAAGTCCAAATGGTGCTGCATTATTGAAGCTTTATGCATGAAGTATTACTGTGAAATAATTTCATTGATCAAAAATGTCAATGAAAAGAGACCTGGTAAAATAATTATTCAAAATGCTTTTATTTCTTCACTAATTAAATTCCTGGCAACTCAGTTCTGCAACATTACGCATGATTGATGCTTTTTTAAAATGAAGTGTATGAGACTGTTTTTTGGAAAAGCATCTACAATTGGCATCCATCCACACTTCACGCTGCCTCGGCATGGCCACCAGCATAATCAAGGAAAAGTTCCACCCCGGTCACTCCCTCTTCTCCCCTCTTCCATCAGGCAAGAGAAGTGTGAAATCGCACACCTCCAGACTCAGTGACAGTTTATTCCCAGCTGTTTTCAGACAACTGAACCATTCTATCACCGACTGGAGAGTGGTCCTCACCTACCATCTACCTCATTGGAGACCCGGTCTTTATCTTGTGTTAAACATTATTCCCTTTATCCTTTATCTGTACACTGTCGACGGCTTGATTGTAATCATGTATAGTCTTTCCGCTGACTGGATAGCACGCAACAAAAAAGCTTTTCACTGTACCTCAGTACACGTGACAATAAACTAAACTAACCAGCCTGCACCAGCAAACCAGGTGTGGGGGAGGGGGGCACTGTAGATTTAGAAACCTCTGCTCAGGGGATATGTCTTCGTTCGTTTGTTTGTTTGTTCATTCGTTCCGGTTTAGGCGCTGTGCACCAGCCAATTTCAAGTTTTTGTGTACCTTGGTGTGTGCTGTGAATGTTGGCAGACCAATTTCCCTCCGGGGATGAATAAAGTTGATCGTATCGTATGTAACGGCTAGTCCAGCAGGTGGTGCTCCTGAGTTACTATTTAGTTTTGTTTAGATACAGCGGGGAAACAGGTCCTTCGGTCCACCGAGTCCATGTCAACCAGTGATCCTTGTACACTAACATTAGCCCACACATTAGGGGCAATTTAAAATTGGTACTGATGCCAATTAAGCTACAAACCTGTCGGGATGGAACTGTAGATGCTGGTTTACACCAAAGAAAGACATGCAATGCTGGAGTAACTCAGGGGGTCGAGCAGCATCACTGGAGAAGAGGAATAGGTGACGTGAAGGGTCTCGACCTGAAACATCACCTATTCCTTTTCTCCAGAGATGCTGCTTGACCCGCTGAGTTACTCCAGCATTTTGTGTCAACCTACAAACCTGCATGTCTTTGGAGTGTGGGAGGAATCCGGAGCACCTGGGGAAAAACCCACGCGGTCACGGGGAGAACGTACAAACTCCGTCAGTCAGGATCGAACCCAGGTCAGCAAAGACAGTCAGGATCGAACCCAGGTCTCTGACGCTGTAAGCCTGCAACTCTAATGTTGCGCACTACGTCACCCTTTAAAAGTGCACAACTTGACACCAGTTTGAATAATCATCATCTTTATTGTTGCACCAAACACCATCTGATGAAAAATAAAATCTTAATGTGCGATTTAAGCCATCAACCACAATTAGGGCATTCATGTACAAACTATCTGCCATTATATTGATCAATAATCATGTTGAAGTACCAAACTCCCAACTTAGATTTAAAAAATGGCTGGAATGCTAAATATTTCTGATGGAAACAAATTAAATTATAACATTGTATAATTGTCCCGCCCTTAATTGCACACATTTATCTAGAACCTCCATTTTTCACAATCAATGCCTCAAGTTTCTGTTATGAATATAAAATGCTTTGTGACATCTTTGCATCATTTAGTAAAAATGAGTTTTCAGTAAAACTTTCTAAACTATGCATGCATTAAGTTAGCAGGATTACCAACATTTGTGCTGAGGTAGGCATTTTAAAATGCGTGATTTGCCTTGAACATGAACAGGTTTTTATTTGACCAAGGTACAATTCAAATCTCTGTCGTATCTCCTTTGCAGAACAAGTGATTCTTGTTTTAAAAGCCTGATCAACATCTTTGCTTCATTTCAACGTTGCAATCAGTACCTCACTGAAATTTGATAGTTGTGTGAAAGATTACATTGAAACAGTGAGTAGGTAAAATTATAAAACGTGTCTGCTGTCTGTTACTCCAGTTCCCTGTGCCACAGCGTGCCTTTAGGACCAACTGACACTCAAGTAAAAAATCCAAGTGCACACCAAGGAGACAGGTTGATGGGGAACTTTGCTGGTTTCAGCAGTGTTGAAAGGAAGGGGAAATGTTTGCATAATGTTTGGTGCGACAAAATGATAAGCATGTAAAAACATGTTTGCCATTTCATTCCACCGATTGCTAAAAAAATCTGCTGCCGAGGCAAGAGGTTTAATGATATGCTTTGCATGTATTTAGTACCACAGCTAAGGGCATGGATACAAAACAATGGAAGTAGTTCACAATCCAACAATTTTTGATGAAAAATCACCTCTGAGTAGGGGAATCAAGAAGCAGAGGACTAGTTTTAAGGTGAGAGGGGAAAGATTTAATAGGAACTTTTTTCACACAGAGGGTGGTGGGTATATGGAATAAGTTGCCAGAGGAGGTAGTGGAAGCAAGTAGTGTAACAACATTTAAAAGACACTGTGTAGGAAAGAACTGCAGATGCTGGTTTAAATCGAAGGTAGACACAGAATGCTCAGCAGGACAGGCAGCATCTCTGGAGAGAAGGAATGGGTGTCGTTTTGGGTCGAGACCCTTCTTCAGACACTGGACAGATACATGGATAGGGAATGTTTAGAGGAATTATAGGGTGGTACAGTGGCGCAGCGGTAGAGTTGCTGCCTGACGGTGTCGGCGACCTGAGTTCGACCCTGATCATGGGTGTTCTTTGTACAGAGTTTGTATGTTTAGTTTAGAGATACAGCGCGGAAACAGGCCCTGTCGGCCCACCAGGTCCGCCGACCAGCGATCCCCGCACATTAACACTATCCTATACCCACTAGGAACAATTTTTACATTTACCAAGCCAATTAACCTACATACCTGTACGTCTATGGCGTGTGGGAGGAAACCGAAGATCTCGGAGGAAACCCACCAGGTCACGGGGAGAACGTACAAACTCTGTACAGACAGCACCCGTAGTCAGGATTGAACCCGGGTCTCCGGTGCTGCATTCGCTGTAAGGCAGCAACTCTACCGCTGCGCCACCGTGCTGCCCTAAGTTCTCCCTGTGACCGTGTTGGTTTTCTCCAGGTGCTCCGGATTCCTCCCACACTCCAAATACCTACAGGTTTGTAGGTTAATTGGCTTCTGGTGTGTAGCATAGTCCTAGTGCTCAGGGTAATTACTGGTCCACATGGACTCGGTGGGCGAAGGGCCTGTTTCCATGCTGTATCTCTAAAGTCTAAAGGAATTTGGGCCAAATGCAGGCAGGTAGGACTAGCGTAGATGGGGCAGCATGGGCAAGTTGGAACGAAGAACCTGTTTCCGTACTGTGTGAAACTATGACCTCTTTGAACATGAGACCAGAATAATCAGACGTGTTAAAAAAAAGGGAGCATATCCATTGAGGTATAGCACCAGACAGTATCAAGGCAGCTATAAAGTAATGGTAACATATTATGGACAGAAAGAAACCAAGAAGCAATTAGTTTTTATAATTTGTATTTTAAAAATAAATATTTTTCTAAATGTACTATTGTCATCAAATTACCAACTACAGTGGCACCGAAATCTCCCAACTGTAGAAGATGGGTACAAAAACTAGGAAAGTTGGCCAGCATTTATAGCAGGTTTTTAGTAACAGACACCATTTTATAATCTACTAATTTGAATCTACATTTATGAAATTAAAATATTAAATCTCTCAGCACATTTTGTGCCAATATGTACTGTGGTTCCAATGATCTTTAAGTAGATTGCAAATGCATATCTTCAGCTTTTTGTTTTACATAAAAACATTCACTTTGCAAATGTTCTCTCCCTTTTACCAACTTACTGTTTTTTTTATTGCAATGTGGTAAACACGAAATTCAAAACTTTTGTTTCTCTTAACGTGGAAACTTGCAGACAAAGTTCAGACGCAACAATATTGAACCAAAGTTAATCTCTGCGATTGTGAAGATGCGACAAATGAATTGTATTTTGTTTACAGCAGCAGCTGAGAGAACGTGAAACTAAAAAGAGGTAGTTGTGGATATGGAAACCTAAGAAGTTGCATCTGTTCAGCACAGTACTAATACTGCAAAATAATGTGAAAACAGAATAATGAATGGATTCCTGCTGAAAAATCACAGATTTCATTCTCAGGTAGTGAAGAAAGTTGTACTTCATCAGCAATTCAACAGAAATATTCAGTCACATGGACTAACAATGGGAGTTGCCTCCTTATATCTATTGTCACTTAAGAAGAAATGTGCTTGTCCTTGGGCTGGGTTCTTATTAACTTTAAATATAATTTTCCTTTCCCTAATTATAATTTGCTTTGAGTCAGTTTTCTGCTAAATATCAAGAAAAGCTTAGCAATTTATAAGAGGGTTACTGTAACTTGGCGGCCATTTTTGTTCAATGCCCAGAAGATCTTGGTATTTGTTCACTGTTAAAACAATGTAAAATTCACCTTGAGCAACCTTTGTCAGAGAGGATTTTGTAGATTTATGATTCTGATACCAGATGATATGCTTCTTGTCTATTTTGGCCTGCAAGTTGAATCTAAATTTCAGTAACATCTACAATATTTAGATGCAAATTAACGTTAAATCGTGGGATATCAAATCGCCAGTTAATGGAACCGCAAAACTACTGAATTTATCTGCATAATAAACTTGCGCACTATTCTAAATTGAAAATTACGTCTCAATAATGCCTTTCAGTATGATCCAACAGCGTAAATGAAGTTGACAGGCTGTTAAGTTTGATAACACAGGGAACACAGCTGTCAATTGTACCGAGTCAGATCCCACAATGGCAGCTTGAACGCCTCACCGATGCTAGAGGAGGGATAGCTTTGACTGTTTTGATAGCAACTGAGGGATCAAACCTCTATTCTACTTCAAAATAGTAGCATGAGATTTATGTTAACGTCCATTCAAAAGCGCTGACTATGCCTCAGTTTAATGGTCTGTTGAGTATCAGCTTAGTTTTGCAAAGAGCCTTCAACATTTTTATGCTTCAGGATCTCGCGGGAGACGACCATTTGACGAGAGTTGCTCGTTTTCTCAACTGAGCTCACTCTGCGGCACAATCGCCACCAATGTTTGCAATGCAGTGCAAATGCAAAAGCACTCCTTTGTAAATCTACAATTTCTCCCATCCACCAAAGTATTTCAAACCATGTGAACTATGATCAGAGTTTTACAGGAAGTTAACACAAGGTGCTGCAGTAACTCAGCGGGATATGCAGCAGCTCTGCGAAAAGAAATAGGTGACATTTCTGGTCAAAACCCTTCTCCGTGACATCCAAAAAATAAAATAACAAATACTAAATTAACATAGTCTTTTGTACATTTAAATGTAGGAAATGCATACGCATCATCTGAATAAATTGATTAAATAGTGAAATTCTTCTGCAATTCAAAATTAAAAGTAAACTTATAGCTTAACTCTAGCATTTGGTATCGCTTATAGTAAAGCAAGAATAATTAAAAGGTTTACAGTTGGTGAGAGGTATTACAATCAAAGTTTTAAATACCATATGAAGCATTATATTTGAAATTAATACCTCAAGTATTATATTCTAAATGTTGTTATTGATGTCACTTCACCTTCAGTCTTTACAGAGCTCAGTTTCAAACTGCAGCATGTCATAAACTAGCAACTTCTTATACAAGAAAAGTAACAAAGTTCAATTTGTTAATTTTAATACACTGGTATCCCCTTAAGTCTTAATCCATTTCTGTTTCAACATGGCATCTTACTCAGTCTCTCTCGAGTATCCAATAAATTTTAAATAATTTTATTTGCGTGTATATATGTGTCATTTGTTAACTACAAGCCTGCGTAGTCCAGCAAAAGGGGTACTTTCACGTTGGAATAATAATAAAAATTAATTAATCTGCACTCTCAGCATATATCACCATAACTAACTGAATGGGTTAAAATAAAATCAGTAATGGTGGTCTTTCATTTAACCGGGCCAATGGTTGCCACTTGAACTTTGTGTATCTAAATGTATATTCATCAATGGCGTAATCAGTTAATTTACGAGATGGCAACATGTAAATTGTTCTAAGGAGAGACAAAATGCTTTTCTCTATAATTTCAGTATAAAAATAACAATACTTTCATTGTAGAATTTTAAGGTAATAGTTCAGAAGGAGAGTTTTTGCTCAATGGATTGTATTCCAAATCAAATGTTTCTATTTTGTGGGTTTACACTGTTTTAGTTTAGTTTAGTTTAGAGATTCAGCGTGGAAACAAGCCCTTCGGCCCACCGAGTCCGCGCTGACAAGTGTGACCCCCTGTTACACTAGCTCTATCCTACACACTCGGGACAATTTACAATTTTTACCAAAGCCAATTAACCTATAAACCTGTATTTCTTTGGAGTGTGGGAGGAAACTGAAGCACCTGGGGAAAACCCATGCTGTCATGGGGAGAACAAACTCCATACAGACAGCACCCGTAGTCAGGATCGACCCAGGGTCTCTGGCGCTGTAAGGCAGCAACTCTACCGCTGCTCCACTGTACTGCCCTTATTATTGTAGCATTTAAATGAATCAATTCACTTCCTGACATTTTGCCTCATTTGATCTACCAATTGTTTCTGGATTCAAGATCTCGCCAAAAGGGAGAAAGATATTCTATGCCTAGTTACAAAATGCTCTTTCACTGTCAATAGCTTCCCATTTTCGGATGTACTAACAAACCAAACTGTAGTCTGGAGTTTGGTGTTCAGAGATCAAACAGCCAAATGCCTTTCTTTGAATAGAATTGCTTTGGCTGCACCATTTTCTATGGAGAACTATGTATGCGTCGAGAATATGGAAAGAGTAACAGGGTAATAATATAACATCACTCTTTAAACTTCACCTACTACTTAAATGCATTTACATTTCACATGAAGTATATTTTACATAATGCAAAATTAATAATATAGAATAAAAATGATTAGCTCCAGGCAAACAGTTAACTATTATATAGAGCCTAAAGAAATGTCTAGTTCCCTTCCATTTGGAAGGATGTCTAAAAAGTAGGAGATTGTAATCTACTTCACAGGCTAACATAGGTTGGTCTACACAATTGTAAGCCATGCCAAAAACAAAAGTAAAATGACTCGTGAGGAATTTTGTAAATGGATAGGTAGGCAGCTATAATGTGTTAGCTATTTCCATGGTCAGTGTACCATCCACTATGGAATTGCAATGCAATCTTGGGTTGACAGATGTAGATTTGTAGAGCTGCTCTGGCGGTCCACTGTAACATCCACTGTAGTCATCTTCATGATCACCATGGGTCCGCCACCTCCAACATGCGATATACGCCCTCTACGTGAATCGGCCACAACAGAACAGACCCCGGCCTGTTTAATATTTCTTACCACTAAAATGCTCAATAGGATTATTCCTATTCACTGGTTTAACTTGACGGCCAATTCTCAGCAGTTTACCAGAATGACAAAATATGAAATACGAGCTCAATTGTTTAGACTTTGCCCTTGGTTAAATGATGATCTCTTTGAAATACCTTGACCTGCATTTTACAAAAAAGTACTGTTGTGTCCCAGTGCAGTTGGAAGTTCCCTGTTAAAGACTAGAATGAAATCAGTGTGATAGGATTTGTAGTCCAGGTATTGACAGGAGCCTTCTGTTGGATGAGGTAGTGAGAACCTTGCAGATTTACTGTTCTTCTGAAGATTCTTGAGAAGCTTTCACTTCTTCTTCCTGTTCTACTTTTTCCTACCAAAAAAAGAGAATTACAATAAGAACTGAAAGTAGCAAATACCATTTTCCTTTACACCTAATTAATTTGGACTTTCAGTGTGTATTTTCTTCAGATTTGTCTTTTGCACCGTAGAAGGCTAGCATTTTATTGATTTATTGATTGAAAGATGCAGCATGGAAAATTTCCCATCAATCAGCTGTTCACACTAGTTCGGTTATCCCACTTTCTCATCTACTCATGCACACTTGGGGCAATTTTACAGAAGCCAATTAACCTACAAACCTGCACTTTTCTGGGATGTGGGAGGAAACAGGAGCATGCGGAGAAAACACGTGGAGAACCCGCAAACTCAAAACAGACAGGAATCTCTTAAATGATATCAAGCTTAAGGATAAAGGGGAAATCTTTTAGGACCGAGATGAGATAAACATTTTTCTCACAGAGAGTGGTGAATCTCTGGAATTCTCTGCCACAGAAGGTAGTTGAGGCCAGTTCATTGGCTATATTTAAGAGGGAGTTAGATGTGGCCCTTGTGGCTAAAGGGATCAGGGAGTATGGAGAGAAGGCAGGTACAGGATACTGAGTTGGATGATCAGCCATGATCATATTGAATGGCGGTGCAGGCGCGAAGGGCCGAATGGCCTACTCCTGTACCTATTTTCTATGTTTCTATGTTAACATTGAAAATTACAACTGCTTTAACATCCAGCCTTTTAGAACAGTACAGGAACAGGCCCTTTGGCCCACAATGTCCATGCTGAACAGATGAGGGATTTCCTTTACCCAATAGATGATTACATTCCCAAATAGCACAGGTCTGATTTTACGATTATGTTCACCCATTTAAATTTTTGTAAAGATTCCCTTTTTAAATATTTTACTGTTTCAAAATCACAGAAGTTTTTCTCCAAGGCAAGGCAAGTTAAAATAAAAATGTTTATCTTTTTCTAGTCAACGTTTGAGCTGTATGATATCAGTTAGAATGGGAATATACGGTTAAAGATTCTCCTGATTGCTCACCATTTTGACGCCTCTTCTTATTCCCCAACTGACATTTCTCTCCTGAGCCTCCTCCATTGCTAGAGTGAGGCCACATGCAAACTGGAAAATCAGCATCTAAGAATCCACTTGGGTAGCTTATAACCTAACAGTATTGAATTTCTGGATTCATACCCATTTCTACCCTTCCCCCTGTTCCCTACCGTTTATATTCCTTCCTCTGGCTTCACCTTTCATAGCTCTTCTATCCTTTTCTCACACTTTTTGCCTTTTCATCTCTGGCCTTAGTCCAACTATCTGCCTAACAACCCCCCTCCCCCTCTGCAGCCCCACCTGTATCCACCTATCACTCGACAGGCTTTGTCCTGCCCCCAATCCTCTTCCAGCTGTTTTACCCCTCCCCCCACCACGATCAGTCTGAAGAAGGGTCCTGACCTGAAACATTCAAACAAGACCACCAGGGGCGCCGGGGCGATGGCTGCCCTGCCGGCAGTCTGTTCGTTTTTCCATTCTTTTTGTTATTTTTTAGTGTGTTAAAAGTTTGTTTGAATGTTCTTCTGTTTCTTTTATGTGGGGGAAGGGATCGGGGAAACTTTTTTTTCAAGTTCCTACCTTGCCGGAGGTGTGATTATTTTTTGGATCACATTCTCCGGCGCGCTCTGCGGCCTTCCATCGCTGGAGCTGGAGGCCTCCTCGGACTGTCGTGAGCCCCACCGCGGGGCGCGGACTTAACATCGGAGCTGTTCCCTTGCCTGGGATCGCTCCCACCACGGACTTTACCATCAAGAGCTCGCAGTCGGGAGAGGCTAGTCGGGAGCTCCAACGTCGCAGAAGGTTCGACCAGTCCCGACACGAGGTTCGATTGTCCAGCGCGGGGGAGCTGACATCCCCCCCCGATGCGGGAGCGGATCGCCTCGACGCAGAGGGCCCGAAACACCGCCGGCTACGGGAGTCAAGATCGTCCCGTCAACGGGGGCTCGAGGCCCACGACCGAGGAAGAACAAAGGGAAGGGACTTGAACTTTATTTCGCCTTCCATCACAGTGAGGAATGTGTAGGAGTCACTGTGGTGGATGTTCATGTTAAAATGTGTTTTTGAGTGATCTGTTGCTTTTAATTGTATGATTGACCTGGCCAATGAAATTCCTCGTATGTTGCAAAACATACTTGGCGAATAAAGTGTGATTCTGATTCTGATTCTGTTCTCCAGAAATGCTGCCTGACCCACTGAGTTACTCCGACAATTTGTGGCTTTTTTAATACAAATTCTAATATTGCAGAATACCATTTTGGGAAATACATTCAGAGGACCAATGTTAACTCCCCTTCCCAATCCCATACTGACCTTCTGAAGAAGGATTTCGGCCCGAAACGTTGCCTATTTCCTTCGCTCCATAGATGCTGCTGCACCCGCTGAGTTTCTCCAGCATTTTTGTGTACCTCCCATACTGACCTTTCTGGCCTGGGCTTCCTTCATTGTCAGAGTGAAGCCACAGGCAAACTAGAGAATCTACGCCTCAGGGGTGGTTTACAGGACAGTGTAATCTAATCTCACTATTACTTATTCTCAATAGCTCTTAATATTGCACTCTATCAAGCAAATAACTTTCAACATTACTTAAGGACTCAGTGCCAATCAATAACGGTTATGCAGAGAAGTTCACAGCTTAACCATAAGTAGGGATAAAATAATCAATTCTTAAGCCATTGATTGCTGACTGCATAAGTGAAGTTAAAAGCAGTGCTGCTGTCTTTACAGATACCAATCAAACAGTACAACACAGGAACACCCCACAATGTCTATGCTGAACATGAAAGAGTTAACAAACTGCCAGATTTGTTTATGAATCATAAACAGTCTGAAGATCAGTCTGAAGAAGGGTCTCGACACAAAACGTCACCCATTACTTCTCTTCAGAGATGCTGAATTACTCCAGCATTTTGTGTCTGCCCAGATTTGTTGGCAGATAAGGCCATAACTGGGTTATTGCCTAGCTGAGGGGCATCAACCGAGCCTTCCGTCCAGCCAAGTGCTGGCTGCAGGATAACTGGGCAGCTCTGAATCCTCAACGGAGTTTCCCACGAATTAGAAGGCTGCTTTATAGTTGTGTGCAAGCCATGTTGTTTTATATTATTATTTTTTTAATTATCTTTCGGTGTTGAATGATTGCTGAATTCAAAGGCAGTCGATGATTCAACAATAATGACAGCTTTACCAGTGGGCCTGGATGCAGGGCCATGCTGGCCGTCCAATATTGTATCGTTAAACCTGGGATAAGCCCACAACCACCTAAGACATTGCCAATACGTTGGCAGGCTGAACTAAAGACTACAGCGTATCTCACTGTACAAACAACTGTACAAGTCGTTGGTGAAACCATATTAACAGCACAAGTCATTGGTGAGACCTTGAGACCACACTAACAGTACAGGACATCAATGACACCACGATCACTGTAAAAGTCGTTGGTGAGACCACACTATCAAGACATTGCTTAGACCACACTAACTACCAAGACATTGAGAAGACCATGCTAACAGGACAAGACATTGATGAGACCACACCAACTGCATTAGGCATTGGTGAGACCACAGTAACTGTACTAATTATTGGTGAGACCACACTAATAGCACAAAACATTGGTGAGACCACACTTGGAGACAGCACACTTGTGCAGTTCTAGTCGCCCTGCTATAGGAAAGATGTCATTAAGCTGGAAAAGGTTTAGAAATGGTTCACCTGGATGCCTGGTTGGGGGTCTTGAGTTATAAGCAGAGCTGGATAGACTGGGACAGTTTTTCCTGGAGCGGAGGAGTATGACAGGTGCACTTAGAGATATATAAAATCTTGATGGGGTAGATAAGGCAGATGTCACAGTCTTTTTTCTAGGGTAGGGGAGTCTAATACTGGAGGGAACAGATTTAAGATGCGAGGGGAAACATTGCAAGCATCTTCCCCATGTTAAACCGCATGTTCCTCTTCAAACACTTTGAAAGCAGCCTTCCAATCTTGGGCCAAATGTATAAGTCCTTGCTGGAATCTCACCAGCAGTGTATCCTGGCTAAAGTAACCAAAGCGTTCTTGTCCAGATCATCTATAATCACTGGTGTTATTTTGATAAAGAATATATTCCAGATTAACTTTCTTACAACTTATTTTTTTGTTTAGAGATACAACATGGAAACAGGCCTTTCGACCCACAGAGTCCATGCTAACCATCGATCACCTGTTCACACTAGTTCCATGTTATCCCACTTTCTCTCCCTAGAAACTAGGGGCAATTTACAGAGGGCCAATTAACCTACAAACCCGCACATCTTTGGGACGTGGGAGGAAACTGGAAACCCAAGGAGAGCGTGCAAACTCCACACAGACAGCACCCGAGGTCAGAGTCAAACCCGAGTCTCTGGTGCTGTAAGGCAGCAATTCTACTGCTGCACCACTGAGCCACCCTCATATGATCCATCTCAGCCTC
>CM075981.1:23533411-23588391 GCA_038087875.1 Malacoraja senta | reverse complement strand
TTACATTTAAGAGCATTGAACTTGACTTGTATGTTTCACACATGGCAGCTGGGTGGGTCAGTGCTTCTAAAGTCCTTTCAGTCTGTGAGGGTGGGGTGAAGGGGCCAAGGCTAACAGGTTCCCAGAGATGTCAACTTAGCACGAATAAGGCTAATTGCACTTGCCGTCAATAATGGCCCAGTAATCCGCAGAGGTTGTCAGTCAAGGATTAGGGTCTTGTGAGATGCGGTTTGCAGTTTAATGGGGAATCCCCCGAATGTGATTGGCTTCATACCACATCCCAAAAAGATGATGATAGTTCAATTTGTTACTAAAGGAAAAATGAATGGAGTTGATTGGCCTGAGAGAGAATAAACTGCAAGTCTACTGGGAAATAAGGGGGAATGTTACTGCTATAATTGTTTTGTTGGGCTGGAGAAATACAGTGCCCTCCATAATGTTTGGGACAAAGACTCGTCATTTATTTATTGCCTCTGTACTCCACAATTTGAGATTCGTAATAGAAAAATATCACAATTGGTTAAACTGCACTGTCAAATTTTAATAAATGCCATTTTTATACATTTTGGTTTCACCACGCAGAAATTACAGCTGCGTTCATACATAGTCCCCTCATTTCAGGGCACCATAATGTTTGGGACACAGCAATGTAATGTAAATGAAAGCAGTCATGTTTAGTAATTTGTTGCTTATCCTTTGCATGCAATGACTGCTTGAAGTCTGAGATTCATGGACATCACCAGTTGCTGGATGTCTTATCTGGTGATGCTCTGCCAGGCCTGTATTGCAGCCACCTTTAGCTTATGCTTGTTTTGGGGGCTAGTCCCCTTCAGTTTTCTCTTCAGCATATAAATGGCATGCTCAATTGGGTTCAGATCGGGCGATTGACTTGGACACTCAAGAATTGACCATTTTTTGAAAAATTCCTTTGTTGCTTTAGCAGTGTGTTTGCCGTAGAATGAACTGCCAGCCAATGTTTTGAGGCATTTGTTTGAACTTGAGCAGATATGTGTCTACACACTTCAAAATTCATTATGCTACTACCATCAGCAGTTGTATCATCAATGAAGGTAAGTGAGCCAGTACCTTCAGCAGCCATACATGCCCAGGTCATAACACCCGTACCAGTGTTTCACAGATGAGGTGGTATGCTTTGGATCTTGGGCAGTTCCTTCTCTTCACCATACTTTGCTCTTGCCATCACTCTGATATAAATTAATCTTCGTCTCATCTATCCACAAGACCATTTTCCTAAACAGGTTGCTCTTTTGTACTTCGTGGCAAACTGGAACCTGGCCAACCAGTGGTTTGCATCTTGCAGTGTAGCCTCTGTATTTCTTGGCCTGCCAGTCCCTTTGCGATTAGTAAGCTCACCAGTGCTCTCTTTCTTCTTAATGGTGTTCTAAACAGTTGATTTTGGTAAGCCTAAGGTTTGGCTGATGTCTCTAACAGTTTTATTCTAGTTTCTCAGTCTCATAATGGCTTATTTAACTTTCATTGGCACAACTTTGGTCCTCATGTTGATAAACAGCAATAAAAGTTTCCATAGGTGATGGAAAGACGGGAGGAAAGACTAGTTGCTGAGAGCTCCCTTATACCTGCATTAAGGAGGCAATTAAACATGCCTGAGCAATTACAAATACTTGTGAAGCCATGTGTCCCAAACATTATGGTGCCCTGAAATGGGGGGACTATGTATAAACACAGCTGTAATTTCTATATTAAGCCAAAATGTATAAAAATGGCCTTTAATAAAAATTGACAATGTGCACTTTAACCACATGTGAGATTTTCTATTACAAATCTCAAATTGTGGTTGAGGCAAATAAATAAATGATGGGTCTTTGTCCCAAACATTATGGAGGGCACTGTAGGCAGAGAGAAGCAGACAGAGCATAAGGAGTAGGCAAATAGTTTCTGTGATGAATTCAACTGCCCGATCATTGCAGAGCATTATTTAAACACTACACATAGAACCAATAGCCCTTGTTGACAAACGTGGTCAAGTTTAGCAATATCTCATAGATAATACACACACAAATAATTAGAAATTATACAGTACCTATTATCTTATTCACCATTTCATACATAGCTTGTCGTTGTTCTTCCATTTTCCTAGAATAGTATTTCAATAGTAGCAATGCAATCCATAAAAGACTCAAAACTATATAAAATGCAGAAAAAAATTGAAGGTTTATTTTTTGTTTAATGCGTGGTGGCAATACAATTAGTTAAACTTCATATAAAGTACAAGCATTAATTTAGAAGCTACAATTCCAGCTTTTCATTAGATAAGAAACAGGAACTACAATAGGCCATGTGAACCCTCTGGGCTGCTCCACTACTCAATAAAATCAAGTTGTGCTGATTTCAGACACAGCTTCATTTTCTTGCTTATTCTCCACCTAACACTTGACCATATGCATCTCCACATACAGTTTTATGTAGTTGTAGCAAGATTTCCTTTCTTCAACACCACTCTTTTACAAAACAAAATGCGGTGCTTGCATTTTGATTTTACAGTTTTATCGAGGGCACCCAGGACCATCTATCTTAAATTAAAAATATACTGCAAATTCCACAATTTTGAATTGATATGCATGACTATTTTGACAAAATATTCATATGATAAACACAAGATGACAAGTTAAACTCAACTATAGATTCAACCAATTATATCAGAATATCTGTTTTTATTCTCAGGATAAAGAGAGCAGTATGTAGTATTGAACATAAATGAATCTTCTGAAAATACCAATACAGTAACTTTTAATTTAGGAATAACTGATCCAGGAATTATTAAAACTCCACTGAAACCTTCAATTACTGCAGGACTGTTTATTTTAAAATCCAAAAATGACATCTAAATAATAATTCTTAAGACTTACCCAAAATAAAAGTCAGCATTCTGCTAAGAATGGTAAAAAATGCACGCTGCAGGCGACAATACCAATTCATCTGTGGACGAGTAGATTCAAGACAAGCCACCTGACCTATTGAAGTTATTTCTTCCTCAGAGTCTTCACCAACTAATCTGTATACAAATTAAAAATATATAAACCAAAGAAATACTGAGTTTCTTCAAGGGCACAGCTGTAAATGTTAATATTTGCTTTAAAAATGACTTGAGGATAAGTGATTTTAAAGTTACTAGTAAAATGTTTTAATAATATTTTTCATTCTTTTTCCACAAAAGAAACTTTAGTAGCAAGACCATAAATTATGAAGTTCAACTCCATTGTTTGATATTCGTAATTACAAAGTTAGAAAGGCTTAACAAAATAAGGAAATGAGACAGGTGCAACCAGTGATCCATTATGTTTATGTGGGAAGACTGCAGTTTGAGAGGCAAGCTATTAGAGTTCCTTTGCATGCCTGTTTTACATGACCGGCCTCCATTCTTCTAAATGTGCACCCCTTGTTAGCAATTCTTGCAATAATGAAGTATCTCGACAGCCATCCTGTCATGCCCCCTCCCCCGCAGGAATCTTGTACATGTATTCAAACAAGAACATCGCTCATTCTTCTATACTCCAAAGAATATAGATCCAATTCTTTCCACAACTTGTGGTGGTACAACCCTCTTTCCAGGGGTTAGCCTTGTAAGCTCCGTTTGGACTGCTGTCAAAGACAGCGAATCCCCTCTTAAATATGGGGACCAAAATTCTACTCTAGATGTGGCCTTATTAGAACCCTCAAAACAATAGCTTCGCTGTTTTTAAATTCCAAAGCTCTGGCAATAAAGGCCAATGTGTCATTCCCCTTCCTAACCATTCACTGAAACTGTCTGCTAACTTTTTAGAATGTGTACAAGAATATCAACACCCCTTGTAGAAACAAAGTAGTCCAGATACTGGTTAATACACTAAAGGACACATAGTACTGGATTAACTCGGCAGATAAAGCAGGATCTCTGGAGAACATGGATAGGTGATGTTTTAGGTCAAGTCACCTGAAGCATCACCAAACCTTGTTCTTCAAGGTGCTGCCTATTCTGCCAAGTTACTCCAGCACTTTGTGTCCTTTTTTTAAACCTATATCCCTTTCTACTTTGCTCATCCATAGTCTTTCTCCATTTAGATAATAATTCATCAATTCAGGGTAAAATTGATTTCAAATGTAAACTGTGTCTTTTCCCATTCATTACTTTGGATGTACTACATAACCTAAATATTGAAAAAGTTGGTGAAAATCATTATGTAAACAAATGGCATAGGTACATAGTATTTGTTATGGATTTCAAAACTCTCAGTAATTTAAATAATGCTGGTTAGCTGCTGTAACTTGGGAGATAATTTTTTTTTAGCTCACCTAATTCCAAGGTCCCGTGAACTCAGCATAATCCACTGAAGCGCCTCTTTAAATTTATTTAAATTAGGAACTTTTAAAAGCTGGGAAAACAATACAATATGTAAATAACAAATAACGAACAGCAGTTTTTTTTTTAACTTAAGCTCTTATGAATGTTTCTGCAAAAATCTTTTTTTTATATAAGATATATCCATCACTTTCAGGGTATTTCAGGCAGCATTTACAAATCAAAATCTTCAGCTCTTGCAGACATTTTGGACTAATAGTATTAATTCAATTGCATGACCTGATTGTGGGGTTTATCTGCTTATTTATCAACAAAGCTTTAAATCTACTAACACACCTTCATCTCTCCTGCAGACAGGGACCATATCTCGCAATTTAGCTACAAGACTGGTGCGGGAGGCAAAGGTTTTCTTGTAAATCTTTTCGGCAATTATGTTAAAGTGTACCTATGATGATTTTGATTAATACCTGACAATGATCTCTTATGACAATTTTATTATATTTCTATTAAATAACTATTAAGCACAAGTATAACTGATTGGCATAATATTATTATATGACCAAATAAACTTGCAAAAACTCATTATCAATTCAAAACGGAAGATTTGTTGGAAAATAATGCACGAGATTCATTAACTCCAAGATGGACTGTTCAAACGAAAATTCATTACTGTGATGCATTTCTGTTGACTATTAAGTAATTTCATATAATTCTATGAATATTTAAACGGTAACATTGCACAACTATATTTCATCCATAACTTTATTGATTTTTTATGGTTTGTTCTACACCATGATCCTTCCAACTCTAAAGGCTGCAAATAAACTTCAAGCTCTTTTCCTTATTTGAAAAAAAGTTTTAACTTAAAACTAGGCCAAGGCCAACATGCGGGGCGGAGCCGAGGAGTCAATGTTGAGTTGACCTCAAGCAGTGCAAAAGTGACGGTCGGGGAGCTGCTGTTTTTGAAATGAGGCTATCCCCCTGACGTCACTGGAAGGTGGTGGAATATTCTGTTTCACTCTACCGTTGGGAGGGGGGGGGGGAGCGTTGTGACGTCAATGGAAACTGGTTTTTAGGCTGTCCATTGTGATTGGACGTCTGTGAGTGGCATTGTGACATCATCATTTGAAGCTGCTGGAAAAAGGCTCTCAGAGAGAAGCAGTTTTTTGCCTTTTTGTTTTAAATTTCAACAATTAATAACTCCGGAAATATAGGTGGGAATGCGACAGGAAGATGTTTATTGCCACCAAGGGGAAAATGTGAGTAGGATGTGTGAAAATGGGAAGGCTGTGGCCTAGCGTTTGGAAGAAGATAGGAAAACCAGATTGACACAGAGACACATTGTGGGCACAAACCGAAGACTTTTAGTTATATAGAGATTAATTACTTACTGTTAAGTGTGTCTTTACATTAATCATAGGTACACATTTACTTGTCAGTGGTGAGTTAGAGTCACATTCGAATTTACCTGCAAGGATATAAAAACAATTGTCCCTAAATACAATTATACATTCTAAAACTGAAATGAACATTGAACCGAGAGATCCTTAGCTTCAACAGAAGGCCAAATGGCATTGAATTATTCACTATAGACATTAGAGATACAGTGTGGAAACAGGCCCTTTGGCCCACCTGAGCCCGTACCGACCAGCAACCACCCCGTACACTAACACTACCCTACTACATAATACTAGCGACAATTTAATTATATATTTTTTACACAATCCAATTAACCGACAAACCTGAATGTTTATGGAGTGTGGGAGGAATGGGGCACCCAGAGAAAACCCATGAGGTCGCAGAGAGAACATACAAATTCCGTACGGACAGCACCCATAGTCAGGATCGAACCTGGATCTCTGGCACTGTAAAACAGCCACTCTACTGCTGCGCTACTGTGCCGCATTGATTTTTGAGCACCACTCGTTAGGAAGTCTGTCCAGGGAAAGGTAGACAAAAGTGCTGGAGAAACTCAGCGGGTGCAGCAGCATCTATGGAGCGAAGGAAATAGGCAATGTGTCGGGCCGAAACCCTTCTCCAGGGAAAGGAATGGGTGCACATGTTATTAAACAGCAACACACCCAGGGTGAAAGATTTCAATTGTTTTGGAGACTGAAGCTGGATTGCCCATCTTAGATGGGATATTTATTAGTAATTCTATTGAGAATATCTGAATCTGTAGCACATTCTGATGTGAACATCAACTATTTTAAAATCAGTTGAAGACAAAAATATTTTTCAGGTTAGTAATGTACAATATAACTACCCCATCATCAATTTTCTTAATAATGAACACAAATATTCCAAGAAAAAGGAAAAACATAAACTTTATGGCCAAGAATTTAATTTTTTAAGCCTGGAAACTGCCGGGCAGTACTGGAAGCTTCGGAAACTTACCTGCTACTTCTGCCAAATACTCATATATTTCAGTCAATAACCTCATTAACATTTTGTGCTCTTCAGCTCTGCAGAACTGGAAAAATAAACTCAATAAATAAAAAATAAAAAAACAAATAAATTACTTGCATGAAATTTTACATGGATCTAAAGATGAAAGAGTACTGCATAATGTTTGGATTTAAACAAGTCAGGTAATGCGTCCTTTATTCAGTAAGTAATAAAGTGCTCACTAATTTTGTTATTCTTCACTTTACATACTTGTGCTCATCTAGTATAGAACAGCGACCTCCAGTGGGCCATTCATGCACAGCCACCATTGGTTTGGCGATTCTAAACTTTTGAACAATGAACAAAGTGCAAATATATACATATCAATGTTAAACAATGCAGTATCATAGGTTCAAAAGACACAAGTAACACATGATCAATCTTAGAATTATATTGATGATATGAATGGACATGAAATATTGTAAATTTCCAACCTTAGTGAAATCAGAATTTTAACCTAATGTAGTAAAATTAACATTTGCTTCATTAAATAAATTCTGAGAAAATTACTCAAGATAGCAAAATTCTGCAATACTTCTTTGCTTCAACGAATGGTCTCCTTATTCAAAAAGATAAAATACACCTGTCATCGTCTTATTTCTTCCCTGACCTGGTCTAGTGTTCATAATAACAACCTGCTTGTTGTGCATTTAATGGAATACAGATGCAGAATGTCCTATTTACTGAAAAGCATAGGCTATTGAGAATTGGTTTATATTGTCTAGTCCAGTTACAAATGCCACAATGAGAAGTGATTTTGCCATTGCAAAATGCCATAAGCATTTCCAGTTAAACAGCTTTGATGTAATTCGTGATAAAACAATCAATAAATTAAACCATTAAAATCTAATATTCCGACGTACATATTTGGTACCAAGCTTAAGCACGATGTCACAATTATTTTGTGTCTTTAACCAATTGAAAAATTATCCTTCACCTTTATTATCTGAACACATGCCATAACTTTTAAAAGCAGTGTTAATGTTAATATTTATATCCTCACTAATGTGCAATATTTCCAATTGGGAATGAAATTTGAACAAAAAAGTGGCACCACATTATTTGATCGCTGATGATGTTATTTGGAGATTCTGTTAACATGGCACCAAAAGTCAATATTGGTGTTTATCTAACATTTTCACTTCATATTATCCAATCAGCAAATACTAGGCAGCCATTTTGCCAAACATTTGTGCTTGGCTCCGCTGAGACCTGCAGGATCTCCCAATTGCTAACCATTTTAACATCCATTCCCTTTCTACCCAATTTGTCCCGGGCCTCCACCATTTGCTGCGTGAAGCCACATATAAACTGAAGGAACAGCTTCTCATATTCCGCTTGGGTACCATACAACCCACTGGTGTGAACACTGAATTCTCAGGTTTTTGCAACAAACCCCCACCCCCACACATTTTCCCTTGTCTTCCTTATACCCCACTTGGACGCTCACTCATTTCCCCCTCCAATATATACCTTCCTCTGGCTTCACATTTCATACCTCTTCTTTTCTCATCTCACTACCTTTTGTCTTTTCATATCTGGCATTTGCACAACCATCTGCAGATTTTACCCAAAGGGACTGAAAAAATAAGCGATAATTTCCCACCATGTGCTGACCAACTGGAGAGTTCAAATACTTATTACAGTTTTTGAATATTTGTAAGGGTTTTTTGGCAATTTGAACTCATCTTCAAGGGGAGAAGACAGGGCTTCGTTGGGGTTTATTGATCCCACTTACATTAGTATGGCCACAAGTTTGGTACTGATGCAGGAAAGCAAAAGACATGCTGTCTGAGTTCTGCCAATGGTTTTCTGACCATGCTATGCTGCTAGATTCTACTTAGATCTCAATGGTGGAGCAACAGCTGGTTGAGATTCCCTGGTATTTACTGAGAAATCTTTTTTTTGGGATCCTACACCAGATTAAATCTGATACAGGATCTGCAAGGGCATTCATTAAGCGAGTCAAGTTTATTGTCATATGGTTACTTATCATATATCGTAGTATCACGATATTGGGAAGGGATTGAAAAAAATCAAATCTGGATTTGGTGTTCTGATTTATGTAGAAAACTACCATTAGAACTAGAAAACGACCATTACCCGAGATCAAATTATTTCTAACACTTTTGAGAAGGAAATGTTACTCACTGTGTCTGTCTTGCCACTGCAATCCACTGGCAACATCTGAACTAAAGATAAAAAAAGATTGTAAAATTCCAAATGAATGCATAAAAAGTCAAATACATGTACTAAATCAGACAGGATTCCTACACTAGGTTTTCGTCTGATATTTAGAAACATCAGCTAAAAGCAGGAAATGGAAGCCAATATCATTGCAATATCGTTCCCTTCATAAATAGGATGGCAGAGGCAAAAGACAAGTTTTCCTCATTCATTATTTATACTAGTTACATCGTCAAGAACAACAACAGATTTGTCAAGTATGATTCCGAGTTGATTTTTTTCTAGTTGAGGTGTATAGATATAATATACATACAAACAATGGGAGGAAGATTAACTGAGGACAAGATAAAAATGCGTAAAATTATGAGGGGTACAGATACGGTAGATTGTAGAAAACCACTCCTCATATCAGAGATGAATAACATCTGAGGACATATTTAGGTTAAGGAGGAAAAGATTTAGAGGGGATCTATGTGATGTAGAGTGGTGCGTAACTGGAATACACTGCCATAGAGAGTGGTGGAAGCAGAATCTCTGAGTATTTAAGAGTCCAGGTGAGCACTTGAATCAGCTGGGTGTAGATTGCTAGTGGCCAAGTATTGGAGGATGAGATTAATACACATTGGTTAGCGTGGACTTGGTGGGCTGACTGAGCATTTCCACCCTCTATGTGGGAATATAGCGAAGGATAATCAGTGATTCCTGGGATGGTGGATATGTGGCTTGAAGAAATATTAAACAAACGGTGCCTACATTCTGTAGTTTAGAGAAGTGATTTTATTGAAACATATAAAGGACTAGCTGCTGGGACTATATTTCTTTGGCTGGGGAGTGCAGAATCAGAGGAATGCAGTCGCAATGCAAGAGGTCAATGTAAAACTTCATCCAAAGGGCAGTTAAAATATTGTGCTCTATCCTGGTGGTGGCTCAATTGCTGCATGTTTTCAAGATAGAGATGAATGGGTTTTTGGATATTCAATTGGTCAAGGAACAGTACGTTCATAAGATATCAGAGCAAAATCAGGCCGTGGTAGAATAGATCATGGCTGATCTATTCTTCCTTCTCAATGCATCAAAAGTGGTCAAAGATCAATCATAGACTGACTGAATAGAGTAACAGGCATAAGGGACTGAATAACCCACTCCTGCTTCTGCCTTCAACCTGGAACTTCTGTAAACAATCAAGGTTTCAAAATGCCTGATTAACTTCACATGTGGTATGCATACTTACTATTTTCATCTATGTTCTCCTGAGATCCTTCAACTAATCCCAAGGCTTTGACATAGACTAATGCCAACAACACCAGGCACAGCACAATGGTGGATATGTACAGAAACCGCGAGAGGTAAAGTTCAAATTGAACCAGGTGGGTTTTATGCCTTTGTTTCTCATTCATAGCGGTTCTAGCAGAAATTCGGTGCATGTGGCTTTCATCCTCATTCTCTGACCAACTGTCTAACCGCCCTCTATAGCTGGTATCGGAATACAAGCCCTTCGAACTTGTATTTGAATAGGAGTTGCCAAGTTTGCCTCTGTATCGATCCGACGAAAGGCTGTCTGATTTCCTTGTGTATAGATCTGAACTCGTATCCTGCCGTTTTCCTGCACGAGAGGCCAAATTCAAGCAGCTGGTCCCCCCCGTATATATATTTGAAAACAAGCTGTCAGTTGTCCCTTTATATCGATCTGAATGTAGGCTGTCAGTACTCCCAAAATATCGATCTGCAAACGTACTGTCGGTTTCCCTATTGTGTTGATCTGAATACAGATTCTCTGTTTTTCCTGTATATTTATTTGCCAATAGATTATCAGTTGTGCCCTTACATCGACCTGATTGGAGGCTGGCAGTAATCCCAGCATATCGATCTGCAAACAGGCTGTCAGTTGTCCCCTTAAATCGATCTGAACTCGGTCTATCGGTTTTTGTCGAGTATCTATCCGAACGCAGACTGTCCCTTTTATATGAACTCAAACTGTCAAATATCCTGGCGTATGGATCCGAGTACTGGCTGCTAGTTGTCGCTGCACCTTGTGCTGAACCCAAGCTGTCAAATGTTCTTGCGTACGGGTCTGAATAGGAGCTCCTCGATTGGGAGCGGGAGTCGGTGTAGGATGTTGCCCGGTACGGCGGGTCTGTTGGCCCGGCACCCGCTGGTTCCCAGCGCCCGGCATTGGGTCTGTCATCGGCCGAGGCGTCTGTATCGTCCTCCTCTGGATTCTGGTCGTCCTGCAGGTGCTGCCAGGCCCGGGAAGCACTGGAGGAGACCCCGGATCCGGCGGAGGCCGCGCTAGGCCGCAGGCTCTCCCGCTGCGCCGAGATGGCGGCCGAGCCCCCAACGCTGCGGGAGCTCCGCGTGGTCCACCCGCTCCGTTCCTGCAGTCGCTTCTCCGACTGTAACTGGGCTAACTTCTTCACATAGAGCGCCCTGGTGCTGTCGGTGATCGGGCCCGCCGCGTAGCACAACGACTTCAGCTCCCGCCTCAGCTCCTTGTCGCTCGCCTCCATTTTGCCCAGACGCCGTTGACGTCAGCTCCGGATGTGAGCATGCACATTCAGCGGCGGCCCGCGTCACGTGATGGGGGAAGTTGACTGAGCAAAGGAGCCATAAACCAACTCACACCAATTGCTATTGGAGTGAGGAGATGTTTCATCTTGTGGCTAGTTGTGCCTTTCCCCCCTGCAATTTATCTGGTGAATCTGTTGAATTAATTGCCTGTCCTGCCGAGTTACTCCAGGATTTTGTGTCCTTTTTGGTAAAGCAGGATCTGCAGTTCCCTGCAAAGATCCTATAGGATCTTTGGTTCCCTGTGTCTAAGTGTGCAGGAAAAGGAACTGCAGATGCTGGTTTAAAGCAAAGATAGACATAAAATGCTGGAGTAACTCAGGGGGTCAGGCAGCATCTCTGGAGAAAAGGACGCTTCTTCAGATCTTGTCGTGTATCCGAATGCAGACTGTCACTTTTAAATGAACTCAGACTGTCAAATACCCTGCCTACTTTGTGTCTATGTGTTTGTTTTGGCTGCTCCTAGAAATTTGTTATTGGCTGGGTCAGGAGTAGCATTGACAGAGATCGAAAAGGCCCACAGAGAGAGGATGGGGAGAGGATAAAAACATTTTATAGGGATGCATTGTAGCTTGTTTTGGGAACAGCTCCAACCAAGACCGTAAGAAATTGCAGAGAATTGTGGATGCAGCCCAGGCCATCACACAAATCAACCTCCCTTCCATTAACTCCATCTACATTTCACACTGCCTCGGCAAGGCCACCAGCATAATCAATGACGAGCCTCACCCTGGTCACTCCCTCTTCTCCCCTTTCCCATCAGGCAAGAGATATAGAAATGTGAAATTGCACATTTGATTCAGGGACAGTTTCTTCCCAGCTGTTATCAGGCAACTGAACCATCCTATCACCAATCAGACAGTGGTCCTGAGCTGCTATCTACCTCATTGGAGACCCTCATTCTATCTTTAATCAGACTGCACTGGACTTTACCTTGCATGAAATGTTATACATGTTATTCCCTTCATCATGTACGTGTACACTGTGGATGGCTCGATTGTAATCATGCATTGTCTTTCTGTTGTCTGGCTAGCACGCAAAAAAAGCTTTTCACTACCTCGGTACATGTGACAATAAACAAAACTAAACAAAATGTTTCCACTAGTGGGAGAGTCCAGGACAGAGAGCACAGCCTCAGAATAACAGAACGTACCTTTAGAATGGAGATGAGGAGGCATTTCTTTAGCCATAAGGTGGTTGGTTTTTGGCCACAGAAGGCTTTGGAGGCCAAGGTATTGGGTATTTTTAAAGCAGCGATTAATTAGTAAGGGTGTCAAAGATTAAGGGGAGCAGACAGGAGAATTGGCTCGAGAGGGAAGAATAGATCAACCATGATCGAATGGCAGAGCAGACTCGATGGGCTGAATGACCTAATTCTGCTCCTATGTCTTATGGTCTTATCTCAAGCATGTCATTGCCCTAAAAGATTTAGAGTCACTCAGAAACAATGAACTGCTGGTGCTGGTTTATAAAAAAATAGACACAAAGTGCTGGAGCAACTCAGCAAGTCAGGCAGTATCCCTAGAGAACATTGATAGGTGATGTTTTGGATCAGGTCCCTTCTTCATACTGATTGTAGAGGGGAAGGGAGAAAGCTAGAAGAGATGAGTGGCAGGACAAAGCATGGCAGGTAATAAGTGAACACAAGTGAGGGGAGGGGGGTTAATAGGCAGATGGTTGGACAAAGGCCAAAGATGAAAAGACTAAAGGTTGTGGCCCTTGTTCAGACTAAATACCTCCACATATATGCCTGACCCTCTGAGTTCCTCGGGACTTAGTGTTTCCCTCAGGAGAATCAGTCTGAAGAAAGGTCCCGACCCGAAAAATCATCTGCCCTTTCTCTCCACTGATGCTGCCTGACCCGTTGAGTTCCTCAAGCACTTTGTGTTTTGAATAAGTGGGTTCTTTGGTACTTCTCCCAAGGAGAAGGTGCGACATGAAAGGATTGAAGGGTTGTGAATTGTGAAGCTTGAGGAAGGAATGTAGGTGGATGAGGCGGTGGAAGTTCAACTAATATACTTAAAATGCTCAGGAATTTTCTTAATCCTGCCCTCCAATGCTATTTTTTGCCCCCTCTGTGCAGCTAAACTCTGACTCAACGTCAGTAGAAATTGTGTCACAAAATGTTCTCTGACTTTACGACCACATTGTAATCAATTGAGTGCCTCGGGCCTCTCTTCAGGAAGGAAGGGGAGAAGAGTGGTGAAGAAGTTTTAAAGAAAAATTGGGTGGCACAGCGGTAGAGTTGCTGCCTTACAGCGCCAATCACCCGAGTTCGATCCTGACTATGGGTGCTGACTGTATGGAGTTTGTACGTTCCCCCTGTGACCACATGGGCTTTCTCTGGGTATTCCACTTTCCTCCCACATTTCAAAGACATTCAGGCTTGTAGGTTCATTGGTTTCTGTAAATCGTCCCTCATGTGCAGGATAGAACTAGTGTACGGGTGATCGCTGGTCGGCTCAGACTCAGTGGGCCGCAGGGCATGCTTCCATGCTGTATCTCTAAACGAAAGTAAACTAAATTAAATCCAAATGAAATGCACATTCAGTGTTTCTCGTGAATAGTTATAATTAAAACTGAAAGTAATGGCACAGTACAAAGATGTCATAGTTCTATTATAACTTTATTGATTACCAATCATCAGCATACATAACAGCATCTCACAATTTATTTATGCACAGATACAACACATGAGTTATAGAAAGACACAAAATGCTGGAGTAACTCAGCGGGTCAGGCAGCATCCCTGGAGATCATGAACATGAGAGCATGTCACAGAACAGCATTTATTCAGTCTGATTTTCTGCTGTCATTGATCTGTTAAAAAAAAAAAGAGAAATTGCATTCATTCTTTGGACATCATTCAACATAATATCCTTATATAATATAAAATATGAACAGAAATTAACAGAACAATTATCACCTTATTTTATTTCTAATAGCATAGGTAATCTCCCAGAAAGGATATACGTGTACCGAAGTTGTATGGTGAATGACAGGATCTGAGCTAATTTAGGACATAGGACATAGGACATTTATTGTCACATACACCAATTGGTGCAGTGAAATTTGAGTTGCCATGCAGCACACAAATAAGATAAACACAACAGTTTCCCACTGTGAGGGAAGACACTAAAGTTCAGCCCTCTTCCTCTGTTCACCCGTGGTCGGGGCCTATTGAGGCCTCCGCAGTCGCCCGATGTTTCAGGCTCTCGGAACGGAAGAACACTCTCAGAGGCCCGGAGCCTGCGAATTGGCTGCTTCCTACCGGAGACCGCGGTATTAATTTACAATCATTGCTGCAATATCTATGTTATCATTTACCAATCTTCTAAAACTGTATTATGATTTCTCAGTAGAGACAGGGAACTGCAGATGCACAAAAGAACACAAAGTGCAGGCGTAATTCAGCAGGTCAGACAGCAGATCTGGAGGAAATAGATAGGTGACATTGCAGGTCGGGACCCTTTCTTTTTTTGTTCTTTCATTCGCCTATTGATTTCCATGAGATAATGTAATTAACACAAAGGAAAATTGTAACTTATCTCCGTAACCAGCAGATGTCTAATCTCAGTTGGACTAGACAAACAGTAGGGGGCAGTAGGGAGGCTGGGATGTGTATAAATCAGAATCACCACCAATCCCATTCCCTATCTTCCTTGCCACCTTAACACCCTTATTTTTGGTTCATGCAAAGCAAATTGACAGATGCCAGATTTTATAGTAACTATGCTAAAATGTGAATCTGGATGAAATTAGCAAACATTGTGTAAACTATATTACAACACATTTATGCTTGCCCAAATTATATATTTAATTGTGAAATATATAAATACAAAGACGGCACCTAAAACGTGGTGACTCTTGTGTATGGACTCAGTGTGTCTACTATCTTACACTCTTATACTTAGTCTGATTGTGCCTAGTGTATTGTGGGATTGTCACTGAATTGTATGGAAAAAATAATTTCAATGCACTTAGATCCACATGACAATAAAGGTTAAATGCATCATGAATGAGTATGAACGTTAGAAGGTTTCAAATTTCAGTTTTCTGTGAATCCAGGGAGATACATTTCCAGAAATTGAATAGAACCTCCCTTACCATCAATGCCTTCAGATAAGCTGTCACTTAAGAATTCTCCAAGAAGTTCTCCGTACTTGTGAAAATTTTGGGGATTCATTTTGATACCAACTTCAATAGGAACACAAACCTGTACAAAAATCACAAAGAAGGAAGCTATAAAATTTGGCAACAATGTTCCCTTGATCTCTCATTAGAAAATCTCAGATTCCTTCAGACTTGGGAGCAACCTTCAGAAATCTGACATTCTTGTTATCAAGGAAAGTTTCCAATTGAATGCCCAGGAGAAAAACCAGAACACGTTTCAATCATTTAACTACTTGATTTTTTCCTTGGTCTTTGGTGAAACCTGCTTCTATTTTTGCCAACTGTCAGACTACATCTTGAATAGATGATATTTAATAGACATTTTACAGAACAAATCACAAATAGTAAACCATTAGATTGTTAATAATGAATATCAATAAAGAATATTAACATTAATAATAAAACATATGAATATTCATAGAGACATACAGCCCTTCAGCCAAAGTGCTGGCATAACTCAGCAGGTCAGACAGCAGCCCTGGAGAAAATGGATAGGTGACATTGCAGGTCCTTCGGCCAGACTCGTCCATGCAGACCGTTTACACATCTACCCTAGTCCCATTTGCCTCCGCTTGATCCCTCCTAGCCTTTCATGTCCATGTACCTGTTCAAATGTCTCTTAAATTATGTTATTGTACCTGTCTCAACTACTTTCTCTGGCAGCTCGTTCCATTTACCAACCACCATCTGTGTGAAAAAGATGGATTCAATCATGGGTCTGGGATGGTGGGGAAAAGGATGTGCATAGAACCAGTGGGAATGAACAGCAAGAAACAAAGTGCTGGAGGAATCAGTGGAAGGCAGCATCTGTGGAGTGAAATGTCTGCAGTGTAAAATGTTGAATCTTGAGAACATTTTGCTGAAGATTCCAGCATCTGCAAACTGTTGTGTCTCCAACTAGTCAGAATTTTAAGGGCAAATACAAACTGATGTTGTAGATAGACTATCCATTGTGGTAATGGTTTTTGGCTAATGTAGTTTGTGTTATTGTCCAGGTTGGGACAAGCCCTTTAAGAAACACAGACGCAAATTTTAACCTTTTGGTTTTACTTTTTGATCCAGGATTATTAAATACCTTGGCAATTAATTGGTATGCAAAGAGTTACAATTTGACTAAACAAACTGTACAATTATACCTTAATTAATTTCTTCATATTCTCAGGAGGCAACACTGCTTGTAAGGCACTTCCTTCAGATCTCTGTTGGAGGTTCAGAGGCACTTTCTGAAGCAACCTGATTCTATCATTTTCCTTAGAAACAAGAAAATATCATCAAGCGGCATTTGGAACATACTGTAGAACAAACAGTACGGCGCACAACTAGGCATCATATCCATTCCCATCATGATGCCAAGTTAAACTAATCTCTTCAGACTGTCAAGATCCATATCCCCCCATCTCCATTCCCTGTGTCTCTGTATGCATATAGTTTTAATATATTATTTTTTAGTTTTAGAGATACAGCGTGGAAACAAGCCCTTCAGCCCATCGAGTCCACGCAGACCAGCAATCACCCATACACTAGTTCTATCCTACACCCTAGGGCCAATTTACAGAAGCCAACTAACCTACCAACCTGCACATCTTTGGAATGTGAGAGGAAACCGGAGAACAGAAAGAAGACCCACGAGGTCACAGGGTGAATGTACAAACTCTGTACAGACAGCACCGATGGTCAGGATCGAACCTGGATCTCTGGCGTTGCAAGGCAACAACTCTACCCCTGCACAACTGTGCTGCTTACATATCCAGCTACCTGTTATTTAGTATAGATATAAATAAATCCTGCAAAGGTAGACATGTATTCCTCTGGGCAAGATCGCACTATATCTAGATTGCTATACCATAAATTACAATATGATCCTTGTTGCTACTGTAGCTGTGTATTACAATTTCAAAGATCAAACTGGACGAGCAGCCAAAGCCTACGACAAAGAGGTAACGGTAAAGTAAGGTGTGTCTCGTACAAGCTTCTTTTGATAATCACTTGGACTCAGGAAACTCAGGAATCCCTCTGTCTCTTCTGCCAAGGTCGCAACGATGCAAAGAACCAACAGGCTTGTCATAATTCGCTTGGAAATCATCTTTGATCTGAAAGCAAATTGCACTGATTTTAAGGAATTAATAAAATCTGTAATCCTAATCAGCTAGTCATTATGGTAAACATATAATAACAATAGATAATATATTCAACTATGAATTCATCCAGACCCATCTATTATATACCAATCACATTGACTTTGTTCATTCCGTATATTAATCCATGAACAACACCAAACTGTAACTCAGCGTCGTGTTCACATCAATATTAAAGGCTTTGGACAGAATAATGAGGTGATGAAAAAAACTCAATAACTAAATCTAAATTTGCAGAAACATCTTATGAAATACAACAATCTATCAAAAATGCCTCAATCAATAAATTTTAATCCAAAAATGAACTTAAGATCATAGCAGTTTTGCAACCAAACATAATGCTTTTAATTTAAGTAAATTAATTGACACCTACTCACTTGAAAAATTGATCAGATTGGTTAAATAGTATGTTCCTAATCTTGTTCTTAGAAGTGTCCTTTTATATATGTTAAAAGCTATAATTTTGAAAGGATTTAATTCACCTTACTTTTCTTGCTTACTAACAGTCTAAGTACTAATCTGCTTTTCAAATGTTATAAAAAAAAACTTGGATGTGCAGGGAAAATAGATCAAAGAAGATCCGACCCAAAACGTCACCTGTCTATTCCTTCCCCAGATGCTGCCTGACCTGCTAAGTTCCTCCAGTACATTGATGGAAAAGAATTAGAAACACAGTTCAGCATAAGCATATACATTTACATACAAAGCTTCTCTCCTGACAGGATAAATGTCTATAACCTGTGAATAACATTGAACCTAGAACAATACAGTACAAGGACAGATTCTTCAGCCCACACTGTCCGTGCCAAACTTGATGCCAAGTTAAACTAATCTCCTCTGCCTGCATGTGGTCCATGTCCCTCCTTACTCTGCATATCCTGAAGCCTATCTAAAAGCCTCTCAAATAGCACTATCATGTCTGCCTCCACCACCTACCAACTCTGTTCTTGGCTTCTAGGCACCCACTGCTATCTGTGCAAAAAAAACTTGCACGACACATCTTTAAACTTTGCTCCTCTCACTTTACAGCTGTGCCATCTAGTCTTTGACATTTCCACCCAGGGATAAAGTTTCCGAATGTCTCCCTTATCTATGCCTCTCATAATTTTCCATGCCTCTACCAGGTCTCTCCTCAGCCTCTGATGCTCCAGAGAAAACAATCTAAGTTTGTTTATGTCTGAAGAAGGGTCTCGACCCGAAACATTCATGTTCTCCTGGGATACTACCTGACCCGCTGAGTTACTCCAGTACTTTGTGTCTTTCCAAGATTGTCTAACCTCCCCTTATAGCTAAAACACTCTAATAGCTAAAACACTCTAATCCAGGCAGCATCCTGGTAAATGTCCTCTGTACCTTCTCCCAATCCTTACAAGCCTATAGTACTGATAGCCAAATGCGATACTTACTACTGTGATTTTTTTAAATCTTCTCTGAGTTTTCTGTCGTTCCGATTTTCTTTTTAAAATAATCAGCTTGCTTGCTGGGCCTTTTATACCTTTGAGAGGTATCTATTGCTCAAGTCTTCCTTTTACTGCAGCAATATAATGTAACAAAAAATTATTTCCATTTAAATATTTAATTTTCATGGAGGCAGAGATGTTTCCTCTTCTCCCTAATTACTCAAGAGTGTATAGCTTTGCAAAATAATGCGTGTATAATTTTGTTTACACACTCATTTCATGGTGAGCTAACTGTTAATGCATATTGATTGATAGATTCTAAAAATGCTTAGATTATGCAATATAATTTTATGGGCCTTCTATTTGTTGCAAATATCTGTGTTAAAGTTCACTTTTTGCGTTGGGGTTAATTTTTACTTTCCAATATTTTATTCATGTCAGATCATTTTGAATGGTCAAAGGACAGATTCACAGCAATTTCTCGAATTATAAAAAAATGAACAAAAGTATAATCAAGTAAAATGATAAATTAAATAAAAGGCAGTTACAGTTTTACAGTTAAGAAATTGCTGTGAGATTGTGATTTGGCCATTCAAAATGAGAATCATATCAAATTGATAATCAAGTAGCAAAATGACAAATGAATATATATCTATATTACTAAATGTCTGATCTTGACTGCTTTTGGCTCGCTGTGCTGTGATTTCCGAGAGAATGCCGCCACCTACGGCCGTCATTTTTGGCCACCTCGCTCAGAGCCCCCCTCCGCCTACCTGGACCAGAGGATTTTTCCCATCGATGAAAAATCAGAGAGATATTAATGTTTTTTTTAAATTGCCATTCTCTCTGCTGCCCCTGCTGGAGGGAGGGGGAGGGACTATAAAACCACGAAGTGGTGTGCCTCACTCAGTCTCTGCAAGATGGAGCAAGCCAGAGGGTCACGTCTCTCCGAGCTCTGAATAACACTGAACACATGTCTACTCAACTGTGAGTGCCCTTAATGTGGTTTGAAAATGAAAATATGGTTGGTTTGAAGTAAAAAGGCACTGCAAATGGTTGTTTTTGGGGGGTTTTGGGTTGAAGTAAAAAGGCAGTGCAAATGGTTGTTTGGGATTTTTTTGGGTTGAAGTAAAAAGGCAGTGCAAATGGTTGTTTGGGGGGGGGTGTTGGGTGGAAGTAAAAAGGCAGTGCAAATGGTTGTTTGTTTTTTTGGGGGGTTGAAGTAAAAAGGCAGTGCAAATGGTTGTTTGGGGGGGTGTTTGGGTTGAAGTAAAAAGGCAGTGCAAATGATTGTTTGGGGGAGGTTGGGTTGAAGTAAAAAGGCAGTGCAAATGGTTGTTTGGGGGGTTTGGGTTGAAGTAAAAAGGCAGTGCAAATGGTTGTTTGGGGTTTTTTCAGGTTGAAGTAAAAATGCAGTGCAAATGGTTGTTTGGGGGTGTTTTGGGGTTGAAGTAAAAAGGCAGTGCAAATGGGTGTTTGGTTTTTTTTGGGTTGAAGTAAAAAGGCAGTGCAAATGGTTGTTTGGGTGGTTTTTGGGTTGAAGTAAAAAGGCAGTGCAAATGGTTGTTTGGGTTTTTTTTGGGTTGAAGTAAAAAGGCAATGCAAATGGTTGGGGGGTTTTGGGTTGAAGTAAAAAGGCAGTGCAAATGGTTGTTTGGGGGGTTTGGGGGTTGAAGTAAAAATGCAGTGCAAATGGTTGTTTGGTTTTTTTGGGGGTTGAAGTAAAAAGGCAGTGCAAATGGTTGTTTGGGGGGAGGTTTGAGTTGAAGTCAAAAGGCAGTGAAAATGGTTGTTTGGGGGGAGGGTTGGGTTGAAGTAAAAAGGCAGTGCAAATGGTTGTTTGGGGGGTTTTGGGTTGAAGTAAAAAGGCAGTGCAAAGGGTTGATTGGGGGGTTTTGGGTTGAAGTAAAATGGCAGTGCAAAGGGTTGTTTGGCTAAACTTGACAACTTCCTGTTTGCACTATATTGATTTTAGATAAAAATGCTACCACTTACGGCTGTGAAATTTGGCCATCTTACTCAGCCCCCCTCCGCTCATCAGGTGCAGAGGATTCTTCCCATCAATGAAAAATAAAAGTGTTATTAGTGTTTAAAAAATGTTGAGAATCTCTCTCCTGTCAATCACGCCATGAAGGCCACACCTTTTCCGGTGGGAGGGGGAGGGATTATAAAAACCGGAAGTGTGGGTGTGGCTCAGTCTCTGCATGATGGGGGAGGGAGAGGTCACAACTCTGTCTGAGCTGTGAATCAACTGAACATACTGAATGTCTACTGAACTGTGAGTATGGTGTTTTGTGTGGTTTTATGGTAGTTTTATGATGGTTTCACCCTGCTTGAAATGGTATGAAACTGCATTTGAATGTGGTGGCCTTGCACCCTGCATGAAATGGTATGAAACTGCATTTGAATGTGGTGTCGTTGCACTCTGCATGAAATGGTATGAAACTGCCTTTGAATTTGGTGGCCTTGCACCCTCCTTGAAATGGTATTAAACTGCACTTGAATTTGGTGGCCTTGCACCCTGCTTGAAGTGGTATGAAACTGCACTTGAATTTGGTGGCCTTGCACCCTGCTTGATGTGGTAGGAAACTGCACTTGAATTTGGTGGCCTTGCACCCTGCTTGAAGTGGTATGAAACTGCACTTGAATTTGGTGGCTTTGCACCCTGCTTGAAGTGGTTGGAAACTGCACTTGAATTCGGTGGCCTTGCACCCTGCTTGAAGTGGTAGGAAACTGCACCTGAATTTGGTGGCCTTCCACCCTGCTTGAAGTGGTATGAAACTGCACTTGAATTTTGTGGCCTTGCACCCTGCTCGAAGAGGTATGAAACTGCACTTTAATTTGGTGGCCTTGCACCCTGCTCGATGAGGTATGAAACTGCACTTGAATTTGGTGTCCTTGCACCCTGCTTGAAATGGTAGGAAAATGGATTTGAATTTGGTGGCCTTGCACCCTGCTTGACATGGTAGGAAAATGGATTTGAATTTGGTGGCCTTGCACCCTGCTTGAAATGGTAGGAAAATGGATTTGAATTTGGTGGCCTTGCACTCTGCTTGAAATGGAATTTCAAGGAATAGCCGTGAGTCAACTGCCAGCCCACCAGCCGTGAGTGAGCTGCCAGCACATCAGGCTTGAGGGACTGAGCTGCCAGCACATCAGGCTTGAGGGACTGAGCTGCCACCCCAAGAATCCATTTGGCCCACAATGTCCATACTAGCCCTCTGGAGACCAGTAGTCCCTGCAGCCAACAACACCCATACCAGCGCTCCAGAAAGCCCCCCCCCCCCCACTGGCCACCAATATTGGAATTGGTGGAGAGGTGGAATATTGCGTCGGGGGTCCAGCCCTCCCGTGTGAACATGGGACCCAACAGGTCCCACTTAGTCTAGTATATGTATATATTATATATATGAAATTATATGTTCATTTATCATTTTGCATTTATGTATGTATGTACATATGTATATATATATATATATTAACTATGGCAAAATGATAAATGAATACATGTATATATATTGATATTGGAGATTTCGTCTTTTGCTATACACTTGGACAATGTTATTGACTTTAAATAAATAAATGCTGACTGTATGTAGACCAAGGGAAGACTGGAAAGTAAGATGTGAATAGGACAAGGAAAGCTACCTCAGAAAAAATGTAAAATAATCCTGCTCATAAATGGCCCCAATAAATACAGGAAGCACTTGGGCAGAACCAAGCCTCTGAGGCATTTATTATGACAATTAAGCCAATACAAGTCAATATCCAACCTACTGAATCGTGTACACTAACAATAACATGTCATTAAAGGATATTTACAGTAACGACATTTTCGGCAATATAGTGGCTTTGTTTCTAAGGTAAAATTGTGCTATGATTTATTTATTATTTTAAAACATATGCCAGACCTTACACTAAGATTATCTTTATATTCAAATTTAATCCCGAGCTGTGTGCTGCAGAAATCTGCCCCTGTATGGTATCTAACTCTGCAACCTGCTCTACCTATTGTCAAACTTTTGTTTAACTTTTCATCCTGAAACTTGGGTGGCACAATGGCGCAGCTGGTAGAACTGCTGCCTCACAGTGCCAGAGACCCAGGTTTGATCCTAACCTTGGGTACTGTCTGTGTGGAGTTTGTATGTTCTCATGGAGTCATAGAATCATAGAGCAACACCGTTTTGAAGCAGGCCTCTTTGGGGTGACCCATGTACACTAGTCTCAGATGCCTGTGCTTGGCTCATATTAACCTGTAAACCTTTCCCAAACATATACTTGGCCAAATGACTTTGGAATGTTGTTACAGCGTGATGTCTGTGTGTGTGTGTGGAGACACACACTGTGGGTTTCTTCCGGGCGCTCCGGTTTCCACCCACAACACAAAGACACGTGGCTATGTGGGTTAATTGGCTTCTGTAAATTTCCCCAAATGTGTCGGTGTGGATAAGAAATTGGGATAACATATAACTAGTGTGATTAGGAGTATCAAATTAAGCCATTTTTTCCAAATGACATTAGGTGTAGAATTAGAAAGATTAGGTGTCAAGTCAGACCTGTGTTCTTGAGTCACTGCTACTACAATGCAGATCAATGAGCCACTTTAAAGGCTGATTGTGGTAGTTGTTTATAGTTACCCGTCTGTCCTGGTGTCACCTAAGATCGTATGTACTATTAATAGTTTAATGCACAGTGTAGTGCTTCTCTTTCAGATCAGATTGAAATCTTGTTTTTTGTCTCGGTTTACATAAAAGATCTTAAACGATAACTAGGAAGAGACACAGCATTTTTCACTCTGGTTTCATGTATATTGTCCAGTCAATTAAACATCGCTTTAACAGATAATCTCAGTTGTGCTTTTGTGCATTTGTGCTTTTGTACACAGCACCATATGTAGATGTGCTGTCCACATCCCAACTCTGACTTTCAAAGCAATTATTTCAAGAAGAAACTAACAAGAGGGCTCAGTCACTGGGTTTATTCACGTTATGAAGATTTTTTGATATTAAGGTAACAATAGATATGGGGTTAGTGTGGGAAAGTAGCATTGAGTGATAAATTCAGCCATGAATCTTGTTTAAAAGAGGGAATGTAGCCTAATTCTGCTTCTATTTCTCATGTTTTTATGAAAGACATTATATATACTCCTTTTCTCCCCCTCTTCCATCAGGCAAGACATACAGAAGTTTGAAAGAGGTCTGTCCAGATTCAGGGATAGTTTCTTCCCAGGTGTTATCAGTCAACTCCACCGTCCTCTCACCAACCAGAGAGTGATCCTGACTTCCCATCTATCTCATTGACCTTCAAACTATCGAAAATCGGACTTTACTGGACTTTATCTTGCATTAAATGTTATTCCCTTTATCCTGTATCTGTACACTGTGGATGGGCTGATTGGAATCATGTATAGTCTTTCTGCGTGCACATGACCCATATCCCTCTAATCCCTGCATACCCACATGCCTATCTAAAAGCCTCTTCAACACCACTGTGGTTTCTGGTTCCACCACCACCCCTGGCAGTGCCTTCCAGGCCCCCACCACCTTCTGTGTAAAGGAAAACCTGCCCCGCGCATCTCCTTTACAGTTTGCTTCTCTTACCTTGATGCTATGCTCTCTAGTCTATGAAAGGTTCTGTCTACCCTATCTACGCCTCTTATAATTTTATATTTTTCTATCATGTATCCCCTCAACCTCTGGTGTTACAGAGAAACCAATCCAAGTTTGTCCAACCTCTCCTTATAGCTAATACCCCCCAATCCAGGCAGCATTCTGGTAAATATCTGAAAGTATTGTTAATGAGCAGCAAATATCATAATTACCACATGGTTTTGTTCAGGGAAAATAGCAGTTTTGAATAACACTAATAGCCCATGAAGTAAAAATAAATCTCCTTGTGTGCTGCTTAACATGTAGGTCAAAAAGATGGACACAAAGTGCTGGAGTAACTCAGCGGGTCAGGCAGCATCTCTGGAGAACATGGATAGATGACGTTTTGAGTCGGGACCCTTCTTCAGACTGAAACATCACCTTCATAGGAAGCCTGTACAGTTAACTGATTACATGATACAGTAGTGCAACAGATGGCACAAAACATTGATTGGCGTTAATGGGATTTTGAAGCACAGGGGAAGGCATTATGATTCTTTGCAACACTGAGGATTTTAGTGTCACAAGGCTAACGGACCTGTAGTATTGGGCTATTTAACAGCTACTCACAGCGGTGTTAAATTAAATGTTGGATGAACCTACTTTCACATATGTGTAGCCAAAGTAAAGATTTTTTTTAAATAGTTAAAAAGTTAAATAGACAGTCATCTAGCTAACTGAAACCCTAAAAATGACAAGGTCAGCAAAAACATGGGTGAGTTTTATTTTAATTTAAGCTTGGAAAAGAAGGTCATGATGGTATTTAAACACTTTTATTACATGATAGGTACAAATACAGATAAAGGAAGAGCATCAACGGGATTAGAAAAGATTCAAGCAAGTCTTTTCAAGTACTTAAGAAAATACCTCAGTTGAAAGGTATTTATATCAGGAATCAATTTCTTAAGTTAAAACGAGTAGAAATCAGTTAAAGTGGTTATAAATCATATTACAATATCTTATTGGATACTGTTTAACCTAAGAAAATGAAAATTATGGTTGCATAGGTCACCCAGCTTAATGATAATGGCAGAACGATGGATCTATCAAACAAGATGCTAATAGATTTTATACGATTACAGCACTACTGCTGCTGAAAGGTGGACTGACGATGATTTAAGGGAAGATGAAAAAGGTAAGATAATTGAACAAAAGGTCACAATGCGCTGTAGCACCTATTGGGTCAGGCAGCAACTCTGGAGATCATGGATAGGTGGCGTTTCAGGTTGAGATCCTTCTTCAGATTGTTACGTCCTGACCTGAAACATCACGTATCCATGTTTTCCAGAGATGCTGCCTGACCCACTGAGTTAATCCAGCACTTTGTGTCCTTTTGTGTAAGCCAGCATTTGCAGTTCCATGTTTGTATAAGATAATTGAACTAATGGGCTTTTAGCAATGAGAATCAGAACATAGATATACAAAATAACAGAAAATGATAGAAATACCCAACAGGTCAGGTAGCTATAGTGGAGAGAGTAGGCGGCATAGTGGAGCAGCGGGTAGAGCTGCTGCCTCACAGTGCCAAAGACCCGGGTTTGATCCTGACCTTGGGTGCTGTCGGTGTGGAGTTTGCACATTCCTCTGTGACCGTGTGGATTTGCTCTAGTTTCCCCCCACATCTCAAAGACCCGTGGATTTGCAGGTTAATTGATCTCTGCAAATTGCCCCGAGCATGTGGAGAGTGGATGAGAAAGTGTAATAATATAGAATAGTGTGAGTATGTGATCGATGGTCGGAGCGGACTCAGTGGGCCAAAAAGCCTGTTTACCTGCTGTATCTCTAAACTAAACTCGACAAAACATTTGATTAGCCACCTCAATTTTTCCTGCCTCATGTTTGGAATTCATTACATCTGTTGTAAATCATTTTGAGGCATTCCTCGTTTCAAATAAGAAATTCTAACAGAAATGTTTAATTCTTGCCATTGCTAATCATGAAATGTGCCTGTTTTAGATTAATAATGTTATCCTTGGAATTATTGACAGTGGCTGAAACCATTTATCGTTGAATAGATCTCATCTCAGTTATAAATGCAATCCTGTTTAGAGGGAATCTCTTTAAAAGATAAAGACACCACTAAACCATATGGTCATTCAATGGCCGTAATCCATAAATGTGGCTTGCCGTTTTTTCTTCTACTAATATGCTTCCAAGATGGAGCCGAAACGTGGCGACTCTTTGCCTGCTGGTCCCAGAAAAGTATCTGCCATCATCCATTACAATCGTTCCACTCTAATCTGTGCACAAACATTTGTTCTCACCCTTATGATCGAATAATTGTAATTACACAACCATGCTCTTTCTCCGAGCCTCCCTTGGTATCTATCCCTAATGTTTAAAAGTTCCTTCAAAATTTATGTTTAAAATTTAAATTTACGAGGATGTTGTCACGACTAGATGGTCTAAGCTATAGGGAGAGGTTGAGTAGGCTGGGACTCTATCCCTTGGAGCGAAGGAGAATGAGGGGTGATCTTATAGAGGTGTATAAAATCATGAGAGGAATCGATTGGGTAGATGCACAGAGACTCTTGCCCAAGTAGGGGAATCAAGGACCAGGGGATATAGGTTTAAGGTGAAGGGGAAACGATTTAATAGGAATCTGAGGGGTAACTTTTTCACACAAAGGGTGTTGGGTGTATGGAACAAGCTGCTAGGGAAGGTAATTGAGGTAGGGACTATCCCAACATTTAAGAAACTGTTAGACAGATACATCGATAGGACAGATATTGGAGGGATATGGGCCAAACGCGAGCAGGTGGGAATAGTGTTGCTAGGACATGTTGGCTGGTGTGGGCAAGTTGGGTTGAGGGGCCTGTTTCCACACCATAGCACTCTAAATATTATGACATATTCTTTACGCAATTGTTTAGTGCTTTTATATGGTCTCTGAAGCACTACACAGTCATTTATTGTGTTAAAACCAATAATTCTTATTTTAGTTCTCTAGTTGCAAGGATCCATCTGCATGTGTATGGTATTTCAATTATATTTTGCTGCTGGCAAATAGTTGCAAAGTGAATCATGCGTATGAAGAGTTTCATATTTTCAGTGCAGATGTACAATCAGTGACTCCTGGGCTGTTAATATGTAAAGGAGTAAATATATGATGGTCATGGAAACAGGATGTTATCTGGTTTCATGTTGAAAGTGTTGAGTTGAAAGTTCTCATACACCAACCAATGGTTGAATTGTGCTCTATTGTCACATATGCTGGTCGGTGTGGGCAAGTTGGACCGAAGGGCCTGTTTCCACGCTGAATGACTTCATGACTAATTCACTTAATTCACCTTAAACAAATGTCCCCAGTGTGGAGGGAGTGGACGAGTAAGTGGAACATGTGAAAACAAGGAACTGCAGATGCTGGTTTATACCAATGATAGACACAAAGCACTGGAGTAATTCAGTGGGCCTGGCAGCATCGCTGGAGAAAAAGGATGGGTGACATTTCAGGCCTTAAAAAGAGTCCCAACTGAAATGTCAACCCATCCTTTTTCTCCAGAAATACTGTCTGACCCGCTATATTTGTGTCTAACTCTAGAACTAATGTGAATGGGTGATCGATGGTCAGTGTGGACTCGATGGGCCGAAGGGACTGTTTCCGCGCTGTATCTCTAGATGAAACTAAATGGACTCATTTAGAAGTTTGAAGAAGACCAGAGTTGCTTAAGAGCTGATGGGAAACAGCTATAAGGCTGAATTTATTAACAGCTTTGCTTGCTAACCCTGCCAATCCTGTCAGACAACATTGTGGTCTTGTCTTGGTTTCATTGGTGACTTATATGAACAGCGTTTGGGAAAACCACGTACAATGAATTAATCCTGACCTCGGATGCTCTGTGTGGCGTTTGCACATTCTCACAGTGTGTGAGAATTAGGTTTCCTCCGGGTGTTCTGGTTTCCTCCCACATTCCAAAGACGTGCGGGTTTGTAGGTTAATTGACCTCTGTAAATTGCCCCCAGTGTGTAGGGGATGGATGAGAAAGTGGGATACCAATAACAATAATGTGAATGGGTGATCGATGGTCGGCATGGACTCGATGGGCCGAATTGCCTGTTCCCTGCTGTATCTTTAGTTTAGTTTCAGAAACAGGCCCTTCGGCCCACTGAGTCTGCGCCGACCAGTGATCCCCATACACCAGCACTATCCTGCACACTAGGAACAATTTACAATATTTACTGAAGCCAATTAACCTACACACCTGTACGTCTTTGGAGTGTGGGAGGAAATGGGAAAAACCACGCGGTCACGGGGAGAATGTACAAAACTACACACAGACAGCACCCGTAGTCAGGATCGAACCCGGGTCTCTGGCTCTGTAAGGCAGCAACTCTACCGCTGCATCACCATGCCGCCCTACAGTATCTCTCTATCTAACGTGGAACATTGTTTTGTTCAGGCTGCAGATCAGCAACAGGAGTCAGCCACCACACAGAAGGCGGGGAAAGAAGCTACACGCATGGTGATCTTAATAGTCCTTGGCTTTCTAACTGCCTGGATGCCATACACCTCCGTAGCATTCTGGATCTACGTGAACTGAGGAGCAGAATTTTCTGCTGGATATATGACAGTCCCGTCATTCTTCCCGAAAAGTTCAGCAGTGTACAATTCAATCATCTGTGTGTTAATGAATAAACAGGTAGGATCCTCAATCTATTCACAAGATAATCTTAACTTGATAGTTCTTTATTTGTCACGTGTACCGGGGTACAATGAAATTGTATACAGTTGTAAACGATCTGTTTGTATACAGGACACGTATCACTATACATTAGCACTTAGGTACATCTTAGATAAGCATGTGTGGGAAAGAACTGCAGATGCTGGTTTAAATCGAAGATAGACACAAAATGCTGAAGTGACTCAGCAGGACAGGCAGCTTCTCTGGTGAGAAGGAATGGGTGACGTTTCGGGTCGAGGCCCTTCTTCAGACTGAGTATCTTAGATAAGCATCAGATACAGTACGTGTACAGTAGTAGTACATTGAGACATTATACCAAGCCACCAGATTTGAGTCCCATTTTCAAGTCCCAGTTGATGTAAGAGCAGGGTTCTTGGCCTAACCATGAAGGCCTTTTGTCCTGACAATGTTGCAGGGTCGGCCTGACCAAGCGTAGCTGCGGTGTCCCCCACCGCTGCTCCACCGCCCTGTGCCGCTGCAGGTTGCATCCGGTCCTTGCGATCGGCCTCTTGGAGTGGCGCCCGGTTCAGCCGAGCTCCAGGCTGCTGCAAGACCTCCAGCGGCCCACTCCACTGTCGAGGCATGTAAGAGTCAAGCAGCAAAATGATTTAATGGAAATATAAAATATACTGACACGTACAATGACTTAGTATTATTTTTTTTTAATTATACGAAGTGCTAGAGTAACTCAACAGGTCAGGCAGCATCTCAGGAGAGCGGAAAGATGACATTTCGAGTAGGGACACTTCTTCAGACTGTGTTATTTTAGTTTAGTTCAGGAGTGGTAGATTGCAACCTTCACGTGGTCAGCCCAGTTTCAACGAATGCAATCAACTTGGCGTGCACAATCAAATAAGATCAAATAGAACAAGTTATCCTACTTTAGGCTGTGCATGCCATACGCAAGAAGAAGAGTTTAGTTCAGAATTTACTAAACTTCACACTGCCTCGGAAAAGTAGCCAGCAAAACCAAAGACTTGCCCCACCCTGGCCATTCCTTCTACTCCCTGCTCCCGTCAGGCAGAAGGTATAGAAGCTTGAACGTGCACTCCACCAGACTCAGGAACAAATTCTCAACTACTTCTTAACAACTTTAAATTAAGGACACAAATAATGATTGTAAGATGCTGCGTTGAATATTTAGCTATTTCTTTGTTTTGATCAAAAGCTGAAGATGGAAAATTAATTCTGGTAATGTAAAACATTTTGAAAACTTTGTTTCTAGTTCCTGAGTTGCATGATCACCACCCTGTGCTGTGGAAAACCCCCACTGGGAGATGATGAGTCTTCAGTCGCTTATCAGAGCAAGTTCTGAGTATCTGTATCATCAAATCAGGTTTCCCCATCATGGAGATGCAACTAATGGTTACAATTTTCAAACAACTGCCTGTACTTATATTCAAAAACAATTTGGCTTCTTCTTCTGATTTCCTTGAAACACTCACACAAACTGAAGCAGTATGTGAATTGTGATTAACCTGCAGTACAGGCACCTCGTGTTTTTTACGCCTGCTTGATTTATGCCTTTCTAACATCACCCGCTTTGTTTAATTTATACCAGAACCTGCTTTACGCAATGTATCTTTGAAATAACGTGCTCAAATTTATACCTGTTTAAATGTGTACAGTATCTTTAATATACCCATTTTTGAATTACGCGCTGCCTTTCAGGAAGGTAACCCCGGCTTAAAAAGAAACGGGGTGCCTGTATAGGTTAATCATGACTTTAAAATGCCTTTATGGGAATGGTAACATAATCCATTTACAATTGTTGTGAGCCAAAGCTCAAGTTTAGATCTAATATTGGAAAATGAATTCAATAAATCTGATTCCTTCTCTCCAGTGATGCTGCCTGACCCGCTGAGTTACTCCAGCATTTTGTGCCTATCTTTGGTGTAAACCAACATCTGCAGTTCTTTCCTACACTCAATAATCTGTGACCTCCAATGCAAACATACCAGAAAGGTTGTGCAAGAAGGAACTGCAGATGCCGGATTAAACAGAAGATAGACACAAAAAGCTGGAGTAATTCAGCGGGGATGCTGCCTGTCCCGCTGAGTTACTCCAGCTTTTTGTGTATACCAGAAAGGTTGACTGACTGTTGGTTAATACGTATCTGACTCCCTAACATTTTCTAGGGATGTGAACGTTTAATTTAATTTATGCGTTTTTGAATTACATGCTACTTTTCATCTTTTGGGATGGTTTAGAGACTCAGCATGGAAATAGGCCTTTCAGCCCACCGAATCCAAGCTGACCATCGATCGTATGTTCACACTAGTTATCCCACTACACACTGAGGGCAGTTGACAGAGACCAATTAATCTACAAACCTGCAAATCTTTGAGATGTGGGATGGAAACCGGTGCACCCAGACCAAAACGCATGTGGTCACATGGAGAATGTGCAAACTCCACACAGACAGCTCCTGAGGTCAGGATTGAATATGGGCCTCTGATGCCATCTACCGCTACGTCACTTTCTCTTAACCCAATCTGGCTTACCTGAGTCCAGTTCTAGATCGTATAACCATATAACCATATAACCATTACAGCACGGAAACAGGCCATCTCGGCCCTTCAAGTCCGTGACAAACACTTTTTAAAAATTTATTTAAAAAAAAAAAAAAAATTATACTTCCCCCTAGTCCCATCTACCTGCACTCAGACCATAACCCTCCATTCCTTTCCCGTCCATATACCCATCCAATCTATTTTTAAAGGATAAATCTGAACCTGCCTCCACCACTTCCACTGGAAGCTCATTCCACACAGCTACCACTCTCTGAGTAAAGAAGTTCCCCCTAATGTTACCCCTAAACTTCTGTCCCTTAATTTTCAAGTCATGTCCCCTTGTTTGAATCTTCCCTACTCTCAATGGGAAAAGCTTATCCACGTCAACTCGGTCTAACCCGCTCATAATTTTAAAGACCTCTATCAAGTCCCCTCTTAACCTTCTGCGCTCCAAAGAATAAAGACCTAACTTGTTCAACCTTTCTCTGTAACTTAGTTGCTGAAACCCAGGCAACATTCTAGTAAATCTCCTCTGTACTCTCTCTAGTTTGTTGACATCCTTCCTATAATTAGGAGACCAAAATTGTACTCCATACTCCAGAATTGGCCTCACCAATGCCTTGTACAATTTTAACATTACATCCCAACTTCTATATTCAATGCTCTGATATATAAAGGCCAGCACACCAAAAGCTTTCTTTACCACCCTATCTACATGAGATTCCACCTTTAGGGAACTATGCAGTTATTCCTAGATCCCTCTGTTCAACTGCATTCCTCAATTCTCTACCATTTACCATGTACATCCTATTTTGATTTGTCCTGCTGAGATGTAGTACCTCACATTTATCAGCATTAAACTCCATCTGCCATCTTTCAGCCCACTCTTCCAAATGGCCTAAATCTCTCTGTAGACTTTGAAAATCAACTTCATTATCCACAACACCACCTATCTTAGTATCATCTGCATACTTACTAATCCAATTTTCCACACCATCATCCAGATCATTGATGTACATGACAAACAACAGTGGACCCAACACAGACCCCTGAGGCACCCCACTAGTCACCGGCCTCCAACCTGACAAACAGCCATCCACCATTACTCTCTGGCATCTCCCATTCAGCCACTGTTGAATCCATCTTGCTACTCCACCATCAATACCCAACAATTGAATCTTCTTAACCAACCTTCCATGAGGAATCTTGTCAAAGGCCTTACTGAAGTCCATATAGACAACATCCACTGCTTTACCCTCATCAATTTCCCTAACAACCTCTTTGAAAAATTCAAGAAGATTAGTCAAACATGACCTTCCAGGCACAAATCCATGTTGACTGTTCCTAATCAGACCCTGCTTATCCAGATGCTTATATATATTATCTCTAAGTATCCTTTCCATTAATTTGCCCACCACTGATGTCAAACTAACAGGTCTATAATTGCTAGGTTTACTCTTAGAACCCTTTTTAAACAACGGAACAACATGCGCAGTACGCCAATCCTCCGGCACTATTCCCGTTTCTAATGACATTTGAAATATTTCTGTCATAGCCCCTGCTATTTCTGCACTAACTTCCCTCAATGTCCTAGGGAATATCCTGTCAGGACCTGGAGACTTATCCGTTTTCATATTTTTCAAAAGTGTCCGCACCTCCTCTTCTTTGAATCTCATAGTTTCCATTGCTACTCTGCCTGTTTCCCTTACCTCACATAATTCCATATCCTTCTCCTTGGTGAATACCAAAGAAAAGAAATTGTTCAATATCTCCCCCATCTCTTTTGGCTCTGCAGATAGCTGTCCACTCTGACTCTCTAATGGACCAATTTTATTCCTTGTTATCCTTTTGCTATTAATATAGCTGTAGAAACCCTTTGGATTTACTTTCACCTTACTTGCCAATGCAACCTCATATCTTCTTTTAGCTTTTCTAATTTCTTTCTTAATATTCTTTTTACATTCTTTATACTCCTCAAGCACCTCATTTACTCCATGCTGCCTATAATTATTGTAGATCTCTCTCTTTTTCCGAACCAAGTGTCCAATTTCCCTTGAAAACCATGGCTCTTTCCAATTTTTACTATTTCCTTTCAACCGAACAGGGACATAAAGATTCTGTACTCTTAAAATTTCACCTTTAAATGTCCTCCATTTCTCTTCTACATCCTTCCAATAAAACAACATGTCCCAATTCACTCCTTTTAAATCCTTTCGCATCTCCTCAAAGTTAGCCTTTCTCCAATCAAAAATCTCAACCCTAGGTCCAGTTCTGACCCTCTCCATAATTATATTGAAACTAATGGTATTGTGATCACTGGACCCGAAGTGCTCCCCAACGCTTACCTCCGGCACCTGCCCTGTCTCATTTCCTAACAGGAGGTCCAGCACTGCCCCTTCTCTAGTAGGCACCTCTATGTATTGCTGCAAAAAACTATCCTGCACACATTTTACAAACTCCAAACCATCCAGCCCTTTTACAGAATGTGTTTCCCAGTCTATGTGTGGAAAATTGAAATCTCCCACAATCAATACCTTGTGCTTACTACTAATATCTGCTATCTCCTTACATATTTGCTCTTCCAATTCTCGCTCCCCATTTGGCGGTCTATAATACACCCCAATAAGTGTTGCTACAGCTTTCCCATTTCTCAGTTCCACCCAAATAGCCTCCCTAGACGAGCCCTCTAATCTATCCTGCCAAAGCACTGCTGTAATATCTTCCTTGACAAGCAATGCAACACCCCCACCTCTTGCCCCTCCAATTCTATCACCCCTGAAACAACGAAATCCTGGAATATTTAGTTTCCAATCACAGCCCTCCTGCAACCATGTTTCACTGATCGCCACAACATCATACTTCCAGGTGTCAATCCAGGCACTGAGCTCATCCACCTTTCTTACAATGCTCCTAGCATTAAAATATACACATTTAAGAAACCCACCACCACTTATTCTTTGTTTATTATCTTTTTCTTCTTTCTCCCCTACATTTTGGGTCCGAGTGCTTCCCTTCTCTGCCTCCTGCCTCCCACATTTTCTACTAGCTTTCTCTATTTAAGTCCCTCCCCCCAACCGTTCTAGTTTAAAGTCTCCCCAGTAGCCTTTGCAAATCTCCCCGCCAGGATATTGGTTCCCCTCAGGTTGAGGTGCAACCCGTCCTTTCTGTACAGGTCACACCTTCCCCAAAAGAGGTCCCAATGATCCAGAAATTTGAATCCCTGCCCGCTGCACCAGTTCCTCAGCCATGCATTTATCCTCCACCTCATTCCATTCCTACTCTCACTGTCGCGTGGCACAGGTAGTAATCCTGAGATTGTTACCTTTGCGGCCCTTCTCTTTAACTCTCCTCCCAACTCCCTAAATTCTCCTTTCAACCTCTTCTCTTTTTCTGCCTATGTCATTGGTACGTATATCGTATGACTTACCGTTAATGCCCTCTGAAGGTATACAAGCAGGCTCTGCATTTATGCTGGAGTAACTCAGTGGGTCAGGCAACATCTCTGGAGAAAATGGATAGATGAGATTTCACCCGAAACGTCAGTCTGAAAAAGGGTCCAGACCTGAAACGTCGCCTATCCATTTTCTCCAGAGATGCTGCCTGACCCACTGAGTTACTCCAGCATTTTTGTGTCTATCTTTGGTATAAACCAGCATCTGCATTTCATTTCTATTACAAAGTACACATTTAACACTTAATTCAGACTTTATAGTTAACTATTCCCAAGAATCATTATAAAAAATGACCTTGGGTAAATTCTTGGTCCTTTTATTTCCCATAGATATTTTCTATCTTTAATGATCAAATTTTAATAATCAATCAAGCACTTTATTCATCCCCGAGGGGCAATTCAACAATAATTTAGATCTGCACCGACCGGTCGACCGCATGAGCAGTGACCCGGCAAGGATTGGGTTGTCAGCAGCGATACAATAATAAAGAACACACAAAATGTAACACAAACATCCACCACAGCATTCATCACTGTGGTGGAAGGCACAAAAATTTGGCCAGTCCTCCTCCATTTCCCCCCCATGGACAGGACCAGAGTCCAGAGTCAGTCCAGGATCGGCTCTTCCTCACCGGAGACCGCGGCTTTAGATTGTTGTGGGCCGCAGGCCGGCGGTCAAGATTTAAAGTCCCCGCCGCATCCAGAAGCACCGTAGACTGCAGGGCCGGTGTTCGAAGCTCCCCTCCAGGGGTGATGGTAAATCCATGCCGGCCCCGCGGTAGAAGTTGGCCGCGGGCCGCCAGTGATGGCTTCTTCTTCCCCCGGGTCCCCCACGAGGGATCCCGGGCTGTAGACGCCGCACCAGCTGGAGCTTTGCAGACCGCGGCTTCAGGCTGCAACTTCAGGCTGCCGGCTGCCCCAGGCCAGTGAAACGGAGCGCTCCCCTCCAGCGAGCCCCAGCGAGGGTTCACCCGCTCCACGCCGAGAGTCCACGCTGCGCCCGCCGCTGAAGCCCCGGGCACGTCTCCAGGAAAGGCCGTGTCGATCCTTGATGTTAGGCCACGGGGGAGGCGACCTGGAAAAAGTCGCCTCTCCATGGAGGAGGCGACCGAAGCGGTTTCCCCCTTACCCCCCCACACCACCCCCCCCCCCACAAGACACACAAAGAACATTAAATAAAACACTTTAAAACATACTAAAAAAAAATTAAAAGTTGAAAAAACTGACGCACTGCTGACATGGCTACTGCCAGAACAGCGCCCCCTACAGACCGGGTGCCCCCTACAGACCGGTCTGTAGGGGGCGCTCACAGAAATTTAATATCACAGGAAATGAGAGTCAGTTTAATGTATTTTTACAATGAGGGGAAAAAATATTCAATTTTCCCAACTTAATCAGGAATGCACTTAATGTTGGACAGGTGTACAATGTACGTACAGTATGTTGGTGGAGAAGAACCAGAAACAATACAACTAGCTTTCTAGTCCAGCATGTGTCCATAATGTGGATATAACTTTCATTGCACATAGCCTTTCTTATTATCAGGTGACGATAGACTATAACTAATTTACTGAAAGAAAGTATTCCTGTTCATATTAATGATCAAAAACAATGCACCATCTCTGTATAATTTTATATATAAAATAGTATACACATTGTGAAATATGTTTGTGAAGTCGACTTGTTTTAGAAATAAATTCAAGCGTCATAGGGACAATTTACAGAAGCCAATTAACCTACAAGCCTGCACGTCTTTGGAATGTGGTAGGAAACCAGAGCAGCCAGAGAAAACCCACGGGCTCACAGGGAGAACGTACAAACTCCATACAGGCAACACCTGTAGTCAGGATCGAACCCGGGTCTCTGGTGCTGTGAGGCAGCAACTCTACCGCTGCGCCATTTTCACTTAACCCAATCTGCCGTACCTATGTCATATGATTCACCCTTAATGCCCTCTGAAGCACCGGTGGACAGGATCGAACCCTGGTCTCTGGCATTGTGAGGCAGCAGCTCCGCCGCTGCGTAACTGGGCCACCCATGTGAGGCTTATCAGTTTCTAAAAATATTAATGAAATATAATGATGACTACGATGCCAGCCAAGACTCATGTTTACCATCAGAGCGAGTCCCAAACAGTACTAGCAGCAATACAGTTCCCAGTGCTCTGCTGGTGTCTCTGTGATGAGCTCCACTGAGAGGCAGTGGATTGTAAGTAGTTGGAAAAAATCGAATCATACAGTGTGGAAACAGGGCCATTGGCCCAACTTGTCCATGCCAACCAAGATGTCTACATTAGTCTCAGCTGCCGCATTTGGCCCATATCCCTCTAAACCTGTCCTATCCATGTACCTGTTCAAATGTTTCTTCAACATAGTGATAGTACCAGCCTCAATGACCTACTCCCGCACCTTGTTCCGTACACACACCACCCTTTGTGTGAATAGTTGGCCCTCAGTTCCAGATAAGTCACAAAAGATTCGTTTTTTGAAATGTTTGGTTTTCTTACATAACGCACATATTAACACAAGTTATTATTGCTAATGAGTAGGAACTATCTACTTCAAGAGAACTGGAAGTCACAAATAAATCTTTCCCCTCTCAAACCTATGTTATCTAGTAGAGCATCGTCTTTGATCTGTCGTTTTTACACCTATCCTTCCACATATCTCTAGTCTCCCTCTCCCCTGACTCTCAGTCTGAAGTAGGGTCTTGACCCAAAACGTCACCCATTACTTCTCTCCAGAGATGCTGCCTGTCCCGCTGAGTTACTCCAGCATTTTGTGTCTATCCATGTTATCTGGTTCTTGATTCCCCTACTCTGGGTATTTATCCTATCTATTCCCCTCATGATCATATACGCCAGTTTAAGATCACCCCTCATCCTCCTGCGCTCCAAAGAATTCATTCCTAAACTCATTCTGTTTATTTCTGCCCTGCCTTTGTTGTATGGCAGTTAGCCCACCCTTGTATTTTGCCACTTGTTCAGTCCTTGCTGGCAGGGCCGGCCTTAAGCCGATTGGATCGATTTTTCCAAATTGGGCCCCGCGCCCAAGGGGGGCCCCGCGTTAATTTTCCGTATTTCATATGGAAATACAAATTCGCTTTGTTAAATAAAGATTTTTTTTTTTAATTCGCCATACGGATTTTTTTACAAAACGAACATGGATAACAATCGCTGCATGGCCATCAGACACAAACAATGTGTTAACTACTACTGTAGCACTTGTAACAGTCAGTAGTTAACAAGTAGTTATACAATGTGTCATCAATGGTCTGATCCACTTTCCTCAGTAAATGTAATTGTGTTTTGAACAGGTATTAATGACGCTGCATTCCTTTGAATACAATTCACGCGGCGTCATTAACACTTGCTCAAAACGGAATTACATTTACTGAGGAATGTAGATCGATGCATTGATGACGCATTGAGAATTTCTTAAAACTCACCATCATGATTGAGGACTTCTTCATGGTGAGCTTCTTGGTCTGCAGCAGGTTAGTCATTCAATTTACCAACCGACCCACGTTGTGTCTCTCTGTCTTTCGCTCTCTCCCTCCCTCTCTCTCTCGCGCGCTCTCTCTCTCCCACTCCCCATCTCTCTCCCCGTCTCTCTCTAGCTCTATCAGCATTCCCGAAATCATTGACGTTTTGCGGTAGACCAAAATGCTGGAGAAACTTAGCGGGTGAGGCAGCATCTATGGAGCGAAGAAAATATGCAACGTTTCGGGTCGAAACCCTTCTTCAGACCCGGCCCGAAACGTTGGCTATTTCCTTCGCTCCATAGATGCTGCCTCAAGCCCTGTCCCACTGTGCGAGTTCACCCAAGAGCTCTCCCGAGTTTAAAATCTCTGTGTAGCATCTCTGTCCCTATCTTCAAATTCCCACTTTGAAATAAAGTACAACTTTCGACTTAAAAATTTCGCAGCAGGATCGCGATTAGTCGATTCCCACGCATTTTCAATCATCGTTCTATTCAGTGTAATTTTCACACCTGGTTGATGTAGCTTTTTTAAAGATACAGTACATTACAATAAATTGTTTCAAGCATACCCGGTACTAAACGCTCGGACATTAAGGTGGTTACTGATGTTACAAACGGTTATAAATGAATATAATTTCAAAGTGAAATAGGAGATTTCCGTGGAAAGAATATTTAACCAGAATATAAGGTGAGGTCGCTGCAAAATGCTCACTTAAAACAATACGGCGTCAACTCAGGATTGTTTCTTAGCCCTCTGACAGGTGTTTCAATCTAACCTCGTAGCTCGCTGTTAATCGATTCATAGCTATTAATTTTCATTCCTGGTCCGTATCGAACTTCTCCAAATGCAAACGCTTCAAGTTACGCTTCTTGTGTGGTGGTAAGAGGGAGGGGGGGGGGGGGGAGATGCTAGGATAAAATACCATATATTTGCATTTATATAGCGATCCTGCTGCGAAATGTTTGTCGAAAGTTGTATTTTATTTCAAAGTGGGAATTGGAAGATAGGGACAGAGATGCTACATGGAGATTTTGATAGGAAGGAAACGTTACAGCAGCTGAGTAAAAGATTGGTCAAATGGTAGGTTCAATGAAGATCGGGCGAGGGGAATTGGGGATGGGGGAAAAGTATCTATAGCTTGGGACTTGCCTAAATGAATACTGAGATGGATTATCATTCCACACCAAATTTCATAGACAATAATACCTTTTATGCAATTATCACAACATTTTGCTGGATATGGATCAACGGACTCTGTATGGTACACGCTCGTAAATTAGTAAAATAAATGTTATTCTCTAAGTACTGTTGTTTCTGGGATGGGGTGACTGATAACAAATAACCTACATTGTATATTTTGTCATAATGTGGCTGAAACAATGGCATATTTTGTGATATTTATTGCGATAGAAAGATACAACTGAGTTTGGGCAAGATACCTTGTGGCTCTAAAGTGGGAAGCAGCTGTAAAAGGACAGCGCTGCTGGGGGAGGGGGGGTCCTTTCAGAGCGTATGGGTAGTCTGTCCATGGGTAAAGTTGCGGGGAGGGCAGGAGCGTTGAGAAGGAGGGGGTCGGCCGGGAAACATCCAGCTCAAGAGCGGGTCAGCGGGCAATGGATAACAGGACAGCGGGCGGTGGAGCTTACTCCATATGTCAGTGCGAGTAACCTCAATTGATCCCTTTTTTTAAATTTTTTTTTTTAAATAATTTTTTTAATAGAAGTACGGTAGATTACAGTAATGTACAACACGTATATATTAATACATTTTTTGTACCGCTTCACTTTTTTAAACTTTAAGAAAGAAAAAGAAAGAAGTAAGAAAAGTGAAGAAAGTGCGCAAAGGTTGTGAAGTGCAAAAGAGTGTTGGGAAAAGAAAGCCCCTTAGAAAAGAAGTTAGAGAAGGAAAGTTAGAAAATAGACCCTAGAAAAGAAAGAGAAAGAAAGAAGGAACAATCGCTCTATTATAACTCTTATAACATACTTCATAGAGAAGGAACTACCAACCAAGTCTGTTTTTGTTTTACCTTCCATTACCAGGTCCAGATACCTTTTATTTATTTATTTGTTTTTCTAAATTACTATTGCACCTCATGCTTGTAATAGGTCCAAAAACGTAGACCACGTCTTTTGAAATTGGTCTACTTTGCCTACTAGGAGGAATCTCATCTCTTCCAGATGTAATGTTTCCAACATATTTGATGTCCACATTTTTATTGTTGGTGTGGGCGCATTTTTCCAGAATTTAAGTATAAGATTTTTTCCCATTATTAGCTCATAATTGAGTAAATTCTTCTGATACACGTTTAATTCAGGAATACCTTCCGATATTCCAAAAATAATCCATTCTGGTTTTGGTACCAGTTTTATTTTGATTAATTTTGAAAAAATATCAAATATTTCAAACCAGAATTTTTGGATTTTTGTACAAAAAACAAAAGAATGTGCTATGGTAGCTTCTTGACATATACATTTATCACAGATTGGTGAGACGTTAGGAAAGATTTTATTTAGTTTGGTTTTTGAATAATATAATCTATGTAATGTTTTAAATTGGATAAGCGTATGTCGTACGTTGATCGAGCATTTATGCACCTGTAATAAATGATTATCCCAACTCTCTTTTGAAATTTTTATACCTAGATCTTGTTCCCAATCTCTTCTAATTTCATCTGTTGTGGGTATTTCTATGTTTAAGATGATATTATATAAGTATGATATTAAATTAACTGATTCCGCCTTTGTCTTCATTGCTTCATCTAGTAAGTCGGAAGGCATATTATAATAATCTTTTGTGTGTGTTTTCAAATAGTCACAGATTTGTAGATATTTAAAATATTGATTATTTTTCAAATTATATTTCAGTTGTAGTTGTTGAAATGATAGTAATTTTTCTAATTCATACAGATCTTCGAGCGTTTTGATTCCCATTCTTTCCCATTGTATAAATGATTTATCTATGATTGAAGGTTTAAACGATGGGTTATTGACTATTGGTATTAAGAGAGATAGGTTTCTTAATTTTAGATTCTGTTTTATTTGCTTCCATGTTCTAATAGTGCTATATATAATTGGATTTTTATTATAATTTTTATTATTCAAATTTATTGGAGAGAGAATAATCGCTCCTATATTATTCGGGGAGCAATCCCCTTTTTCCATTATAATCCAGTCCACCTGCTGGGCAGAATTGTCCAGCAGGTGAATCATATTTTTAATATTTACTGCCCAGTTATAATACATAAAGTTAGGGAGCGCTAGACCCCCCAACTCTTTTCGTTTGTTAAGGTGTGTTCTTTGTATTCTGTGGGATTTGTAATCCCATATAAAATTTGTAATGTCTGAGTCCAGTTTTTTGAAAAACTTTTTTGGGAGATATATAGGTATTGATTGAAATAGGTAAAGGATTTGTGGTAAGAAAATCATTTTTATAGCATTTATCCTACCTATTAAGGACATCGGAAGTGTTTTCCAAAATTTAATCAAATTATTTAATTTCTTAAGTAGGGGATTATAATTAGCTTTAAACATATCATGGTAATTTCTAGTAATCTCAATTCCTAAATATTTGAATTTTTCCATAGCTATTTTAAAAGGGAATTTCCTGAGATGTGTTGAGTCTTTTGGTTTAATCGACATAATTTCACTTTTGTTCCAATTTATTCTATATCCTGAAAAGGATCCAAAGTCCTCAATTAAGTTTAATATATTTGGTATACTAATTTGTGGTTTTGTGATGTACAGTAGTACATCATCAGCATATAGGGATAGTTTGTTGTTTGAATATTTTGTGTTATAACCGTGAATATTCGAGTGTGTTCTTATTTTTTCAGCAAGGGGTTCAATTACCAAAGCAAATAACAGCGGTGATAGTGAACATCCTTGTCTGTTGCCCCTAGATAATTCGAATTTTGAAGATAATATATTATTAGTTAGTATTCTAGCCGTAGGTTTGTTATATAGTAGTTTTATCCATGCAATAAAGTTTTCTCCCAATTGGAATTTTTGCAATACTTTGATCATATAGTCCCATTCTACTTGATCAAACGCTTTTTCTGCGTCCAGTGAGATGATAGCTAACTCTTGGTCATAAGATTTATGTGAATGCATTATGTTAAGCAAACGTCTCAAATTATTAAATGAGTGTCTCTTAGGTATAAATCCTGTTTGATCCTCATGTATTAGTCTACTAACATACTTGCTTAATCTATTGGCTAATGTTTTTGCTATTATTTTCTGATCCGTATTTAACAAAGCAATAGCTCTATATGATCCTGGTTCTTCTATATTTTTATCTTTTTTAAGTATTAATATGATCGTTGATTCCGCTAGTGTTTCAGGTAGGTTTTGCTCTTTATAAGCATATGTATACATTTTTTGTAATCGTGGAGTAACTATATCATAAAAAGATTTATAAAATTCATTACTGAATCCGTCTGGTCCTGGTGTTTTTCCATTTTTTAGTGTTTTTATTGTGTCTTCTATCTCCTTAGAAGTAATTTGTGCTCCCAGTTCCTCTTGTTCCCTGCGTTCTAATTGTGGTAGATTACAATTATCTAAAAATTCTGAGATTTTATTATTGTCTATTGACGTTTTAGATGTGTATAGATTCTGGTAAAATTGAGCAAATCTTTTATTAATATCCTTGGGTAGTGTTAATACTTCCCCTCTATCTGATTTAATCTTTAATATTGCATTCTCTTTTTCCCGTTTTTTAAGTTGTCGTGCTAGAAGTTTGTGGGGTTTGTCCCCGAATTCGAAGTGTTCTTGTTTTGTGATTTGAAATAATGTTATAACTTTCTCTGACAGTAATTTATTTAACTGAAATTTCAGTAGTAGTATTTTATTATGTTTATCCATAGTTGGGTCTTTAGCATTATCTATATCTAACTGTTTTATTTGATCTTCTAAGTGTCTTTGTTCATTCTTATTCTTTTTATTTTGATAAGCTTGAAATGAAATAATGACTCCTCTTATAAATGCTTTGAAGGATTCCCATAATAACGTGGGGGATATCTCTGGTGTATCATTTAACTCAAAAAATAGATCCATCTGTTTTTTTAGATAGATACTCCCTTGAGGGTCTTTTAAAATTTGTGAGTTAAACCTCCAGAACGGTTTATTCATAGACATTCCTTCTAGTTTTAGAACAAAAGTTAACGGAGAATGATCTGAGATCGCATTAATATGATATTTAGGATTCAGAGATTGCGGAATTAATTTTGTATCCACAAGAAAATAGTCTATCCGTGAATATGTTTTATGCACCATTGAATAAAACGAGTAATCCCTTCCCGTCGGGTTTGCAATCCTCCATACATCTGTTATATTTGTGTTTTCCATATATGTGTGTAAGAGTTCACTGGTTTTAGATTTCGTCTGACCTTTTTGTTTTTGCATCGATTTATCTAAATAAGGATCTAAAACACAATTAAAATCTCCTCCGATTATAACATTTTGATAATTAGATTCTGCAATTATATTCAGAATTTTATTAAAAAATTGAGGGTTATCAAAGTTGGGCGCATATATGTTTACCAGCGTAATTGGCATATTATTGATCTCCCCTGCTACTATAAGATATCTCCCTTCCTTATCTAAAATAGTGTTCTTTGATTTAAATGGAATTCCTTTACGAATAATAATTGCAGTACCTCTAGATTTGGAGGTAAATGAAGAGTGAAATGTTTGGCCTATCCAGTTCGCCCTCAGTCTTGTCTGATCTTGCTGTTTAAGATGTGTTTCCTGTAGAAACGCAATGTCCGTGTTGTATGATTTCAACTGAGCTAGTATCTTGCCCCTTTTAATAGGTTCATTAATCCCCCTTATATTCCAACTACATAATGTGATTCCTCCTATTTTCTTTTGATTGTCGTCATGCATTTTTACCAGTTTTAATGACCTTAATTATTATGGTGCGTTCATACCTCCGGACTCTGGTTATTTTGGGAGTATTTCTATTATAGACTTCCTTGGTAGTTCTCCTGCGCGATTGTCCTTGAAGAAAAAACACACAGATGTGACATATTGTGATTAAAAAAAATATATATAAGTCAAATAAATTTACGGTGTCTAAAATTTCAACACCGTAGTGAGTGGCCCACTCGTCTGTGGGGTACGACATCCATAACGCTTCCGGCGTAGTTGGTATAAAGTTAGCCCCGCTGTATTTATTACCCAAAATCTATGGGGTCATTACCATTTCCAATTCAGTTCTATTTCACCCAGTTACAATTTATATATATGTCAAATGTATTCGATTCCATATCCTACTCACTCTTTATCTCTTAACTATTTTAAAATGAATTTAGTATTGTTAAAGTGAGCGGTTTACTGAGTGGATTAACCGGAGTCAGGTTCCTGGAATTGTGCCAGGTGCCTGATCTCCTCTCCTCTCCACGAGCTGCGAACATATGTGATAACTGCTGTCTGCGTTATGACGCAGGCACCACAGTTTTATCAGTTTCAAATATTATTTCTATATTAGTATTGTTAATTATTAATTATGATTAATTCTCAGCATTTTGTAAAACTATATAAGCCGTATATATTTTTCATACCAACCTCGAGTGTATATTATCTCTTAACTATTTTAAATTGGTTTTAATATTGTTAAAAATGAGCTGTTCGCTGGAAGGGTTAATGGGAGTCTGGCTCCTGGAGTTATGCCAGGTACCCGGTCTCCCCCTCCCTCCACTCTCGAGCTGCATAGCACTTGCTGTTATCTGCTAAACAGAGCAGGCTGCACATTTTTTATCTATTTCAATTGCTATTTCTATATTAGTATTGTTAATTATTAATTATTATTAGTTCTCAGTTTTTTCAGTTTTTTATAAACAATATAAGCCATGTGATGTTTTTCACTCTCAGCCCAGCAGTTCGTCCCGTGTTATCAGGTTTTCCTCGTTTGAGCACGTAGTGTCCTTGAATTACATAGCACAATGTTCCAGCGAAGATAATAATGTCTAGCCACGTCTCACTAAGAATCTGTTGCTTGAAGTCAAATAAAAAATAAAAAATCAGTGTTCAGTTAATTCACTTTCCTTGTGATACTCTTGTTGGGAGAATAAGCAAGTTCGTTTGTTCATGTCGTCTTGGTTTTCAATCTCCAGTTGATGCAGCCTTAGTCGCGATTTCTTGAGCGTATTTGAGAGATTCATCCGAATTAGTGAATGTTTTTGACACTCCCTCAAAGGTAATACGCATTCTAGCCGGATAGAACACTCCACACAAAACTCCCTTAACACCATAAAGAACTTCTCTGGTCTGTGAGAACTTTCTTCTCTTTTGCTCAATCTCATAAGGGTAGTCCCGTAGGAGTTTAATAGTATCACCTCTGTACATCATCTTCTCTCCGTCAAGATCCTGCTGCGAAATGTTTGTCGAAAGTTGTATTTTATTTCAAAGTGGGAATTGGAAGATAGGGACAGAGATGCTACATGGAGATTTTGATAGGAAGGAAACGTTACAGCAGCTGAGTAAAAGATTGGTCAAATGGTAGGTTCAATGAAGATCGGGCGAGGGGAATTGGGGATGGGGGAAAAGTATCTATAGCTTGGGACTTGCCTAAATGAATACTGAGATGGATTATCATTCCACACCAAATTTCATAGACAATAATACCTTTTATGCAATTATCACAACATTTTGCTGGATATGGATCAACGGACTCTGTATGGTACACGCTCGTAAATTAGTAAAATAAATGTTATTCTCTAAGTACTGTTGTTTCTGGGATGGGGTGACTGATAACAAATAACCTACATTGTATATTTTGTCATAATGTGGCTGAAACAATGGCATATTTTGTGATATTTATTGCGATAGAAAGATACAACTGAGTTTGGGCAAGATACCTTGTGGCTCTAAAGTGGGAAGCAGCTGTAAAAGGACAGCGCTGCTGGGGGGGGGGGGTCCTTTCAGAGCGTATGGGTAGTCTGTCCATGGGTAAAGTTGCGGGGAGGGCAGGAGCGTTGAGAAGGAGGGGGTCGGCCGGGAAACATCCAGCTCAAGAGCGGGTCAGCGGGCAATGGATAACAGGACAGCGGGCGGTGGAGCTTACTCCATATGTCAGTGCGAGTAACCTCAATTGATCCCTTGTTCGCGCTGATACAGGAGTAAGCTCCACCGCCCGCTGTGATGTTATCCATCACCCGCTGACCCGCTCCGCTCTATGATCGTTGCTCTTGACGTTCGTTGCTCCACTGTTCAGACGGAGAGCACTGCCAGAGGTGAGCGGGCCGGCAGAACGCGCTGAGATGGCAGTCGGTTCCGCTGTCCGGTGATGGAGGCCGCTCGTAGCCACGCGAGCTGCTTCCCTCCCCGGCCACAATGCGGTAGCTCCGCGCCCGGAGCACAGCAGCAGCGGTGAGTGAGTGAGTTACTGGCATGAACCCGACCCTCTCCTTCTCAATGCTCCTGCCCTCCCCGCAACTTTACCCCTGGCTAGACTCCCCACATGCTGTGAAAGGAACTCTCCCCCGAATTGGTCCCTTGATAAGTTGAACTAGTATTGTCATTCAATAAGATGACAACTGATTCAACTTGTCCCGGTGTGCTCCCGTTTTTCCCACCATCTTTCCACCTGCCGTCACCCTCCACCCCCCACCCATTCAGTAATTCAGAAAGAAGGAGATTTGGAAGCCGTGGGAAAATTGAATTGTTACTTTATTTATTTTTATTTTTATTTTTACGGAAAGAACAATCTGCGCATCCACGGTTTAAGATTTTTTTTAAAGCCTACTGACTGTCATATTACTCACGACACGTGACTCATTTATGATTATTTATTTATATTTCTATGAAAATTTTTCCCAATTGGGCCCCGCACCTCTTAAGGCTGTCCCTGCTTGCTGGAGATACATAAAAAGTAGACTTTGCAAAAATAAATAAAATTCCTATTGCACTAACGCCCATGATTATTTGGTCATCAGTTTTCTCTTCTAAATCATCTTTGTTTTCTTTCAGGATCTTTCTTTTTAAACACTTGCCATTTCTCCCTGACTTCCATTTTTTAAACTTTGAAATTTACTTTTATGTTGAGTAAAGTACCGGTTGTCTTTATAACAAAACATTTATCTGGCATTGGTGATCAGGCCAACAAGAAGTCAAGTTCTATGTCAACACACAGGAATTTAAATGGTGGCCAATTACTGCTGGACATCACAGCACAGATTCCTCAGGGGCATCATCTTTTCCACATATGTGGCGAAGTGAATGGGTGTTAACCTTTCCTCATTAATGTATAACATTTGTCTTGGGAAAAAAGCCCCTGTGTCGAATGCAAATTGTCTTTGATATGGACAAAAAGAATCAAGATATAATTATCTTTGCCTGCCATCCACTCAGCTGTGTCTACTCTTTGCAAGATGCAGATACTGCTTTCCATTTGAAGGTCTCTTATTTTGTCAGGTGCACTATTTAAAATCCTGTACCTCTAAGAGAAAATGTACAAACTCCGTACAGACAGCGCCTATAGTCGGGATCGAACCCGGGTCCCTGCCGCCGCAAGGCAACAACTCTACTGCTGCGCTACTGTGCCGCCCATAGTTGCTGAAGCCAACAGCATAGAGCCCAATGGAAAATGTGAAGAGCTTTTAAAAGTTTAAAAAACAAAAAAAAGAGTTGATTTTGTGCTTGGAAAGGATGCTTTGATTTAGAATATTTTCAAATGCATGTTTATTGCGACGAAAAGGGGAAAAGTTACTTTGTCCTAATGGGAGACAGAAATTATATTACAGAACATAGACAGTATGCCACAGGACCAGGTCCTTAGGTGCACAATATCTGTGCCAAACTTGATGCCAAAATCAATTAATGGGAAAATGTTGAGGAAGGATATTGTGGGTGGACACTCTTGGATTGAATTGTTTTCTCTGGAACGTCGGAAGCTGAAGGGAGACTTGACAGAGACTTATATATAAAATTATGAGAGGCATAGATAGTGTAGACAGTCAGAACCTTTCCCCCCAGGTGGAAATGTCAAGGACGAGAGGGTATAGCTTTAAGGCAACATAGGCAAAATTTAAAGAGGATACACAGGGCAAGTTCTTTACACAGAGGATGCTGGGTGGTTGGAAAACGTTGCCGGTTGTGGTGCTGGAGGCAGATATGCTAGTGGTATTTAAGAGGCTGTTCTACAGGCACATGTATATGCAAGGATCAGAGGGGTATGTGCACACGCTTTGATACAATTCAAGGTGGTTCACAGAGCTCATATGTCAAAAGATAAGTTAGCTCGTTTTTATGGTCATATATATCCTACCTGTGACAGATGCAATTCTGAAGTGGCCTCATTGACTCGTATGTTTTGGTCCTGCCCACTTTTGGAAAAATATTGGAAAGAAATATTTGATACTATTTCTGTAGTTTTAGATATTGATTTACAACCTCATCCTATTACTGGGCTATTTTTGGGCTACCAATGTTAGATTCTATTCATCTGTCCCGTTCCGCCCATCAGCTGATTGCTTTTACCACATTAATTGCAAGAAGTTCTATTTTATTTAAATGGAAAGATTCTAATCCTCCGACCACACTCCATTGGTACTCTGAAACGATATCATGTTTAAATTTAGAAAAAATTAGGAGTGACATTGTTGAACCCTTGGTTAAATTTGATAGGACTTCGGGAAGATATATTCAACATTTTCATACGACATAAATTGGGCCCTCTCCAACTGTTATAATAATTATTTTACCTTTATATGGTGGAACGGACTTGACGACAAACAGGGACTTAAATTGTTGAAACTCTTTGCAGCCCAGATTATGTTTTGATTTTTTTTTCTTTAGTTTAGGGGGGTTTTGTTTTTTTGTTTTTTCTCTTTTTTTCTCTCTTTTTTTCTTTTTATCTTTTTGTTGTTATACATATGTTCTCTTTTAAACACTTAACTATATTTACATAGACACCGGGAGGTTTATATTCAATGTGTATTTTGTCACTGGACTCATATTTAGGTTACACCTGTTATTAATGTAACCCTGATCCCTATGTATCGATATCACTGTTATGTTTATCATTATTTTTGTTGTTTTGTCTTTGCTTTTGAAAAAAACAAATAAAAAGATTTTAAAAGAAAGGAGGGGTATGTGCAGGCACAGGAGATAAAATTAACCAAAGTTAGGACCCCTTCCATTGTACAGTTATAATTAATTTCTTTTTTGATTTTTTAGTTTTTGATGACCTGGGACATTTTAGATGTGAACAGCTGGTACCTAACTGCCCTGAATGTGCAGCCCTGAGTGCAGTTGGAAGCTTAGTTTAGTTTAGTTTAGAGATACTACGTGAAAACAGGCACTAGAGCCCACCAAATCCGCACTGACAATCGATCACCCGTTCACACCAGTTCTATGTTATCCCATTTTCTCATCCATTCCCTACACAGTAGGGGCAATTTTGCAGAAGCCTATTAACCTACAAACCTGCACTTCTTTGGAATGTGGGAGGAAACCGGAGAAAACCCACGTGGCCACAGGGAGAATGTGCAAACTCCGTACAGACAGCACCCGTAGTCAGGATCGAACCCGGGTCTCTGGTGCTGTAAGGCAGCAACTGTACCACTGTGCCGCCCTCTGCACCCTGTGCAAGAACAGTAAGTGATGCAAAACATTTTTCCAAAAATCACCAAATAATATAACCAAGGTGTATAATATAATAATGTTATAATATAACCAAATAATATATAAAATAATATAACCAAAATAATATAACCAAGTATTCAAGGTGAGATGATAATTTAGGCTAAAGTTTTGGTATTTTCATTTTGGGAATTTTTAGTGATAGATCTTTATTGTCCACTGAAATTTGAAATGGAGATATTGTTGGAATCAAGAACCAAACACGAAAAGGTAGCACGAAGAGGAAGATAGCATAGTGCAGAATGTAGTGTCTCAGCATTGTAGTACAACATTTCCAGAGAAAAAGTACAATGTCTGCAATGAGATAGGTTGTACAATCGTGACTGTACTCTAGCTTATGGAAGGACTGTTCAGAAGCTGTTCCTGAGACTGATGGTGCGTGCTTTCAAGCTTCTACATCTTCTGTCCTATGGGAGGGAATGGCAGTATCCATGATTCTGGAATGGAAAGTTAAATAGTTGTTTTGCCTTAACGCCTGAGGCATTAAATATAAAGAAGGGGAAGTCATGCTGGAAATTTTAAAATATAACATTACTTAGAGATCATAGGTGGAGTAGTTATTTTGTTCTTGTTGCCATACCACTGTACATGACAACACAAGGCAGAGAGTAGATGAGATTAATGGGAAGATTGCCAGACTTGGAGTATTCATTAAATTCTGAGACTGACCAGGTGGAGATCGTTGTTTGCCTTGGAACCAAGGAGACTGAGGAATAATTTGATTTCGTTTTGTAAATTTATGAGAAGCATTGACCTTGCGGTTGAAGGATTGGCAGGGATCATAGACAAAGAAAAATCATTGGGTGTGTCTGAAAGGATAATGGTGGTACAACCCAAATATTATCCTGGTTACATTTACTATATAACTATCTGAACACTCGAATGATAACATCCAAGGCATGAATTGGAAGGAGAGTGTAATGGAAGGAGGTCAGTTTTTAGGCAGAATGGTCTAAACAGTTTCCTATGCTGCAAATGTCTACGATTCAATTAATTTTTACATATGGAAACAATAAGGTGCAACAAAATATTACAGTTGAACCCTGTTTCCGTTTAACTAACAGCTGTGCAGCGAATTCCTGTCCACAAGGGTGGGGATGGAAACAGATGGTTGTTTTGCTTGCAATTCCCATTGCCACTGAATCATAATTTGGACTGAGCCTTGGTGAATGACAATACTAGTTATGCCAAAGTCAACTCTGTAGATATCTGGAACATAAACTCATCCAGACCACTGAGTGACACAAAATGAAAAACAATGTAATAAAACGAACATGTGCAACCTTAAGGACCTCTTAAGACAGGCACATGCAAGCATAAGAGCAAAACTGTTGACATATCACACTTGCATCACTTTGCTCTTTACTGCTGAAAATATCTTCACTTAAGTCCTTTCGGACACTCTGGCAGCACAGTGGCTTAGCTCGCAGTGCCAGAGACCCGGGTTCAATCCTGACCTCGGGTGTTGCCTGTGTGTGGAGCTTTGCACATTCTCCCTGCGAACGCATGGGCTTCCTCCGGGTGCACCGGATTCCCCTTGCATCCCAAAGACTTGTGGGGTTGTTGGTTAATTGGCCCTCTGTAAATTGTCCCTAGTACAAAGACAAGAGAAATAATGCACCAACTTGCACCAAACAACCCCTACACAGAACCGAACATCCTATCACTTGCCAGACTCTGTTCCGACCCTCCATTTTCTTTTCCAGATTTCTCCCCCCTACTACAATCAGTCTTGGAACCATCCCAACCAAAAACATCGTCTGTCTATTCCCTCCACAGATGCTGCCTGACCCTCAGAGTTCCTCCAGCACTTTGTGTTTTGCTCAAGTTTCTTTATGCATTTGTCAGGAGCCGTCCCTCAGCTAACACCAGCATTGATGATGAAATATACCACCTCTGCATCAGCACCACCTTTGGCCTCGTGAATTGCAAGTGATGGTCAGCGTTAGGCTTGCTTCAGACAAGTTTCAGTTCAGTTTTAGTTCAGTGTTACGTGTACCGAGGTACAGTGAAAAGCTGCCTATGCTCTCCCCACAAACTCTTCTGGATCCATGAAGAGCGAACTGATGCCGACGTCTGTAGATTAGGCGACCATTTCACCGAACACCTGCGCTCGGTCCACCAAGGCTTACGGCATCTCCAGGATGCCAACTATTTTAACTCCTCTTCCCATTCCCACACTGACCTTTCTGTCCTGGGCCTCCTCCATTGTCAGAGTAAAGCCACACACAAACTGGAGGAACAGCACCTCATATTCCACTTTGGTGTTGATCATTGAATTCTCCTATTTTAGTTAACACCAACAATAACCCCTCTCCCCTTTTTACTTTACCCCTCCCTTCTCCACACCCCTTAGTGCACCCATATCTCCCACTATCCTACCCCCCTTTCCTCATTCTCTGTTCTCTTCCACCTGTAGATCACCCATGATTGAATGGCAGAGTAGACTTGATGGACCGAATGGCCTAATTTTGCTCTTATAACTTATGGAATGAACTATACCCCTACTTCTGGCTCCACGTTTTGTGCGCCTTTTCTCTTTATCTCACTGCCATTTGACCTTTCATCTTTGGCCTTTATCCACCCATCTCAAAACCGAACCCCTCCCCCCCCCCCTCCCCCCGCATCTACATTATCTCCTGCCAGGCCTTCTCTCGCTCCCATCTCCCTTTTCCACCTCTCTCGCCTCTACTACAATCAGTCCGAATAATGGTCCCAACCTGAAACATCACCTACCTGTGTTCTCCAGAGATGCTGCCAGACACGTTAAGTTCCTCCAGCACTTTGTGTTCTGCTCTGGATTCTTTCTCAGGAGCCACCTCTCAGCTAAGATCTTCTGTGCATCAGCGTATCCTTTGGGCTTCATGATTTGTAGTGACCACCATCCTCCAGCTTACTCCATAGATGCGGATGATCTACCACAGGCAGCCAGGAGCCCGAGTGCTGCTGTCCACTCTGTCTCCACAAAGCCTTCCGGATGCATCAGCGGAAAAATCAAACTAATGTCAACACCATCTCTCAGCCAAGATGTTTGGGACTTTCACAACACTCAGCCCAGCCCCAGGGGTTGGTCTCGCGATGAGCATTTGATACCAGACGTCTGAGGAAGGCAATCTATTCTAAGCGCTTTCACAGCAAGATAATACCAGGGCCCCGAGAAAACAGGCAGCACAGTGGTACAGCGGAAGAGTTGCTGCCCTACAGCGCCTGAGACCTGGGTTCGATCCCAACAACAGGCTCCGTCTGTATGGAGTTTGTACATTCTCCCCGTGACTGCGTGGGTTTTTCCCGGGTGCTCCAGTTTCCTCCCACTTTCCAAAGTCAACAGGTTTGTAGATTTAATGTGTAGGATGGAACAGCAGATGTTGTTTTATACTGAAGATGAACACAAAATGTTGGAGTAACTCAGCGAGTCAGGCAGCAACTCTGGAGAAAAGGAATAGGTGACTTTTCAGGTTAAGACCTTTTTTCAGACTGAGAATCAGGGAAGAGGAAAGCTAGAGGTAGATCCAAAATGTCACCTATTCCTTTTCCCCAGGGATTATAGGTTAATTGGCTTCTGTAAATTGTCCGTATTGTGTCGGATATGAAACAGATAACACAGAACTAGTGTGAATGGGTGTTCGACATGGAAACATAAAAACATAGAAAACAGGTGTAGGAGTAGGGCATTTGGCCTTTCGAGCTAACACCGCCATTCAATATGATCATGGCTGATCATCCAAAATCAGTACCCCGTTCCTGCTTCTTCCCTATTTCCGTTGATTCCTTTAGCCCGAAGAGCTAAATCTAACTCTCTCTTGAACTCAGTTGGCTGAAAGGCCTGCTTCCATCCTGTATCTCTAAACTAAATAAAACTAACCTAAAACTCATGGAAGTTTGGAAAGCCTCAAGAAAACAAAAGTACAATATACTCATGAAATTGTGATAATTCCTGGACAATCAAAATAAACCGAGAAGGTTGAAACAAGAAATTGCGGATGCTGGTTTACAAGACACAAAGTGCTGGAGTAATTCAGCAGGTCAGGCAGCAACCCTGGAGGACATTGATAGGTGATGGTTTGGGCCGGGAACCTTCATCAGACTCAAGGACCGAGAATGTACTGCACAAAGACCATGAAAGGAGGTTAGGATCAACAAAACAAATCACTAATCAGGTCAGGATTGAAGCCTGTGCGCTGTGAGGTTGCAACTCGACCAGCTACACTACTAATCTGGAGAAACAAGAAACTGCAGACACTGGAACCTTGACCAGTCTGGGGAAGGGTATATTTCCCTCCATAGTTGTTGCCAGACCCGCAGAGTTCCTCCAGCACTTTGTGTTTTGCTTAGAAGAAG